>CAWUFW010007073.1:0-600000 GCA_963921515.1 Calotriton arnoldi | reverse complement strand
TCCGGGCATTGACGTCTTTATGAGAGGAAGAAGAGCAGAGGAATGCTGATATTAATTATCTGTGCCATTCATCACGTGGTACTTGTGCGCTGTAGCAGGTTAGTAAATATTACATTGCTGTATTGGGGGAAGAAAATCGAGCGTCCCTACAATAACCTTCCCAAAGCCTCAAACCCCTCCCATCAGTCAGTGTCCCTACTTTATCCATCGTAGAGTTCAAAGCCCCTCCCATGGACGAGTGTTTGTACATTATCCCCCGTGGAGTCAGAAACCCCTCCCATCAGTCAGTGTCCCTACTTTATCCATCGTGGAGTTCAAAGCCCCTCCCATGGACGAGTGTTTGTACATTAATCTCCCATCGCCCTTACTCCGATAGTCGCTCTAATGACATTCTGACAGCAGGACTCTCCCTCTGCTTCGTCTCTGTTTCCTGGGGTCCCTCAGGGCCCCACAGACTCGTGGGCCCCAAAGGCTAGCCCTGGCCCATTCTAAAGTCAACAGATACCCTTGCCTGCAGAGTATAATTTGTACTGACTCTGTCCCCTCAAATTTCAGCTTTCCTGTCCAGCTGGTGCAGGAATCCGGGCAGCCTGCCTCTTTCAATGGCCCTTGCTGTCCAAGGTGTCTCTGATGGGAGGCCAGGCCTTGCCTCTTGTGCACACAGAGAGGACACCCTACAGACCTGCTGCCCAAGGTGTCTCTGGTGGAAGGCCAGGCCTTGCCTCTTGTGCACACAGAGAGGACACCCTACAGACCTGCTGCCCAAGGTGTCTCTGATGGAAGGCCAGGCCTTGCCTCTTTCAGACACAGAGAGGACACCCTATAGACCTGCTGTTCAAGGTGTCTCTGATGGAAGGCCAGGCCTTGCCTCTTGTGCACACAGAGAGGACACCCTATAGACCTGCTGTCCAAGGTGTCTCTGATGGGAGGCCAGGCCTTGCCTCTTGTGCACACAGAGAGGACACCCTACAGACCTGCTGCCCAAGGTGTCTCTGATGGAAGGCCAGGCCTTGCCTCTTTCAGCCACAGAGAGGACACCCTATAGACCTGCTGTCCAAGGTGTCTCTGATGAAAGGCCAGGCCTTGCCTCTTGTGCACACAGAGAGGACACCCTATAGACCTGCTGTCCAAGGTGTCTCTGATGGAAGGCCAGGCCTTGCCTCTTGTGCACACAGAGAGGACACCCTATAGACCTTGCTGTCCAAGGTGTCTCTGATGGAAGGCCAGGCCTTGCCTCTTGTGCACACAGAGAGGACACCCTATAGACCTGCTGTCCAAGGTGTCTCTGATGGAAGGCCAGGCCTTGCCTCTTGTGCACACAGAGAGGACACCCTACAGTCCTGCTGTCCAAGGTGTCTCTGATGGAAGGCCAGGCCTTGCCTCTTGTGCACACAGAGAGGACACCCTATAGACCTGCTGTCCAAGGTGTCTCTGATGGAAGGCCAGGCCTTGCCTCTTGTGCACACAGAGAGGACACCCTATAGACCTGCTGTCCAAGGTGTCTCTGATGGAAGGCCAGGCCTTGCCTCTTGTGCACACAGAGAGGACACCCTATAGACCTGCTGCCCAAGGTGTCTCTGATGAAAGGCCAGGCCTTGCCTCTTGTGCACACAGAGAGGACACCCTATAGACCTTGCTGTCCAAGGTGTCTCTGATGGAAGGCCAGGCCTTGCCTCTTGTGCACACAGAGAGGACACCCTATAGACCTGCTGTCCAAGGTGTCTCTGATGGAAGGCCAGGCCTTGCCTCTTGTGCACACAGAGAGGACACCCTATAGACCTGCTGCCCAAGGTGTCTCTGATGAAAGGCCAGGCCTTGCCTCTTGTGCACACAGAGAGGACACCCCATAGACCTTGCTGTCCAAGGTGTCTCTGATGGAAGGCCAGGCCTTGCCTCTTTCCGACACAGAGAGGACACCCTATAGACCTGCTGTCCAAGGTGTCTCTGATGGGAGGCCAGGCCTTGCCTCTTGTGCACACAGAGAGGACACCCTATAGACCTGCTGTCCAAGGTGTCTCTGATGGAAGGCCAGGCCTTGCCTCTTGTGCACACAGAGAGGACACCCTATAGACCTGCTGTCCAAGGTGTCTCTGATGGAAGGCCAGGCCTTGCCTCTTTCAGCCACAGAGAGAACACCCTATAGACCTGCTGTTCAAGGTGTCTCTGATGGAAGGCCAGGCCTTGCCTCTTGTGCACACAGAGAGGACACCCTATAGACCTGCAGACCAAGGTGTCTCTGATGGAAGGCCAGGCCTTGCCTCTTGTGCACACAGAGAGGACACCCTACAGACCTGCTGTCCAAGGTGTCTCTGATGGAAGGCCAGGCCTTGCCTCTTTCAGACACAGAGAGAACACCCTATAGACCTGCTGCCCAAGGTGTCTCTGATGGAAGGCCAGGCCTTGCCTCTTGTGCACACAGAGAGGACACCCTACAGACCTGCTGTCCAAGGTGTCTCTGATGGAAGGCCAGGCCTTGCCTCTTTCAGACACAGAGAGAACACCCTATAGACCTGCTGCCCAAGGTGTCTCTGATGAAAGGCCAGGCCTTGCCTCTTTCAGCCACAGAGAGGACACCCTATAGACCTGCTGTCCAAGGTGTCTCTGATGGATGGCCAGGCCTTGCCTCTTGTGCACACAGAGAGGACACCCTATAGACCTGCAGACCAAGGTGTATCTGATGGAAGGCCAGGCCTTGAGGGCAGATCACCAGTCTTGTGTGTGCAACAGCATCCGCTGCTCTGATATTACTTCTATAAATCTGCACTCTTTTGGTTGATGAGGAGGGAAGAGTTTACTCCACTGGGAAAAGCATTTCCCCCTGGAGTAAATAAAGAGAAAACTAGCGCGAAAATGCAACTGTAGTTTTTCTAATCGTTTACACATGTGTAACTCCATACTATGTACACTTTTTGACACATGTGTAAATGCTAATAAAGGAGAGCATTGCTATAAAACTGGGACTCTCGTAGCTTCCCAGGAATTTATGAATTCCAAAATAATTGTAACATTACCCAAAGTAAAGAAACCGGGGCATGGGGGAGATTTAGACATGTTCTCCTGTGTGTCGTGGGAAGGACAAGGCTGCTTCAGCTTTTGGCCAACACTAGACACAACCATATGCTTACTACATGACTGCAGATGAAATGAGCAGCAAGCAACTAATGCAGAGAAACTTACACTGCCTTCAGCCACACACAACCCCAGTGGTCTAAAATGTGGCCCATTATAAACACCCACCCACAACCCGGACTCACACAGACAGCTAGATATGCTGTATGAAGAAATGACACAACATCCTCTGAAAAGAAAACACTCTTATGGAAAGCAAGACTAAGAAAAAGATGTGAAATGTTCACAGGGATTACATAACTGCCATGAATTAGCTTATTGATTTTTACAGTCGTCGTTCAAAAATCGATAAGTATTTTCTCCTGTAAAGCTGGGCCATGAATATAGGGCCTGATAAGGGCCGATATCAAAGTCAGATGTTAATTACTGCCGGATCTCAGACCCATAGGGACCTGCCCCACTTAAAGTTCTGGGCACCACCGCCACCAAATTGAAAGCAGATATCTCTCAGTGCTGCAGTGACTGCAGTCATAGCTGAGATCAGTGAGTCCAAAATGGAGTTGTCCTAGTGGACCAGATAGTCCCAGAAAACTCATCATGAATAAGAGTCTCTTACACCTGATCTGCCTGGAGCAGGAAGTTTAGCTTACTGCACAGGAGGTTGCTGTAACTGCTCTTACATCAGACTCATTATCTTCACCATCTTCTCCAAGGTAAAGAAAGACATATCCTGCATCCTCTTCAAACCCCCTTTCAGATGAAGGTGACATACAGTGAAGCCCCAAATCCATTCACAGTAAGCAATGAATTAAGGATGCTGCTAAAACCTGATTGCCAGTCAGTGATGAGTCAGATATTGTTCATGTTAACCAGACAGAGGCAGGTGGTTAGTTTGACAGAGAGTTGTTTCAGAGGCAAGTCGGGTTCAGAAGGCCAAGATGCGATGTCCAAAAGAACAGAGGTGACCCCACACCGGGTTGAGCAGGGGCAGCTCCTCCATTAGGGCGGAGGGGCGTCGCCCCACTGCTTTCTCACAGTGCGAGAAGCAGAAACATAAAATGGTAAAACTACCATTTTATGTTTCTGCTTCTCGCACTGCGAGAAAGCAGAAGTGCCTGGTTGTGTGCGGGCGGGCGGGTGGGCGGGTCTGCTGGAAAGCAGGGGAGGCGTGGCTAACCCACTGTTGGGGCCGACCAAAGCAGTCATGCACACTCTCCCTTTTCTCTGTGCAGCCTACAAAGGTGACACTGTGAACAAAAGTTGCATTTAATTCTCTTTAATGCCTCACAGTCTTGTGTTCTGTGTGAGTTGGTGGTGTCAATTAAGTGATCTGTGCCATTTGATCGGTTCACAATTGTACGCCTACGGCTCTGTTTGTGAAATTTCACACACACACGCACCCCGCCACTTTATCCTGGCTCCTCACGCTGCTCTTTTCTCCTGGTGTGTGTGAGCACACACACACCCCTTTATCCTGGCTCCTCACGCTTCTCTTTTCTCCTGGTGTGTGTGCACACACACACACATGCCCCTTTATCCTGGCTCCTCACGCTGCACACACAGCTCTGCACTGACAGCTTCCAGCTCTTCACACACACTGCTCTTTTCTCCTGGTGTGTGTGCGTGCACACACACCCTGCCCCATTACTCCTTTCCCTGACTCTGCAGCTCTAATTTTCTAGTCTGTCTCCCTCATGCACACACTAAACCACCCTCACCGCCAGCTCGCTCTGCACACACAGCTCTCTTCTAACTGTGTGAACACAGGTTGTGGACCAGCAGACACACAGGTTCTTTCCCCACACAGCTTCTGTCTCGGCACATATATCTCACTATCTCTCTGAAACAGCTCATGGCCCTTCAGACACAGCTCTACACTGTAGCATAGTTGGACACAGGTGTTTTTGTACAAAGCATTATTTTTAATTGTGTTAGTCCAATTGATTAGATTTTAAATTGAAAATAAGAATGCTGCACTTACAATGCACTGATGTCATTTGAAAATGTAATGCAAGACCAGCAGTGGAAAAGTGATATTCTTGACTAGCTGGTGACCCTGTCCCATAGCCGTCAAATGGCTTTTATGTGTAACACCTTCAGCCGGTGCTAATGTTTTAGCATTTTGCAACCTCGGACTTCAAGTTTCACAATAATCCCCCAAAGTAACTGTTTAAACATTCTCAGACTGACTGACTGACTGACTAGTGCAGTTATAAAGCGCTCGATTGCCGCGGCGTCTTGGTGCTAAGATAGGTTCATACTGATCCAGATGCTTACTTATTTACGAGCACTTAGGACTTAGGAGTTATGGTGAGATCGGCCTAAAAAAGTGACACGCGATTACATTTAGCAACTTAACAGCTTTGATGCTGTATACTTAATTGTGACTTTTATTTTAATTGAACTAATTCCTGTTGGTCAGTGTGTGGGCTTATTGATTGTTTCAGAGAGCAAGCAAGATAGATATAATAATATTTTTGAGGGAAATATGGACTGTCCGGGGTAGTGAATGGGGGTATATGGCAGTGAATGATTCGACATCTAGGATAGTGGATGAGAGGGGGCTCAAGGCAGTAAATGGGGCGTATGTAGGGCAGTTAAAAAGGGAGTATCTCGGGCAGAGATTCCCAGGTGCCTTATGTTTATTAGCTCGATTAAAAGGAACCTGCCTCACAGCTCAGAAAACGCACCGGTTTGTCACCTCAAATCCCAG
Organism: Calotriton arnoldi; assembly: GCA_963921515.1. Taxonomy (NCBI): domain Eukaryota; kingdom Metazoa; phylum Chordata; class Amphibia; order Caudata; family Salamandridae; genus Calotriton; species Calotriton arnoldi. Next base: position 594,218 of record CAWUFW010007073.1, on the reverse strand, counting down.
GACACAGACGCTCTCCTTAAAGATGACGTTTGTAGCCGGTGAGCATGAATGCCTCGGGTGGGCCCTGTGATGTTGAGGCGGGGGTCCTGGCCTGACCGTGAGTGGACTCCAGTGTCAAGAGGTGCGAGGGATGGCAAATCGTGATGTATGCCATCCCATGGAGGAGAGAGAAGAAGGAGCAGGAGGCTACCCTTGGAGGGTGACAGGGAGTCTCCACTGACTCAGTGATTTCGCAACCCAAGATATGTTGTGGTGGAGTCTTGTGGCCCACTGTCCCTGTACGCACTGCTCTAGGGTTGGTATGGGGCGGTTGCTCAGTTTTGCCAGTCATTGTCTTTGTTAGAACTGATTCACAATTGCTTTATTAACCTTCCTGCTTTCTCAAATTTGCTTGAAAATGCACCATTTGTCCACTCTTTTTTCAAAATTTTCTCGGGGGGAGAACCACCCCGAGCCTCCCGTAGGTTGTTCGGGCTGGCTCACCATGCTCGCTCGCCACAGTACAATACGACTAATATTTTACGCCCACCACTTTCAAATGTCACCAGCCGCCACCGGGGTTGAGTAGGAGGGGCGAGCAGGACATGAAAAGCAGATGCATCTCAGGAAAGGAGTCGGAGAAGGTCTATGGTACTCCAGGAGAGGAAGGAACCAAAGGCCTCATTTACAATGATTTAGTGTAGGGCGGGCCACAAGTGTTTCTGCTGCACTGCCCTACGTCATACGGTGCATAACTGTCCTTTCAGCCAGCACCGGCACACAATATGGTGCCTAGCACCAACACAGGCACCCTTGCAACCTTGTGCAAGAGTGTCTGCGTTGTTGGCAGGATTGTTTTTGAGCAGGAAGGGAAACCTTCCTGCACAAAAACAATCCATGGAGGCGTTTTCCTCTTTCTATGTGTGCTGCAGAATGGAGCACACATAGAAAGAGGAAAAAACAAGGAGAAATAGAAATATTTCTCCTCATTACGCCGCACCTGAGCAGCCGTACAGTTTTGACGCATTCCAAGGTTTACAGATCCTTGTAAATCTGGGAATGCGTCAAAACCCATGGGTGATGCGTGGGAACACCCACCGCAATGTCCATGGAGTGCCCCCTCTTTGATGCAGGCTAAGGCAACACAGCGACTTGCACGGCATTGCTTACACCCCATCTACAAGCCCATGAATAGCTATGCAAAGTTGCTTTGCATGGCCTCATAGATATGGGTCTGCGCTCTGCGCTGCCGGAGTGTCATAAAAAGTGACGCACCGGCGGCGCAAGGGGCTTGTACATAAGCCTCCAAGTTTAGGAGGGCTACATGCATTGGGTTCTCTGGGCCATGATTGACACATTTTTAAAAATGAATTTTCCCCTGGCTCCCACAGCTTTCCCAAAAGCCCTGGATGGATACCAGATATTATTATTTTTTTTAATTTTTCACAGTTTCTCTCAAATGTTTGCCACTCTCCCTATGGTTCCCATGGGTTCTGGAAGGATAGAAGATATTTATTATTCTTTTTTTATTTTATTTTTCACAGTTTCTCTCAAATGTTTGCCACTCTCCCTATGGTTCCCATGGGTTCTGGAAGGATACCAGATATTTATTATCTCTGTGGCTTTCCACTGATTCTTGTCTAACCAGTGCCAGTTTAGAACAATCATTTTACACATAGGAACATTGTTATTATATTATTATGAAGTCTTGTATTGCATTCCCTAGAATGACAAAGTCTAGCTGCCTTCCTTCTTATTTGTTATTGCCTGCAGGGGGTGAGAATAAGAAGTGGAGGAGCCTGTGAATTAGCTGACAATGGAGCCCAAATACCTCTCTTCTAAGAGCTACTACTAGTGCTGACCAACAAGAAGTAAAGAAGAGGGCACCCAAGATATAGGCTCCTGCCAAGAAAGTGGCCAGCAAGGAGAAGTCTGTTTCGACCACCGGCATCAAGCCCACTCCCTTTTTCCCCCAACATTCTAAATGTGGTGTACCAGCTGCACCCTCTTCAAGAAAGAAAGGTGTTGGGATCATCTCTGGATCAACAACGATGCCATTACCACCAAAACCGAAGTAGATGTCTCTCAGTACTGCAGCGACTGCTGTCATTGCAGAGACCAGTGAGTTCAAAATGGAATTGTCGAAGCAAACTAGGTGTTTCCAGAAAAACACATCATGATTGAGAGTCTGCTACAACTGATCTTCTTGAGGTGGAAATGGAGCACGAAATCTAATTTGCTGCACAGGTTGTTGTAAATGTTCTTACATCGGACCCATCTGCTCAACGGTAAAGAAAGACTTATCCTCCATCTTCTTCAAAGCCCCCTTCAGATGAAAGTGACAGAGTGTAGCCCCAAGGCCAGCCACGGGAAGCAACTCAAAAGGAAGAGTGCTGAAAGCCTAGTGAGTGGTAAACCATGTATTGTTCATGTCGATAGTGGCCTTGAGGAAGTGCAAATCACCTCTATTTAGCCAGTTCCCTTACCACTACCACCTGTTTCCATCTTCACAAAATTCTAAAAACTAGCACCAACAACAACCCTCATCTTAGTCCCAGCTGGTCTTGAATAGAAACTAACTACACTTCACCTACCTTCTGGATCTATAAGGACGCTATCCTCTCCTGTTTGGGACTTCTTGTTTACACCTAGGTCAAATAAGGAAACCATTGCAGACAGCCCAGTTTGTTGTAAAGCAGTGTGTAGTGGGAGCCGGGCAAACACCTTGGTACTGGGGGCCAGTTGGCCCATACGAAATACAAACATCCAATCCTATAGGAATGGCCCTTAAAAGATTGGTATCCCTGAGACAGAAGAACCCAAAATGACAGAATAGGTGATGATTATGAAGAAGATGTTAGCAAAAAAGCAGCCCTACTGCTCATAGTGTGCAGTCATCACCAGCAATAACCTCAGCTAGGCACAAGGAAGTGAGAGATATTATCAGAGGCACTGTACAGCGTCCACATACCCTATCTCCACAGAAGTCTCTTGTTGTGGCATCATCACCAGCTCCACCTAAAAAAAAGTCTATGTTCAGCAAGGAAACATTGTACCATTGAACCCATAATTGTGTCCATTTATACAATGGGAAACTGGCCAATGTTATTCCTGGACCTTCTCCCATTTTATTTGGTGGAAGCAGAGGGGTGTCTGGAATTTTGGGAGGTCCTATGTCCAAAACGGAAGTTTCCAAGCCTGAGCCTATTTTAGAATCGTTGCTGTGTCACTACTGCACCAGGAAGTGTTGGGACTGGTTTTTAAGGCAATGAAAGAGAACACTGTGCACTGCATCAATTTCACAAGACGTGGACTGATTGTCTAGCTACAGTTTACCTTTGAATCACTGTACACTCTGTCTCCTTCAAGGCGGTTAAGGGTAAGGCAATCACCTTGTTTCTCCAGTTTTGATGCACTGAAAGGCATTTGTCAGCATGCAACTTTAATATGTTCTATTCAATACCAAGGTCTATGCATGGCTTCTACCCAGGGATCTCAGGATTAGACCAATTACCACAGACAATGGCAGCACAATTGTCAAAGCCATGGCAGATGTAGGATACTTCAGAGTGCTCTGTGTAGCCCATTGTGTCAACTTAATTGTGCAAGACTTGCTCTATAAGGAAGAAATTGTCCTTAACTTACTGGTCTGCGGTCAGAAAGTTTGAATGTGTTTCAACCATTCCTTTAAAGCCTGCAAGTGTATGAAGACCATTCAATGCACTAACAACATCCCTGTTGAAGCTCTCGTGCAGAGGTTTCACTCCATTGAAATTCCACCTTCAACATGCTGCAATGTCTGTTTGAGCAGCACAAGTCTATAAAGGAGGAAGAGATGCTAATGGCAAAGCCGCTTCAATGGATATTAACACCCTATAAGATTTTGTTGTGGGAAGTCAGCAAGGAAGATTGTACCATTAGCCAAGCCATAACCTTGTTACAGTTTCTGCATGCTTATTTTGTGAATAAGCAGCTTGTTTAGCCAACACCTTAATCCTTCATCTGAGTGGAAGTACTAGACTGCAGCAAGAGATCATGGCCCTAAAGAGTGCCTGTACCATTATACTGGTCCACGGAACAAGCATGAGATGTCTACTTTCATTTCTTTTTTCAGAACTGGATGTCTCCATTTATAAGAATTGGTTTGTCAAGGAAGCAGTTGAACTGGAAGATGAAAAATTGGTAAATGGTTGGCAAAAACAACTGAAATTATATCTTCCTCAATCTCGGGAAATCAGAATTTCCTTGCATCCTTGGTTCTGCCCTGAAATTGACGCAGCTGACTGTTTGAGTCCTATTTGTCAAAAAGGACCCTAGGAGGTCCAAAGCCATATCCCTCAACCCCTCTTAATGCAATCTTTGCAACAGGCGGGATGATGATACTGTGTCACATGCCACTGACAGATCCAACATTACCAAGATAGCGACGCCTAGGGAGGCGATAGTGGCACAGAATGGATTCAGTAGTGTTCATAGCACCAAGTCAGCACTGGTTGCTGCTTCAGATACCATTTGCTGCTAGGTAGATCAGGGGATCTACCTGGCAGCAAATGGTATCTGCAGCAGCAACCAGCGCTGACTTGGTGCTATGACCACTACTGAATTTATTTTGTGAGAGGTCAAATAGGTAATGGGTTGTAATAAACGTAGCCAGTTCCTGGTTGCTATATTTTTGAGAATTTTTGCCAGTGCGGGCAGACGAGAAATTGGGTGCAGGTTTTTAAGTTCCTCGAGATCCATATTGGGCTTTTTTTGAAGGGGAATAACTACTGCCTCCTTCCAAGGTTGGGGAAACAGCAAGGAGATAGGAGGGAAAGCAGACATTGCTGTTGATAAATGATGATCCGTAGAATATTCCGCAGCCAACGTGAGGGGAAGCCTTTCCTCATTGACGTTCAAGTCGGAATAGATCTTCAAGATCTAGAAGAGCAGAATGTGAAGCTTTATGTCTATTTGGTACCCAGCCTGTGCAGCTTTAACAAATGTGTATAGGACATAATTAATCAAGCTAATCCAACCCCTTTTCCCCTTACACTTGGGTCTTCTTCTCAGATCTTGGGATAACAACAGGAGGTAAGCAGATCCATAGGGAGAGGAGGAGGGTTTGGCCCCAACATCCTCAGTGCTATCAGAGCCCTGGTTATAACACTCAGTATTTTCAGATTTGTGCTGATTCATAAAGGGGTAAAGGGGGTCAAAGAAGTGTTATTTGCCTATAACCGTGCTACCATGACAAAAATTGGCGTAAAATTTAGCAAACCTTTAGCATGTTTAGTTTCCTGTTGCTCTATCACGTCAAGTGGTATGCAGATCAATCCAAGGGAGAACTTACAAGGGAAGTAGGTCAATAAATCTTTAATATGCAAATAACATTGGTGGTGTCAGAACTTTGTAAGATGTGTTGATACCAACCCTGTGCTTTCTTGAGCCCCAGTACAAGTACTTAGTTGAAACAAGTAGTACGTATCAGACCTTTGGGAGACAGGGAAGAAGGATTAAGAAGGGGAGAAACACTGGGCGGCGCTGTAGACTTTGGAGAACTCCACAACTCCCTCTGCAGTTGTCCACCTCCTCCTTTGAGACATAGTAATCATGCAGCATGATAAATGTAAACACAAGAATGGTAACAGCAATACAAATGAATTCTTGTAGTACTCATCACTGTAGGTTCGAACAACACCCACAATGAGAGTGAACACTAAAGTAGCAGAAGAGATGGAGTGATGAGAGCGGCAGGACTACAGTAGCTGATCTGGTAAAAAGAGGCAGCTGGACTTCTTGAGATATAGAATGGGGCAGAAAGACAATGATAGGAAAATGAAGGAAGCATCCAAAACAACAAAGGTGCACACGGAGGAAGCCCAATACAAACTGGTACGAAAGCAGAGAAGTTTAACTAGATGCACAGTGGCCAGGCAAAGAGTTCCTGGCGGTGGTGATTTATATTCTGTCTCTTCCCCACTCAACCTAGAAGTACTTCCTTCCACCATCTTGGACTGGAAGGTCATGAACTCTAGACTCGCACAGGACTCCAAGAAGAAATGGGAAAGACGCCAACCCTCTCTCCAAGCAATTCCTCAATGTCATTTCCATTGTGCTATCACAGACTCCATGGCTTCCTTGACAGTTTCCTTCCTGCACTGTTATTGGACGGCATGTAGTACTTACAGTGGCGATAATGTCCACCAAAACTGTAAGAACCCCTTACTGCTCTGCCAGGTGTCATATCACCAATCTGCACCAAATCTGGTAGATCCTTATTATCTTTAGCTCACTCTTTATATACTGAGTTTCATGCAAGAAGGGATACACACAAATGAAAGGGGCAGTAAAAAACGTGTTCATTTGCTAATATCTCTGGCACAAGTTAATGAACCACTGTGATATTTGACAAGCTGTTAGCAAATTAAGGCCAGTCCCGGAATCTTAGGATTCAGGCAGATCTGACAAGGGGACAAAGTTAAAAGGGAGTTAAAAATCTTTGAGATACTTATATCTTTGATGCAGTATCATGACCGGTATGAAATAAAGAAGAATATTAGCATGTTAACTCTTAAAATATTGAGTTTCACACGCAGATCTGTCAAATGGGGCACATTTACAAGGAGGGGGCAAATAAGCTTACATTTTCTAATAATTTTGGCACTGGTTAATAAATGTGCATGGTATTCGTCAGGCTGTAAGCAAGTTAATCCCAGTGCTGGGATCTCAGATTTTAATAAGATCTAACAAGGGTAACAAAGGCAAAGTGGCTTTTCCCAGCCTGCGGGTCAAGAGGTCATACTCAATGTATGTTGGCCAGTCCCTTTATTTCTTTATAAAGTTTTATATATCACGAACAAGACCCGTGAGGGTATCAGAGCGATTTACAAGGGGGAGAGGGATGGGGTGGAGAGGATACATCGGTAAAAGACAGTAATAAAGTGCATTTAAGAACATAAAATATAAACATAGAAGAGTATCAAATCTAGGAGCGCAAACTCTTTCGGCGATGGGGGAGGACGTGAACAGCAAAAAGAGAGTTCAACAAGTAAGTTCAGTCGATAGCTCATATGGATACGGCTTTTAGTCTAACCATTTAGACATTAGGAATGATTTCACTTCTGATTTGAAGGAGGCGGTAGAGTGAATCAGACGGATTTCCTTTGGCAGAGAATTCCAGATTTTCGGTGCGATGCCAGAGAAAGCTCTGTAGCACATTTTGTTCTTGCGGAAAATCTGTGGTTTCAGCAGCATGGAGCTGTTGCTACACAATGTCCTACAGCTGCCCGATGGTTCCAGTTTTTGTGCAAGGTAACTTGGGGTGTTGAAATGTAAAGCTTTGTGGGTCATGCAAGCGATTTTTAGATGAATTCGTGCTCCATACGGGAGCCAGTTTAAGGATTTCAGGTCAGGGGAGATGTGATTATTTCTTTTTGTTCTGGTGATGGGTCTGGCCGCCGCGTTAAGGGAGGCCCATAGGGGGGCCATCTTGTATCGGGGAAATCCGCTGAGCGTGGCACTTCTGTAGTCAAGCCTCGGGAGGACTAGGGCTTGTACCGCTGATTTAAGATCTTCCTGGGGGAGGAAGGGTTTCAGTTTCTTTAGAATGTTCACCTGGTAGTTTGCTCCTTTGGTGGCGTTGCTGATATGTCTCTGCATGTGCATGTGTTTGTCTAGTATAATTCCCAGAGATCTCGCAGAGTCTACAAAGTGAGGAGTACAGTTGAGAGCAGTTAGATGTTTCATCCAATGATCGATCTTCAGATTGTGTTTGGGTGGGGTAATGAGGAGGAATTCCGTTTTGGTGGTATTAAGTTTGAGATGGTTGAGCGTAAGCCAGTTCTTAGTATTCTGTAGGATCGTGTTGAGGGTAATGATGTCACCAGGAGAGGAGATTTTCAGGTACAGTTGTGTGTCATCAGCATATATATGGTGATGAATGCTGGAGGATGCTAAGGAGTCTGCTAAAAGTTCCATGAATAAGTTGAAGAGAATGGGGGAGAGGGCAAATCCCTGTGGGACTCCCAGAGTGAACATGGAGGGCTTTGACAGAGTGGTTGACCTTGATTCTTTGGGTTCTGTTCTGGAGGAATGAAGTAAACCATTGGAGGACGGTCCCTGAAAGACCCATCCTTCTTTCAAGTAGGTGTAGAAGGTTGTCGTGTTTCACAGTATCAAATGCAGAAGATAGATCAAGGAGGATGAGGAGACACGCTTCATTATGATCAAGCATTGATAGGGCGTCATCCATTATGAGAGTGAGTGCTGTTTCTGTGCTGTGGTCTTGGCAAAAACCTGACTAGTATTGGTCAAGAAGTTGGTACTGATCTATGTGATTACAGAGTTGGATCTGAACACATTTCTCGATAAGCTTCGCCAGGGTGGAAATGTTGAAGATTGGATGGAAATTGTTTAAGTCTGCACAGTCTGCCGTTGTTTTTTTTAGGATGGGGCTACCTGTCCTACTTTTAGACAATCAGGGATGGTGCCCTGGTGGAGAGAGGCGTCTACAATCTTAGTCCATAGAGGGAGGATAGACAGTTTGATCTCCTTAAAGATAGAGGCGCTAAACGCTATGCGCAACAGGATTTCGCTGCAGGGTCTGGCATCTGGCCAGGCCCTGGGCCCAACCTGCAGAGGACTGTGAATCCCAGTAAGACACAGCTTCTGGTCATGTATAGCTTTATGGCTGTAGGGTCTGTTCACTCAGCGCTTTCAATCAATCAATCAATCAATCAATCACGGCATTTATAGAGCGCGCTACTCACCCGGGAGGGTCTCAAGGCGCTGGGGGAGGGGGTAAGTTACTGCTCGAACAGCCAGGTCTTGAGCTGCTTCCTGAAGGAGAGATGGTCCTGGGTTCGCCGAAGGTGAGTGGGGAGGGAGTTCCAGGTCTTGGCTGCCAGGTAGGAGAAGGATCTTCCTCCGGCGGTGGTTCTGCGGATGCGTGGTACGGTGGCGAGGGCGTGGCTGGTTGATCGTAGCTGGCGGGTGGGCGTGTAGAAGGTCATGCGGTCATTGAGGTACTTTGGGCCCAGGTCGTGGAGGGCCTTGTGTGCGTGGATGAGGAGTCTGAACGTGATTCTCTTGCTGACGGGGAGCCAGTGCAGGTCTTTCAGGTGTCCGGTGATGTGGCTGTGTCGGGGGATGTCCAGGATGAGTCGTGCGGAGGCGTTCTGGATGCGCTGGAGTCTTTTTTGAAGTTTGGCTGTGGTTCCGGCGTAGAGGGTGTTCCCATAGTCCAGTCGGCAGGTGACGAGTGCCTGGGTGACGGTCTTCCTGGTTTCAGTGGGGATCCATCTGAAGATCTTGCGGAGCATGCGCAGGGTGTTGAAGCACGAAGATGAGACGGCGTTGACTTGTCTGGTCATCGACAGGGAGGAGTCCAGGATGAAGCCCAGGTTTCGTGCATGGTCCGTTGGCTTGGGCGCGGTGCCCAGGGCCGGGGGCCACCAGGAGTCATCCCAGGCGGAGGGTGATGAGCCCAGGATGAGGACTTCCGTCTTGTCTGAGTTCAGTTTAAGGCGGCTGTTCCTCATCCAGTCGGCGACGTCTTTCATCCCGTCGTGTAGGTTGGCTCTGGCGGTGGTGGGGTCGTTGGTGAGGGAGAGGATCAGCTGGGTGTCGTCGGCGTAGGAGATGATGTTGAGGTTGTGTTGGCGTGCGATGGCTGCGAGGGGGCTCATGTAGACGTTGAAGAGGGTTGGACTGAGTGAAGATCCTTGTGGAACGCCGCAGATGACTTCGGTGGCCTCGGATCTGAACGGGGGAGGCGGACTCTCTGGGTTCTTCCGGCGAGGAACGAGATGATCCATTCCAGTGCTTTCTCTCGGATTCCGATGTTGCTGAGGCGCTTCACTAGGGTGCGGTGGCAGACGGTGTCGAACGCCGCGGAGAGGTCCAAGAGGATGAGGGCTGCTGTTTCCCCGTTGTCGTTTAGGGTTCTGATGTCGTCGGTGGCTGCGATAAGGGCGTTCTCGGTGCTGTGGTTGGCCCGAAACCCGGACTGCGAGGGGTCGAGGGATCCATTCGTCTCGAGGAAGGCGGCAAGCTGTCTGTTGACGGTCTTCTCGATGACTTTGGCCGGAAACGGAAGGAGCGAGATGGGACGGTAGTTCTTGAGGTCGGTGGGGTCCGCCGTTGGTTTCTTCAGGAGGGCGGTAAGCTCTGCGTGCTTCCAGCTCTCCGGGAAGGTGGCGGTGTGGAAGGAGGAGTTGATGATGTCCCGGAGATGGGGTGCGATGGTGGCGTCGGCTTTGTTGAAGACGTGGTGTGGGCAGGGGTCGGTTGGTGATCCGGAGTGGATGGAGTTCATCGTGCGGGTGGTGTCTTCGGTGCTGATCGGGGTCCAGTTGCAGAGGGTGGTGGTGGCGGGCGTTGGTTCGGCGGTAGGGTGCGTGGTTTGTGCGTCGAAGCTGTTATGTATGTCGGTGATCTTGCGGTGGAAGAACGCGGCGAGTGAGTTGCAGAGGTCTTGCGAGGGGGTGATGTCATTGTTTCCGGCGCTGGGGTTGGAGAACTCTTTGACGATGCTGAAAAGTTCCTTGCTGTCGTGGGCGTTGTTGTCCAGTCGTTCTTTGAGTGCCGACTTCTTGGTGGCACGGATCAGCTGGTGGTGTTTGCGGGTGGCGTGCTTGAGGGCGGTCCTGTTGTCTGTGGTCTGGTCGAGTCGCCAGGTTTTCTCGAGAGTGCGGCAGTTCTTCTTGGATTCCTTGAGTTCGTTGGTGAACCAAGGGGTTTTCTTGCTTCCGGGTCTGCTGGGAGGGTTTTTAGTGGTGCGAGGTCGTCGTCGCAGGCGGTCAGCCACTTGGCGAGGTTGCTGGCTGCTTCGTTTGGGTCCGTTGTGTTGGTGGGTGTGTTCTGGCTGAGGGAGGCGGTGAGCTGCTCGGCGGTGATCTTGCTCCAGCTCCGGCGGGGAGCCTGTTGCGGGTGGTGGTGGGTCGCAGTCTTTTTGAAGCTGAAGTGGACGCAGCTGTGGTCGGTCCAGTGGAGTCCGGTGGCGTGGCTGAAGGAGATTGCTTGCTGGAAGAGAAGACGGGGTCAAGCGTGTGGCCGGCGTAGTGGGTGGGCGTGTTCACCAGTTGCTTGAGTCCGAGGTTGGCGAGGTTGTCCAGCAGGGCGGTGGTGTTTCTGTCGTTGTTGTTCTCCAGGTGGAAGTTGAGGTCCCCTAGGAGGATGTAGTCGGCGGAGGGCATGGCGTGCGGGCTGATGAAGTCTGCAATGTCTTCGCTGAATAGTGTGCGTGGTCCCGGGGGTCTGTAGATGAGGGTGCCTCGGAGGGTGGTCTTGGGGTCAGTGTGTATCTGGAAGTGTAGGTGTTCGGCGGCGGTGAAGGTCTCGTCGGAGTTAGTCGAGATGCGGATGGTGTTCTTGTGTACGATGGCGATGCCTCCTCCCGTCTGGTTGACGCGGTCCCTCCGGGTGATCTTGTATCCGTCCGGGATGGCTATGGCGATGTCGGGCGCTGAGGAGGCGTTCATCCAGGTTTCGGTGAGGAAGGCGACGTCCGGTGCTGTTGCGTCGAGCAGGTCCCAGAGTTCCACGGCGTGCCTGTGGACGGAGCGGGTGTTCAACAGGATGCATTTCAGGTGGTTGCTGCTGGTGAACGTCTTGGCGGGGGTGGTGCACGTCCGGGGGCAGGTGTATCGGCAGGTTTGGCAGGTGAAGGGTCCGTGGGTGCGTCTCGGTGAGGCTCGGTAGCAGGCAGGGTTCCGGCCGGCATTGAGTGCGGTGAGGGTGGCGGCGTCGTAGGTCCGTCGAGTAGTGTTGCATCGGTGGGATCCAGGGGTTCTGGCGCTGGGCGCGGTCCAGTCGCGGACGGGCGCAGACGGGCTTGCCTTAGGCGCGCCTTCGGCGCGCCAGCGGCGCGGCCGCACAGCGGCCGCCATTTATGGGGAGGTGGGAGGGAGGAGCAGCGAATGGGCAGTCAGGGGGGCGGGGCCGCAGGGGACGCAGCGGCGGGAGTGGAGAGAGGCAGCGGGGGCACAAAGTACAAGGGGAGATAAAACAGACAAATTACGATCACAACGCTAATGGGGCAGCGAGGGGCACAGAAAGGAAAAAATGGGAGATAAAACAGACAAATTACGATCACAACGCTAATGGGGCAGCGAGGGGCACAGAAAGGAAAAAATGGGAAAACAGACCAATTACGATCACAACGCTAATGGGGCAGCGAGGGGCACAGAAAGGAAAAAATGGGAGATAAAACAGACAAATTACGATCACAACGCTAATGGGGCAGCGAGGGGCACAGAAAGGAAAAAATGGGAAAACAGACCAATTACGATCACAACGCTAATGGGGCAGCGAGGGGCACAGAAAGGAAAAAATGGGAGATAAAACAGACAAATTACGATCACAACGCTAATGGGGCAGCGAGGGGCACAGAAAGGAAAAAATGGGAAAACAGACCAATTACGATCACAACGCTAATGGGGCAGCGAGGGGCACAGAAAGGAAAAAATGGGAGATAAAACAGACAAATTACGATCACAACGCTAATGGGGCAGCGAGGGGCACAGAAAGGAAAAAATGGGAAAACAGACCAATTACGATCACAACGCTAATGGGGCAGCGAGGGGCACAGAAAGGAAAAAATGGGAGATAAAACAGACAAATTACGATCACAACGCTAATGGGGCAGCGAGGGGCACAGAAAGGAAAAAATGGGAAAACAGACCAATTACGATCACAACGCTAATGGGGCAGCGAGGGGCACAGAAAGGAAAAAATGGGAGATAAAACAGACAAATTACGATCACAACGCTAATGGGGCAGCGAGGGGCACAGAAAGGAAAAAATGGGAAAACAGACCAATTACGATCACAACGCTAATGGGGCAGCGAGGGGCACAGAAAGGAAAAAATGGGAGATAAAACAGACAAATTACGATCACAACGCTAATGGGGCAGCGAGGGGCACAGAAAGGAAAAAATGGGAAAACAGACAAATTACGATCACAACGCTAATGGGGCAGCGAGGGGCACAGAAAGGAAAAAATGGGAGATAAAACAGACCAATTACGATCACAACGCTAATGGGGCAGCGAGGGGCACAAAAAGGAAAAAATGGGAGATAAAACAGACAAATTACGATCACAACGCTAATGGGGCAGCGAGGGGCACAAAAAGGAAAAAATGGGAAAACAGACAAATTACGATCACAACGCTAATGGGGCAGCGAGGGGCACAGAAAGGAAAAAATGGGAGATAAAACAGACCAATTACGATCACAACGCTAATGGGGCAGCGAGGGGCACAGAAAGGAAAAAATGGGAGATAAAACAGACAAATTACGATCACAACGCTAATGGGGCAGCGAGGGGCACAGAAAGGAAAAAATGGGAAAACAGACAAATTACGATGGGGCAGCGAGGGGCACAGAAGGAAAATGGGGAGACAGGCAAGAGGGCGATCTTACCTGCAGGAGCAGCGGGCAGACAACACAGGCGGAGCTGTGTGGTGGGGGAGCGACCTACCTGGCAAGGTCAAGGGTCGCTCTCCTCACCGCGCAGCGGCCGCCATTTATGGGGAGGTGGGAGGGAGGAGCAGCGAATGGGCAGTCAGGGGGGCGGGGCCGCAGGGGACGCAGCGGCGGGAGTGGAGAGAGGCAGCGGGGGCACAAAGTACAAGGGGAGAGAAAACAGACAAATTACGATCACAACGCTAATGGGGCAGCGAGGGGCACAGAAAGGAAAAAATGGGAAAACAGACAAATTACGATCACAACGCTAATGGGGCAGCGAGGGGCACAGAAAGGAAAAAATGGGAGATAAAACAGACCAATTACGATCACAACGCTAATGGGGCAGCGAGGGGCACAGAAAGGAAAAAATGGGAGATAAAACAGACAAATTACGATCACAACGCTAATGGGGCAGCGAGGGGCACAGAAAGGAAAAAATGGGAAAACAGACAAATTACGATCACAACGCTAATGGGGCAGCGAGGGGCACAGAAAGGAAAAAATGGGAAAACAGACAAATTACGATCACAACGCTAATGGGGCAGCGAGGGGCACAGAAAGGAAAAAATGGGAGATAAAACAGACCAATTACGATCACAACGCTAATGGGGCAGCGAGGGGCACAGAAAGGAAAAAATGGGAAAACAGACAAATTACGATCACAACGCCAATGATGCAGCGAGGGGCACAGAAAGGAAAAAATGGGAGATAAAACAGACAAATTACGATCACAACGCTAATGGGGCAGCGAGGGGCACAGAAAGGAAAAAATGGGAGATAAAACAGACAAATTACGATCACAACGCTAATGGGGCAGCGAGGGGCACAGAAAGGAAAAAATGGGAAAACAGACAAATTACGATGGGGCAGCGAGGGGCACAGAAGGAAAATGGGGAGACAGGCAAGAGGGCGATCTTACCTGCAGGAGCAGCGGGCAGACAACACAGGCGGAGCTGTGTGGTGGGAGAGCGACCTACCTGGCAAGGTCAAGGGTCGCTCTCCTCACCGCGCAGCGGCCGCCATTTATGGGGAGGTGGGAGGGAGGAGCAGCGAATGGGCAGTCAGGGGGGCGGGGCCGCAGGGGACTCAGCGGCGGGAGTGGAGAGAGGCAGCGGGGGCACAAAGTACAAGGGGAGATAAAACAGACAAATTACGATCACAACGCTAATGGGGCAGCGAGGGGCACAGAAAGGAAAAAATGGGAAAACAGGCCAATTACGATCACAACGCTAATGGGGCAGCGAGGGGCACAGAAAGGAAAAAATAAGAGATAAAACAGACAAATTACGATCACAACGCTAATGGGGCAGCGAGGGGCACAGAAAGGAAAAAATGGGAAAACAGACCAATTACGATCACAACGCTAATGGGGCAGCGAGGGGCACAGAAAGGAAAAAATGGGAGATAAAACAGACAAATTACGATCACAACGCTAATGGGGCAGCGAGGGGCACAGAAAGGAAAAAATGGGAAAACAGACCAATTACGATCACAACGCTAATGGGGCAGCGAGGGGCACAGAAAGGAAAAAATGGGAGATAAAACAGACAAATTACGATCACAACGCTAATGGGGCAGCGAGGGGCACAGAAAGGAAAAATGGGAAAACAGACCAATTACGATCACAACGCTAATGGGGCAGCGAGGGGCACAGAAAGGAAAAAATGGGAGATAAAACAGACCAATTACGATCACAACGCTAATGGGGCAGCGAGGGGCACAGAAAGGAAAAAATGGGAGATAAAACAGACAAATTACGATCACAACGCTAATGGGGCAGCGAGGGGCACAGAAAGGAAAAAATGGGAAAACATACAAATTACGATCACAACGCTAATGGGGCAGCGAGGGGCACAGAAAGGAAAAAATGGGAGATAAAACAGACAAATTACGATCACAACGCTAATGGGGCAGCGAGGGGCACAGAAAGGAAAAAATGGGAGATAAAACAGTCAAATTACGATCACAACGCTAATGGGGCAGCGAGGGGCACAGAAAGGAAAAAATGGGAAAACAGACAAATTACGATCACAACGCTAATGGGGCAGCGAGGGGCACAGAAAGGAAAAAATGGGAGATAAAACAGACAAATTACGATCACAACGCTAATGGGGCAGCGAGGGGCACAGAAAGGAAAAAATGGGAGATAAAACAGACAAATTACGATCACAACGCTAATGGGGCAGCGAGGGGCACAGAAAGGAAAAAATGGGAAAACAGACAAATTACGATCACAACGCTAATGGGGCAGCGAGGGGCACAGAAAGGAAAAAATGGGAGATAAAACAGACCAATTACGATCACAACGCTAATGGGGCAGCGAGGGGCACAGAAAGGAAAAAATGGGAGATAAAACAGACAAATTACGATCACAATGCTAATGGGGCAGCGAGGGGCACAGAAAGGAAAAAATGGGAAAACAGACAAATTACGATCACAACGCTAATGGGGCAGCGAGGGGCACAGAAAGGAAAAAATGGGAGATAAAACAGACCAATTACGATCACAACGCTAATGGGGCAGCGAGGGGCACAGAAAGGAAAAAATGGGAGATAAAACAGACAAATTACGATCACAACGCTAATGGGGCAGCGAGGGGCACAGGAAGGAAAAAATGGGAAAACAGACAAATTACGATGGGGCAGCGAGGGGCACAGAAGGAAAATGGGGAGACAGGCAAGAGGGCGATCTTACCTGCAGGAGCAGCGGGCAGACAACACAGGCGGAGCTGTGTGGTGGGGGAGCGACCTACCTGGCAAGGTCAAGGGGCTTTGCGGGCAGCTAAACACCACTGCACACAGCATTTGGACATTGGACCTGGCCTGAGCCCTGGTATGTTTGTTTATATATTTCTATGGGGCTGTGGACCATTTTTTAGGGTTTGCGGACTTGAAATGGACAACAAGAACAAAACAAATTCTTGTCCAAAGGGAACATTTGTTTTTAAATGTAGGCCCATGGACAATCTGCAAACATGGGTTTGAGGACTGTCTGTGGGCTAATGGCCCAGATATTTATAATTTCTAACCATCTGAAGTCCATAACTCAGATTTGTAATGCTAATGTCTCAAACCAGTAGATGAATTTATACCAAGCTAAGCAAAGGCCTTCCCTTTAGTAGAGTTCTAGTTTCATGCCAAGTTTGGTGTAATTCTGTTCAAGGTTTTTTATGTAGCAAAGATATTTAGGAGAGTTAAAAAGCAACTACTATGGGCTCGATTCACAAAGGTAACCTACGAGCAGTAAAGTTACGAGTGGGGAGTCTCCACACTCAGAGAGAAGTCTCCGCAATCGAGGTAGAGTTTCTGCACTCAGGGTGGAATCTCTGCACTGCACACGTCACTGCAGAAAGTGTGCAGTGGAGAGATTACGCCTTCAGTGCGGAGATCTGCACTCATAAAGTTACCTTCGTGAATCGTGCCCTATGTTTTTCACTACCCCATTAAGTTCTAACCCTTGAGAGATTTGTTATCAGCAAATAAATTCATTTTTGACCCACCATCTTTTAATCCCTCACCTCTTTGTCAGATCTGTCAGAATAATGGAATTCCTACACCACTGGACATATTGTGCTAACAGCCTGACACATTTCATGCAGATTCATTAAAGTGCACCAAAGTTATTAATTCATGAAAAAAAAATTTCCCTCCCCTTTTAACTTTGCAACCGCCATGTATTGGTACAAAACAAGAGACTAAACATGGTAAATGTCTGCCATATTCCATGTGGGTTCTCCAAATGATATCTCAGTTATTAGCAAATGAACACTTTTTTGACCCTCCCTCCTTTTAACTGAACCCCCTTGATGAATATGCACAGATTTGAAAATGTCAAGAGTCATGCTAAGTATCTGTCAGATTTCATAAATATTCGTCAAACACCACTAAAGTTACAGGCACATCAAAAAACCCCACATCTTTCCACCTGTTAACCCCTATGTTTCTAGGCCTCTCCCTTCGTGCTAAACCTTTTTTTTGCCTATTTGGGGTAGTTTGCGCTTAGGCCCCTGTACCGTTTTGTCCACATAAGGAATCCAGATCAAACTTGCGTCCTTTTTTTCAAACACCCTGAGGATTCTGAAGGTATACAGACTTTGTGGATTCCCCTGGAGGAGACCCGAAATTAGCCCAAAAATTGGAAAAAAGTGCTGTAAAAGAAAGCGTCTGGCTTTTCCCCCCGCAACTGGTATCAACAAAGGGTTTGTGGTGCTGAAAACACCGTGCCAGCACAAATTTCCTACCACACAGCGTTCTCCTTGGTCTCCCGATAAAAATTATACGTCACTTGTGTGGGTGTCTGTTAGAAGCGGGGTCACCGATTCCGACACGGTAGCTTGGCGCGAGGCAGGAAGGCACCCGAAGGCAATGTGTTAAGCACTTGTGCAGCACACACCCACACTGACTCAGTAAGGCGCAACAATAAAGGAGACACCACACCAGGTTTTTGTATAAAAACCAGATCCTTTATCTAATTTTAGATCAGTAATAGATGAGGCAGATAATCTTAGGCAACAGTGCAATTCATTTAGATTCTCAAAACCAGTGCGTAAATTCATTCAAGCACATTATAACAGTAAAACGTTACGCCATTAAAAGGCAGTAGCATTAACCTCATTGACAAGTAGGTAACACTGTAGGTCATAGTTTGCAGGTCGAAACATAGACTTCAAATGCATTTAGCGACATTCACTTAGCACGAATCTAGATGCCCATTACACTGTAGATGAGGAAGGACCTGTACCAATCTAGGCGCTACCACATTCAGTACAGTGGGTGTCGCAAAGCAGGTAGGCCTACAACATAGGAACACTTTAACTCTTGGCAGGTGAACACAGGCTCAATTCATGTAGATATATTCCATTCATTATGGGCCTAACGTAGGTAAATCACTCAACACTAAAACCATCTCCCTCATTAGGAGACATAAGGCATGTATGTCATACATCAGTTTTGCTTAGGCTCCTATTCAATTCAGTAAAGGCCTTGATGGAGATAAATCACACAACATTGTAAACATTTCCCTCATTAAGGGACTTAATGCATGTAAGTCATACGAGCAGCTTGGCCTATGCTCCTATTCAATTCAGGCCCTGTTTCTGTGGCCCGTGTGGTAAGGACCTGATTCGTGGGCAGGGCCGATCCTGAGTAAGGGGTGAGCAGGCTAGGCCTAAATACTACGACCAGGCCCAGCCTCATGCGCAGGGGAGGCAGTCAACCTGGCAGCCTGAGGGCCTCGGTCCCTCTCAATCCCCTCTGGGCGGCAGGCGGGGTTAGCGCTTCTTCCCTGAGCTCTCCTGGTGGCTCAGAATCCCTCCCAGGGCCTCCCGGGCTCACCTGGTTGTCCCGCTATGCGTGTGGGCCTCGGTGGGGCCAGGCGCCTCCTCCCCGGTCAGCCCGCTCCTCGTTACTTGTGGGGCCTCGACCGGGGAAGGCGGCGCTTCCACTCGGGCCCCAGTGCTCTCTGAGGGGCTGTGGACCAGCTGCAGGGGCTCCCGCAGGCAGGGCAGCCCCCGGACGTCGTCCCGCTCCGAGCTCCGGGCCTCCGACGGCCTCCGGAGCCGGGGGCCAATGATGTCGCGGCTTTTCGGGGGCGCGGCCTCTGATGCGGCCGTTGCTCTCGTTGCTAGGCAATGCCTCCCGCCCTCCTCTCAGGCCCAGCGCGGCCTTCGCTTCTCCTCAGCGCCCGGGCGGCGGCGGTGATCCTGGGCCCAGCGCTTCTTCTCCAGGCAGCGCGGGGGCCGCAGCGGTGAGTTTCCCTCCCAGCGCTTCTTGGGCAACGCGCACAGGGGCTGCGGTGGTGATTTTCAACCACCACAGTTGTGGGCCAGGTAGGGCCAGGGAGCACGCGGCGCTTGGGGGCCTGGGGGTTGATTTCGCGCTGGAACGCTTCTCAGGCACAGCGCTCCAGCAGGCAACACAGTACTTGGGTGGTCAGCGCCAGCACTTCTATAGAGCACAGCGCTGGGGTTGAACAGCGCTTCTTCAGAGCACAGCATACAGCGCTTTACCTGGTGATCCCCAGCACAGGAGGTTGTAGCTTCTTCGTGGGGGTTCCTTTAACGCTGTTTCTGGCTTGTAGTTTCTTGGTTGCTGTTACTTGAATACAGTTACTTGGGGGAAAAAGGGGGGTTGAGTTGGTGGGCGCCAGAGCAGGATGGCTCCCTGCAGGCACACTGGAGGTGGTTCCCTGGGTCCCCTCACGCTGGGCAAGGTCAGTGGGTGGAAGGTGTTCCTCAGCTATCTTAGCACAGTAGTGCCTCAGCCCAGTCAGTACCAGTAGTGTAGGCCTCCCCCCTAGGCCCGACAGCCTATACTCCGACGGAGGTTCCCCCAGGTCCAGTGGTGCCCCAACTGACTAGAAAGGCTTCCCTCCAAACCTCTTATACCCCTAGGTCAGGTGACCCTCCTGAAGGCGGCAAAACATAACTCCTCCCCTAGCTGGAAGGTTCTAGAAGCTCCCCTCATGTCTGGCTATGAGGCCCAGAGGCGGGAACGGCATGGATACTGTATCATTATGTCCCCGCCGGATCCTGACTACTAGTATGTGCGTGCGCAATGGCCACTCCGCAGTAGCAGGGGCCTGTGGCAGCCATCTTATTAGGAGAGAGCACCTGCACCTCAGCACTGTTTGGCAGTGGTAAGGCACCCAGAGACCTAGGTCCAACAAAAATGTAGTGGCAAAAATGAGGCGCAAGAGCAAAAAAACGGGGTAAGACCACCCTAGGGCTGACAGGTCTAACACGCGTCCCCCCCAGCCGAAAGTGGGGAGAGCTACCCAACCTCTAGGGAGTTCTCATCGCTAAGGCGGAAAAACCGAGAGAGACCGTCAGCGTTGGCGTGGTCTACTCTGGGTCGATGTTCCACCCGAAAGTCCATCCCCTGGAGGGAAATGGACAACCTCAACAATTTGGGGTTTTCGCCTCTCATCTGAATGAGCCAGCGAAGGGGTCGGTGGAGGGTCTGAATAAGGAAGTGAGAGCCAAAGAGGTACGGCCTCAGCTTCTTCAAAGCCCAGACCACGGCGAAGGCTTCTCGCTCTATCGTACTCCACCGTTGTTCCCGGGGGAGTAGCTTTCGAGAAATAAAGGCCACTGGCTGGTCTTGGCCGTCATCATTAAGTTGGGAGAGCACAGCTCCAATGCCATGCTCAGAGGCGTCTGTCTGCACAATGAATTCTCTTCCAAAGTCTGGAGTCCTAAGCACCGGAGCGGTGCACATCGCGTGCTTCAGAGTGTCAAACGCTTCTTGACAGGCAGCCGTCCACTTTGCGTGGCTGCTTCTTGGATGTCAATTCAGTCAGGGGGGCTACGATGGTCCCATAGCCCTTGACAAACCGGCGGTAGTAACCCGTGAGGCCAAGGAAGGCCCGGACCTCCGTTTGGGTTTTGGGGGCTCCCAGGCCAAGATGGTCTCAATTTTGGCCTGGAGGGTTGCACCTTACCCCCGCCCACCAGGTGTCCCAGGTAGACGACAGATCCCTGTCCAATCTGGCACTTGCTAGCCTTGATGGTTAGGCCAGCCCGCTGTAGAGCCTGTAGCACCTCCTGGAGATGCTCCAGATGGTCCTCCCAGCTGCTGCTGAAGACAGCTATGTCATCCAGGTAGGCAGCAGAGAAGGCCTCTAGGCCAGACAGTACCTGGTTAACCAACCGCTGGAAAGTGGCTGGAGCATTTTTCAGCCCGAAGGGCATCACCCGAAATTGAAAGTGGCCCTCGGGGGTGGAGAACGCAGTCTTCTCCTTCGCTCCGTCCGCCATGGCAATCTGCCAATATCCTGACGTCAGGTCGATGGTACTCAGATACCGAGCTGCTCCCAGCCGGTCAATGAGCTCATCCGCCCGAGGGATCGGGTGAGCATCAGTCTTGGTCACGGAGTTCAGACCACGGTAGTCCACACAGAACCGAAGTTCTGGTGTGGTGCCCGGTGGGGCCGCTTTCGGTACCAACACCACCGGGCTAGCCCAAGGGCTGCTGGAAGGCTCAATCACTCCCAGCTCCAACATTTTGGTCACCTCACTCTGGATGCTGGTTCTGACTTTGTCGGACAGCCGGTAAGACTTGGTTTTCACAGGCGGGCTGTCCCCTGTGTCCACATCATGGGTACACACGTGCGTGATCCCAGGCGTGAGGGAGAACAACGAGGAGTACTGCTCCAATACCTGGCGGCAGTCCCTCTGTTGCTCAAGGGTCAAGGATGGGGAGAGGACCACTCCCTCCACCGATCCATCGTTCTCTTTGGCTGCCAGAAGGTACAGAAGAGGCTCGCTCTCCTCCTCTTCGCTCCCATCCGTCACCATCAGGAGAGTAAGTTCTGACCGCTCCTGATGTGGCTTAAGGCGGTTGATGTGGAACACCCTGTGGGGTTGACGGGGGGGTCTTGAGGTCTACTACATAAGTGGTCTGGCCTCTTCTCTCCAAAATTTCATACGGTCCAGTCCACCGGTCCTGTAGGGCACTAAGCTCTCCGGGCTCCATGACCCACACCTTCTGTCCAGCATCTAACTCCACCGTCCGAGCATTCCGGTCGTACCACTCCTTCATGACGGCTTGACTAGCCTCCAGATTGCTTGAGGCTTCCTTCCACAGCTTGGCTATTTTTATTTTTATTTTTTATTTTGAAAACCTTTATTGAAGGCAAAACAGGGAAGCATTGCAGAATACAGCACTATGCCTACATCCCCAGAGGGGCCGGCCGTGGAATGCGTGAACGTGTACTGCAGGAAGAATAAAGAAAGGATACACAGCAAGCCGCCTACAACAACTCAGGGCCGGCCGCGACATGGAGGAAGGAACAGTTGGATAGATATCAGCATTATATTACCTCCCACAACGTCCAGATGAATAAAAGACAGATAATAACAACCAATCATAGGATAGGAACAAAACAAAAAAAAACCCCACCTCCCTTCCCCTCCGGCACAGTAATGGTATGACAAATAAATCAGAAGCAATTTGGCTTTTACTAAACACATCCACAAGGATAAGACAGGAGTCCGGGGATAAATGAGGCAGGTACCTCCATTCACTAAACATGGAGGGCAGATCAGCTTAAAGGTCGGGATGACTCGTGAGATATAGAGTAAGCGGGGCCCAAAAATCTTTAGGGCGGGACGACTCAGGCAGCTCTTCCGCATAGATTTCTAATTGCTCCCTACAGTAGGATAGATCCCTCAGCCACTTACAAACCGTGGGCACCCCTTTGCGCCCCAGCACTGCGCCACGGCTCGCTTAGCCATAAGTGTGGCCACTGCAACCAGTCTCCTATTGCACGGCCTCAAAGACGCTACGCTGCCCAACAGACACATCTCGGGCGTACATTGCACTCTCTCCAATACGACATCCGTGAGCACATTCATCACTTTAGCCCAATAGGCAGCTATCCCTGGACATAACCATGAAAGATGTAAAAAGTCAGCGTCTGCCTGTCCACATCGCACACAGCAAGCATCATCTCGCAATCCGAATCTACGCAATTGTACAGGGGTATAGTAAAGTTGGTGCAAAAATTTAAAATGTATAATACGTAAGTTGCAGTTAGCCGTCAGTCGCCCAGTCAGTTTGCAGCAATAATACCAGTGGTCCTCCGACAGTAACCCTCCCAGGGCCGCGTTCCATTTAGCATAGGATGGATGCGCCTCCGCCTCCCGCTCACGGAGAGATGAATTATAGAGTTTAGTAATCAGTCCCCGACGAGCCTCGCCCGCAAGCACCGCCTGCAGTGCCCGCAGCGTCTGAGGCTCCGCGGGGAAGCCAGGGTAGACATCCCGAATGGCCTGACGAACCCGCACGTACGTAAACCCCAGCATAGCGTCATGAGGCCGGTTCGCCTGCACGTCCTGTAGCGAACGGAACCGGCCCTGGCTGTAGAAGTCCCCCATCTGGGTGATCCCGACGGCCTGTAACGTGGTCCGCGCCAGGCGCTCCTGCCGTGTGGATATACCGGGATGCGCTGCTATCGGCAACTTGGGGGCATAAAGGTAGGATAGTGTCGCACGACACGCCAGCGTCCGCCAGGCCCAGGCCGTGCATAGGACCGGGTTAATTTCCGTCCGGGGACCTCCAGCCCCCCCCGAGAGAGCCACAGCCACCAATGGGAGTGGGAGGATCGCATCCGCCTCAATCGCAGTATGAGGTAAGAGACGCTGCGGATAGAACCAATAATGCGCAAACTGCGCCTGAGCGCATAAATAGTAAAGGCGCATATCAGGAGCCTCAAAACCGCCGCGGTCAAAGGGTTGAACCAGGGTGTCCCAGCTACAGCGAGGCTTTTTGCCCCCCCAGACAAACGACAGTAGGGCCGTCTGTAGAGACTTAAAAACGGAAACATTCAGGCGGATAAGGATATTCACAAAGAAATATAATAGTTTAGGCAATATGACCATTTTGATGACTGCTATACGGTCTGCCAGTGAGAGCGGCAGACGAGCCCATCGCACCATTCGCTCAGTAAGTTGAGAGATTGTACGTCCATAATTCATGGAGATCACCTGCGCCGGATCCCTGTGCAGCCAAATCCCGAGATACTTTACTGGTTCCTGAGTCCAGGCCAGAGGGAAGTCCATTTCAAACTCGCAGGTTCCTGCCGTCAGGGGAAAGACCATCGACTTGGCCCAATTTATCCCCAAGCCAGAGAAGCCCTCGAACCGGACATATTCTCGCAGCAAGGCCGGGAGATATGTCGCAGGTTCACGAACATAAAGCAACATATCATCCGCGTATAGCGAGACAACCAATGGTCGCAGTCTGAAGCGCAACGCCGCAGAGGCATGGAGCTGGCGCAACTTACAGTCCAGAGGCTCCAATGCCAAGGCGAAAAGCATCGGCGACAGGGGGCATCCCTGCCTCGTGCCCCTACCTATGTGAAACTCCGAGGACACCCAGCCGTTCACGCGAACCCTAGCCGCCGGGCGGAGTACAGAACCCTGATCCACTGCAAAAAGAACGGAGGGACACCCATCTTGGTGAGGACGGAAAACATGTATTCCCAAGAGAGGGAGTCGAACGCTTTAGCAGCGTCGAGCAGCACCGCCACGGCCTGGAAGTCGGCATCGAAATAGTGTAAAGTAGCGAAGATAGTGCGCAGATTAAGCACAGTAGACCTCGCAGGCACAAAGCCAGACTGGTCCGGGAGCACCAGTAAGGGGATCAGCGGCTGCAGACGGAGAGCGATCATTTTAGCTAATACCTTGGTGTCAATATTAAGCATTGAGAGGGGCCTGTAAGAATCGCAGCGGTTGGGCTCCTTGTCGGGTTTCAAGAGCATGACTAGGAGAGCTTCCCGCAATGAAGGTGGAAGACGGCCGGTGTCGTAGGCCTCCACATAGACCTCTAGAAGTCTGGGGGCCAAATCGTCGACAAATGCCTTATAAAATTCGCTCGGGAGACCGTCCAGGCCCGCAGCTTTGCCAGTAGGGAGGGACATAATAGCCGTTTTCACATCCTCCTCATCAAAGGGCTGGGTAAGATAATCCCGATGGCCTGGGGCCAGCCAGCACAATGCTACATCCTCTAGATACGAATCAATATCTGCCATCTGAGCTGTATCCTTATTGCTATAAAGGGTAGTGTAGTAGTCAAGTATGGTCTCACTGATGGCAGCCGTGCCGAAGCGGGCCACGCCTGCCTCATCAAGCATCTCCGTGATGTATTGTTGGCTCCGCGGTGCAGCCAACTTCCGAGCGAGCGAGCGACTGGGCCGACCCCCCTCACTGTAGTATCTAGCCGTTCTACGTCTAGATTTGTGTCTCATCTCCTGATCGGCGGTATCGTTATGTTCCGTGACTAAGGCACGGATCTTGGACAGGGTTTCGGGCAGCGGGTTCGCCTCGTAGGCCCTCTCCAAAGCAGAGATATCTCCCGCGAGTCTCTGGATCCTGCGCCGCAGATCCCGCAGCACTCCAGCCTGTGCCCCCATGCAGACCCCTCTGATAGTGACCTTGAATGCCTCCCACATAGTCCCAGCGCTATCCACAGAGCCAGCATTCTCCCGGAAGAAGTTACGGATAGCCTCCCCTACCGTGGCCCTGAATACCGGGTCTGTCAGGGAGGATGGCTGCAGTCGCCACTGAAAGGGCGGTCTCCCACAGGTCGGTACACATAAATCCAGCAGCACCGGAGAGTGATCTGACAACGTCCGGGCTAGGTGACGCACCCCCGTCGCCCAGGGGCATGCAGTTTCCGTGACCAGCCAGAGGTCCAAACGGGACCATGTCCCGTGCACCGCCGACACAAACGTACTTTCCCGCTTGCCAGGGTGTTGCAGTCGCCAGACATCCTTCAGGCATCCAGCTTCCATTATGCCACGCAATGTCTCCGCTGCTAGTTTAGGTCGTGCCCCCTCGCTACCCATACGGTCAGCATCCATGTCCAAGCACACATTAAAATCCCCCCCATATAATTTCCGCATCAGGGAACCCAGAGACACGACGCCAGACATCAGCAAAAAATGCCGGGTCGTCAACATTTGGCCCGTACACATTCACAAATAGAACACTCGTCCCGCCTAGCAGACCGTGCACCATTGCCACTCGCCCCTGATCGTCTGTCTCAGAACGTAGGGCCTGAAAGTGTATCCCCTTCTTTATCAAAATCAGCACACCCCGAGCATAGCTAGAGTAGGAAGAGGCCACCCGGTGCCCAGCCCATCATGCCCCCACATTCTTATCCGATAAGCTCGTGAGGTGAGTCTCTTGTAGGAAGGCAATGTGGATAGTCATTCTCTCTAGGTAAGCAAACACTGCCCTGATCTTTTTAGGGGAATTCAGGCCCCGGACATTCCAGGTCAAGAGCCGCAGATTTCCACTTATCCGGTCAGTGGTCGGTAAGCCGACAGAACAATTGAATATGTTAAAGCCATATAAGTACTGGTACAATAATAAGAAAGATGAAATGCAGTAAAACACAAAGCATACCCTGCCAGAGGGTACCCCCCTCAATTCCCCCTCACCCCCCACCCACTTCAGCATCCCCAACTTGCTAAAGCCATCCCAGCCATCCCCCTCCCTCCCCGTCCCATCGAACAAAGGTGGAAACCTCAGTTGGGGTATACCCATGTAGGGCGCTAGAGTGCAACTACCCTCCCATCTAGCAGGAGGTGGCTGCGCGGGAGTTGGAGCCGTGCCTACAAACAACAGTACACAAGAGCCCTATCCACAAAATCGGCATATGTAATACATTAGACCTAGTCAGCGGCTACATGGGCATGGAAATACTACATGGCAAAGGTAGAGCAGAAACTTGACATGAGCAACAGACATCCCCAACTCAACAGATGGGTGAGCCCAGCAACCAAATGTGTACAGAAATGCACCCCAGGAACCTATTGTTCCTCTGTGTCTGACTGCAGACTAGCATCTCGTCGTCGTCGCTTGAGACGTTTGGCATGTTCAAGAGCTGCCTTAGGGTTGTTGAAGATATGAGAGTCTCCGTCGGGGCCAATCTTCAAGCGGGCCGGGTAGAGCATAGCGTAAGGGACCTCCTCGGACCTGAGAAACTTCTTGACATCGGCAAACTCCCGTCTCGCCACCTGAACTGCCACCGTAAAGTCTGGGAAGAAGGAGAGCCGATTCCCCTGATAGTCAATAGTACCCTTCTCTCGTGCCAGGCGCAATATCACATCACGGTCCCTGTAGTTTAAGACTCTTGCAATGATGGGCCGCGGGGGAGCCCCCGGCGCCGGACGAGTGGCCAGCGAACGCCCGCTCCACAATAAACATGAGGGATAGCTGCTCCCTGCCAAAAAGGTCAGTAATCAGCGTCTCTATGAATATCTCCATTCTGCCCACATTGGTGGACTCCGGCAGGCCAATAAGGCGAATGTTATTGCGCCGTGAGCGGGCCTCCAAGTCCTCGTTCTTGGCCTGGATAACAGACAGGACCTTCTCCATATTCAGAGCTTTCCCGGCAACGTCACTCAAACCGTCCTCCGCTGCGGAGACCCTCTGCTCCACCTCCCCCATGCGGGCGCTCTGCTTCTCCAATTGGGATGACATATGGTCCAGCCGATTGTTGACTGCCGCCATTGTGCCCTCAATTGATTGGAGGCTTTGCTGCATTGCCAAAAGCGTGGTTTCAAGGCCCGAGGGAGCCCCCTCTGATACATCCGCCTCAGAGTCCGAGGCGGCCTTCTGTGACACCTTGGCGGATTTGCACGCCTCGAACGTGAGACGGGGTTGCGTTTTGTACGTTTTACCCATGGCGTCCAATGGTATGACTTGTCACAAGGGAGATCGAGGAGTCCGGCACAGAGAAGGTCCCCAGCAGGAGCCGGGCAGAAATCCGCAGGCTTCCTCGCGGCTGAGGAGCAGAGGCCCACACCAAGACCAACGGGTGGGGGGAGGGTGGAACACAGCAGGCACACAATCGCCAGCCGGCCCACGGCCACCTGGACCACTGTCCAAGTGTAGCCAGACCTGGGGGGCCACAGCCGGCAGGGGTCCCACCAGCTCTGCTGCGCAGATTCGAAGGCCTCAGCACCAGTCGCCCCCCCACCGATCAATAGCACTGTGACTTAGGGAGCCCGGGTGGTCCAGCACCATCATACCACCATCGACACTGCCGCCGTGCTCCTATCATTCCTCATCCCCTCAGCCAATGTGTCAGCCTGCGCGGCGCAGTGCATTCAGCGCCAGATGCACGCCCGCGGCAGCCAATTCTGGTGTGTTTTCCCGGAAGCAGGCAACAGGGAGGTAATCAGCGCTGTTTAAGGCAGTGTACGCGGCCTCAGCAGGTCTCTCAATGGGTGAGTTACAGCTATGCCAGCCAGTTCCCCTCGGTGGCAATGCGGGAGGGCCCATCCGCTCCCCCGCCGGCAGTAGCAGCAGGAGCGTCCCCCGCGGATCCCCCCAACGCAGGGCCGGGGTCCAGCAGCTCTCCCACTCACAGCGCACAGGGAGCAGATCCGCACTTAAGGCTAGGGCCACCAGCACAACCCCAGCACCTTACAGCAGCCCATAGAGCGCAACCCGCTTGCAGGCCCGCACCCGCCTCCGCAGCCACCGGCCTGCAGTAGGCCGCGCCCCACTCACCACCTCCGGCGCCGGGGAGACCGGGGCCCGCTGTTATCGCCGCCTCTGCTGGTGCTCGCAATCACGGCCTCCCGGGGTCCGCTGCAGCAACGATATGTGGCACAGCCGCCCGCCGGGCGCAGCACCGCTTGTCCCTCGTGTCAGCAAGGGCACAGGTCGCCGATCGGGGCAGCGGGTCTCAAAGCCCCCCGGGTGCCGCCATCTTGAGATTTCACAGCCGCTGCCACCACCGCTGAGATGCCGCCGTTCCCCCTGTCTCGGGCAGCCCCCGGCGCAGCAGCTGAGTCGGGTACACGTCTCTCGTCAGGCACACTCCTCTATGCCTCAGGATAGGTAGTCTGTAGGGCGGATTTTGGACGGATTGTGGCGCAGCCGGGCAGAGCCTCACTAGAGTGCGGCCATCTTGCCGTGCGCCCTCTAGCGCCCCCCACAGCTTGGCTATTTGACTGCGGAATGCCAGCATGTAGCTGACCACATCACGGGGGAGCTTCTTAGAAGACTTCTCCCACCCCTCCTTCAGGAGACTGAGGGGTCCCCTAACGGGGTGTCCACAGAGCAGCTCAAAGGGGCTGAAACCGACACCCTTCTGCGGCACCTCTCGGTAGGAGAAGAGCAGACAGGGTAAGAGGACGTCCCACTTCCGTCTCAAGTCCTCGGGTAGGCTCCGGATCATCCCCTTCAGGGTCTTATTGAAACGCTCCACGAGGCCGTTAGTCTGGGGGTGGTAAGGAGTGGAGAACCTGTAGGTCACTCCACACTCCTTCCACATGGCCTGCATGTAGGCCGACATGAAATTCGTGCCCCTATCTGACACCACGACCTTGGGGAATCCCAATCAAGGCCCGCGCCACCACAGGTGCAGTGATGGTCCTCAGAGGGATTGCCTCCGGGTACCGGGTGGCGTGGTCCACCAACACCAAGATGAACCTATGCCCCGAAGAAGTCGGCGGGTCCATTGGCCCGACAATATCAATTCCTACCCGCTCAAAAGGGGTACCGACAACCGGGAGCGGTTCCAGAGGGACCTTCAACTTAGTCCCTGTCTTGCCACTCGCCTGACAAGTCACACAGGTCTTACAGAAGGTGTCAGAGGTAACTCTCATCCTGGGCCAATAAAAATGTGGGACCAATCGAGCAAACGTCTTGTCCTGGCCCAGGTGTCCTGCCAGTGGTATCTCATGTGCCAATTCCAGCAGGAAGGCTCGGTAGCATTGGGGGACCACTAAGGCCCTCGATGACCCATGCACCGGAGCCTTAGGCTCACTGTAGAGGAGACCGTCCTCCCAGTAGACATGATAATTACCGGTCTCTTTACCAGTTGCTTGGGCTTCGGCCTGCTGCCGCATGCCTTCAAGCGTTGGGCACTCTCGTTGCGCCCGACAGAATTCCTCCCGGGTAGGCCCTCCTTCCACCTGCCACTCTGCAGGGGTCGGCAAGTCCCCCACGGGAACAACATCCACCTCAGCGGACTCCGGGGTCACCTCCGCGGGCTCCCCATCCATCTCGCAGGGTGCATCCTCAAGGATATCTTCTTGTCCAGCAGTGGGCTGGGCCATTGTTTCAGGCTCCAACCCGGGTTGAGTTCCTTGCCGGGCAGCCATGGACCGTGTGACTACGCAAGTCCACCCTGGTAATCCCAGCATCTCAGCGTGGGCGTTGAACTCCACCTCCTTCCAGGCGGTATGTTCCAAGTCGTTTCCAAGCAGACAGTCAACTGGCATGGCAGGGCTCACCGCAACTCTCAACAGGCCTGAGACTCCTTCCCACTCAAAGGGAACTTGGGCCACGGGGTAATGACCCAGGCTATTATCAGCCATAACAACCGGATGGAATACTTTAGGAATCACCTGCTCTGGGGACACCAGCTGACGTCTTACCATCGTCATGCTGGCACCTGTGTCCCTCAGAGCCTCCACCTCCTCCCCGTTCACCAGGACCCTCTGGCGGTACTTGGCAGTGTTCGAGGGTACCTGAACCCGTGGGATGATCTCTCTATCCCCCAGGGAAACTAAGGTCAAGCCTGTCCACTCACCTCCCTACCTAGGGACAACTCCTCCCCAAGCGCTACACTGGCCACCCCGGGGCTCTTACCTCCTGTGGGGGCTGGGGTCCTCTTGCGACACTGGGGATCCCCCTTGTAGTGTCCAACCTCCCCGCACTCGTAGCACTGGACAGTTCTGGGCTGCTGACTCTTGTCAGGGTAAGTGGATTTCTGGAATCCAGATTGGGGTGGGGAACCTACCCCTCTCCCATGCGGTCTATTTTGGGGGCCTTTAAAGAACTCCTTCTTTTTATCTCCCCCTCTCTCTTCTGGGGAAAACCCTGTCCACCTTTCGGGGGTCTCCCCGGATCCCTTGTGGGACACCCGAGTGCTAACCCAGGTATCCGCCTCCTCCGCAAGTTCCCGAGGATCGGTCAGCTTGCGGTCCACCAGGTGTTGGCGCAGCTCTGGAAAACTTTTATCTAGAAGGTGCTCCCTTAAAACCAGATTGTACAGCCCTTCATAGTCACTCACTTTGCTGCCACGCACCCAACCCTCCAATGCCTTATGGGCATAATCAAAAAAATCCACCCAGTTCTGTGTGGGAAGCTTGTGGCTGTTGCGGAACTTTTGGCGATACTTTTCTGGGGTGAGGCCAAACTTTTTAAGCAGGGCCTCCTTCATGACAGGGTAATTTGTCTGATCACCTTTGTCTAAAGTCAAGAGTGTGTCCCTTGCCAACGGAGGTATGTACTTGTACAGGCCTCCCCGAGTACTTCTCAGGCACCCCATGGGCCACCAAAGACACCTCATATGCCGCCAACCACTTATCAATGTCATCCCCTACACTGAAACTGGCCATCACCTCCTTAGGTAGGTAAAACTTAGGCTCTCGTGGAACCTCAGCGGGTACGCTGCCACCATTCAAGTTGCCCTGCGTCCCTATCTGCAATGCTCGGAGCTCTAGTTCGTTCAGGCTAAGCTCATGTACAAGCTTCCTTTCTTCCATGGCTAGCCTTGCCTGTTCTCGCTCCTTGTCCATTCTAGCAAGCTCTAGCCTCAATTGCCTCTCCTCCCTCCTGTCCTCGTACTCCTCCACCGACACACTGCTTACTGACACACTACTGCCTGCCCTGGAATGTCTCCCTGGCAACACATTCTCACTGATGTCTATGTGCAGTAGGTCCAGCTCTCCTGGAGCCTCCAGCTCCCCCTGTTCCTCGACCACTCTCCCTTCCGGGTGGGCCAATACCCATGCCCTCAAGACTTTCAGAAGCTCCTCTCTCTTGGTGCCTCGCTTGACGGGCACCCCCATCCCCCGACAGAACTCCCTCAGCTGCGCCACCGTATACATTTCAAGGTTGGCCAGCTCGAACTCCATCCTGACAGGTGGGGCCCCAGACACTTAAGGGAAAAGACTCTAGGACGTAGGCAACAGGTTAACACAGGAGCCTGTACAGTCAGGCAATGAAGGG
This sequence comes from Calotriton arnoldi, assembly GCA_963921515.1. NCBI lineage: Eukaryota > Metazoa > Chordata > Amphibia > Caudata > Salamandridae > Calotriton > Calotriton arnoldi. Next base: position 562,309 of record CAWUFW010007073.1, on the reverse strand, counting down.
CGAATTGTTAGGCTTGCATATAAATAGGTGTTCCAATTGCGGCGCACACTGAATCCCTGTAGGGTGCTGCACAAGCACAAGTCCTTATCCCACCGCTGCCACCAATGTTAGAAGCGGGGTCACCGATTCCGACACGGTAGCTTGGCGCGAGGCAGGAAGGCACCCGAAGGCAATGTGTTAAGCACTTGTGCAGCACACACCCACACTGACTCAGTAAGGCGCAACAATAAAGGAGACACCACAACAGGCTTTTGTATAAAAACCAGATCCTTTATCTAATTTTAGATCAGCAATAGATGAGGCAGATAATCTTAGGCAACATTGCAATTCATTTAGATTCTCAAAACCAGTGCGTAAATTCATTCAAGCACATTATAACAGTAAAACGTTACGCCATTAAAAGGCAGTAGCATTAACCTCATTGACAAGTAGGTAACACTGTAGGTCATAGTTTGCAGGTCGAAACATAGACTTCAAATGCATTTAGCGACATTCACTTAGCACGAATCTAGATGCCCATTACACTGTAGATGAGGAAGGACCTGTCACCAACCTAGGCGCTACCACATTCAGTACAGTGGGTGTCGCAAAGCAGGTAGGCCTACAACATAGGAACACTTTAACTCTTGGCAGGTGAACACAGGCTCAATTCATGTAGATATATTCCATTCATTAAGGGCCTAACGTAGGTAAATCACTCAACACTAAAACCATCTCCCTGATTAGGAGACATAAGGCATGTATGTCATACATCAGTTTTGCTTAGGCTCCTATTCAATTCAGTAAAGGCCTTGATGTAGATAAATCACACAACATTGTAAACATTTCCCTCATTAAGGGACTTAATGCATGTAAGTCATACGAGCAGCTTGGCCTATGCTCCTATTCAATTCAGGCCCTGTTTCTGAGGCCCATGTGGTAAGGACCTGATTCGTGGGCAGGGCCGATCCTGAGTAAGGGGTGAGCAGGCCAAGCCTAAATACTACGACCGGGCCAAGCCTCATGCGCAGGGGAGTCAGTCAACCTGGCAGCCTGAGGGCCCCGGTCCCTCTCAATCCCCTCTGGGCGGCAGGCGGGGTTAGCGCTTCTTCCCTGAGCTCTCCTGGCGGCTCAGAATCCCTCCCAGGGCCTCCCGGGCTCACCTGGTTGTCCCGCTATGCGTGTGGGCCTCGGTGGGGCCAGGCGCCTCCTCCCCGGTCAGCCCGCTCCTCGTTACTTGTGGGGCCTCACCCGGGGAAGGCGGCACTTCCACTCGGGCCCCAGTGCTCTCTGAGGGGCTGTGGACCAGCTGCAGGGGCTCCCGCAGGCAGGGCAGCCCCCGGACGTCGTCCCGCTCCGGGGCTCCGTCGGCCTCCGGAGCCGGGGGCCAATGATGTCGCGGCTTTTCGGGGGCACGGCCTCTGACGCGGCCGTTGCTCTCGTTGCTAGGCAACGCCTCCCGCCCTCCTCTCAGGCCCAGCGCGGCCTTCGCTTCTCCTCAGCGCCCGGGCGGAGGCGGTGATCCTGGGCCCAGCGCTTCTTCTCCAGGCAGTGCGGGGGCCGCGGCGGTGAGTTTCCCTCCCAGCGCTTCTTGGGCAACGCGCACAGGGGCTGCGGCGGTGATTTTCAACCACCACAGTTGTGGGCCAGGTAGCGCCAGGGAGCACGCGGCGCTTGGGGGCCAGGGGGTTGATTTTGCGCTGGAGCGCTTCTCAGGCACAGCGCTCCAGCAGGCAACACAGTACTTGGGTGGTCAGCGCCAGCACTTCTATAGAGCACAGCGCTGGGGTTGAACAGCGCTTCTTCAGGGCACAGCATACAGCGCTTTACCTGGTGATCTCCAGCACAGGAGGTTGTAGCTTCTTCGTGGGGGTTCCTTTAACGCTGTTTCTGGCTTGTAGTTTCTTGGTTGCTGTTACTTGAATAGTTACTTGGGGGGGAAAAAAGGGGAGGGGAGTTGAGTTGGTGGGCGCCAGAGCAGGATGGCTCCCTGCAGGCACACTGGAGGTGGTTCCCTGGGTCCCCTCACGCTGGGCAAGGTCAGTGGGTGGAAGGTGTTCCTCAGCTATCTTAGCACAGCAGTGCCTCAGCCCAGTCAGTACCAGTAGTGTAGGCCTCCCCCCTAGGCCCGACAGCCTATACTCTGACGGAGGTTCCCCCAGGTCCAGTGGTGCCCCAACTGACGAGAAAGGCTTCCCTCCAAACCTCTTATACCCCTAGGTCAGGTGACCCTCCTGAAGGCGGCAAAACATAACTCCTCCCCTAGCTGGAAGGTTCTAGAAGCTCCCCTCATGTCTGGCTATGAGGCCCAGAGGCGGGAACGGCATGGATACTGTATCATTATGTCCCCGCCGGATCCTGACTACTAGTATGTGTGTGCGCAATGGCCACTCCGCAGTAGCAGGGGCCTGTGGCAGCCATCTTATTAGGAGAGAGCACCTGCACCTCAGCACTGTTTGGCAGTGGTAAGGCGCCCAGAGACCTAGGTCCAACAAAAATGTAGTGGCAAAAATGAGGCGCAAGAGCAAAAAAACGGGGTAAGACCACCCTAGGGCTGACAGGTCTAACAGTGTCCAATGCAGAATCGCCCAAAAACGTATTTTTAATAGCGCTTAGAGTTTGCTGTGCTATCCCCTCAATCCCTATGCTTTTGGCCCTTCACAGTCACTGGCCCTTGGCCCACCCACACAAGTGAGGTATCATTTTGCTCGGGAGACTGAGGGGAACACTGAGTGGTAGGACATTTGTGCCGACGTGGTGATCCCAGACAAAAATGTTAGGAAATTGTGATTTTTTTAGGTAAATTTGAGGTTTGCAGGGGATTCTGGGTAGGAAAACATTGGGGGATCCACGCAAGCCATACCTCCCTGAACTCCCCTGGGTGTCCAGTTTTCAGAAATGTGCAGGTTTGGTAGGATTCCCTAAATGGCAGCTGAGCCGGAACCAAAAGGTGCCCCCTTGCAATACCAGGTTGAGTTGTGATAGACAGACCAAAACAAATTTTAAATGCTAATTTCTTGAACACTACTGAAAGGATGTACGCCAAACCAAGTTAAAGCTATTCCTTGAGTACAGTTTTACTTTCAAAACAAGGGGGATATTCACAAGAACGTGCGATAAACATCGCCAAAATAGGCTAACGCAATTTTTTATATCGTCGTCTATCGCGGGGAAATAACCCCGTGTCAACGTCGTATTCACAACACGGCGGTAACATGCGATAGTTTCCCGATAACGCCTCAAATGTCCGCGATACAACTACCGCAACGACGATAAAAAAGGAAACCCGAACGCGAAAAAAGTTGCGATGGGCCCAACCGCGATAGAAAAATCGGTGACAAGCAGCGCCAGACTTGCAATTCCCATGTCAGGTGGGAAAAATCACCATAAAAGCAGCAAAAAAAACCCACATAACAACTGCGAAGCACAATGGAGGCAGCCGGAGCAAGTACAGAGGACAACCCGAACCCTACAAGCCCCACGAAGGACCAGCCTGGGACCTCGGGGTCAGGGAAGGGCAAGGAGAAGAAGAAGAGGAAGACGTGGTTCAGTCCGCAGGAAAACAGGATCCTGATAATGGAGGTGGTCAAACATCATCAACAACTGTTCGTCACCTCCACTGTGTCATTGGCAACAAAAAATGGAACATGGCAGTCCATCGTGGACAAGGTGAATGCAGTCGGAGTGCTGAGGAGGACAATGGACGAGGTCAAGAGGCGCTGGAATGATGTGAAGCGCAAAACCAAGCAGAAACTCGTAAACAACCGCAAAGCAGCAATGCAGACTGGGGGTGGGAGCCCTGCGCCACAGGAGGAGCTGGATGAGATGGAGGAAATGGTGTCCACGGTCATCAGTGTGGAGACGGTGGCAGGAGTCGGGGGGCCGGACACTTCTCAACATGACCTGACACAACAGCAACAGGGTGAGTAACCACCAGGGACTGGGGGGACGCGGGGAGATGGGCACAATGGCACACATGCACAATGAAGTATGGCACACTGCACAACCACAATGACTCAGGATCATGTCCCTGATCTCCTTGCCATACTGCAGCACACATAGAAACAGTAAGTAGTGTCCCATCCACAATGTGCCCAGAGGGGGCCCTCCCCACACATCACCAATCTCACAACAAACACATGCACATGTGCTGAACCCAGCAAAGCTGCGGATCCGTGAGCCACACTGACAATGCAAGTGACACTGCATGACAATGAGCATGTCTGCAGGCCACTCATCATGACATGTTGCACGCCACGACACCGAGGTTGCTGAGTGTGGTCCACATCCGGAAAGGAGCAGGTCACACACTGACACATCCACATGCACAAACAACTCCTGCCAGCAACAAGACATCTGCGGACAAACCATGCCTAAGAGTCCCAACTCCCACCAAGAGCCCAATTCACTCAAGTATGCAACATCTCAGCACTGCATAAGCACAGAAGTCAAAGGCACACCGCCTGAAAGGGAGAAGGCCAAGCAAAGTCTGAGCTGCAGGGGCGACTCTCCCACAATGCAGCACACACACAAGAATCAGAGCACATCAACATTGACAACAATGTGGTACAAACTGCAACACTTTCACAACAGAACAGAGGACACAACTGCTGACGCTTGTGTGTAGAAACTGGCCAATCACATTTGGCATAGCAGGAAACTGTGACATGAAAATAGACAAGTACAACCCCACATCCCTGATGATGCACAAATGTCCACTGTCCCGCTCCAAATAGGCAGCTCCTCCTAAACAGTCACAATGTACATTGTCATGCAGTCTGTTCGGAAACTTGGCCAATGCGTGAACATACATGGAACACACTGTTAAACTGCATCTCCCCTTTACATTGCAGAGGGAGAATCATCACCTCCTGCAGAGCAGACCGAACACCTCCTCACTGATGATGAGGAGGACCTCCCCACCTTCGACACCGACGCCCTCCAAGAGCTCATGGACAGCTTCGGCACCCCATCTCCAGGAGCAGGGCAGCCCAGCTGCATCGAGGAGACCCCACCCCCTGCACAGACCACACAGCAGGAAGCACCCACCACCCCGGCTGTCTCCCAGGATCCCCACGACCAACACATGGCATTTCAACGCCGTGTGTTGGAGGGCCAGAAGGAGATGGCTGAGCAGGTGCGGGTGGGGTTTGACCTCATGGCAGCCAAACTTGATGCCATCCATGGGTTTCTACGTCCCATCAGGGACCACTTACAGTCCCTAACGGACACCCACAGTCCGCTCCATGGTCTCCAACGAGCCATGGCTGACATCGCTGGAGTCATGAGTTGGGACACATGCGGAGGCTCATGGAGGACTCGGTGCGGATGGAGGCGGAAAGGACGGCTGCACATCAGCGAGATGTGGCTGGGATCTACCATGCCCTGCAGATCCTCATCATGGCATTGCTGCCACGTGGCCTGGCACAGATGAATGCACCATCCACATCCCCGCCCCCTGATGTGTCAGTGCCCCACAGTGCGGCAGACATTCCACCTCCGGCACCTGATGTGTCACTGCCACATAGTGCGGCCAGCAATCCACCTCCGGCCCCTGATGTGTCAGTGCCATACAGTGCTGCAGCCGAAACACCAACACCCACAGGTGAGGCACATCACACATCAGAGGACGATGATGTGGATGAGACTGCCGTTGTGGTAATGAGGAAGCAGTAGCATTCATCTCCGCCATATGGCCAGTTTCAGCTTGGTTCGGCCCTTTGCATCATCACCTTCCACTGTCCCCCGATACACTCTGTGACACTCACCTTGGACCTCGACATGGACTGCCATATTCTGTTTGGTTACCAATGACACAGCAATCAGACTTCGGACTGAACTCTTCCTCTTCCGATGAACTTGTCCTTCCCTAATGGACTCTGGCTGGCCCTCCACGGGGCAACAATGTCAAGTGGGATGTGCATGGCCCTGTACTGCTCCAGCTGCAACACTCCACTGGATGTGAATAAAACATTCAAATTCACACAGATGTGTCATGTCTATGATCCTTCAAGTATGACAGTATGGATGAATGTAGGGTCACTGATTCCCCCTCACATCCATTTTGCACATGTCGTGGGGCTTGGGTCACAGGGTGCAACATTGCCGATTGCGGTCCGGGTGGCGCAGACACTACAACGGAGCCACACGCATTGGTTAATTCCTCGTCCAGGCCGGAACTGAACCACGCCCAGGGCCCCGGGCTCATTGTTCACACCCCTACGCTGGACTGCCATACGCCAGCCCAGCCCAGCCCACTCTGCTTACGCTCACAGGGGGTGACGACACAGCTACATGTCCCAGGTCTTCCCTGTAGTGATCTGCTGGTCACTGGTCTAGTCGTCAGCATGCCACAGCCACTCCCTGAGGGCTGGTTTACACCCACACCACACCCATCCAGCGCAGGCGTCATGGGACATGTGACCCTGCCAATAAAGGGGGCCCACCACAACACATCCCCCACTGCCGGAGGTGACATGATGGTGTCCGCATCCACGAAACACAATCATAAAGGGTCCGTGACTTGCGTTGCCCTGAGTTTGTGGCACCCAATGGCCTGGGTCCGGCACGGGCCTACCGCCATGTGGCGATGACTTGCGTTGCACTGAGTTGGTGGCACCTGATGGCCTGGGTCCGGCATGGGCCTACCGCCATGTGGCGATGACTTGCGTTGCACTGAGTTGGTGGCACCTGATGGCCTGGGTCCGGCACGGGCCTACCGCCACGTGGCGATGACTTGCGTTGCACTGAGTTAGGCCCACCTTAAGAGCTGAGCGGGTGTGCAGCCTGCGATGATGCGTTGGCCTCGATACGGCATCCAGCATATCAGGACTCGATTTGATTTGTGAGCCCTGCTGGACCGCAGTGTATGCGCAGGCAGCAGTCAGCACACACATGACTCAGTGGTGCCGCAGGGTGCGCTGGGGGCCTGTGGTGCTGGATCCAGCCATCGGCTGAGGAGGTTGCACCGGCACGTGGTGGGCCCTCTTGGAGACACGCCAGTGGCGTCAGGTGAGCATTGAGGCCTGGGTGCGCAGGGGCGGGCAGTCATCGCTGGGCGGCGGACCGGTCTGGGGACCAGGGCTAGGGTGCAGCAGGTGCACAGGATCGTGCAGGCACCACCGGTCACGGCGGCAGCCTCGTGGCTGGGTGGGGTGGGGCGTTGCCCTGGCAGACACAACCCTGCATGCGCCGACGAGATGTGCGCGGGTTGGCTTGAGATGTAGTCACCTCGTCTCCAGTGTGAATGCGGCTGTTGAATGTGGTCGGGCACATGTGTGTAGGCCTATGGTCACGATATGGCAGACACAGAGACACATGCAGTAGTTATTGTAGTGGCCATCCCGGAACTGGACCACGCCCAGGGCCCCGGGCTATTCATTCACAACATACGCCGGCCAAGGCCGCTCCGCTCAGGCTTACAGGGGGGGACCACATGGCTACATGTCCAAGGGCTTCCACACTGCCTGGGTAACCTGTTTGTGTCCACTGTCCACTACACTGCAAACACCAGCAGTAGATGTCCACATGGACATGTCTGTGCTCTGCATACTGCAGACTGTCCAGCACATCTCCGCAACACTTGGCATTGTGTCCTTTCTTTGTGCTGGGTCACTTGCCTCCTTCGCACATTCTTGGTTCCCTCCTCTCCCCACATTCTGCAATTGTGTGGCAGAGGGGCTCTGCCTTTGTGGATGGTTTGTCTACATGTCTGGCCCCTGTTACCACGGTTACTTGTGTTGTCGTGTCCGGTAGTTGGGCATGTTGTATGTGATTTTTTTACGTGTGCTCTCCCACAGTTGTGAGTTGTGTGATTGTGGAGTTGAGGTGTGTGGTGTGTTCAGTTAGTACTTACCAATGAGCAGTGCATTGCCATGGGTGCCATCCTGGAAGGGCTTGTTGATGATGAACTTTCGCAAGATGTATGTATCATGCACACTGCCTGTGAAGTTGGTGACGACATTGGTGAACTGTCCCCAGTGGTCCACTATTGCCTGCACATTGATGGAATGCGTGTGCTTTCTGTAGCGGTAATTGTGTGCAGCAGGGTCGGCAGGGGGCACTAGTGGTACATGTGTACAGTTAATTGCCCTCGACACGTGCGGTAAGGCAGCTATGGCGTGTTTCCCTTGCATGGTCTCCAGCTGTTCATGCACAACGTGGGGGAAGTGAAGGTGCAAGGGTATCAAGATGATACATACCGTGATGTTTACAGGTATGATGAATCCTGCATGATGAGACCGTAACAGATGTTTGTGTGGTCGTAACCTTCCTTTTCTTTCCTGCGAAGGTTACGAGCACACAGACTTCTGTTACAGTATATTTGGACTGGATTCATCATACCTGTATGCATTCCGGTTTGTCCAAGTGCAATACACTGTACCAGTTTACGTTTGTGACTATGAGGACGCTTGACCATTGTCACCATTTCTCCAACAGGTTTCTGACTACTGATTTCGGGATATGGAATGGTATTGGGGAGTTCCCGCAGCATTTGCAGTTTATTAAATCTAAAAAAAAAAAAATCTAAAATCCGTATTTGTAAAGCGCGAACTACTCACCCTTACGGGTCTCAAGGCGCTGGGGGTCGTGGTGGAAATTAAGTGAGCTATTGCCCAGAGTCACATGGTGCTGAGCTGAGCTGCCGCCGGAGCCGGGGATCGAACCGTGATCCCTGTGCTCCGAAGTCAGCTGCGCTGGCCGCTGCACCACACCTCTCCACACCTTTATTGGATCCACAAGTTGCCCTGGTGAAATTCCCCGTTGGGAATGGAACGCGTTGGCTGTGCTTTTCGTCTTGTTGTTTATGTATTTGTATTAAAGTTCTGTTTTTCCACTACAGTTGACTACTGGACTTCATGACCTGGGGGGGGTTCCGGGGGATGGTTGTGGTGGGTGTTGTGGCCTTCTTGGGTCTCCAGGCTGCATGATCATTGTCTCCATGGCATCTGTTGGTCTTCAGATGTGGCTCTAGGCTGGGCTCCCTTTCATACTGCAGGTTGTCGTCCTGCTTAACACCAGTAAGAGGCAGGTGTTGTATCCCTGCTGCTAACGTGCATTATCGCCTGTTTTCGGATCGCATCGCTGATCTGGTTGCTCGTTGTGAATATCGTGAAGTGGTGTTTTCGTGTGTTTTTGCACGGGAACGCCTACTCTGCATATCATTAGCGTTAGTTGTCGCTCTCATCCGTGGCGATGTGTTTTGCGGCAGCTATCGCGGGAAATCTGGTGATGTCGGCAGTTTGCACCAGCTTGTGAATGGGGCGATAAGACTATCGCCACTTTTGCGGCGCTAAAGTGCAGATAAATCGGCGATGGCTCCTTGAGAATATGCCCCCAAGTTTGGTGTAATTCTACTCTGCCCTTTTTCCTGTAGTGAGAAACAAAGCACCCTATAGGAATTTAAATGGGAAATGTCACTTTCTAACCCTGTGGGAGTTGAACCCCAAAAGTCTTCAGAATCCCAATTTTGTTAAACCAAAATTATTACCTTAGGCAGTGCAGCTCCGTCAATCCTCTCAAAGATCTAGTGATAACAGACTACCCTTTCCATAAATAACTCAAACTTAGCTGAGTAAAATCCTAATTAGAAACTGGGACCACTCAAGAACTAAGTTTTAGAGCAAAATTAAGTTTAAAAGGTTTTATACAGAACTCTATCCTCCTTTGCCAAAAGAATATCCAAGGCAAGACGGTTCTGTATGACCATTTCCCTAATTGCTAACATCTCTACATTTAATAATTTAAAACACCCTGATGTATCTACTGCAAGTCTGTCTTCTACGTAGAAAATTGTTGAATCTTCACATCATTCATTGCTACACTGTTAGACCTGGCATCCTTGGCGTGGGTCTCCCTTCCATTTTTTCATAATGCCTCCACGGTTGCCGATATGTTTTTGCTGGACTAGATGCTCATGGGCACTTTGCCGCTGCTAATCAGTGCCAAAGTGCAAGTGCTCCCTATCGTTAATTGATACATGTATTAGTGACTCCATGATTGGATGATTGGTTTACTTGTCAGTCCCTAGTACAGTGCACTCAGTGTGCCCAGGGCTTGTAAATCCAATGCCGCTGGTGGGCTCGCAGCACTGGTTGTGCCACCCACAGAAGCGGCCTGTAAAATATGTCTCGGGCCTGCCATCGCAGAGCCTGTGTGCAGCCTCGGGCTGCCATGTCGACTTGGTGAGTACACCCACTTACCAGTCCCCAAACCTTCCCTTTACTGCATGTTGGTCACCCCTAAAGTAGGCCCTAGGGCAGGGTGCATTGTAAGTATAAGGTAGGACATGCCCTGGTGTGTGTGGCATGTCCTAATAGTGAATTACAGCCATTTTCGTTTTTCACTATTGCAAGGCTACCTGCTCCCCATAGGCCAGAATGGGCAGACTGACTATTACACCTTATAGTCAGAACTGACCCAGGGAACCTGGTAGAAAAACGAATTTAGTATGCCTGAACTCAGGATGATAAAATACATCTTTTAGTGAAGTTGGTTTTAACATTCTGTGTTCGAAAATACCACTTTTAGAAAGTGGGTATTTTCTTGCCTAACTATCCAAGCCTGCCTCTGCTAGGTTGTGTATTCCTTGTCTGGAGATTGAGTGACAGGGGCTGGGGGTGGCTACAGGAGACAGGGTGAGTCAGCGCAGGTCTGAATAGGGCTGTGCCTGCCTTCCACAATGCTGGCTCCACCTCCTGCCGGGCGGCTGAGCACTCTGCCCCACATTCTGAAAGGAAAGAAGGAGTCAGAAAAACAAAGTGCTCCAGGACTGACCAGAACTGGTTTTGGGCTAGGCAGAGGCCTCTCTGCCTCCAGAGAACAAAGAGAATCAGGGTATAAGAGGGGCACCCAGACCCCAGGAAGATTAGATCACTTTTGGGAACAAGAAGAAACCTTTACTGAGGAGCGGAACCAAGAAGAAACTGAGGAGAAACTATCCCTAAGCCTGAAGTGCTGCTTGGGGGATTGGCCTGCAGTGGTTTGCCTGACTGCCAAAGAGAGGAGAAAGGAACTTTTGCTTTGCTGTGACTTTCCTCAACTTGTGAAGGATCTCCAAGGGCTTGGAAGAGAGCTTGCCCCCTGACCGAAGTCCCAGGACCATTGGACTTCACCCCCTTTGTGAATTGCTGCTGGAAACCTGTTTCAGTGGCTACAGAGGTAGGGAGCTGTGACCGACTCTCACGACCGACTCGGTGTCCTGCAAGCACCGCATCGAAGCACCGTCTCGCCCTGCAACGCACGGCCCTGGTCTCACCGACTCCGTCAACGAGCCGCTGCCTGCACCGCATCGAGGGACAACGCGTCCTGCAACGCTTCGCTACGCCGAATCGAACTGGTCCGACCGACACGGTCACTGCTGCTGAGTTCGAGTCCTGTGACCGCACCGGAGTTGGGCACCGCTCGCACGCTTTGCGGCGCACCGCCCGACTCGCACCGCTGTCCGGACTGATCGACGCCAGCTCCTGAATCCGGCTCCGTCGCCGCACCGCAACCTGCCAGCACCGCATCGAAGCACCGTCTCGCCCTGCAACGCACGGCCCTGGTCTCACCGACTCCGTCTCGGCGACGTCAACGAGCCGCTGCCTGCACCGCATCGAGGGACAACGCGTCCTGCAACGCTTCCATTTTTGCATCGCGACCGCGACGAACAGCCATCCGGCTCGCACGCCCGTGCCTGCCGCTTCAAGTAAAGGTACTGTGACCGAGTCTGTCTACGCTGTGTTGGCCCGTCTCGACGCGGTCAGCTGGATTTGTTAGACTCTGTTTGTTCTCGACATCGCCGTAGCCGGAGGAGGCTACCGACTCGCACAGAACCTTGAATTAAGCCTTTTTGATCAGAACTAAGTATTCTTAACAGTATTGTGGATTATTTTTGTCGTTTATGGTCTTGTGATAAATCTATATAAAGTATACCTATTTTTATAAATATATAACCTGTGTGGTGTCCATTTGTAGTGTTGTCACTTGATTACTGTATGTGTTCACAAATGCTTTACACACTGCCTCTGAACTAAGCCTGTCTGCTCGTGCCAAGCTACCAAGAGGGTGAGCAGGGGTTATTTCGAGAGTGTACCTACTCTCCCTGACTAGACGCAAGGGTCCCTATTTGGACAAGGGTACATACCTCTGCCAACTAGAGACCCCCAAATCTAACATTGGTGGTCAGCGGTGAGGATTCTGGACTTGCATTTGTGACTCATGTACAGTGATTGGTGAACACTACTTAGTGAGTGCAGACCAAAACGCAACCACATACTTTTATAGCATTTTTTCTGGGATTTCCTATTTTTGCAAATGCCAAGTTCAGTCACTATGGAGAAACCAGCATCAGTAGCCTCTGTTGAGTGTGATTGGGAAGAAGAGAGGCTAGAATGCTACACCCTTAAGCAGCTCAAGCAATTCTGCAAAAAGTTTAAAGTGTCCATGACCGGGATCTCCAGGAAGGAGGACCTCCAAAAGGCGCTGAGGGCCTGGGTCGAATCAAGGAGTGCCCCTGTGGAGGGGGCTGAGAATGCAGAAGGGCAGCTGGAGGGGCTATTGGGTCTAGGGGCTAGAAGACCACCTTCCCCAGTAGGTAGCAGTGTTTCTGCCAGAGGACTGTCTCCAGAGGAGTTGGAGGACAGGAAAGAGAGTAGGATGCACGAAATAGAGCTGACCAAACTCAAGCTGAATAAGCAGTTAGAATTCGAAATGCAAACAAGGAAATTAGCCCTAGAGGAAAAGAAAATGCAGTTTGAACATGAGAAAGTTTTGAGGGAGTTGGAATTGAAGGCCAAGAGCTTAGAGATTACTCCCTCTGGTGGCAGTGTACCGCCTGTGCCTGTTGAAGCTAGGGTGTATATTCCCAAAGATGTGGTGAAGGAGTTTTTAAAAATGACGACATAGGGCAGTGGTTCAAAGCCTATGAGGTAGCCATGTCTTCCCACCGGGTCCCTGAGAAGGATTGGGGAGCGGGGTTGTGGGGACGGTTCCTCAGTGAAGGGCGGGATACCTTGTTGGATTTGCCCTCTGAAGTCTATAATTCGTACAGCCACATGAAGGATGCCTTAATGACTAGATATGGTTTGACCCCTGAGCTTTATAGGCAAAGGTTCAGGAACTGTAGTAAGATTGAAAGCAGTACCTGGGTTGAATATGTGACCTTCTTTTGCAGAGCCTTGGATGGTTGGGTAAAGGGTAGCAAAGCGACTGATTTTCAGGCGCTCTTTGATTTAATTGCCTGGGAGCACTTGTCCGGTAATTGTTTTCCTGAGCTACGCCAGCACCTGATTGATAGTAAGCTGACTAACCCTAGGCAGCTTGCTGAGGAGAGCGGACCGCTGGGTGAGTACCCGGGTCCACAAGGGTCACGTGGGAGACTCCGCCAAGGGTGGGCAGGGTCCCCAGCAGAAGAGTGGGGGGACAAGGGTAAACAGAAGGAGTTCCATAAAGGGCCCCAAAGTAGACCCCAAGGGAACCAAGGGAAAGGTTCCCAGCCTCCCCTGAGAAGAAGCCAGTGGCCCTGACAGGCCACAGACCAGGCAGCAGGTGATCAGTCTGGATCACATTGGGTTTACTGGGAGAATGGTCTCCTGTATTCAGAGCCTAAGGTTGCTGAGCCTGGGTCAGCCCGTGTGCTGGTGGTACCCCAGCGCTTCAGAGCCTTCCTACTGGGGTTGGCTCATGATGTACCGTTAGCGGGACATCTGGGGCAGGACAAGACCTTTGACAGGCTTGTTACCCATTTCTATTGGCCCCAGATGCGCAGGAGTGCCGCCACTCACTGCAGGACATGCCAGACTTGCCAGGCAAGTGGAAAAAGTGGGAGGAAGCACAAGGCTCCTCTCCAGCCATTCCCTGTGGTCAGCACCCCCTTTGAACGGGTGGGTATTGACATTGTGGGGCCACTGGACCCCAAGACAGCCATGGGCAACAGGTTTATCCTGGTCTTGGTGGACCATGCCACCCGGTACCCTGAAGCCATCCCTCTGAGGACAGTGACGGCCCCCGTGGTGGGACGGGCACTGATGGGAATTTTCTCACGTGTGGGATTCCCTCAAGAGGTGGTGTCTGACAGAGGTACCAACTTCGTGTCCAAGTACATGAAGTCCCTGTGGCAGGAGTGCGGTGTAACTTACAAGTTCACCACTCCTTACCACCCTCAAGGAAATGGTCTGGTTGAGAGATTCAACCGGACCCTCAAGGGCATGATTATGGGTCTGGAAGAACCCATGAGGCGTAAATGGGACGTCCTCTTACCATGCCTGTTGTTTGCATACCGGGAGGTGCCACAGAAGTCTCTAGGGTTCAGTCCCTTTGAGCTCCTCTATGGACACCCGGTGCGAGGACCTCTGAGTTTGGTCAAGGAAGGCTGGGAGCAATCTCCCAGGAAACCTCCCCAGGATGTATACAGTTACATGCTGGCCTTCAGGAACCAGACTAGGCGTTTCAGAGAGCTTGCTGAGGCAAATCTGGAAGCCAGCCAGGAGGAGATGAAGCGGTGGTACGACCAGAATGCCACTCTGGTAGAGCTTCAGCCTGGTCAGAAAGTGTGGGTCATGGCCCCTGTGGAGCCCTGTGCGCTCCAGGACAGGTGGACCGGCCCTTTTACGGTGGTGGAGCGCAAGAGTCCAGTTACCTATTTGGTGGACTTGCAGTCTCCCAGGAACCCCTTGCGGGTCCTGCATGTGAACCGCCTGAAGCCCCACTTGGAGAGGTCCCAAGTGGGCATGCTCTTAGCTACAGATGATGGAATGGAGGAGGAGACCGAGCCTCTTCCTGACCTCCTGTCAGCCCGAGAGCAAGATGGATCAGTGGAGGGAGTAAACCTCTCTACCTCCCTGACACCTGAGCAGCAGGGTGACTGTCGCCAACTGTTGGGACAGTTCCCTGACCTGTTCTCCCTGGTTCCCAGTGTCACCCATTGGTGCGTCCATGATGTGGACACTGGGGACAGTCTTCCTGTGAAGCACAAGGCTTACAGGGTGACTGACAGGGTCAGAGCCTGCATCAAGGAGGAGGTCTCCAAGATGTTTGCGCTAGGGGTGATTGAGTCCTCTAACAGCCCTTGGGCCAGCCCCGTGGTCTTGGTTCCAAAAGCTGCCGCGCCTGGTGCCACACCAGAACTCCGGTTCTGTGTGGACTACAGGGGACTCAATTCCGTCACCAGGACTGACGCCCACCCCATCCCCAGAGCTGATGAGCTCATAGATCGGTTAGGGGCTGCGCGGTACCTCAGCACGTTTGACTTAACGTCTGGATACTGGCAGATCGCCTTGACTGATGGGGCAAAGAGAGGTCAGCATTCTCCACACCAGATGGGCACTACCAGTTCCGGGTGATGCCCTTTGGGATGAAGAATGCCCCTGCCACCTTTCAGAGGTTGGTCAACCAGGTGTTGGTTGGACTGGAGGATTTCAGTGCCGCCTACCTGGATGACATCGCAGTGTTCAGTGCCCGTTGGGAAGAGCATCTGCGCCACCTCTGGGAAGTGTTGATGGCGCTGCGGAGGGCAGGCCTCACAATCAAGGCGAGTAAGTGCCAGATTGGGCAGGGTTCTGTGGTGTACTTGGGACACCAGGTTGGGAGCGGCCAGGTGGCGCCCCTCCAACCGAAAATTGATACCATTCTGGCTTGGGAGCCCCCAAGACCCAGACAGAGGTGAGAGCCTTCCTAGGACTCACCGGGTATTACCGGAGATTCGTCAAGGGGTATGGCAGCATTGTTGCCCCTTGACCGAGCTGACTTCCAAGAAGCAGCCCAGGAAAGTGATTTGGACTGACGCCTGTCAAAAAGCTTTTGACACCTTGAAGACTGCCATGTGCACGGCGCCTGTGCTCCAGGCACCCAACTTCTCCAATGAGTTCATTGTTCAGACCGACGCTTCAGAGCATGGTGTAGGGGCTGTTCTATCACAGATCAATGAGGAGGGCCTAGACCAACCTGTAGCCTTCATCAGTAGGAGGTTACTTCCCGGGAACAGAGATGGAGTGCTATTGAGCGTGAGGCATTTGCTGTGGTCTGGGCACTGAAGAAGCTGAGACCATACCTGTTTGGGACTCACTTCCGGGTTCAGACAGACCACAGGCCCCTCAGATGGTTGATGCAGATGAGGGGTGAGAATCCAAAGCTGTTGAGGTGGTCCATTTCCCTACAGGGGATGGACTTTACGGTGGAACACCGCCCTGGTACAGAACACGCCAATGCTGATGGACTGTCCAGATTTTTCCGCCTTAGCGATGAGAACTCCCTAGGGGTAGGATAGTTCTCCCCACATTTCAGCTGGAGGGGACACGTGTTAGACCTGGCATCCTTGGCGTGGGTCTCCCTTCCATTTTTTCATAATGCCTCCACGGTTGCCGATATGTTTTTGCTGGACTAGATGCTCATGGGCACTTTGCCGCTGCTAATCAGTGCCAAAGTGCAAGTGCTCCCTATCGTTAATTGATACATGTATTAGTGACTCCATGATTGGATGATTGGTTTACTTGTCAGTCCCTAGTACAGTGCACTCAGTGTGCCCAGGGCTTGTAAATCCAATGCCGCTGGTGGGCTCGCAGCACTGGTTGTGCCACCCACAGAAGCGGCCTGTAAAATATGTCTCGGGCCTGCCATCGCAGAGCCTGTGTGCAGCCTCGGGCTGCCATGTCGACTTGGTGAGTACACCCACTTACCAGTCCCCAAACCTTCCCTTTACTGCATGTTGGTCACCCCTAAAGTAGGCCCTAGGGCAGGGTGCATTGTAAGTATAAGGTAGGACATGCCCTGGTGTGTGTGGCATGTCCTAATAGTGAATTACAGCCATTTTCGTTTTTCACTATTGCAAGGCTACCTGCTCCCCATAGGCCAGAATGGGCAGACTGACTATTACACCTTATAGTCAGAACTGACCCAGGGAACCTGGTAGAAAAACGAATTTAGTATGCCTGAACTCAGGATGATAAAATACATCTTTTAGTGAAGTTGGTTTTAACATTCTGTGTTCGAAAATACCACTTTTAGAAAGTGGGTATTTTCTTGCCTAACTATCCAAGCCTGCCTCTGCTAGGTTGTGTATTCCTTGTCTGGAGATTGAGTGACAGGGGCTGGGGGTGGCTACAGGAGACAGGGTGAGTCAGCGCAGGTCTGAATAGGGCTGTGCCTGCCTTCCACAATGCTGGCTCCACCTCCTGCCGGGCGGCTGAGCACTCTGCCCCACATTCTGAAAGGAAAGAAGGAGTCAGAAAAACAAAGTGCTCCAGGACTGACCAGAACTGGTTTTGGACTAGGCAGAGGCCTCTCTGCCTCCAGAGAACAAAGAGAATCAGGGTATAAGAGGGGCACCCAGACCCCAGGAAGATTAGATCACTTTTGGGAACAAGAAGAAACCTTTACTGAGGAGCGGAACCAAGAAGAAACTGAGGAGAAACTATCCCTAAGCCTGAAGTGCTGCTTGGGGGATTGGCCTGCAGTGGTTTGCCTGACTGCCAAAGAGAGGAGAAAGGAACTTTTGCTTTGCTGTGACTTTCCTCAACTTGTGAAGGATCTCCAAGGGCTTGGAAGAGAGCTTGCCCCCTGACCGAAGTCCCAGGACCATTGGACTTCACCCCTTTGTGAATTGCTGCTGGAAACCTGTTTCAGTGGCTACAGAGGTAGGGAGCTGTGACCGACTCTCACGACCGACTCGGTGTCCTGCAAGCACCGCATCGAAGCACCGTCTCGCCCTGCAACGCACGGCCCTGGTCTCACCGACTCCGTCAACGAGCCGCTGCCTGCACCGCATCGAGGGACAACGCGTCCTGCAACGCTTCGCTACGCCGAATCGAACTGGTCCGACCGACACGGTCACTGCTGCTGAGTTCGAGTCCTGTGACCGCACCGGAGTTGGGCACCGCTCGCACGCTTTGCGACGCACCGCCCGACTCGCACCGCTGTCCGGACTGATCGACGCCAGCTCCTGAATCCGGCTCCGTCGCCGCACCGCAACCTGCCAGCACCGCATCGAAGCACCGTCTCGCCCTGCAACGCACGGCCCTGGTCTCACCGACTCCGTCTCGACGACGTCAACGAGCCGCTGCCTGCACCGCATCGAGGGACAACGCGTCCTGCAACGCTTCCATTTTTGCATCGCGACCGCGACGAACAGCCATCCGGCTCGCACGCCCGTGCCTGCCGCTTCAAGTAAAGGTACTGTGACCGAGTCTGTCTACGCTGTGTTGGCCCGTCTCGACGCGGTCAGCTGGATTTGTTAGACTCTGTTTGTTCTCGACATCGCCGTAGCCGGAGGAGGCTACCGACTCGCACAGAACCTTGAATTAAGCCTTTTTGATCAGAACTAAGTATTCTTAACAGTATTGTGGATTATTTTTGTCGTTTATGGTCTTGTGATAAATCTATATAAAGTATACCTATTTTTATAAATATATAACCTGTGTGGTGTCCATTTGTAGTGTTGTCACTTGATTACTGTATGTGTTCACAAATGCTTTACACACTGCCTCTGAACTAAGCCTGTCTGCTCGTGCCAAGCTACCAAGAGGGTGAGCAGGGGTTATTTCGAGAGTGTACCTACTCTCCCTGACTAGACGCAAGGGTCCCTATTTGGACAAGGGTACATACCTCTGCCAACTAGAGACCCCCAAATCTAACATACACACATAGGCAGAAGAATTGCTCCTTAAATATGTAAAACTACTTGTCCAAAACTTTATTTTACTCTTCTTATGCCATGTTCTTCATCTAATTCATCTACATGATAAATTCTAGGAAAAACTAAAGCCAAATAGCACAAACCTACCCAATTTTTTGGTAGGTTAAAATAGGCAGTCTTACCACAACCATAATAGATTTTCCTCCAGACAAAATGACTCCACTGACCTCATAAGATTTATCACACACACTTTCACCAACAAATTCTACTTTCTCCTTTTCCATAGACCTACACCTTACCATGCACATCTCATATTTTCTTACCTGGCCCACCTTCAGCTTAGGATGCACACCTTAAAACCTAAATTCTTCTTCTTCTTTTATTTCTTCTAAAGCAATCGTCTGCTTATCTAGATTTTTCACGATTTTCACTCCTCTCTCATTATATTATCTAATAAAATGACACTCATTACTCAATAAACACAAACAATCCCTATTTAGGTTAGTATCATATCTGTTTTGTCCAATCACCCTCAAATACTCACCATATTAAAATGTCTTATCATTCTCATCAACAAAACAAATTCTTTAAGGATACACTTGAATCAGTTAAGCAAGGAGAAAGGAATTCCCCAGTATTAAAAATAGCAACAAAGATGCTACAAAACAGAGAGATTGGCATTTCAAAATGTACATATGTTGAGCCTTCCCCTGCTGATGTAGGAAGATACGTGCACATACACATCAAAAAGATCTGACTACTTATGGTCTCTTTTCCATTCTCCTTGGGCAGATTTATCTCTGGGAATTGTAAGGCTCCCTCACCCACATAAAAATGTGGCATGCTTTATCATCAGACTTCCCACACCCTGGACCCAGATGAGTCCAGGGCGGGCTTTACCATTATAAGTGGGAGTGAGGGCTTTTTTGTTTAACGGTGGAATGTGTACTCCACAAAATAAAACCAGAGATAAAAATAAATGAACTGTTAAAACTAGCTAGAATAACCCTAAATACATTTTATTATTTGATGTTCGCATAGGATTAATAACATAACCGAATTCACTGAATTAAAAATATAGCCTCTCCTAATCTATGTTCGGCGGAGGGAACACCACCACAGTTACTGGAGTAATGCAAGGCTTACCAAGCACTTCTTGGAGAATCCCCTGCTGAATCTGGTTTCATTCCTTCATCAGCTTCTTTTGTAAGTCTGCACTGTCAATTTCTAGGAAATATTGCTTCTGGTTTAACCTTTATTTTCACAGGTTCTGCCTTTTTAATCAGTTACATTTCTTTGCCTGTGAAATCCCATACCTCTTTTTGACAGTATATCTTAAATTCAGAGCAAGTCATCATTTTTGTAAAGACTGGGTACAACTTAACTCTTGTATCTTCTAAGTTAATTTTAAAAACTGAGGGGCATATTATCAAGAACGGCATTAAAATTATCGCCGGTTTAGCGGCAGAAAACTGCCGCTAAAGCAGCGATAATGGGCTTGATAATATGCCCTGGAGAATTCCAATAGAAGCCCATGTTGACACCAGAACATGGGCTTCTATTGGAATTCTCAGTTTTCTGCCGCTAAAGCGGCGATAATTTTAACGTCGTTTCTTGATAATATGCCCCGTAATCCTTATCTTGCATTTCAATCACAACACCATCCAGTGTGCAGTATATCACACAATTCATTTTTCAAAGGAGGTCCTTTCCAAGTAAATTTACAAGACTTGGATCACATAATTTAAATTGATGTTTATTCTTCAACTGTCCTATTTTGACTGGAACACCTGCTGTCACATGATTCATAATTTGTTTATTGGTGATCTCTACAACTCGGACTTCTCTTCCCTAGAGGAGTAGGTTTAGGGCTGCCCCAGAATGAACTGTAGAACGGGCATCACCCATCTCAATCAGCAATGATACGGGTGGTCATTGACTTCTCCATCAATATATGGGCCAGTCTGGTCTACCTCCAGGACTGCACCAAGCAAGCATCCTCCTTCTCCCTTAGTCACCATCATTGCTTACTACTCCCTGCCTTCTCATCATTCAAAACTGTAGTACATTGTTGGACCCTGCATTATATGGCATTTTATTTCTCATGTTTTGTTGCATTACCAGAGCAGTTGGCATGGACATTCAAAATGATTTCTGATTCTGCATATTCTGCTCTGCATTCTGCATAGTCAACATAATATTGCCTCTCCGATTTTGCTGGACCTGTTCTACATTTACCTGAATCCAGTTACGATTTTGTCTCCATTCTCTTTTTCAATGTCCGACCCGCCAACAGTAATGGCATGTTGTGTTATTTTTCAACATTTTAACATTTACATTCATCCCCTCACCTCTGCCTTGCATTCCTTGATTCACCCCCTTCATTGCATTCTGTGCAAAATTCATATTTGAACGCATTTGATTCCACAGCCCTTTTTCAAACTGTTTTGTTTGAGCAATTATCAACTTTTCCTTTAACTTCTTTTGACTTGTTTCAAAATAGTCACTACTTTTTTTTGCCAACATCAAGATCTCATTAATACTCTTTGGGGGATATTCACAAGAATGTGCTCTAAACATCTCCCAAAAATGTTAACGCAACTTTACACATCGCAGTCTATCGCGGGAAAATAACCCTGTGTTAACGTGGAATTCACAACACGGCGGTACCATGCGATAGTTTGCCAAAAACGTGGCCAATGTCCGCGATACAACCATCGCGACGGAGATAAAAACACAAACCCCAACACCAAAAAACGTGCGATGAGCCCATTCGCGATGAGGAAAGCAGCGATAAGCAGCGCCAGGCCCACGACACACACACGGCAGGCGGGAATAAGCACAACAAAAGCAGGAAAAAGGAAGACAAACCAAACAGAAAACAACAGCGAAGCACAATGGAGGCAGCCGGAGCTAGTACACAACCCCACCAGCCCCATTGGCAACAAATGGGCAGTCCATCGTGGACAAGGTGAATGCAGCCGGAGAGCGGAGGAGGACAATGGAAGAAAACCAGAACAGCTGGAATGATGCGAAACGCACAAACAAGCAGAAACACGCCAACAACCAGAAGGCAGCAATGCACACCGGAGGTGGGAGTCCAGCGCCACACCAGGAGCTGGATGACATGGAGGAAATGGTGTCCACCACATCAGTCTGGAGATGGTGGCAGGAGTCGGGTACCGGAAACTGCTCAAAATCAACAGACACAACAGCAACAGGGAGAGGAACGACCAGGGACTGGGGGGATGAGGGGAGATGGGTACAATGGCACACATGCACAATTAAGCACAGCACAACTGAAGACAAACCATGCCCAAGAGTAACAACACCAACCAAGAGCACAAGTCACACAACTCGGCAATATCACACCACTGAACAAGCACAGAAGTGAAAACCACACTGCCTGAAAGGGAGAAAGGTGAGCCAAATCAGAGCTGAAGGGACATCTCACACACAATGCAGCACACACACATAGGAAGCAGAGCACCCCAACATCGAACACAATGTGGTACAAACAGCAACATTTGCACAACCGAACACAGGACACAAGTGCACCCGCTTGTGGCCGGTAAATGGCCACACTCATCTGGCAAAGCACGAAACAGGGACATGATAATGCACAAGTACAAACCCACAGCCCTGATGGGGTAGCATTGCATGTATGGCAGGGACCCAGATAGGCTGTGACACACACATTGGCATACAAATCAACACTCATCACAGTTGGAGACAAGTGAAGGTGCGGAAACTTTATCAACAATTGCGTGTCAGTACGGCCAAGAGAAGTGCCACGACATGCAGACCAATGCAGCAGCATGTCTGAATGAGGAACGTTGGAAAGTGCCCATGTCCACCCCGGGGGAGTCCATCACCCACACAAGTGAGTGCCAACCCGCGTTGGTTGTCCGCGCATGGATCCGGAGTCCAGGCCAATGCAGCCATGTCCACTGTCATCTTGGGACATGTGACCAGATCCCCAACATGCAACCAGGCGTCGGGACACGTGCAATGGGTCACATTCAGTTGTGGCTGCAGGTACGTTGTCACTTGTCCATGAACGCGAGTGCAGCAGCGTAGGCCAACATTTCCAATGAGAGCTCGTTGTCGACTAGATCTAACATGTCGGCGACATAACCCATCAGCTGTCCTGGACAGATGTGCTGACTCCAACCCCTGGCCCCAATTGACACTAAAGCTCAATAGGGGAGGTGCTCAATGTGGTCACTGCACACGACGAGTCGTGCAATCTCCCAGGTCCAGTTGCCAGCATGCATGCCAATCATCCAGGCATAACACACAAGGTGATGGACGGAATGTTGCACATTGGCAAACATTCACCCCCAGTCACAGATCTGGGTTTAATCCATCGTTATTTTGCTTCACCACGCCACCCCAGTTCAGACATAGCCATATGCAAATCAGTCTTGACCCTGTGCCTCATGGGAACAGTCCAGACCGAACTGCCAAGCCATGTCTTCCCTGGACCGGAATCAAGCATCCTAGGACCGGTTTCTGGCTATCAGCCGTCATCAGCCAGGATAGCTTGACTCCAGTGGCGTAGTGAGCACGGGACCCACGTCTGGGCATACCCTTCCCACATAGGGCGAACAGCAAAACACACAAGGTGATGGACGGAATGTTGCACATTGGCAAACATTCACCCCCAGTCACAGATCTGGGTTTAATCCATCGTTATTTTGCTTCACCACGCCACCCCAGTTCAGACATAGCCATATGCAAATCAGTCTTGACCCTGTGCCTCATGGGAACAGTCCAGACCGAACTGCCAAGCCATGTCTTCCCTGGACCGGAATCAAGCATCCTAGGACCGGTTTCTGGCTATCAGCCGTCATCAGCCAGGATAGCTTGACTCCAGTGGCGTAGTGAGCACGGGACCCACGTCTGGGCATACCCTTCCCACATAGGGCGAACAGCAAAACACACAAGGTGATGGACGGAATGTTGCACATTGGCAAACATTCACCCCCAGTCACAGATCTGGGTTTAATCCATCGTTATTTTGCTTCACCACGCCACCCCAGTTCAGACATAGCCATATGCAAATCAGTCTTGACCCTGTGCCTCATGGGAACAGTCCAGACCGAACTGCCAAGCCATGTCTTCCCTGGACCGGAATCAAGCATCCTAGGACCGGTTTCTGGCTATCAGCCGTCATCAGCCAGGATAGCTTGACTCCAGTGGCGTAGTGAGCACGGGACCCACGTCTGGGCATACCCTTCCCACATAGGGCGAACAGCAAAACACACAAGGTGATGGACGGAATGTTGCACATTGGCAAACATTCACCCCCAGTCACAGATCTGGGTTTAATCCATCGTTATTTTGCTTCACCACGCCACCCCAGTTCAGACATAGCCATATGCAAATCAGTCTTGACCCTGTGCCTCATGGGAACAGTCCAGACCGAACTGCCAAGCCATGTCTTCCCTGGACCGGAATCAAGCATCCTAGGACCGGTTTCTGGCTATCAGCCGTCATCAGCCAGGATAGCTTGACTCCAGTGGCGTAGTGAGCACGGGACCCACGTCTGGGCATACCCTTCCCACATAGGGCGAACAGCAAAACACACAAGGTGATGGACGGAATGTTGCACATTGGCAAACATTCACCCCCAGTCACAGATCTGGGTTTAATCCATCGTTATTTTGCTTCACCACGCCACCCCAGTTCAGACATAGCCATATGCAAATCAGTCTTGACCCTGTGCCTCATGGGAACAGTCCAGACCGAACTGCCAAGCCATGTCTTCCCTGGACCGGAATCAAGCATCCTAGGACCGGTTTCTGGCTATCAGCCGTCATCAGCCAGGATAGCTTGACTCCAGTGGCGTAGTGAGCACGGGACCCACGTCTGGGCATACCCTTCCCACATAGGGCGAACAGCAAAACACACAAGGTGATGGACGGAATGTTGCACATTGGCAAACATTCACCCCCAGTCACAGATCTGGGTTTAATCCATCGTTATTTTGCTTCACCACGCCACCCCAGTTCAGACATAGCCATATGCAAATCAGTCTTGACCCTGTGCCTCATGGGAACAGTCCAGACCGAACTGCCAAGCCATGTCTTCCCTGGACCGGAATCAAGCATCCTAGGACCGGTTTCTGGCTATCAGCCGTCATCAGCCAGGATAGCTTGACTCCAGTGGCGTAGTGAGCACGGGACCCACGTCTGGGCATACCCTTCCCACATAGGGCGAACAGCAAAACACACAAGGTGATGGACGGAATGTTGCACATTGGCAAACATTCACCCCAGTCACAGATCTGGGTTTAATCCATCGTTATTTTGCTTCACCACGCCACCCCAGTTCAGACATAGCCATATGCAAATCAGTCTTGACCCTGTGCCTCATGGGAACAGTCCAGACCGAACTGCCAAGCCATGTCTTCCCTGGACCGGAATCAAGCATCCTAGGACCGGTTTCTGGCTATCAGCCGTCATCAGCCAGGATAGCTTGACTCCAGTGGCGTAGTGAGCACGGGACCCACGTCTGGGCATACCCTTCCCACATAGGGCGAACAGCAAAACACACAAGGTGATGGACGGAATGTTGCACATTGGCAAACATTCACCCCCAGTCACAGATCTGGGTTTAATCCATCGTTATTTTGCTTCACCACGCCACCCCAGTTCAGACATAGCCATATGCAAATCAGTCTTGACCCTGTGCCTCATGGGAACAGTCCAGACCGAACTGCCAAGCCATGTCTTCCCTGGACCGGAATCAAGCATCCTAGGACCGGTTTCTGGCTATCAGCCGTCATCAGCCAGGATAGCTTGACTCCAGTGGCGTAGTGAGCACGGGACCCACGTCTGGGCATACCCTTCCCACATAGGGCGAACAGCAAAACACACAAGGTGATGGACGGAATGTTGCACATTGGCAAACATTCACCCCCAGTCACAGATCTGGGTTTAATCCATCGTTATTTTGCTTCACCACGCCACCCCAGTTCAGACATAGCCATATGCAAATCAGTCTTGACCCTGTGCCTCATGGGAACAGTCCAGACCGAACTGCCAAGCCATGTCTTCCCTGGACCGGAATCAAGCATCCTAGGACCGGTTTCTGGCTATCAGCCGTCATCAGCCAGGATAGCTTGACTCCAGTGGCGTAGTGAGCACGGGACCCACGTCTGGGCATACCCTTCCCACATAGGGCGAACAGCAAAACACACAAGGTGATGGACGGAATGTTGCACATTGGCAAACATTCACCCCCAGTCACAGATCTGGGTTTAATCCATCGTTATTTTGCTTCACCACGCCACCCCAGTTCAGACATAGCCATATGCAAATCAGTCTTGACCCTGTGCCTCATGGGAACAGTCCAGACCGAACTGCCAAGCCATGTCTTCCCTGGACCGGAATCAAGCATCCTAGGACCGGTTTCTGGCTATCAGCCGTCATCAGCCAGGATAGCTTGACTCCAGTGGCGTAGTGAGCACGGGACCCACGTCTGGGCATACCCTTCCCACATAGGGCGAACAGCAAAACACACAAGGTAATGGACGGAATGTTGCACATTGGCAAACATTCACCCCAGTCACAGATCTGGGTTTAATCCATCGTTATTTTGCTTCACCACGCTACCCCAGTTCAGACATAGCCATATGCAAATCAGTCTTGACCCTGTGCCTCATGGGAACAGTCCAGACCGAACTGCCAAGCCATGTCTTCCCTGGACCGGAATCAAGCATCCTAGGACCGGTTTTGGCTATCAGCCGTCATCAGCCAGGATAGCTTGACTCCAGTGGCGTAGTGAGCACGGGACCCACGTCTGGGCATACCCTTCCCACATAGGGCGAACAGCAAAACACACAAGGTGATGGACGGAATGTTGCACATTGGCAAACATTCACCCTCAGTCACAGATCTGGGTTTAATCCATCGTTATTTTGCTTCACCACACCACCCCAGTTCAGACATAGCCATATGCAAATCAGTCTTGACCCTGTGCCTCATGGGAACAGTCCAGACCGAACTGCCAAGCCATGTCTTCCCTGGACCGGAATCAAGCATCCTAGGACCGGTTTCTGGCTATCAGCCGTCATCAGCCAGGATAGCTTGACTCCAGTGGCGTAGTGAGCACGGGACCCACGTCTGGGCATACCCTTCCCACATAGGGCGAACAGCAAAACACACAAGGTGATGGACGGAATGTTGCACATTGGCAAACATTCACCCCAGTCACAGATCTGGGTTTAATCCATCGTTATTTTGCTTCACCACGCCACCCCAGTTCAGACATAGCCATATGCAAATCAGTCTTGACCCTGTGCCTCATGGGAACAGTCCAGACCGAACTGCCAAGCCATGTCTTCCTGGACCGGAATCAAGCATCCTAGGACCGGTTTCTGGCTATCAGCCGTCATCAGCCAGGATAGCTTGACTCCAGTGGCGTAGTGAGCACGGGACCCACGTCTGGGCATACCCTTCCCACATAGGGCGAACAGCAAAACACACAAGGTGATGGACTGGGGGTGAATGTTTGCCAATGTGCAGCATTCCGTCCATCATCTTGTGTGTTTTGCATTTTGCCCTAAGTGGGAAGGGTATGCCCAGACGTGGGTCCCGTGCTCACTACGCCACTGGAGTCAAGCTATCCTGGCTGATGAAGGCTGATAGCCTGAAACCGGTCCTAGGATGCTTGATTCCGGTCCAGGGAAGACATGGCTTGGCAGTTCGGTCTGGACTGTTCCCATGAGGCACAGGGTCAAGACTGATTTGCATATGGCTATGTCTGAACTGGGGTGGCGTGGTGAAGCAAAATAACGATGGATTAAACCCAGATCTGTGACTGGGGGTGAATGTTTGCCAATGTGCAGCATTCCGTCCATCATCTTGTGTGTTTTGCATTTTGCCCTAAGTGGGAAGGGTATGCCCGGGTCCCGTGCTCACTACGCCACTGGAGTCAAGCTATCCTGGCTGATGAAGGCTGATAGCCTGAAACCGGTCCTAGGATGCTTGATTCCGGTCCAGGGAAGACATGGCTTGGCAGTTCGGTCTGGACTGTTCCCATGAGGCACAGGGTCAAGACTGATTTGCATATGGCTATGTCTGAACTGGGGTGGCGTGGTGAAGCAAAATAACGATGGATTAAACCCAGATCTGTGACTGGGGGTGAATGTTTGCCAATGTGCAGCATTCCGTCCATCATCTTGTGTGTTTTGCATTTTGCCCTAAGTGGGAAGGGTATGCCCAGACGTGGGTCCCGTGCTCACTACGCCACTGGAGTCAAGCTATCCTGGCTGATGAAGGCTGATAGCCTGAAACCGGTCCTAGGATGCTTGATTCCGGTCCAGGGAAGACATGGCTTGGCAGTTCGGTCTGGACTGTTCCCATGAGGCACAGGGTCAAGACTGATTTGCATATGGCTATGTCTGAACTGGGGTGGCGTGGTGAAGCAAAATAACGATGGATTAAACCCAGATCTGTGACTGGGGGTGAATGTTTGCCAATGTGCAGCATTCCGTCCATCATCTTGTGTGTTTTGCATTTTGCCCTAAGTGGGAAGGGTATGCCCGGGTCCCGTGCTCACTACGCCACTGGAGTCAAGCTATCCTGGCTGATGAAGGCTGATAGCCTGAAACCGGTCCTAGGATGCTTGATTCCGGTCCAGGAAGACATGGCTTGGCAGTTCGGTCTGGACTGTTCCCATGAGGCACAGGGTCAAGACTGATTTGCATATGGCTATGTCTGAACTGGGGTGGCGTGGTGAAGCAAAATAACGATGGATTAAACCCAGATCTGTGACTGGGGGTGAATGTTTGCCAATGTGCAGCATTCCGTCCATCATCTTGTGTGTTTTGCATTTTGCCCTAAGTGGGAAGGGTATGCCCAGACGTGGGTCCCGTGCTCACTACGCCACTGGAGTCAAGCTATCCTGGCTGATGAAGGCTGATAGCCTGAAACCGGTCCTAGGATGCTTGATTCCGGTCCAGGGAAGACATGGCTTGGCAGTTCGGTCTGGACTGTTCCCATGAGGCACAGGGTCAAGACTGATTTGCATATGGCTATGTCTGAACTGGGGTGGCGTGGTGAAGCAAAATAACGATGGATTAAACCCAGATCTGTGACTGGGGGTGAATGTTTGCCAATGTGCAGCATTCCGTCCATCATCTTGTGTGTTTTGCATTTTGCCCTAAGTGGGAAGGGTATGCCCAGACGTGGGTCCCGTGCTCACTACGCCACTGGAGTCAAGCTATCCTGGCTGATAAAGGCTGATAGCCTGAAACCGGTCCTAGGATGCTTGATTCCGGTCCAGGGAAGACATGGCTTGGCAGTTCGGTCTGGACTGTTCCCATGAGGCACAGGGTCAAGACTGATTTGCATATGGCTATGACTGAACTGGGGTGGCGTGGTGAAGCAAAATAACGATGGATTAAACCCAGATCTGTGACTGGGGGTGAATGTTTGCCAATGTGCAGCATTCCGTCCATCATCTTGTGTGTTTTGCATTTTGCCCTAAGTGGGAAGGGTATGCCCAGACGTGGGTCCCGTGCTCACTACGCCACTGGAGTCAAGCTATCCTGGCTGATGAAGGCTGATAGCCTGAAACCGGTCCTAGGATGCTTGATTCCGGTCCAGGGAAGACATGGCTTGGCAGTTCGGTCTGGACTGTTCCCATGAGGCACAGGGTCAAGACTGATTTGCATATGGCTATGTCTGAACTGGGGTGGCGTGGTGAAGCAAAATAACGATGGATTAAACCCAGATCTGTGACTGGGGGTGAATGTTTGCCAATGTGCAGCATTCCGTCCATCATCTTGTGTGTTTTGCAATCATCCAGGCATGCCATAAACGGGCATCACGGTGACACTCCTGGTCATGGGCCAACAGGGGGTGCACACACACGTCGAAATCCAGGTCAGCTATCGTACCGTTGGAGAGGCAGACATCCATGGTCCACTCGAATATGCACGAGCGACAATGCAACACAGGCTGAACGCAGGTGACGTTGCCAAGGCGGAAGCTTAGCCGGTAACTGATCCGCAGCACTGCCAATGGCAGTGCCCCCAGTACATGCAGCAGACATGCACGTTACCGGTCCACGTGACTGGAGTTGTGCATGTGTCCGGGATGGTCTGCCATTGCGTCAGTGGCTCTGCTTGAAGCGGAACTGTGCTGACCCGCGCCAGTCCTGTGGATGAAATGGCACAGCTCGGATCAATGAGCAGTGTCTGTGTGCAACGGGTGCAGGCCTGGGGTGGGGTGGGAGTACGTGTGAAGGCCATTTCATGCACGCTAACTATGACCAAAGACTTCTGTGTGTGGGATGTGTACACGTTGGTCTCACGTCGGGCAGTGCGTAGTGTGGGAGTCGCCAGCAAATGCTATCGTATCTGTCAGGGGGTGCTGGGCACATGCAAGTCCCAGCTCGGAGCTGCAGATGTGCTACCGCCTGATAGTTCAGACAAAGGACCTTTCATCCCTACAGTAACTTTGCCAACTGCTTCCATACAGGAGATGTACAGAGGCCTGTCGTGGGTGGGGTGGGATGTCTGCAACCCAGGGAATCATGGATGATATGCCGAGCACGTGGCACATGTGCGGCCTCACTGTGTGTTACGTTGCCTCACAGCTGCTCCTCCCTCCCACGAGCCCCCACACTTGTGTGCGCTGCGCGGTTGTGTCACATGCACTCCTACGGCACACCATTGTCATGCCTGTCTGCACATGTCCAGCGGCATGCCAACAACACCGAGAAGCTGGCCGTTGAGGGTGTGCGGCCACGTGAGTGTAGGCCAATGGTCCAGACAGGGCGGACACAGTTGTACAGTCCATGGCTGGCTGTGATCGCGCTGCGATTGAGGCTAGGCATCTGACTTATGCAGCCGCAGGACTGATACACATAACACTTGGCATGCATGAGCCAAGACCCCGAGCGGTCTTGCGCTCCTACATTTCCCCTCAAGTGCGGGCCCGCCCTCCGGGTGCATGCTACATTGCAAAATCGACTACTGTGGCCCTGGTGGCGACAACACTCCAACACAGAGACACGCTTACCGCACTTCCTGCTCAAGGCCAGACCAGAGCCACGCCCTGATCCCCCTGCTGAATCAGCACACCCCTACGCTGACCTGACGTACGCCGGACCAGCACACGCCACTTGTGCATGCAGGGGGGGCGGGCGAAGCTACATGTTCAAGGTCTCAGCCACTGCTGAGGTGACATGGTATCGTCCGCTGAAGACAGCACACTGTGATGTTGCACGACTCGTGCCCATCATGCTGACATAATGACCACACGGACACACTTGCTTAGATGGTGTGAATGGCCACTTTTATTAGCAGGCTCACATGTCGAGTGACACCTGTGTTGGATGTGTGTGGGGTGTGTGTACACCAGCCGTCATGGAGTGCCTTGTGCAGTCAAAAAACGACAGCAGTGTACATCGTTAAGGACACAACCATTCAACCATAAAGGCCCCATGACTTGAGCTGCACAGAGTTAGTGGCCCCGGATGCACAGCGTCCTGCACGGGCCTACCGCCACGGGCCACTGACTTACAGTGCACTGGGGCAGGGTCACGAGAGCAGAGCAGGTTCTCGTAGATGACAAAAGGGGATGTCGCAGAGTGTCTCGGTGGACAGTGGAAGGTGTACCCCCAGGGCATGATGCAGAGTGCAGAACCACGCAGAAACAGTCACTATGGTGGAGATGAATGGAACAGACACATGTCGAACACCAAGTCCGGCCCAGCCAGATGATGATGCAGACAACCCCTAGGCCATGGACTCCGACGCCACCAAAGTCCAACCAGAAAGTGCCAATGACTCATTGCGCACAGAGTTAGTGGCACCAGTGCTGATAGGGATGCCGCCTGCGATGAGGCGTGTCCAATGGTGTGGACTCCTCCATATCTTACCCAAGACACAGTTCCACATGTGTGACCTACTGGACCGCAGTGTAGGCCTGAGGCAGCGGTCAGCAGGGGCCATTCACTGATTGTCGCCAGCTTACGTTGGATGGTCCCACCGGCCTGCGTAGTTCAGGTTCAGTGGCATCACGGGACGCAGACTTGCGGTGAACAGGGTTGGTGGCACCAGGTCAGTTGTTGCTAGTGTTTGGTCACCTCTGTGACGAGGATCTGGCTTTCATCCAGACTGAGCCGCATATTCCTCTTACTCCTCTCCGTGCGTTCACTGGTATGGACTCTGCCATTCATGAATCACGACTAAGTGCTGGATGTGGGACCTACTGGACCGAAGTGTAGGCCGGGGGCAGCGGTCAGCACGGGCCCACAGACACGTGTCGTGTGCTTGCGATGCAGACTTTGGCTTCACTGATCGGTGGGAGTTCAGTGATGTGGACACTGCCACGGACTTGGGGTCACTGCCATTCAAGACTCAGGACACAGTTCCACATGTGGGACCTACTGGGCCGCAGTGTAGGCCTGAGCCCTCATCCAAGTGTCGCCGGCTTGCGTTGAACAGGGTTAGTGGCACCACGTGTCGCCGGCTTGCGTTAAACAGGGTTAGTGGCACCACATGTCACCAGCTTGCGTTGAACAGGGTTAGTGGCACCAAATGCGCAGGCTTGCGATGCAGACTTTGGCTTCACTGATCGGAGGGAGTATAGTGATTTGGACACTGCCACAGACTTGGGGTCACTGCCATTCTTAACTCACGACTCAGTACAACATGTGCCAACAACTGGGCCGAAAAGTACGCCGGTGGAGTATGTCAATGAGAAAGGAGTACTGTGGGCCAGCGTCGTGGAGGCCAGCCATGGTCTGCGGAGGCTGCAAAGGTCGCGGGACTGGGGCTTGGAGCTTGCACCAGCACGTGTTGGGCCCTCTTTGACACACGCCGGTGTCGGCAGGTGAGCGGAGCCTCCTTGGTGCGCTGGGGCAGGCATGACGGGTCTGGAGACCAGCGGCCCGGGGTGCAGCAGGCGCACAGAGACTCAGGCCCCGCCGCTCACGGCGCCGGCCTCGTGGCGGGCTGAGAGGTGCCGCCCTGGCAGACACATTGGCCATTCCGAAAGAGAACCACGCTCAGTGCGACTGGGTTTTTATTCACACCCCTACGCAGGCCTGGTGTACGCAGGGCCAACCCACTCCGCCCGCGCATACAGGGGGGGACGTAAGGTGCGACATTTCCGCATTCTGCCCCACAGCCTGTGGGGATATGGTAGCGTCCACTGGCCACTACACTCCATGCACCAGCAGTTAATGTCCACATGGCCATTTCCGTGGTTTGCACATTGGAGTCTAACTGGCACCTCCACGCCACACCTGGCATTGGGTAGGTTCTCATTCATTGGTCACTTGCCGCTCTCGCACATGCCTGCTCCAAGCCTCTCCTCACATTCTGCTATTGTGTGGCTGTGGTGCCATGCCGTGGCTGGGTTGTGTGCATGGCAAGCCCAGGTTCCCAATGGAGTCGTGTTGTCGTGTCTGGTCGGTTGGCATGTTGTGTGGCATGTTGCATGTAGTTCTGCTGCGTGCCCATTGCCAGTGTCGTGAGTTGCATGACTGTGGGGTGGAGTTGTGTGGTGTGTTCATTTGGTACTTACCAACGAGCACTGCATTTCCATAGGTGCCATCCTGGGAGCGCTGGTTGATGATGGACTGTCGGGAGATGTAGGAATCATGCACTCTGCCTGCGGAGTTGGCCATGACATTGTTGAGGAGTCCCGGGTGGTCCACTATTGCCTGCACATTCATGGGATGCGTGTGCTTTCTGTTGCTGTAGTTGTGTGCAGTGTCGGCAGTTGGCACGAGGGGTACATGTGTGCAGTCGATTGCCCCTGACACGTGAGGGAATCCAGCTATGGCGTAGGAGCCTTGCTTGGTCTCCAGCTGCTCCTGCGCAGTGTGGGTGAAGTGGAGGTGCTGGGGTACCAGGCTGATGATTGCATCCAGGACAGGTGTAATGAACTTGGGTGGGGCTGGCTGTGAGACTCCTCCGACTCTGGCAGTTGTGTGTTGGAAGGTACCAGAGGCCAACATGTGCAGCACAGCCGGCAGCTTTGTCTGCGGAGGCATGTTGGTTGTCCGCTGTGTTGTTACCGTCAGCAGGTGGGCGATGTGGGTCAGGATGCGGCGAATGGTTGTCCTTTTGGGCCTGTAGTGGGCAATGTCCTCCTCTGGCGTTCGGTCTGTGCGGCTGGTGCGTTTAAGGTGGGTCCGCTGTCTTTGTGTACGCTGCCTCTGTGGTGGTCCCGGGGGGGGCGGGACGGGTCCTGGGGGTGGTGGCGGTGGGTGTTGTGGCCCTCATGGGTCTCGGAGCTGCATGATCATTGTCTCCATGGCATCTGTGTGTCTTCAGATGTGGCTCTTGGCTGGGCTCCCTTTCATGCTGCAGGTAGTCGTCCTGCTTAACACCAGCAAACGGCAGGTGTTAATTCCCTGCTGCTACCGAGGCTTATCGCCTGTTTTTGGTTTGCAGCACAGATCTGGCAGTTCGTTGTGAAAGTGGTGTAGTGGTGTTTTTGTGAGTTTCTGCACGTGAACGCCTACTCTGCATCTCATTCGGGTTAGTTGGTGGTGTCACCCATGTAACCCTGGGCATAGTTTGCATAGTAACACTACACGTAGCTACACGAAGTACTGTAGTGCATAGCTGTGTGCTTGTCTTGACTACACTGTACAATAATTGCCAAAGACATCTTGCACAGTTCAAGTTAAGATAAAATAAGTATCTCTGTCTTTATATGCTAAAATGCATATAGTCATTTCACAAAAGTGAAAACGATAAACTAACAAGCAGTGAGAGAAGTGATGATTTTGGGATCCTCCCTAACCTAGGGAGAGAACCAAGCAGATGCCTTGAAAACAAAAACCACATCTTGTTGAACGATTCGGTGGTGGTCCCATCCTCTTAGGACCACCCCAAGCACAGTTATTGGCAAAAATACAATCCCAACCAAAGGCCCTGCAAAGCATTATGGGACGAGATTAGCAGTGGGCAGTGAATATTATAGTATCCAATATCAAAATAATTCTACAAAGAGCTGCAATTCAACTAGTCGTTACTAGATGTCCCTCACAAGTCAAATGCAAAAGCATTGAAATTATTATTACATCAAGCTGCAGTTCCACTAGTCGTTACTAGATGTCCTCACGAGTCAAATGCAAAAGCTTCATGAAAGGGTTTCAATGCTTTTGCATTTGACTCGTGAGGGACATCTAGTAACCATAATGCTTTGCAGGGCCTTTGGTTGGGATTGTATTTTTGCCCATAACTGTAGCTTGCGTGTGGTCCTAGGAGGAAGGGACCACCACTGAATTGTTCACATGATATGCTTTTGTGTTCAAGGCATCTGCTTGGTCCTCCCCTAGGTTAGGGGGACCCCAAAATCATCACCTCTCTCATTGCTTGCTATTTTCATTGTCAAAGTTCACTTTTGTGAATTGGTTATATGCTTTTTAGCATAGAAAATTGCTTTATCAAAGTATTTGTAGGTGTTTATTATAGTGCTGCTACGCTACGTCAATTAGCACAGTTTTTCACTCTGCTACGCGTAGTAGCTCAAACTTTGCATGCTCCGTGAGCGTAGCAAAGTATTATACACTACGTCATGTGCTACGTGCAATTTGTGTAGTGTGTAGTGGCACAAACTACTTATGCTCCGTGAGCGTAGCGTAGTACTACGCCCAGGGTTACACCCGTGGAGATAAATTTTGCGGCAGTTATCGCGGGAATACTGGCGATGTCTGCAGTTTGCACCCGCTTGTGAATGGGGCGTTAAATCTATCTCCACTTTTGATGCGTTAAGGTGGCAATAACTCGGAGATAAGTCCTTGTGAATATGCCCCCTTATCTGCCAACACAATTCACTT
The DNA here is from genome assembly GCA_963921515.1 of Calotriton arnoldi. Lineage (NCBI taxonomy): Eukaryota > Metazoa > Chordata > Amphibia > Caudata > Salamandridae > Calotriton > Calotriton arnoldi. The sequence continues at coordinate 526,899 of CAWUFW010007073.1, read as the reverse complement.
TGCTGAATATGATTACTAATCATTGATTTCAATTCATTTACAAAAGCAGAAACAAACCACTAGCTCCATCCTTTTCTGGGTTTTTGACTCCGCTATGTTTCATAAAAACATGCATCAACCTCTCATAATGATTCTTTAGGTTCCTGTGTTCTCAAAATCTTTTCCTAAATTATAACCTTTTCAGGAACTCGCTTTTCCAATTGCACAATTACAGCCTTACATTTGTTTGCTGTTTACGTTGCTGATGCATTATTAGGACCAAGCCTAGCTGGTTCTTTTGTCGACCACCCAGTGATAACTTTACACTCTAACCACGGATCTCCAGGAACTACAATCTCAAACAACGCATTTAAATCAGGCCATAACATTAGGGAAATGAGTGTCATCCAATGTATTTCTCACAGTTTCTGGGAATTATGTGTAAAAGCATACAAATCAGGCCTTGTCCACCGATTATGCAGCAAATTCCTTCAATGTACTTCTCTTAAAGGGAATTCTGAAGTATCTCTACTTTTGAGTCACTTGCAATATTTCTTGCTGTTGGATGTGGCATCCTTGGCGTGGTTTCCCCTAGTTTTTTGCCTTCTGGCCTCTGATTTTTTTTTTTATGACTTTTATTTTGCTGGTTCTAGGAATCTGGGCACTTTACCACTGCTAACCAGTGCTAAATTGTATGTGCTCTATTCTTACAACATGGTAACATTGGCTTATCCACAATTGGCATATTTAACTTACCTAAAAGTCCCTAGTAAGTGCACTACATGTGCCGAGGGCATGTAACATAAATGTACAGAATACAGAATCATGTCAAAAACCCTAGTAAGTCAATATTAATCCCTCTAAATTCTAAGGGCCAGATGTACGACCATTCACTTTAGGGAGCTTGATAACAAAAAAGTCTCCCAAGTCGCCTGCCTGAGGAAAAAAAGAGTCCAAATATACCCCAAATATAGCCCAAACATCACCAACATGCAGTCCAAATATAGCCCAAAGATAGCTGTGTGCAAAATGCTTAAGTAACACTTGCAACAAATAATCAAGTGATCAACTGGATACAAAAAACAGAAAAATAGTAACCAGTTTAAAACCCCTTTGTTGCTATTTGACAACTTTCTAGAGCACTAACGATAATTTTGATGAGAAAAAAACTTCATTTTGTTAGTTTCTAAAAAATGCTTTCAAGTGCACATGCAATATACATTTAAGGCCAGATGTACGACCATTCACTTTAGGGAGTCGCCAACTGAGCCGAATTGCGACTCGCTAAAGTGAATGTACAACAGTGTCTCAGACACTGTTTGCGATTCCCAATGGGGTCGCAAATTGCATGCCTCATCAATATTCATGAGGCAAGCGCAATTTGTGACCCCATTGGAAATGGCTAGCACTCACAGGGATGGTGGCCTGCCGGGGTCAGCAAACCACCATGTCTGCGACTGCTTTTTAAATAAAGCAGTTTTTTTTTTAATGCAGCCCGTTTTCCTTAAAGGAAAACAGGCTGCATTTAAAAAAGAAAAATGAAACTTTTCAGTTTAATTTTTTAAGGGCAGGCAGTGGTCCCTGGGACCACTGCCTGCTCTGAAAAAATATTTTCGCACACACTCACAAAGGGGAAGGGGTCCCCTGGGGATCCCTTCCCGTTTGCGAGTGGTTTACCACCTACTTGAAGTAGGTGGTAAACTGCGAGTGTTTTATGACTGCAAATGCGGACACAAAACAACAGTACATGGCATTGAGACTCGCTATTAGGAAGGGACACCCCTTCCTAATAGCGAGAGTGGTGCAAACGCTATTTTGCGAGTCAGTGACTTGCAAAATAGCGTTTGTACATGCCTGCACCCTTTTTTGTGGTCACAAACGGGTCAATCTCCTGTTTACGACCGAAAAAAAGGGTCGTACATCTGGCCCTTAGGGCCTGATTCACAAAGGTAAACTGAGACAAAAGTGTAACTTTACGACTTTCGGACTTTTGTCTCAGTTAAACTTAAGTTTTGGTCTAACTTTACTACTCGTAAATGCCCTTTGTGAATACTGAAAGTCATAAAGTTAGACTTTTGTCTCGGTTTACCTTTGTGAATCAGGCCCTAAGTGTCAAACTGATAAAGAGTACTGATAGCATTCTAAGTGAGGAAGACAATCTCAAAATGATCGGACAGAGTTTCAGGAGGAAAATGAAAAATTGCCCCCCATTCTTTCAAAACCGGAGATTTTTATACACAATTTATGCATATTAATTCATAAAACTGCAAATTCAGCATGGTACAACCATGGTTAGGTCAAACTGGCAAATCAAAAACAATTTTGTAAATTCGAATGTTTCTTAACACCAACCCATTTCCTAAGGTAAGAGAAATCTTCTGTTTGCTTCCTCAGCAACTGCATTCGAGATGTACAACAAAATATTAAACATTTACTTAAATTATAGCTGATTGAACTATGTTCTTCCACACACCTGCATTGGAACTAGCAACAGAAATCCTTGTAAATGATATATCAGGTACATAAAGGAAAGTTTCATTCATAATACATGCTTTCTAACGCTAGTGTCTATTTACGTTCTAGCTCTCTGTGTTCCGGCGAAACGGTGGGGATAGAAGACTCGTAGCGGGTAGCTGACTGAGAGAGAGGAATAAGCAGGAGTAAGATGAGCAAAACACCAGAATCTACAACCGTTTTAAAATAATGGTGTCTCACAGGAAAATATGGCCGAACTATACTACATTATTAATCACATTTCTAAATGAGATAATTATATGTTTTTAAGTGCATAATCATTAGTTCATCAGAAAAAGCTTTAACAACACCACACACATTTTTTTGGACCCCGCATGACAGTTCTGTACGGAAGTTACTGTGACAAACTCAAACTTTTTTGTTGGGAATTTGTGTGCAGATTTGTCTAACAGCGCCAAAGTTATTAAGTACACTTTCAATCAAAACTCTGATCTAACCATCTAAGCATAACTATATATATATATATATATATATATATATATATATATATATATATATATATATTATCTACTGGCGGTCGCCAGTAGATAGTTATAGTTAGGACCTAGTTTCCATAGGAAAAGCGTTTTTTCTTTTCCCAATAACTTTGGCGCCGGATGACGAATCTTCGCGAAATTTTCAAAACTAGTAGGGCGCTCCGGTCAGCTCCTATCCTGAAAGTTTCGGGGTGATTCGTCAAGCGGGGGCCGAGAAAAAAGGGCGGTCCCAAAACGCGTTTTCCCCATAGGAAACTTTAGACACAGCTACAGCCCGAAATGCTGAACGGAATTACACCAAATTTGGCAAAAAGGTAGCCCTTGGTTCAGAAAGCGCCCTTTTTTTTAAATGGTGTAAATCCGTTCAGTAGTTCCTGAGAAATTCAAAAAATAGAGGTCAAAAAATCAATTTCCCATAGGAAACTTTAGACACGGTTACAGCCAAAACTGCTGAACGGAATTACACCAAATTTGGAAAAAAGGAAGTGCTTGGGTCAGAAAGCGCCCTTTTTTTAAAATGGTGTAAATCCGTTCAGTAGTTTTTGAGATATTAAAGGAAAAAAATCTTTATATATCTGGGCGGGACCTAACTACACAAGCTTGGCTCTAATTGGCTGCCAACACTTCAATCCAGGAAGTGTTGGCAGCCATCTTGGTGCAATGCTTTTTAGGTCTCGCCTAGCGACGCAGCACATGCGCTACCCACTACACAAACACCACTGCACTGGCCTAAACCCTAAAACACTACCCCAGCACGACCCCTACACTGCACGAACACCACTGCACTGCCCTAAACCCTAAAACACTACCCCAGCACGACCCCCTACACTGCCCGAACACCACTGCACTGCCCTAAACCCTAAAACACTACCCCCAGCACGACCCCCTACACTGCCCGAACACCACTGCACTGCCCTAAACCCTGAAACACCACCCCCAGCACGACCCCCTACACTGCTCGAACACCACTGCACTGCCCTAAACCCTGAAACACCACCCCCTGCATGACCCCTACACTGCCCGAACACCACTGCACTGCCCTAAACCCTGAAACACCACCCCAGCACAACCCCCTACACTGCCCGAACACCAATGCACTGCCCTAAACCCTGAAACACCACCCCCAGCATGATCCCCTACACTGCCCAAACACCACTGCACTGCCCTAAACCCTAAACACCACCCCCAGCACGGCCCCCTACTCTGCCCGAACACCACTGCTCTGCCCTAAACCCTGAAGCACTACCCCGAGCACAACCCCCTACACTACACAAACACCGCTGCACTACCCTAAACCCTAAAACACTACCCCCAGCACAACCCCCTACACTACACAAACACCACTGCACTACCCTAAACCCTAAAACACTACCCCCAGCACGACCCCCTACACTGCCTGAACACCACTGCACTGCCCTAAACCCTGAAACACCAGCCCCATCACGACCCCCTACACTGCCCGAACACCACTGCACTGCCCTAAACCCTGAAACCCAGCCCCAGCACGACCCCCTACACTGCCCGAACACCACTGCACTGCCCTAAACCCTGAAACACCAGCCCCAGCAGGACCCCCTACACTGCCCGAACACCACTGCACTGCCTTAAACCCTGAAACACCAGCCCAAGCATGACCCCCTACACTGCCCGAACACCACTGCACTGCCCTAAACCCAGAAACACCAGCACCAGCACGACCCCCTACACTGCCCGAACACCACTGCACTGCCCTAAACCCTGAAACACCAGCCCCAGCATGACCCCCTACACTGCCTTAACACCACTGCACTGCCCTAAACCCTGAAACACCACCCCCAGCACAACCCCTACCCTGCCCGAATACCACTGCTCTGCCCTAAACCCTGAAACACCACCCCCAGCACGACCCCTACACTGCCCGAACACCACTGCACTGCCCTAAACCCTGAAACACCACTCCCCTACACGACCCCCTACACTGCCCGAACACCACTGCACTGCCCTAAACCCTGAAACACCACCCCGCACGACCCCCTACACTCCCGAACACCACTGCCCTAAACCCTGAAACACCACTCCCAGCACGACCCCCTAAACTGCCCGAACACCACTGCACTGCCCTAAACCCTGAAACACCACCCCCAGCATGACCCCCTACACTGCCTGAACACCACTGCACTACCCTAAACCCTGAAACACCACCCCTGCACGACCCCTACTCTGCCCGAACACCACTGCTCTGCCCTAAACCCTGAAACACTACCCCGAGCACAACCCCTACACTACACAAACACCGCTGCACTACCCTAAACCCTAAAACACTACCCCCAGCACAACCCCCTACACTACACAAACACCACTGCACTACCCTAAACCCTAAAACACTACCCCCAGCACGACCCCCTACACTGCCTGAACACCACTGCACTGCCCTAAACCCTGAAACACCAGCCCCATCACGACCCCCTACACTGCCCGAACACCACTGCACTGCCCTAAACCCTGAAACCCAGCCCCAGCATGACCCCCTACACTGCCCGAACACCACTGCACTGCCCTAAACCCTGAAACACCAGCCCCAGCAGGACCCCCTACACTGCCCGAACACCACTGCACTGCCTTAAACCCTGAAACACCAGCCCAAGCATGACCCCCTACACTGCCCGAACACCACTGCACTGCCCTAAACCCAGAAACACCAGCACCAGCACGACCCCCTACACTGCCCGAACACCACTGCACTGCCCTAAACCCTGAAACACCAGCCCCAGCATGACCCCCTACACTGCCTGAACACCACTGCACTGCCCTAAACCCTGAAACACCACCCCCAGCACAACCCCTACACTGCCCGAATACCACTGCACTGCCCTAAACCCTGAAACACCACCCCCAGCACGACCCCCTACACTGCCCGAACACCACTGCACTGCCCTAAACCCTGAAACACCACTCCCCTACACGACCCCCTACACTGCCCGAACACCACTGCACTGCCCTAAACCCTGAAACACCACCCCGCACGACCCCCTACACTCCCGAACACCACTGCCCTAAACCCTGAAACACCACTCCCAGCACGACCCCCTACACTGCCCGAACACCACTGCACTGCCCTAAACCCTGAAACACCACCCCCAGCATGACCCCCTACACTGCCTGAACACCACTGCACTACCCTAAACCCTAAAACACCACCCCCAGCACGATCCCCTACACTGCCTGAACACCACTGCACTGCCCTAAACCCTAAAACACTCCCCCCCAGCACGACCCCCTACACTACCCAAAGACCAATGCACTACCCTAAACCCTAAAACACTACCCCAGCACGACCCCCTACACTACCCAAACACCACTGCACTACCCTAAACCCTGAAACACCACTCCCCTACACGACCCCCTACACTGCCCGAACACCACTGCACTGCCCTAAACCCTGAAACACCACCCGCACGACCCCCTACACTCCCGTACACCACTGCCCTGAACCCTGAAACACCACTCCCAGCACGACCCCCTAACTGCCCAAACACCACTGCACTGCCCTAAACCCTGAAACACCACCCCCAGCATGACCCCCTACACTGCCTGAACACCACTGCACTACCCTAAACCCTGAAACACCACCCCTGCACGACCCCCTACACTGCCGAACACCACTGCACTGCCCTAAACCCTGAAACACCACCCCCTGCACGACCCCCTACACTGCCCGAACACCACTGCACTGCCCTAAACCCTAAAACACTCCCCCCCAGCACGACCCCCTACACTACCCAAAGACCAATGCACTACCCTAAACCCTAAAACACTACCCCAGCACGACCCCCTACACTACCCAAACACCACTGCACTACCCTAAACCCTAAAACACTACCCCCTCACGACCCCCTACACTACCCAAAGACCACTGCACTACCCTAAACCCTAAACCACAACCCCCGCACGACCCCTACACTACCCAAAGACCACTGCACTACCCTAAACCCTAAAACACTCCCCCAGCACGACCCCCTACACTACCCAAAGACCAATGCACTACCCTAAACCCTAAAACACTACCCCAGCACGACCCCTACACTACCCAAACACCACTGCACTACCCTAAACCCTGAAACACCACTCCCCTACACGACCCCTACACTGCCCGAACACCACTGCACTGCCCTAAACCCTGAAACACCCCCCAGCATGACCCCCTACACTGCCTGAACACCACTGCACTACCCTAAACCCTGAAACACCACCCCTGCACGACCCCCTACACTGCCCGAACACCACTGCACTGCCCTAAACCCTGAAACACCACCCCTGCACGACCCCCTACACTGCCCGAACACCACTGCACTGCCCTAAACTCTAAAACACCACCCCCAGCACGACCCCCTACACTGCCTGAACACCACTGCACTGCCCTAAACCCTAAAACACTCCCCCAGCACGACCCCCTACACTACCCAAAGACCAATGCACTACCCTAAACCCTAAAACACTACCCCAGCACGACCCCTACACTCCCGAACACCACTGCCCTGAACCCTGAAACACCACTCCCAGCACGACCCCCTACACTGCCCGAACACCACTGCACTGCCCTAAACCCTGAAACACCACCCCCTGCATGACCCCCTACACTGCCTGAACACCACTGCACTACCCTAAACCCTGAAACACCACCCCCTGCACGACCCCCTACACTGCCCGAACACCACTGCACTGCCCTAAACCCTGAAACACCACCCCTGCACGACCCCCTACACTGCCCGAACACCACTGCACTGCCCTAAACCCTAAAACACCACCCCCAGCACGACCCCCTACACTGCCTGAACACCACTGCACTGCCCTAAACCCTAAAACACTCCCCCCAGCACGACCCCCTACACTACCCAAACACCACTGCACTACCCTAAAACACTACCCCCTCACGACCCCCTACACTACCCAAAGACCACTGCACTACCCTAAACCCTAAAACACTACCCCCGCATGACCCCCTACACTACCCAAAGACCACTGCACTACCCTAAACCCTAAAACACTCCCCCCAGCATGACCCCCTACACTACCCAAAGACTACTGCACTACCCTAAACCCTAAAACACAACCCCCCGCACGACCCCCTACACTACCCAAAGACCAATGCACTACCCTAAACCCTAAAACACGACCCCTACACTACACAAACACCGCTGCACTACCCTAAACCCTAAAACACTACCCCCAGCACAACCCCCTACACTACACAAACACCACTGCACTACCCTAAACCCTAAATCACTACCCCCAGCAGGACCCCCTACACTACCCAAACACCACTGCCCTACCCTAAACCCTAAAACACTACCCCCAGCAGTACCCCCTACACTACCCAAACACCACTGCACTACCCTAAACACTAAAACACTACCCCCAGCAGTACCCCCTACACTACCCAAACACCATTGCACTACCCTAAACCCTAAAACACTACCCCCAGCAGTACCCTTCTACACTACCCAAACACCACCTCACTACCCTAAGCCCTAAACCACTACCCCCAGCACGACCCCCTACACTACCCAAACACAACTGCACTACCCTAAACCCTAAAACACTACCCCCAGCACAACCCCCTACACTACCCAAACACCACTGCACTACCCTAAACCCTAAAACACTCCCCCCAGCACGACTCCCTATACTACCCAAACGCCACTGCACTACCCTAAACCCTAAATCTACCCTAGCACGACCCCCTACACTACCCAAACACCACTGTACTACCCTAAACCCTAAAACACTACCCCCAGCACAACCCCCTACACTACCCAAACACCACTGCACTACCGTAAACCCTAAAACACTCCCCCCAGCACGACTCCCTATACTACCCAAACGCCACTGCACTACCCTAAACCCTAAATCTACCCCAGCACGACCCCCTACACTACCCAAACACCACTGCACTACCCTAAACCCTAAATCTACCCCCAGCACGACCCCCTACACTACCCAAACACCACTGCACTACCCTAAACAGTAAAACACTACCCCCAGCATGACCCCCTACACTACACCAACACCACTGCACTACCCTAAACCCTAAAACACTACCCCTGCACGACCCTCTACACTACCCAAACACCACTGCACTACCCTAAACCCTAAAACACTACCCCCAGCATGACCCCCTACACTACCCAAACACCACTGCACTACCCTAAACCCTAAAACACTACCCCCAGCATGACCCCCTGCACTACACAAACACCACTGCCCTAAACCCTAAAACACTACCCCCAGCTTGACCCCCTACACTACACAAACACATCTGCACTACCCTAAACCCTAAATCTACCCCAAGCATGACCCCCTACACTACATAAACATCACTGCACTACCCTAAACCCTAAAACACTACCCCAGCACGACCCCCTACTCTACACAAACACCACTGCACTACCCTAAACCCTAAAACACTACCCTCAGCACGACCCCCTACACTACCCAAACACCACTACACTACCTTAAACCCTAGAAAAGTAACCACCACCCCATGCCCAATCCCCCTTACCTCTCACTCCTCGTGGTTCCTCTCTCCTCATGGTTCCTGCTTCATGTCGTCTCTGAGGGGCGGTGCACGTCGTTGTGAGGAAACGGAACAGCCTCTGTTTCCTTACAACGACGTGGATCGTCTACATTTTTTAGAACTCATGGTCATTTACCATACATACCTTTACAACAAAATTTGTTGTAAAGGCATGCGTGGTAAATGACCATGCATTCTAAAAAATTGCGTAGTAATGACTTCGCGATGTACAACGCATGCGTGGTAATGCATGCGTTGTAATGGTATCGCGAAGTAAAAAAGTCGTTGTAACGGTTGTTTAACGATCAAAGCTGGCCCCTGTTCTTCAGTGAGTCATTTATTTGATAAATTAGGAGGAAGGAATGTGTTTTTATACCGAAAAGTGCATTCCCGGCTGTTGTATTGTGAAAGTGTCCGCGTGGCCTGGTTTCACTTCCGGTGAGAGAGTGGAAGAGTCTGTTTGGATCTAAAGGGGTTCTGCTGTTGGACGGGGCCGGCGCGACACGTCATCAGAAAACACAGCTAATGGAAAGCGTTGTCCCCGAAGTGTGGAGTAGTGCCATGAGAGGTCAACGAGTGTGCGTCCCACCGTAGTATGACCGTACCGCGTGACCCATGTGCCGCCTCCAGTGAACAGAAGGCAGAAGCGGCATCCATCGCAGGTCCTCTTGAAGACCGTTGTTGCACTAATTCTACATTTTGGAACTAGGGCATTTTAACATTGTTGTTCCTGCCAGATACAAAGAGAAGATCCTGTGTTATTCAGTGCCCTCGTTACCTTTTCTGTGGGTAGTGGTGCTTGTCACTTTGCTGCCCCGCCGGTGCACACGACTGGGCTCCCCACCTCGTGTGCCATCTGCAGGGCCTCTGCCCTCGGATCACTGGTTTTGGTTTCTGGAGTGGCAACATAAACAGTTGCTCCCAAAGGACTAGCCTGAACACTTAGGTGAATATCCCCTGCGCCAGCATTCCGCAGAAATTCTTTCCTAGCTCTCCCACGTCGACGACGATGTCATAATAGCACGGCTCCGCTCGCGACACCGTATGACGTCATAGGAGCCATAAGAGGACCTCGTCGGCATGCTGACGTCAGTTCCACCCATTTTTTCCGTGCCACCGAGGTAAACAGGTGGACCGACACATTTTCACATGTATACATAGTATACTAAATATATATATATACAAATGCATAACCAATAAAGGCATAAAGAAATAGCAACAGATCAATCATTTCTCACTATTAAAACATAAGCATGATTAAGACATATTAAAAACATTCATGCCAAACAGTAAAAGCATCTGTTTGGTAGAAACAGGTGGACAACGGGGAGGCGGGTGGGACAGTGAGGAATCCACAGGCAGATACTGTATCCACCAGAAAAAGCGTTACCGAAGGTAAGTAACTTGCTCTTCTGATGGATACTTCTGCCTGTTGATTCCTCACCTTTTGAATAGAATCCTCAAGCCGTACCTCACCCGGAGGAGGGTGTCCACCTGACTAGACCAAAAATCTTGCAAAACAGATCGAGCAAAATGGCCATCCCTCCTAACCTCCGAATCCAATAATAATCGAATAATTTTTAGTCGAAATTATATTGAAAATAATACTTTAAAAATACTTTTATTAATAAATTTAGACAAACACTTAAAGGAAAACTTTTATTTATAATTAATTTAAAGATATTTCATACTTTACGAATTACGCCGAAGTCGCGACCCCAGCGCAACTTTTCAAAATGGCTACCGGAATGCGCGCAGCCATCGTGTAGGGTGCGCGAAGGGTGCGCGACTTCTGTATAATATTTTTTTTTAAAAAAGAATGATTATAGTTTTCCTAACTAAAAATTATTCACAATTTAAAAAAAAAAATATATATATATGTATATATATATATATATATATATATATAGAAAATAAAAAAACATAGGATTGAGGTACATTAGACTTACAAATTTTCATTTAAAAAACCTTTGAAATTCACTGGAAAAACCATAGGTTTTAGGCACGTTATAGTTAGAAATTAGCATTTAAAAAACCATAGAAATTCACTGAAAAAAACATAGGTTTCAGGAACGTTATAGTTAGTTGGACATTTCACTCGTACAAAACCATAGAAATTCCGGCGTTATAGTTAGTTCAGCTAACTATAACTCGTGCCCCCGCAATGCACTGCTGATGATGTCACATATTACATCATTCATGACATGGTCAGTGACATGCATCACTGATGACATCACTGATGACATCTCAAATGACATCACTGATGATATCACTGATGACATCATCCACGTGAAAATCTGATGCACCTCCTCACACCTGAATATAACCTTTGATACACCCACTCTAAAATACAGCATAACATTTTCGAAGAAATAGAAACATCAATACCAGTTACTAAATATGCACTGACTGATTCCTAGGTCTACACACATATCCACTCATTCACCCATACAGTCACTCATACATGCAGTCACTCATCAATACAGCACTATCATTTGCACTCATACACCTATACAGACACTCACACACTGCCACATATCCAGAGTTACTCAGACACTTAGTCAGTCATGCAAAGAATCAATCATACTTCCATTTACTCACCTATACAGTTATACAGACACAACCTCACTTATTCATACAGATACTAACACATAATTACTCTCTTATAGAATCACTGATACAAATACACACTCATCCATGCAGCCACTCTCACAATTACTGACTCTCACATATAGTTATTTATATACACCATCACTCACATATACTGCCTTTTACATATGTAGTTACTTGCACATGTACCACTGAGACATCCATTCACTCACCAACACACCCATACCCACACTCACCCACCCATACAGCTGTTTCCAAATGCACTCTTGAACCCATACACCCAGTGAATCAACCACTCACACATCTATGCACAGAGTCACACACCTCCCACCCACCCACACACACACTCAGGCAGCCATACAAATACTCAGGCAAGCAATCAATAACCCATATAGACACTCATGCAGCTACTCACCAACCCATGCAGCAGCTTACACAACAGACAGACTGATACAGACTTTCACACAGTTTAGTCACTAACCCATGCATTCAGTAAGACACATTTAATCACTCACTTATACAGTCAGTGACGTACCTACTAAATCCTCCATACAGACACTTATACACCCACTCATTCCTCAATACAGCTTGGCATATATATAAAACAAAATTAAACTTTACAGAAACACACAGTCACTGGATGATGTCATCAGTGATGTTATTTGAGATGTCATCAGTGATGTCACTGACCATGTCATGAATGATGTAATATGTGTCGTCATCAGCAGTGCATTGCGGGGTGGGAGTTATAGTTAGCTGAACTAACTATAACGCCGGAATTTCTATGGTTTTGTACGAGTGAAATGTCCAACTAACTATAACGTTCCTGAAACCTATGGTTTTTCAGTTAAATTCTATGGTTTTTTAAATGCTAATTTCTAACTATAACGTGCCTGAAACCTATGGTTTTTTCAGTGAATATATATATATATACCCCAACTCCTTCGTGCACAAAGGATGACAACGGCATGTGTGGATTGTCTCAATTTATTGATGTCTGGCTACCATAGAACGCATTTCGACTGAACACAGCCTTGTTCACCGATACCGAGGCGCTATTACAACACATTTTGTGCGTTGTAATGGCGCCTCGGCATCAGTGATCAAGGCTGTGTTCACCCAAAACGCCTTTGATGGTAGCCAGACATCAATTAACCCGTTAAGTGCTTCTGTCGGCCAACGGCCGTCGCGAGCACTACCTCGGTAGTGCTGCGCACGTCCGTTGGCCGACGCGGCCCCGCCCGCTTAATAGAACGTTCCGCACTGGCGCGGAACGTTCTAAGCAGTTAACCGGTTAACTGAGGAATCCACATGGAGGCGTCAGCCTTTGTGTATGAAGGAGTTGGGGTAATTGTACAGACTTTGCTGAGTCCGTTGAGGCAATGCGGCCTTTGGTCAGGTGTGCAGCAGCAAACGGCAAACAAAATGAAGAAGGAATATATATATATATATATATATATATATATATTCACTGAAAAAACCACAGGTTTCAAGGGCGTTATAGTTAGTTGGACATTTCACTCGTACGAAACCAGAGAAATTCGGCCATTATAGTTAGTTGAGCTAACTATAAAACGCACCCCGCAATGCACTGCTGATGATGTCACATATTACATCATTCATGACATGGTCAGTGACATCACTGATGACATCTCAAATGACATCACTGATGACATCATCCAGTGACTATGTGTTTCTGTAAATTTTAAATATGTTTTATATATATATATGCCAAGGTGTATTGAAGAATGAGTTGGTGTATAAGTGTCTGAATGGATGATTTAGTAGGTGCGTGACTGACTGTATAAGTGAGTGATTAAACGTGTCTTACTGAATGCATGGGTTAGTGACTAAACTGTGTGAATGTCTGTATCAGTCTGTCAGTTGGTGTGTAAGCGGCTGCATGGGTTGGTGAGTAGCTACATGAGTGTCTATATGGGTTATTGATTGGTTGTCTGAGTATCTGTATGGGTGCCTGAGTGTCTGTGTGGGTGGGTGGGGGGTGTGTGACTCTGTGCATAGATGTGTGAGTGGGTAATTCACTGGGTGTATGAGTTCAAGAGTGCATCTGTGAAGGGCTGTATGGGTGAGTGAGTGTGTGTATGGGTGTGTTGGTGAGTGAATGGATGTCTCAGTGGTACATGTGTGAGTAACTACATATGTGAAAGGCAGTATATGTGAGTGTTGGAGTATATAAATGACTATATGTGAGAGTGGCTGAATGGATGAGTGTGTGCTCGTATCAGTGATTGTATAAGAGAGTAAGTATGTGTTAGTATCTGTATGAATAAGTAAGGTGGTGTGTGTATAACTGTATAGGTGAGTAAATGGGAGTGTGATTGATTCTTTGCATGACTGACTAGGTGTGTGAGTAACTCTACGGACGAGTGGCAGTGTTTGAGTGTCTGTATAGGTGTATGAGTGCAAATGATAGTGATGTATTGATGAGTGACTGCTTGTATGAGTGACTGTATGGGTGAAAGATAAGGGTGGGCGAAGTTGGCGGAGTACCAGTACACAGAATTCTGCGGAATTGAACAAAAACTCTGTGAAACTCCGCTCCGTAACTCAGTTCCATCTCATCCCAATTAATAAACCAGAAACCTCACATCCCTTTGGTAAAACAAGTAACTCTATCTTTACTTGCTAAAATGCATATAGTCATTTCACAAAAGTGAAAATGAAAATATAGCAAGCAGTGAGAGAGGTGATTATTTTGGGGTCCTCCCTAACCTAGCGCGAGAACCAAGCAGATGTCTTGAACACAAAGAGCACATCATGCTGAACGATTCGGTGAGAGTCCCATCCTCCTAGGACCACCCCAAGCACAGTTATGGGCAAAAATACAATTCCAACCAAAGGCCCTGCAAAGCATTATGGCTCGAGATTCTAAAGTGCAGTGAATTTTATAGTATCCAATATCAAAACATTCCTCAAGCCAGTGACTCTCCGGCTCAGCTGAGAGCTAATACTATAATATGCACTGCACTCTAGGATCTCGCCCCATAATGCTTTGCTGGGCCTTTGGTTGGCATTGTATTTTTGCCCATAACTTTGCTTGGGGTGTAGGAGGATGGGACCACCACCGAATCATTCAGCATGATATGCTCATTGTGTTCAGGGCATCTGCTTGGTCCTCCCCCTAGCTTAGGGGGGACCTAAAAATCATCAACTCTCTCATTACCTGATATTTTTCAAAGCTCACTTTTGTGAGTTGGTTATATGCTTTTTAGCATGTAAAGATAAAGTTGTTTTATGAAAGTGTTGTGAGTGCAGTAGCTAACTACGCTACATGGCGAAGTCAGAGTTTTTGCATGAATTCTGTGTTTTCAATGCAATGCGTAGTTAGCAAATCTCCGCAACCTTTGCTAGCGGAGCGAAGTTCATTGCCCACAGTTAGTGAATGAGTGGATGTGTGTGTGGACCTAGGAATCGGTGAGTGGGTATGTAGTAACTGGTATTGGTGTGTCTATGGTTTCGAAAATGATAATCTGTATTTTAGAGTGGGTGTATCAAAGGCTATATTAGGGTGTGAGGAGGTGTATCAGATTATCAAGTGGATGATGTCATCAGTGATGTCATTTGAGATATCATCAGTGATGTCACTGACCATGTCATGAATGATGTAATATGTGACATCATCAGCAGTGCATTGCGGGGGCGCGAGTTATAGTTAGCTCAACTAACTATAACGGCCGAATTTCTCTGGTTTTGTACGAGTGAAATGTCCAACTAACTATAACGTACCTGAAACCTGTGGTTTTTTCAGTGAATTTCTAAGGTTTTTTAAATGCTAATTTCTAACTATAACGTCCCTGAAACCTATGGTTTTCAGTGAATTTCAAAGGTTTTTTAAATGCTAATTTCTAACTATAACGTCCCTGAAACCTATGGTTTTTTCAGTGAATTTCAAAGGTTTTTTAAATGCTAATTTCTAACTATAACGTCCCTGAAACCTATGGTTTTTTCAGTCAATTTCAAAGGTTTTTTAAATGCTAATTTCTAACTATAACGTCCCTGAAACCTATGGTTTTTTTCAGTGAATTTCTAAGGTTTTTTAAATGCTAATTTCTAACTATGCCTACATAGGTAGGACATGTGCAGAAAGAGGAACAAAGGCATAGAAAGAAGCAAGAGAAATGCAGGAAGAGGCAACAGAAGTACAGAAAGAGGAAGAAAGGTGCAGAAAGAAGCAAGAGATATGCAGAAAGAACCAACAGAGGTGCAGAAAGAGGCCTTGTTGCAAAGTCATCCTGTGCCCTGGGCACCTCCCAACTTTTTGCTGACTGGTACTGGTGGTAACTGACTCTGACTGACCCTGGGCTCTGCCTAATCAGGCCCAGAGCCAGTGCTATGCTGAAAGACAATTAGAATACAGTGAAAACACCTACATACACTAGTGTACACTATGGGTTTGGGTACCCCTGTGATTGGCATGACCTCCCCTGTAAGGCCCAAGTACATAATAGGGCAGGGGGATTAAAACTACCTCTAAGTCCCTAGCATATAATAGGGCATGGCAGTTTAGAGGCCAGCAGCCCTTTTCTGCACTCGCATGTATGCACTACTGAGCCTGAGGTCAGTTTAAAAGTAGCCCTGTGTGTGCAGAAAGAGGCAAGAGAGGTGCAGAAAGAGGCAAGAGAGGTGCAGAAAGAGGGAAGAAGGGTGCAGAAAGAAGCAAGAGAGGTGCAGAAAGATCCAACAGAGGTGCAAAAAGAGGCAAGAGGGGGGCAGAAAAAGGTAGGAGAGGTGCACAAAGAGGCAAGACAGGTACAGAAAGAGGCAGGAGGGGTGCAGAAAAAAGGAAGAGAAGTGCAGAAAGAAGCAACAGAGGTGCTGAAAGAGGCGCAAAGGTTGCAAAAAGAGCAAGAGAACTGCAGAAAGAAGCAACAGAGATACAGAAAGAGGCAAGAGAGGTGCAGAAACAGGCAGGAAATGTGCAGAAAGAGGGAACAGGGGTGCAGAAAGAGGCAAAAGCAGTTCAGAAAGAACCAACAGAGGTGCAGAAAGAGGCAAGAGGGGTGCAGAAAGAGGTAGGAGAGGTGCACAAAGCGGCAAGAGGGGTACAGAAAGAGGAAAGAGGGGTACAGAAAGAGGCAAGAGGGGTGCAGAAAGAAGGAAGAGAAGTGCAGAAAGAAGCAACCGAGGTGCTGAAAGAGACAAGAAGGGTGCAGAAAGAGGCAAGAGAAGTGCCGAAAGAAGGAACAGAGTTGCAGAAAGAGGCAATAGAGGTGCAGAAAGAGGCAAGAGAGATGCAGAAAGAAGCAAGTGAGGTGCAGAAAGAGGCAAGAGAGGTGCAGAAAAAAGAGAGTGAGGTTCAGAAAGAGGCAAGAGAAGAGCAGAAAGTGGCAAGTGAGGTACAGAAAGAGGCAAGTGAGGTATAGAAAGAGACAATATAAGTGTAGAAAGAGGCAAGAGAAGTGCAGAAAGAGGCACTTGAGGTGCAGAAAGAGGCAAGAGAGGTACAGAAAGATGCTCGAGAAGTGCAGAAAGAGGCAAGAGAGGTGCAGAAGGAAGAGAGTGAGGTGCAGAAAGAGGAAAGTGAGGTGCAAAAAGAGGCAAGAGAGGTACAGAAAGAGGCAAGGGAAGTGCAGAAACAGGCAAGAGAAATGCCCAAAGAGGCAAGAGAGGAGCAGATAGAGGCAAGAGAGGTGTAGAAAGAAGCAAGAGAAGTACAGAAAGAAGCAAGTGAGGTGCAGAAAGAGGCAAGAGAGGCACAGAAAGAGGCAAGAGAGGTGCAGAAAGAGGCAAGTGAAGTGCAGAAAGAAGAAAGTGAGGTGCAGAAAGAGGAAGAAAGGTGCAGAAAGAAGCAAGAGAAATGCAGAAAGAGGCAAGAGAGGCACAGAAAGAAAAGAGGTTTGTGCACCATTAGAACCAATTTAACACCCACATTTAGCAATAAGAAACACGTGACCATTCCAGCTTTGCAAAGGGCCTTCCACCATGCTGTAACATGTGATGCTGCATTTTTGGGAACATTTGAGCCGTTTGAGCTAGAAACAAGGCTTTTTTTGTTCAAATCTGCAGATTAGGCAGCAGATGATGGAATATTTGGCAAATGCGGAAAATGTTTAATTATGTGAAAATTGGTGCAGCCGAACAGTCACATAATTCCAGTGGCCCTGCTCATACCTCTGAATAGGTCCAGAAGTGCTCCTCAGTGGTTCCTTTTTTTTGTGTCTCATTGAGTTTATAGTTTAGCTTCTATGGAATTGAGGAAGACTAAAGCTGAGGTTAACACTCCACAACACAGACTACAATACCACATAATTACTCTCCAAAACACATAATCCCACTCCACATAATTCCTATACACTAAATACCACATAGTTTCTATTCACATAATTTCACTGCACAACATACCTCATAATTCCACTACACACAACGTACATCCACTCTACACCAAAAAACATTAGTAAAAATCTTTTACATCTACAACGCCAATAGCTCTAACTCTCGCAAATGTGAGACCTATTACATTTAAAATGCTTCTTTAACTGGTAGTCGCGTTTGCAGAATGGTGCAGAAAGGGGGCTGGGCCTGCGACCAGCGCTCAGGAATTCCGCTGCGTAGGACTTACAGGAGGTACCAGGAGGGCTTCCTGGCCCCCAAAGTCCCTCAGGAGTAAAGTGGACTTCATCCCCCAACCAGTACTGTGCCAGCAGGCGCGTTTGCAGAGTGGTGGAGGAAGGGGGGGCGTGCCTCCGAAAACCTCTTAGCAATCCCACTGTGTGGGACTTAGTGGAGGTAATAGGAGAGGTAGTTGGCCCCCAAGGACAACGGGATGGACTCTCCCAGCTCACAAACGTACACCAGCATATGTCAGCGTAGAGTTAGACAACATGATTATTATTCCCTACCCGAATGCCCCAGGGGGCCATTACTGCATGCAGCAATAGAGCAAGTGGTTCAATCGCCAAAGCGAACAACAGAGCCAAGAGAAACAACCCTGATGAGTGCCCCTCCCCACCAGCCAGGAGTCCGAGAGCTGCCCTCCCACCCTGATACGTATCGAGGGCTCAGTGTACAGAAGCTGAATCCAGGCACAGAAATTGGGACCGAACTCCATACCCCTCAGTATCACCATGAGAAAGGCCCACTCCACCGTATCAAACCCCTTTTCTGAATCCAATGAGATCAGTGCCATCTCCTCCTCTCTATCCAGGGCAGCATGGAGCACGTGTCAAACTATGAATGTTATGTGCAGTACTGCACACATGCATGAAACCACATTAGTCCTCGTGGACTAGATCTCGGACAACCTCCCCAGTCATGTTGCCAGAACCTTGCACAAGATTTTTAGATTGGTATAAAGCATAGTTAGGGGCCTGTAGGCGGATGGGTCCACAGGATCCCCTCCAGGTTTCAACATTAAGCATACCACTCCCTCTCTCATAGTCTGTGGTAAACGCCCTTTATCTTTAGCTTCCCGATAAACCTCAAGCAGTTTCTCTCTGAGAGTCGAGGAATAAGCATGATAAAATTCCGCCGGTAAACCATCCCCGCCAGGGGCTTTAAATTGCCTAGAGCCCAAGCCAGAAAGCCCTCCATCCTGCCCTCAACATCTAGTGGTCCTGCCTTATAGAATAACTTGAAGTGGTCCAGAAGCAACGTCAGCATGTCTTGGCGCCGAGAGCGCAAATGACCTTGTGAGTCCGTATTGATACAATGAAGGGCACCTCCACCTCTCTCTTTAGAATCCATGCCAACAGTTTACGCGATTTGTCCTCTTCCCTATGCAGCAGTTGGCAGTAGGATTTAAGACCTGCTTTGTTCAAGGTGTCCCAAAGGGAGCGTACCTCTCTATGGGCCTCAAGTACCGCCGCACACTCCCCAGCCGCGAGAGCTGCCTGTTTCTGAAGAGTGGCCAATCGGTCCTCCTGGCTTTTTAAGTTTGTTATAAGTCTCGTACGCACCCCACAAACATTACTAATGCATTCTTCCCTTACAGCAGCCTTTAAGGTTTCCCTTTCAATGGCCATGGTATTCATTGTCCCCCAATTGTTGTCAATGTATGTGTTCATAAAAGTTTGCAGGTCATCCCTACATGCAGGGTCCTCCAGCAAGTCAGAGGGCATACTCCACGATCTGTAGCCATTCAACCCCTCATTCCAGTTTAATGCCAGTAGTGCCGGGGCATGATCAGACAGAAATCGGGCCATGTGCATCACAGCAGTCTAGCCAGCTATTAGTATTATGCGTTAGGGAATGACATGTATATTCGCGACCCTCCGGGTGCAGATGGCGTCACCCATCCTGCAGTCCCAGGTTCCGCATTGCCCTTTCCAGAGTGCCTGTCATCAAGTGTTTGGTCCCATCCCGGGGGGAGAGGTGGTCGATGGTCTCCCACACCATCCAAAACACAATTAAAATTAAAATCTCCCACCCATATGATGGGGATTCTATACTCTCCGATAGCAGATCATGCAACCCCACAAAGAAGAACATGTCTTATAGGTTGGCGGCATATGAATTGAGCAATGTGATCTCCCCTCCCCCCCTATGTACCATCTAAAAATGCCCATATTTCTTTGTTTTGTTTCATATGCTTCACTGTTTCTTTTTACCAAAGGTGCCCATGTTTCAGGAACTGAGCACTCTGGCTCAGATGCGTGCTGACTCAGATGGCAGTGAAAGCCTCCTGAGAAAAGCACTTAGAACTCTCTCATGCTGTGAGCCGCATGAGTCATCACTCAAGCAAAGCACTTAGAACTCTCCTGCTGTGAGCCGTCTGAGTCATCACTCAAGCCTGGTGCTAAGTGCACCCAGAAGAACTCCTGCTGAAACCTTGGACTTGGCAGCAGCTTGTCTATTTAAACCACACCCAAGGCAAAACAACTTGCTAAAGATTCATCAGCCTGCCGGTTTCCTGCCTATTGTGAAAGAAGTCAGACTAGCGCTCCCTAGCTGTTAATTAACAACTTTTCTTTCAGAGCCTCCACATGCACAGCGCTCATACAAACCTTCAAGAACAGACACTGCTTCAAGAAGTAGACACTTACCTGAAGCCATCATTTGCTTCGCTGATCTTCATCGTTTTGCCGATCATAGGTATCTTTAAATGAAAAGAAATCTTTAGGACAAAGATAAACAGTGCATAGTTACTTTCTATTCTTCACATTATTTTCTCGTTTGATAAATAGACATTGACACTGCGAGTGAGAGCACCTTTTTGACATTTGACTGGTGCTAGAGTGAGAGAGCATTACTCCTTGAAGAAACAGGACATTGCGCTATTTCCTTCACATGAGAACTAAACTACAAGGTAATAATTGGTATACGGTGCATATAAGAAATGGTGTACTGAAGTATGTTTTTCTGTATCTCATAATGTCTCGTTTCTTAAACCCCTAGATGCAATACGTTTGTGTTCCCTGACTGTCGTTATCAGGAGCTTCCAATTTCCAGCTGTATAGGTGAATAAGTCTGTGTGTGAGTAGCTGTATGGATAAGTGTATGGCTGTGTGAGTGGCTGTGTGGGTGAGTGACTGGTTGTATGAGTAGCTGTATGGGTGAGTGAATGGTTGTGTGAGTGGCTGTAGGAGTGAATGAGTTGTTATATGAGTAGCTCTAAGGAGGACTGAGTGCTTTTGTGGGTCTGTGAATGGGTATGTGAGTAGTTATCTGGGTGTGTGAGTTTGCATACAAGACGCTGTATGGGGGTGTGAGTGGGTGTGTGAGTGGTTAGGTGGATGAGTCATCAGTGATGCCATCAATGATGTCACTGACCATGTCATGAGTGGTGTAATATGTGAGGTCATAAGCTTTGCATTGCGGGGGCACAATGTACAGTTAGGTCAGGTAACTATAACTGCTGAATTTTAACCCTTTCCGTGCGTCGGATGGCCGGGAGCCGTCCGACGTCATGGTGAGCGTGAGCGTCCGATGGCTCCTGGCCATCCTAGCACCCACCCATCGGGGAAGCACTGGCGCACCCCCCGTGGGCCGCCCTTTAAGGTGCCCCCACCGGGGAAGGCAGGGGAAGCCCTTCTCTGCCTCCGCCCGCCCTCCCCGTCATCTAATGATGTCAGCGCGCGAGGCGCGCTGACGTCATTAGAGGACTCCCGACGCGCTGGAAGCCATTTGCTTCCAGCACTTCGGCAGGAGAGAAGGTAAGTTTCTCCTCGGGGGAGGCCGTCATTTAAACAAAAGAGGCATCGGGGGAAAGGAAAGGGTTTTCCTTTCCCCTGATGCCTCTTTTGAGCATTTCTGCTGCACGATCTTGTGATCGTGCAGCAGGAATGCCCACTAGACACCAGGGAATTTTGTTTTTAAATGTGAAATGTGATCAACTGTTTGCGGGGAGCGGCCCCTTAGGCAAGGGTCGCTCCCCTTTTGGGGGCAATGTTTTTTGGCTGTGTCTGCCCACCCAGGGGGGCAGATCTCACCATTCTTTTTTTAAGTGGCCCACTAGACCACCAGGGATTCATTTGTGGGGAGTGGCCCCTTGGGCAAGGGTCGCTCCCCTTTGGGGGCAATGTTTTTGGCTGTCTGCCCCCAGGGGGGGCACATCTCGCCATTTTTTTTAAGTGGCCCACTAGACCACCAGAGATTCATTTGTGGGGAGTGGCCTCTTGGGCAAGGGTCGCTCCCCTTTGGGGGCAATGTTTTTGGCTGTGACTGCCCCCCAGGGGGGCAGATCTTGCCTTTTATTTTAAAACCGGCACACTAGACCACCAGGGATTTATTTGTGGGGCGTGGCCCCTTAGGCAAGGGTCGCTCCCCTTTGGGGGCAATGTTTTTAGCTGTGTCTGCCCCCCAGGGGGGCAGATCTCGCCATTTTTCTTTTAAATCGGGCCCATTAGACCACCAGGTATTTATTTGTGGGGAGTGGCCCCTTGGGAAAGGGTCGCTCCCCTTTGGGGAGCATTAATTAGGCTGTTTCTGCACCGCCCCCCCTCCCCCATGGGGGGCAGATCGGCTGATTTTTTTTTTTGTATGGCCACTAGGCCACCAGGGATTTTTTTTTTTTATGTTGGGGAGTGGCCCCTTGGAAAAGGGTCGCTCCCCTTTATGGGAGGATGATTGTGGCCATTTCTGCCCTCTTTGGGTGGCAGATCAGCAGTATGTTTTTAGGCCCATCTGTCCCCAAGGGGGGCAGAAGCCACTAGACACCAGGGTTTTTTAAATTTTGGTGTTAGTGAGTGGCCTCTTGGGCAAGGGTTGTTCCCCTTTTACGGGGGTGAATATTTTATTTAAACTCTTAGGCCCACCTACCCCTTAGCTTGGCTGGTGGATTGTGTGTGGACTGGTGCATTATTTGCATATGTGATTGTAATCTTTTTTTCTCCTTTTTATTCTAGTGTAAAGCTTTTGATTCTTGTTTGCAGTTTTGGCAGTGGTTGTTCTGCAGTTTTGCGTAGTTACATTTATTTGATAAGAAAAACATATTTGTTGTGTTTACTCCAAATGAGTATTATTGTCATGCATGAATGAATTTTTTGCAAGTGGTGTCATAATGGCAGCATATTTAGTTAGTGTTTTTAGCATGAAATTCTTTGCGATGTGTTTTACATTGTCTTATGTGTAATTTTCTTTTCTTTTTTCTGTTTCTTTTTTAGTGGGATATTGTTGATCCTTACAGTGTCTGTGCAGAGTAGGTGGTGGTGAGTCTAGCTGCTTCTGGCAAGTGAGTGGTATAGTTTTAGAATATATAGGTCTTTGTGATAAAGACACATTTTTTTTTATTACTTATTTTACAAAGTGTTTGTTGTTGTTGACTTGTTTGACAAGTTACCTTTATTAGTAAGGATTATGGCTAGCCGTAGAATTACTGCTCAGCAGGTGGTTGGTATGCTTTTTGAATCTTCCTCTGAGCAGGATTATGAGACTGACAGTGCGTCTGATAGAGCGGAGGGATTGCAAGATTCTGGCAGTGAGTTTTCTGTCCACGAGGAATCATCTGATGATGAAGCTACTCTCAGTGCAGGTGAAGCTACTCTCAGTGCTGATGAAGTGCCTGTTTTAGAGGAGGACACTGATGTTTCGATGGTGCAGCAAGAGACATCGGGATTGCAGCCTGAGGCTGCAAGGCTTCCTACTGGAAGTACTGGACTCTGGGTTGATCCAAACATGGTGCAGCCGGTGTTGCCTGCCTTTAGTGGTGATGCAGGGTGTAGAGTGTATTGTGAACATTTTTTGCCTATACAGTTTTTTCAGTTGTTTATGGATGATGTATTTTTGGCTGAGATTGTTGAGCAGACTAATTTGTATGCTGAACAGTTTTTGAGGGACAACAGTGCCAGACTTAGGCCCAGCTCTAGAGCTACCCGGCGGACTCCCAGAAATCTGGATGAGATGAAGAAGATTTGGGTTTGACTTTTTTGATGGGCTTGATAAGGAAGCCGTCCCTGGCTTCATATTGGTCTACCAGTCCCTTGATGGCAACGGACATATTTCCTGCAATTATGAGTCGTGATCGGTATTTACTTTTGCTTCGGATGCTGCATTTTGTTGATAATGCTTTGGCGTTGCCACAAGATCACCCTGACTGTGACCGTCTTTTTAAGATTCGGCCTGTACTTGATCACTTTGTAGATCGATTTTCAGAGATCTATACTCCAGGGAAAGAAATAGCTGTTGATGAGTCTTTGGTCCTGTTCAAGGGCCGTTGGTTTTTAGGCAGTACATTCCTAGCAAGAGGGCACGTTATGGAATTAAGATGTATATGTTGTCTGAGAGTAGGACAGGATATGTCTATAATTTCCGGGTGTACACTGGTAGGGATTCCACTATTGACCCCCCTGGTTGTCCATCCACTTTTGGAGTTTCAGAGAATATTGTGTGGGATCTTGCTAGAGGACTGTTTAACAGAGGTCACCATTTGTACATTGATAACTTCTACACTGCTGTGCAATTGTTTAAGGAATTGTTCAAAGTGGACACTTTTGCTTGTGGCACATTCCGCTCTAACCGTAAAGGTTACCCAAAAGAGCTTGTTTGCAAAAAGCTTCAGAGGGGACAGCGCAGTGCCGTGTGTAGTGAGGAACTGCTAGCTGTGACATTTGTGGACAGGAGGGATGTGTACATGCTGACTACCATCCATGATGAGAGTACTTCACCTGTGACTGTTTAGGGTCAGGTTGCTGAAGTGCGCAAACCTGTGTGCATTGTAGACTACAATAAGCACATGGGTGGTGTCGATAGAGTAGATCAGAGGTTGGAACCTTACACTGCTGTTCGTAAGGCTTACATTTGGTTTAAGAAGTTGGCCATCCATCTCTTCAATTTAGCAACTTTTAATGCTTTTGTTGTGTTCAAGGAGTGTTCTCCTGCATCAAAGATGACTTTTGTTCAGTTTCAGGAGTCTGTGATAGGCAGCCTTGTTGTAGTGGAACAGGCAAGTGTTCCTAGAGTTGGAGTGGTGGAGGATGTGGCTAGATTGAAAGATCGCCACTTTACTGATTTAATTCCTCCCACGCCCAAAAAAACCAATCCCTGTAAGAGATGTAGAGTCTGCTTGCGACGAGGTATGAGGAAGGAGAGTCGTATGCACTGTGCCGATTGTCCTTCTAATCCTGGGCTGTGTGTGCCCACATGTTTCCGATTGTATCACACTCAAAAGAGTTTTTGGGAGCAACCGTGAGTCTAATAGTGTACTGCCTGGTCTGTATGGTTTTATATAGTTGTTGTTCAGTTTCACGGTTGGCATTAGAATGATGTCTTTAGTAAGGGTGGGCGGAGTTTGCGTAACCGCGCTACGCAGAGTTCCGCAAAGTTGTAAAAAAACTCCGCGAGCATGCAGGGTTGCATAATTCCAGTGGCCCTGCTCATACCTCTGACTAGGTCCAGAAGTGCTCCTTAGTGGTTCCTTTTTTTCTGTGTCTCATTGAGTTTATAGTTTAGCTTCTATGGAAATGAGGAAGACTAAAGCTGAGGTTACCACTCCACAACACAGACTACAATACCACATAATTACTCTCCAAAACACATAATCCCACTCCACATAATTCCTATACACTAAATACCACATACTTTCTATTCACATAATTTCACTGCACAACATACCTCATAATTCCACTACACACAACGTACATCCACTCTACACCAAAAAACATTATTAAAAATCTTTTACATCTACAACGCCAATAGCTCTAACTCTCGCAAATGCGAGACCTATTACATTTAAAATGCTTCTTTAACTGGTAGTCGCGTTTGCAGAGTGGTGCAGAAAGGGGGCTGGGCCTCCGACCAGCGCTCAGGAATTCCGCTGCGTAGGACTTACAGGAGGTGCCAGGAGGGCTTACTGCCCCCAAAGTCCCTCAGGAGTAAAGTGGACTTCATCCCCCAACCAGTACTGCGCCAGCAGGTGCGTTTGCAGAGTGGTGGAGGAAGGGGGGGCGTGCCTCAGAAAACTTCTTAGCAATCCCACTGTGTGGGACTTAGTGGAGGTAACAGGAGAGGTAGCTGGCCCCCAAGGACAACGGGATGGACTCTCCCAGCTCACAAACGTACACCAGTATATGTCAGCGTAGAGTTAGACAACATGATTATTATTCCCTACCCGAATGCCCCAGGGGGCCATTACTGCACGCAGTAATAGAGCAAGTGGCTCAATCGCCAAAGAGAACAACAGAGCCAAGAGGAAACAACCCTGACGAGTGCCCCTCCCCACCAGCCAGGAATCCGAGAGCTGCCCTCCCACCCTGATACGTATCAAGGGCTCAGTGTACAGAAGCTGAATCCAGGCACAGAAATTGGGACCGAACTCCATACCCCTCAATACCACCATGAGAAAGGCCCACTCCACCGTATCAAACGCCTTTTCTGAATCCAATGAGATCAGTGCCATCTCCTCCTTTCTATCCAGGGCAGCATGGAGCACATGTGTCAAACTACGAATGTTATGTGCAGTACTGCACACATGCATGAAACCACATTAGTCCTCGTGGACTAGATCTCGGACAACCTCCCCAGTCATGTTGCCAGAACCTTGCACAAGATTTTTAGATTGGTATAAATCATAGTTAGGGGCCTGTAGGCGGATGGGTCCACAGGATCCCCTCCAGGTTTCAACATTAAGCATACCACTCCCTATCTCATAGTCTGTGGTAAACGCCCTTTATCTTTAGTTTCCCGATAAACCTCAAGCAGTTTCTCTCTGAGAGTCGAGGAATAAGCCTGATAAAATTCCGCCGGTAAACCATCCCCGCCAGGGGCTTTAAATTTGCCTAGAGCCCAAGCCAGAAAGCCCTCCATCCTGCCCTCAACATCTAGTGGTCCTGCCTTATAGAATAACTTGAAGTGATCCAGAAGCAACGTCAGCATGTCTTGGCGCCGAGAGCGCAAATGACCTTGTGTGTCCGTATTGAAACAATGAAGGGCACCTCCACCTCTCTCTTTAGAATCCATGCCAACAGTTTACCCGATTTGTCCTCTTCCCTATGCAGCAGTTGGCGGTAGGATTTAAGACCTGCTTTTTTTTCAAGGTGTCCCAAAGGGAGCGTACCTCTCTATGGGCCTCAAGTACTGCCGCAAACTACCCAGCCGCGAGAGCTGCCTGTTTCTGAAGAGTGGCCAATCGGTCCTCCTAGCTTTTTAAGTTTGTTATAAGTCTCGTACGCACCCCACAAACATTACTAATGCATTCTTCCCTTACAGCAGCCTCTAAGGTTTCCCTTTCAATGGCCATGGTATTCATTGCCCCCCAATTGTTGTCAATGTATGTGTTCATAAAAATTTGCAGGTCATCCCTACATGCAGGGTCCTCCAGCAAGTCAGAGGGCATACGCCACGATCTGTAGCCATTCAACCCCTCATTCTAGTTTAATGCCAGTAGTGCCGGGGCATGATCAGACAGAAATCGGGCCATGTGCATCACAGCAGTCTAGCCAGCTATTAGTATTATGCGTTAGGGAATGACATGTATATTCGCGACCCTCCGGGTGCAGATGGCGCCACCCATCCTGCAGTCCCAGGTTCCGCATTGCCCTTTCCAGAGCGCGTGTCATCAAGTGTTTGGTCCCATCCTGGGGGGAGAGGTGGTCGATGGTCTCCCACACCATCCAAAACACAATTAAAATTAAAATCTCCCACCCATATGATGGGGGATTCTATACTATCCGATAGCAGATCATGCAACCCCACAAAGAAGAACATGTCTTATAGGTTGGCGGCATATGAATTGAGCAATGTGATCTCCCCTCCCCCCTATGTACCATCTAAAAATGCCCATACTTCTTTGTTTTGTTTCATATGCTTCACTGTTTCTTTTTGCCAAAGGTGCCCATGTTTCAGGAACTGAGCACTCTGGCTCAGATGCGTGCTGACTCAGATGGCAGTGAAAGCCTCCTGAGAAAAGCACTTAGAACTCTCTCATGCTGTGATCCGCATGAGTCATCACTCAAGCAAAGCACTTAGAACTCTCCTGCTGTGAACCGCCTGAGTCATCACTCAAGCCTGGTGCTAAGTGCACCCAGAAGACCTCCTGCTGAAACCTTGGACTTGGCAGCAGCTTGTCTATTTAAACCGCACCCAAGGCAAAACAACTTGCTAAAGATTCGTCAGCCTGCCGGTTTCCTGCCTATTGTGAAAGAAGTCAGACTAGCGCTCCCTAGCTGTTAATTAACAACTTTTCTTTCAGAGCCTCCACATGCACAGCGCTCATACAAACCTTCAAGAACAGACACTACTTCAAGAAGCAGACACTTACCTGAAGCCATCATTTGCTTCGCTGATCTTCATAGTTTTGCCGATCATAGGTACCTTTAAATGAAAAGAAATCTTTATGACAAAGATAAACAGTGCATAGTTACTTTCTATTCTTCACATTATTTTCTCGTTTGATAAATAGACATTGACACTGCGAGTGAGAGCACCTTTTTGACATTTGACTGGTGCTAGAGTGAGAGAGCATTACTCCTTGAAGAAACAGGACATTGCGCTATTTCCTTCACATGAGAACTAAACTACAAGGTAATAATTGGTATACAGTGCATATAAGAAATGGTGTACTGAAGTATGTTTTTCTGTATCTCATAATGTCTCTTGTTTCTTAAACCCCTAGATGCAATACGTTTGTGTTCCCTGACTGTCGTTATCAGGAGCTTCCAATTTCCAGCTGTATAGGTGAATAAGTCTGTGTGTGAGTAGCTGTATGGATAAGTGTATGGTTGTGTGAGTGGCTGTAGGAGTGAATGAGTTGTTATATGAGTAGCTCTAAGGAGGACTGAGTGCTTTTGTGGATCTGTGAATGGGTATGTGAGTAGTTATGTGGGTGTGTGAGTTTGCATACAAGACGCTGTATGGGGGTGTGAGTGGGTGTGTGAGTGGTTATGTGGATGAGTCATCAGTGAAGTCATCAATGATGTCACTGACCATGTCATGAGTGATGTAATATGTGAGGTCATAAGCATTGCATTGCGGGGGCACAAGGTATAGTTAGGTCAGGTAACTATAACTGCTGAATTTTAACCCTTTCCGTGCGTCGAACGGCCGGGAGCCGTCCGATGTCATGGTGGGCATGTGCGTTGGACGGCTCCCAGCCGTCCTAGCACCCACTCATGGGGGAAGCGCTGGCACTCCCCCCGTGGGCCGCCCTTTAACCCCTTGACCGCGATCGGAATTCCGCCCAGGTGCTGGACATTCCGATCGCGGGTGTGGTCGTGACGAGCTCAGCTCGTCATGCGCACAGCGCGACCGCGCAGCATGACGAGCTGAGCTCGTCACGAGCATCGAAGGGGTTAAGGTGCCCCCACCAGGGAAGGCAGGGGAAGCACTTCTCTGCCTCCCCCCACCCTCCCCGTCATCTAATGACGTCAGCGCGCGAGGCGCGCTGACGTCATTAGAGGATTCCCGACGCGCTGGGAGCCATTTGCTTCCAACGCGTCGGCAGGAGAGAAGGTAAGTTTCTCCTCGGGGGAGGCCGTCATTTAAACAAAAGAGACATCGGGGGAAAGGAAAGGGTTTTCCTTTCCCCTGATGCCTCTTTTGAGCATTTCTGCTGCACGATCGTGCGATCCTGCAGCAGGAATGCCCACTAGACACCAGGGAATTTTTTTTTTTAAATATGAAATGTGATCAACTGTTTGCGGGGAGCGTCCCCTTAGGCAAGGGTCGCTCCCCTTTTGGGGGAGATGTTTTTTGGCTGTGTCTGCCCCCCAGGGGGGCAGATCTCACCATTCTTTTTTTAAGTGGCCCACTAGACCACCAGGGATTCATTTGTGGGGAGTGGCCCCTTGGGCAAGGGTCGCTCCCCTTTGGGGGCAATGTTTTTGGCTGTGTCTGCCCCCCCCAGGGGGGCAGATCTTGCCTTTTATTTTAAAACTGGCACACTAGACCACCAGGGATTTATTTGTGGGGAATGGCCCCTTGGGCAAGGGTCGCTCCCCTTTGGGGGCAATGTTTTTAGCTGTGTCTGCAGGGGGGCAGATCTCGCCATTTTTCTTTTAAATCGTGCCCATTAGACCACCAGGGCTGATGAAGTGCCTGTTTTAGAGGAGGACAGTGATGTTTCGATGGTGCAGCAAGAGACATCGGGATTGCAGCCTGAGGCTGCAAGGCTTCCTACTGGAAGTACTGGACTCTGGGTTGATCCAAACATGGTGCAGCCGGTGTTGCCTGCCTTTAGTGGTGATGCAGGGTGTAGAGTGTATTGTGAACATTTTTTGCCTATACAGCTTTTTCAGTTGTTTATGGATGATGTATTTTTGGCTGAGATTGTTGAGCAGACTAATTTGTATGCTGAACAGTTTTTGAGGGACAACAGTGCCAGACTTAGGCCCAGCTCTAGAGCTACCCGGTGGACTCCCACAAATCTGGATGACATGAAGAAGTTTTTGGGTTTGACTTTTTTGATGGGCTTGATAAGGAAGCCGTCCCTGGCTTCATATTGGTCTACCAGTCCCTTGATGGCAACGGACATATTTCCTGCAATTATGAGTCGTGATCGGTATTTACTTTTGCTTCGGATGCTGCATTTTGTTGATAATGCTTTGGCGTTGCCACAAGATCACCCTGACTGTGACCGTCTTTTTAAGATTCGGCCTGTACTTGATCACTTTGTAGATCGATTTTCAGAGATCTATACTCCAGGGAAAGAAATAGCTGTTGATGAGTCTTTGGTCCTGTTCAAGGGCCGTTGGTTTTTAGGCAGTACATTCCTAGCAAGAGGGCACGTTATGGAATTAAGATGTATATGTTGTCTGAGAGTAGGACAGGATATGTCTATAATTTCCGGTTGTACACTGGTAGGGATTCCACTATTGCCCCCCCTGGTTGTCCGTCCCCTTTTGGAGTTTCAGAGAATATATTGTGTGGGATCTTGCTAGAGGACTGTTTAACAGAGATCACCATTTGTACATTGATAACTTCTACACTGCTGTGCAATTGTTTAAGAAATTGTTCAAAGTGGGCACTTTTGCTTGTGGCACAATCCGCTCTAACCGTAAAGGTTACCCAAAAGAGCTTGTTTGCAAAAAGCTTCAGAGGGGACAGTGTAGTGCCTTGTGTAGTGAGGAACTGCTAGCTGTGAAATTTGTGGACAGGAGGGATGTGTACATGCTGACTACCATCCATGATGAGAGTACTTCACCTGTGACTGTTTAGGGTCAGGTTGCTGAAGTGCGCAAACCTGTGTGCATTGTAGACTACAATAAGCACATGGGTGGTGTCGATAGAGTAGATCACAGGTTGGAACCTTACACTGCTGTTCGTAAGGCTTACATTTGGTATAAGAAGTTGGCCATCCATCTCTTCAATTTAGCAACTTGTAATGCTTTTGTTGTGTTCAAGGAGTGTTCTCCTGCATCAAAGATGATTTTTGTTCAGTTTCAGGAGTCTGTGATAGGCAGCCTTGTTGTAGTGGAACAGGCAAGTGTTCCTAGAGTTGGAGTGGTGGAGGATGTGGCTAGATTGAAAGATCCTGATTTAATTCCTCCCACGCCCAAAAAAAACAATCCCTGTAAGAGATGTAGAGTCTGCTTGCGAAGAGGTATGCGGAAGGAGAGTCGTATGCACTGTGCCGATTGTCCTTCTAATCCTGGGCTGTGTGTGCCCACATGTTTCAGATTGTATCACACTCAAAAGAGTTTTTGGGAGCAACCGTGAGTCTAATAGTGTACTGCCTGGTCTGTATGGTTTTATATAGTTGTTGTTCAGTTTCACGGTTGGCATTAGAATGATGTCTTTAGTAAGGGTGGGCGGAGTTCACGTAGCCGTGCTACGCAGAGTTCCGCAAAGTTGTAAAAAAACTCAGCAAGCATGCAGAGTTGCTTGTTCCGCCCGTTCGCGATGCGTTTTTCCTGTTCGGGAACGCGTATTGTGTGTTCAGGATGCTGTTTGCGTGCTCGGGGGGAAATATCTCGCGAACTTGCCCATGCGTTTGCCAATGGGCGCAGCCATCTTGTTTTTCACTTGTCCCACCCGTTCGCGATGCGTATTTCCTGTTCCGGAACACATATTGCGTGCTTCCCGCCCGTTCGCGATGCGTATTTCCAGTACGGGAACGCGTATTGCGTGTTCGCGACGCTTTTTGCGCGCTCTGGGGGAAATATCGCGCGAACTTGCCCATGCGGTCGCAATGGGCGCGGCCATCTTGTTTTTCACATGTTTGCTATGGTTCTGGTCCTTCTTTTCAATCCTCCCTCTATCTTTTCAATCCTTTGTTTCTGCAAACTTTTTTGGGATCTTTTTTATTTATTGTCTATCTCTCTATTTTCCTGATTCTATATTTTGAGTTTTTTTCTACTTTTTGTGTTTTTCCACTACTTTTTCACTCTTTTCCTATTACTTTCTTTTTTCATTTCTTTTACTTACTTTTTTAACTCCTACCTTTTCTTTTCCGCCCCCCCCCGAGTACCAGAACCATGGCCAAGGGCAAGGCTCGCAGGAGTCGTAGCCAGAGCCGCGACCGCCTTCCTTGCGGAAGGCGGCTCCCACAAGGGGTGCAGGCACTGTACTTATTTGGCGAGGCGGAGGTGGCCGCACTCGTTTTTTTTGTCCAGCGCCACCTCCCCTTAACCCTGACAGCAGGCGGCAGGCCTGGGTCCGGGTACAGGCTCTGAGAGCATCACCAGCGGTGGGGAAGGATGCGCCGGGCAGTGTTTCGCTGCTCTGGGGTCCGGCGCACCCATAACCAGCTTACGCACCGGTGGTCCGATATCCTGGAACGGGAGCAGGACCTGCTGGACCTGCTAGGAGTTGAGGTCCCAGAGCTTGGTGAGTAGCTATTTAATATTACTACTTTGTGTTCATCTGCTCTGTGTTATATATTGCGAATATAATTTTTTTCCGAATAGCAAGAATGCTGCTGCTTACATTGCAGGTAAATTACGTTTAAAAATCTTCTGTGATTGTTATGCCACAGGTGCTCGGCGCTACCAATCTTACTTGTTTGCAACTTTGCTCTCGCTTGGGCTGATTATGTAAGAGTTTACTTTAGAGAACTTAAGTTAGGTAATGCTAGAGAGACTCTAGTCCTTCCTTTTCCTCCTGTCACTAAGAGATAGTGGTGGATTGATAGGTTTAGTTACTTATTAGTATTAGTTGTTAATTTTTTAGCGGTCTTCGTGACGCATCCTCTGTTACGTCATGTGCTGCTGAGTGCTGCTTACCCCAGTCCTTAGTAGAACCTTTTGTAGTTTGTTTAGTGAGTGGTAATAGGCTTAGCAATAGCAGAACATCAGCAGCAACCAACCAACAATTTGGTGTATGCAAAAATTTATGCATGTGTCCTCCATCTATGCATTTTTTTGAGGACTAAAATAAATGGAAATGCAGACTTAGTGAACAATTGGCCCATCTGGAATAGGTGGGCTAGGTCAAGTGGTACTTAGGCTTAGTTAGTATTCTGGAATCAGGATGGAACACTGGATTAGTGTTCATAAATAATAACTAGACGGTCCGCGAATCCCGCAATACTACTAGTCGACCAGATTAGATAGGTCCATCTTATTGCAATTGTTGTTTCCATAAATGTTTTTATGAGCGTTTTTTAATTTTTTTTATTTGTTTCACACCAATCATCAATGTTTGTCTCTTTCTTTCTTATATCTTTCATGAGCACAGCACCCAGGGGCAAGAAGACGGGGTCGGAGTCGGCGGGAGCAGCATCAGAAGTCGGCCAGGACCGCTCCTCTACCAAGGACTCTGCTGCTTGCCCCAGTAAGTCCTCCTGTTGTTAATATTAATAATTATACTTCCCTAACTTTTACTGCACCTTATTTTTTCCGAACTATTATTTCCGTTTCCTAATTCTAATTTTTACCAATTCTTCTTCGATCTAGACTGTTTCTAAATTCTTGTAATCCCTGCCTCTAACTGCCTCTGCTATGACTCTCTGTACTACTACTATTAGTCTGTCTGTAGCTAAGCTTGCCCAGTTGGCCACTGTTTATTTAAAAGGTTTTAAAACTCAGATTCACCAATAGCTGTAGCCACTGAGTCCAGTCCTTTGGGTTGTCCTCTTCTAGTCTTCTTAATCTTGAGGCTTTTCAACAATTCCCACCAACAAAATGCCCAACCAGATATTTTACTATTTTTGATAGGATAGGACATACTACTACTAGTCTACTCTAGTACCCGATTTGTACTAGTGATGTATGTTGTATATGTATGTATGTATTAACTTTTTTTTCAATCTTGCTAGTGAAAAAGAATAAATAGGGGGAGGTGTATTTGGCATCTAAAAAATGTGTAATGTTTTTTCTAGGCGTACCGACCACCAGTGCCGGGGCCAGCGGCGAAGGCGACGCGGCCAGTAAGGAGGGAGCAGAAGATGCGGCAGCTGCAGGGGGTGAGCCAGCAGCAGTGACGGGCAGTGGTAAGTTATATTCCTTACTTATTGACATTACACTCGCTGCAAGGGTGTACACTGTACTGTTGAGAGAGACTAAGTTGTTGTGAACAACGGTTGAAGAAGACACCCTTTACTTAGCATTAGCAATAGCATTAGCGGCGGGAGTTGAGTAACTAATGGCCTCTTCTATCTGACTTCAACTCAGCTGTGAAAGTTTTATGGAGAAGACTAAGAGTCAGATCAGATGACCTTGATGGATGGGTTGAACGAAAAGGGAAAGAAGGGTGGAAGCCAAGGAGGAAGGATGGGCGAGATGTAATATTTATGACTGGCAGAGAAGGATACGCGGGATGTATGCATAGGTGGCTGATAGGAATCAGATGCATGGGTGTTTGAAGGATGGGTGGAAGGTGAAAGAAAAGATGCCTGCCTGGGTGGGTGAAACTGTATGGGTGGATAGCAAGAATACTCCGGGGTGTTTCCTGGGTCAAACTCAAAGCCAAGGCAAGCAAGGAAGGAAGGACGCATGGATGGTGGGTTAAAAAAAAAAGAATGTTTGTTGTTGGTGAAACAAACTCAGGTTTGTTGAGAGATGAAGAAGAATGATAGACATGTTTACTTTGAATGGATGGATGCCTGGATGGTATTCATCATAGATAGCATAGGTGGAGACTGTCACTGGATGAAGAGTCTTAGTTTTAAGGGAATGTAAAAGAAACCGCACCAGAGTAGTAAAGCCAAGGAGAATAGAAGTTGTATTTTCAGAATACACCCTTGACTCACAGTAGTTTGCAAGCACAGCATATATATTGTATATGTATGTTGTTATCAAGCGCCTCCCTCCGACTCAGAGGCCCACTACCTACCTATGTTAATTTATTTTCGACTGTTTCAGCCTGCCATGGGTGGCCTATCGGCTGCATGTTTATTGTTTACACAATCAATCAAAACAAAGTACCTCATGTCGTCCCATATATAAGCAATGATCATTTGGATCATATATCACCTGCCTTTTTGGAGTAGTCAGGGCAGGGTGAAAGTGAAATTGAGCAGTTGCCCTTGATGTAACAGAGTATGGCCAGTGCCACCCGTAATAGAAAAATACGATGATTATGTAGTCACTCAGATTTCCCACCTGCAGACAGTAGTAAATAAAACTAACGTGAGTCTGCCTCACGAGTATGCTTGTCTTGGGCGCAAGCTGACTGAGCTGGCGTGCTAGCCACAACAAGGTTACGTAATTTCGCTAAACAAGAGAGAAGAAGAAGACTGGTGTACTGTGTACTCGAGTCCATAGTGCTAGTATAATGCCTGAAACTCCCACAAATGTTAGAGGCGGAGGAAGTGGGAGGATAGATACATACCAAAAATGTTATGTACTGTGCTTGCTAGTGCTACTGTGCCACTATGTGTAGAATTAATTTGTCTTACTGTTTTGCTAAGAGTATATTGTTACAATAGTCTTTTTTTTCTTCTTGATATAGCTACTCCTTCCCAACCAAAATCATCGAAACCGGACAGGAAGGAGTTGGCAGCCATGGCCCGGTGCCGGAAGCTGGAGGCCATACAAAAAGAATACCGGTGGCTGGTGGTTCGGGCGGAGGAGGAGGAGGCGGCAGCAGCCTCCTCCAATGCCCCAGGCCCCAGCCAGGCCCAGGCCCCTCCAGTGGTACGGTGCCACGTCAGGCAGCTGCCCGCCGCCGCACTACAACATCCAAAACTGCTACCCCCCCCTGTGGATGCAATTGTCGTGCATTCAAGCGCCGCATGCTCCTCCGAATGGCACGCCTAGAGGAGCACCTAGAGGAGTGGGTAAAGATCCTGGTGGACAAGCACCTGAGAGCTCGCCGAATCCGTTAGGAAACCAAAGACCTTGTTGGATTGCCCCTTTTTTATTCCTTTTTTTGGTGGGTGGGAATTGGGCGTTGGGGTTTTATATTTATTCACCGGACATTGGTTGGACTTTTTCTTGTTGGACATTGGTTGGGGTTAGGGAGAGGGGTGGGTCAGGTGTTGTGGGATTTTTTACATAGTTTATTTTTGTTAGGGGATTAAATTATATTTTTACTTAAACTTTACATACGATGTCAATGTTTTGTGGGGGGGTTTGTTTTACGTCACACGGTTTCCTTGCTGCTGCTGTTGTATTCCGCTTTAGGTGTCCGTATATAGGTTTTCCTGAAACATGTCCTTATATAGGCACAATTCGCATTGCCCTTATATAGGCATAAGATCCCAGTCCTTATTTAGGCATTAGCCATGCTATCCAAATACAGGCATGGTCACTTACATCCGTCCACCCTAACATCACAACGAGTTCTTAGAAACCAGACCCTTAAGCTCTTGGGAGTTCCCCTAGCACAGGATTATTGATTTCTCCAAGAACTCATTTATTATGCATGAACCGCTATACCTTAAGGGTTCATTCCTGACGTCTTCCTCTGCCCGACTTTACGTCAATGCTAACAGTCCAAGGCACCTACCGGCTATAAATATACCGTCCCTTGCCCAAGCAAGTAGGAGGAGACCTCGACTTTAGAGGAGCCCGTGTCCCGGCCTGACGCACTGACAAGAGACGCTGTCATCCCTGCTCGCAGAGAATCCAGCTTCCAGTGTTCTGACTCCCTTCGCGGGGTGTTAGAGTTCGAGACCCGGAAGGAGATTCCCACCTCTCTCATTCTCAAGGTATGGAGCTGACTAGACCCTAGAGGGACTCTTGGCATACTAGACTATAGCATACCATACTATAGAATACATCACCTACTTCTTACCTTTCACTACACTTAGGTTAGGTACACTGGGGTAGAACTAGTTAGAGAAGCATCTTATGAGTACTCACATTTTTAGCTTATGTTATTTATGTATATGAATATATGTGTCATAGCTAAAAGATAATGCTAGCACAGTATTATTTCTTTCTACTGCTTACGCTGTACATTATATATCTTGTATACTGTTTTACGATTGTAACAGCGCATATCTCTTACACGAGAAACAAGACTGTTCAATAAATCCTTTTATTGAACCGCCCGTCTATTCTTTCTGTGTAACTCTGAAGAAACTAAGCATGCACGATTAGCTGAGTGAAACTGTTATCTATTGTTTCCACGATTCTGAGAGTGTTCCGATTCTAAAGGGAAACAAAGTTGTCATGTTTATGCGGTTGCCAGAAACTACTCCCTTCTTGTTTACAAGGAGTTTCTAGTGGCCTCTGAGTTAGCTGGCACAAAATAATTAAGTTTAATATAATCGATAGGGACATACTGACCTCAGTCCTATGTCAAACCTATAGGGTATATTATTCCAATGCGCAGAGCCTATTAGGGACATAGGAACTACACTACATGGCGCCCAACGTTTGGTAAGGCACTAATTTAACGCTAGATACTGAGTAACTCAGTCGTGCTTTTCTCTCAGAGACCCCTACTGACATACTCCATAAGACGTCTGGAGTGGGTAGGGTTAAGTATCCGCCAAAGCTAAATAGGACAAAAAATCCTATACATATTAGCTGTTTGGTTTGTTCAACGTTGAAGGATACAGTGTTCCAAAATATTGTGCACCTTATCTTTTGTTTCCTTGAAACTTGTTCTACATTTTTCAAAAAACAATGTCTGACACCGACAACGGTACAGCTGCGGCTGATCCAGTCGTAACAGCTTTTAATGTTACAGGTTTAAATGAAACCGATGAGGGTGTTATAAACATCCATCCAAACTTAAGGAGAGCCATCACTCTAAAACTTATAAAACACGGCCTAACACCAAGAGGTGGTAGAGCAGTTTTCGTGATAGAGGCACACAAATCCTTTCAGACAGAGGTATTCTATTCATGGATAGTATTCCCAGAATCAAATCCAGTAACAAAAATGTTTCACTTCTTTAAAGAAGATGAACCACCAGAGGAATATATTCCTTTCGAGGATATTGAAATTTCACTCACATACCAGGAGCATAATCTCTGGTTTAAAGGCGCCCTAAAACAACACAAAAACATTACCAGGCTCGGTCCACTAGGTAGACCAGGAGCAACATGGCCGATTCTAGCCGGCTACACACCTCATCCTGGCATCGAAGAAATGTCAGAGGATGAATTACTTACTCAACTACAAGAGTTAATAAAAATTTACAGACAATTAGTCCAATATGTCATGCGGACTTTCACAGTCCAACCACCAATGACAATTCCAAATCAAACCCCTCAACAAAAGCTTCATGAAAGGGTTTCAATGCTTTTGCATTTGACTCGTGAGGGACATCTAGTAACGACTAGTTGAACTGCAGCTCTTTGTAGAATTATTTTGATATTGGACACTATAATATTCACTGCCCACTGCTAATCTCGTCCCATAATGCTTTGCAGGGCCTTTGGTTGGGATTGTATTTTTGCCCATAACTGTGCTTGGGGTGGTCCTAGGAGGAAGGGACCACCACTGAATCGTTCACATGATATGCTTTTTGTGTTCAAGGCATCTGCTTGGTCCTCCCCCTAGGTTAGGGGGGAACCCAAAATCATCACCTCTCTCATTGCTTGATATTTTCATTGTCAAAGTTCACTTTTGTGAATTTGTTATATGCTTTTTAGCATAGAAAATTGCTTTAACAAAGTATTTGTATGTGTTTAATATACTGCTGCTACGCTACGTTGATTAGCAGAGTTTTTTACTCTGCTATGTGCAATTTGCATAGTGCGTAGTAACACAAACTTTGCATGCTCCGTGAGCGTAGCAAAGTATTATGCCCAGGGTTAGACTGCACCACTTGGGGCACATTCTTTGCTGCCATATATACTAAAACACATGGTGTTCCGTCAATTGCAGTAATACCAGATGTCCTGAAACAAATTCAAAACGAATACAAAGCAGAACCTGCTCTGAATTTAGGTATGAAATTACTGAAAAACTTCGACCAGGTCTCAACAATAATATTATCTAATATTAAAGGTGAGGCAGCATCAATGGCGATCCGTCAACGCTTAAGGGAATTTGATGTATGCAGAATTAGGCAGAGATAGTTTGGGTGGAAAACCTTTGAAGCTAAAACTATCTGAAGGTCCTGAGAAGGACACTATTAAACAAAATCCTACATCTTCTAGAAAGAAGTGGGAAACTAATAAACAAAATTAAAAAGAGAGACATTCTCAATCCCGAGGTAGGTCTCCTCAAAAGGAGCCCTCTGAAAGAGGTATAACCTCAGAAATAGGGATAATTTAAGAAAACCTGACAGGTATCAAGATACTGATACACGTTCCTCTCGTATCTTTCAGATATCATCACAGACATCAGAAAGAAGAGGACGGTCAGATCACAAAGAAGAAAGCGTGAAATCCAAAGACGATAAACATGTTCAGAAAAATAAATCAAAACCTCAATTCACAAAAAAGAAGGTAGCAGGTCTGAAGATCAGAAATGCCGAGAATACTGAGAACACAGCTCAAGAACGGAGAATGGGCTCAGACGATGCTGGACAGTGCAGCAGAAGTAACAATAGCTCGCCAGAACCTGAAGGAACTTCTGGAGATAGTGGACTTGAATGAGTGCATCACAGTAGACACTGTAGACACCAGGGTTAGTACTCCACAAAAGTTATATGAAATAACACTCCGAATGGAGGGAGACATACCAAGAAAAGTGAAAATACTCTTTTGGGAGAAACTTTCAAGGGGTTATGATATACTTCTAGCAGAAAAGGACTGGCCACCACAATTTGTCAGGGAGTGCCCACATGGCGAGGACATCATTATGCCAGCCTTCTCCAGCCATATTCCAATTCACCTAAAATATACTTATGCCAGGAAATGGGCAGTAGCCCAGGCCCCAGCATTATACAAAAATCATGTAGGATGGGATGAGGACTCACCTCACCACAAAATACATCTAAAAAATCAACCTACTGCACAAAGGCAATAAAGCAAGAAGCTAAAAAACAGGTCAGGGAGATCTTAGATCAACTTGAATACCAAGGGGTGATTGAAACATGCACCTCCTCAATGAACAATCCTTTGTTTCCTGTCTCCAAACCAGACAATACATATTGTCTAGTTTTGGATTACAGACACTTGAACAGTTGTTCCAAAACATTTGCAGTGCAAAATGCACATAGTACAGCATTAATGAATAACATTGTGCGCAAAAAATATAAAACCACATTGGACATTTCAAATGGTTTCTTTTGTCAAAACATAGCACCTGAAAGCAGGTACTTAACAGCATTCTCCATAATGTGGACCCAGCGTCACTTTTGTCGACTCCCACAAGGGTTCAAAAACAGCCCGGGGTTATTCTCAGCGAGGGTAACAGAGTTACTACAAATTTATGATAATGAGGCATTGTCATATGTCGATGACATCTATCTGACAGACGATGACCTAGATAGGCACTTGAACAGGGTGATACCATTATATTGGGCTTCGCCTCTGAAGGCTATAAATTGAACTTTAAAAAATCCAGGATTGCCCATCTCAATGTCCTTTTCCTAGGATATGAGCTTTCAAGTGAAGGCAAGAGCTTGGCAGCTAACTTTTTAGAAAAGTGCGCGCTGCTCCAACCTCCAAAAACGCTGAAAAATGTACAATCCATCTTGGCTTTCCTCAATTTTGGAAGAACTTACATTCTAAATTACGCAGAAAGGGTTAAACCTCTCTACGAATTAATCAAACCTGATTTTTCAACAAAACATTGGATACAGGAACACACAGAAATCCTGCGATATCTCCAAGCTAACATGTTAGCAACAAATCACTTACAAACACGCGTAAATAAACGCAATTTAGTGATCTGAATAATTTCAGGTCAATGCGGATTCACCTATTTAACATATAATGAGGGTTAAAAGGTACCAATAGCATACAAATCACATTTGTATACACAAGCAGAAATGCACTTCACTTCAACAGAAAAAATACTGACAGCAGTTCAAACCGCTGTAGCAAAAGAAAGAGCTCTAGCCCAAGGGAAACGCATTATTGTCGTAACTCCAGTACCAGCCTTAGAGGCGGTAACAAAAGCAAGCATTCCAAATGCAAAAGCTTTACATCCTAGATGGATACAATGGGTTAATTCTCTTGCTGCTACAGATGTTGAATACGTTTTGATCCTGATTTAAAAACACAAGCGTTCCTGCAATATGAACATGAATGTCCTCTGCCCACTGAAATTTTGCCTCTCGATCAGTATGAATTTATAATTTATACTGACGGATCAGCACAACCCGCTACAGGGAGTAAGCAAGCTTACAGTGAAGCGTGCGAAATCGTTAAAGGTCGCATGCGCGATGGTGTTTTTAGACCAATGGTCACTAAAACTCAATCTCTAGGAGATTGCACAGCTCAGCGAGCTGAACTACAAGCATTCAAACTGGCACTTGAAAATACAGATCGTGAATTCCCCACACTTATAGTGTGCGATTCTTTTTACTGTGTTCAGTCGTATAATGAATATATACAGAATTGGCTTCAAAATGGGTTCAAAGATGCAAAAGGTGGCACAATAAAGCATAAAACGCTTTGGGAACAAGTAGTTCAGTTAAGAAACGAACTACCAAAAGCTCACGTGATACACACGCTGAGTCATCAACGTGATGGCGTTCACGTTGCAGGGAATTCATTGGCTGATGAAGCCGCAAAGGGCTGTTCAGACGGCTTCCGTAGCTGCGATCACTCGTTCAAAAACGAGAATAGACAGTGAGATATTGTTGGCTGTCAATGCTTCAAGCAAAGGCAGTGGTGCAGTGTTACCAAAGAAATTTCCACTCAAGTACTCCTATGTAATTGATGTGAACAATGTTCCTTTTGCTTGAATCCCTGGAGTGGGGGATAGGGTAATTCCAAACATGGAACGTAGATTAGGACTGATCCTAGCAGCACATGAAGGGATAGCCTCTGCCCATGCAGGTGTTTCTGAAACAGTATCTTTACTAAAACAAAGATATTGGTGGCCTGGCATTAGGAAACAGACCAAGAACTATGTTCTGGAATGTGAAATATGCCAACAGATGAAAGTTTCCACAGTGAAACGTCCTGCGCAGACACCCCTGTTGATTTCAGACAAACCATTAGCTTGTGTTTACCTGGACCACTGCGGTCCCTTGCAAAGGGACGGTAACTATAAATATATAATGGTCGCAGTGGATTCATGCTCAAGGTTCCTATGGATATGGCCTCAGCGCTCGGCTGACGCTCGAACTGTTATAAAAGATTTGCGAGTCTTTGTCGGCACATACGCAATTGGCACACTACATTCTGATCAGGGCCCTGCGTTTAGCTCTCGGGCTTACAAAGAAGCCATGGCCAGTTTGGGCATAGCATTGCGGTACTCCTCTCCGTTTCATCCTGAGGGAAATTCTGTTGTGGAAAGGAAAAACCGGGACATAAAGCAGTCTATAACAGCTAGAGTATTAGGTTCGGGTGATGGGTGGGTCAAACATCTTTATGGGGTCCAACGCTCATTAAATAATTTGCCAAGAAGTTCTCTAGGGGGGGGTCACTCCATATGAGGTCCTATTTGGGACAAGAATGTGGGTTCCTGATCTCGAATGTAAAGGCACAGTGGTGGAAAATAAACCCTTTGATATCAAAGATCGTTTGGCTGTTTTACAGGATCTAAATGAACTAAGATCGAAACAAAGCAACGTGTTCCTGAAGCCAACCACCACTGGGGAAACACCGGCAGTCCCAGCAAGGCCTGTCTGGATCCCAAAAGTTGGGGATCTAGTCAGAGAGAAGATTGCGGACAAGAAGGAATTTGGACCTTCATACAGACAACCAGTAACTGTCCTAGCCGTCCACGGAACAAGAACAGTACTTCTGCCGCCCCTTGCTGGAAAAAAGGAGAAAAGATTTGTGTCAATCGACCTCATCAAACCACAGTATGTGGCCAATACTAAATAGTAGGCCTCGTGGACTCCGACCTAGTAGCAGATGCACTCCTCTCGCTACTATTCAAGAGGTTCAGACTGAAAGACTCATAACCATCGAGAATTCAGCAGTAAGAGATGAAAGACTAAGCAACAATGCTATGGAACTCGTCCCTCTTGAAACTCAAGTAACAGTTCGTCCTGATACACCGGTCTACACCAACGTAACAAGTGATCAACTGGTTCCAGCGATTTCGACGAATCCTGATGCAATTCCAACAATTGACCGAACTGCTTCTGGCTACTTTATTAACTTTGATACGTTTTCTGAGGATCCAAGTGAGCCTGAAACGACGCCAGCCCTAAAAACTTTCAAACAACAAGTACAATACCTTTTTTATTTCCTGAAAGAGACTTATCTGGTTTCACCATGGATTGAACTATGGATTATTTCTGGAATATTTTTCTTTC
This sequence comes from Calotriton arnoldi, assembly GCA_963921515.1. NCBI lineage: Eukaryota > Metazoa > Chordata > Amphibia > Caudata > Salamandridae > Calotriton > Calotriton arnoldi. Next base: position 482,688 of record CAWUFW010007073.1, on the reverse strand, counting down.
TGCTTTGGCTAGCTTTGGTTGTGACTATGAGCATGCTTATAAATGGCAGATACATCCATTTGGACATTGAAAGAAAAGAAGTGAACTTACTTTTGAAACCTCACAAGTACAATACCTTTTTCATTTTCTGAAAAAGACTTATCTGGTTTCACCATGGATTGAAATATGGATTATTTCTGGAATATTTTTCTTTGGTTATGACTCTTAGCATGCATATAAATGGCAGATACATCCATATGGACACTGAAAGTAAAAATGTGAACTTACTTTTAAAACCACACAAATCATCCCATCGTGAAGCAAGAGACTTGTCAGCAGTGAACATCACAGCCGTTCCTATACAGGATGGTATATCAGGGAGTCGCCTCTATGGCCTTCATTGAATGCTTCTTTTATACGTTTTGATACTTTAAGCAGAATGAAAGCCATGCTTTTGCAACAAACCGTGCCTTTGACCTCGGCCAAAGAAATCTATGATTTACAAATTGCAAGGACTTCGGCTGAGATACAGGCTCTAATTCATACAAACTGCCCTATACATTTAGTAGAAATGATGGGACGTATCTTAAACATGTCTGATACGAGCGGGATAGTACATGTATTTAAGACCATCTGTTCAGGACTGTTAACACCTTTTCAGGCAGTCCTCGGAATCATTCCAAACTTCGCACATTCGGTGTTTGGTGGTGTGCCATTAATTCTAGCACTAGTTGCAGGAATCCTGTTTTTATTCCTACTACTACGCTACGGCAAGCCTATCAACCGGCGTCACTCCCAGCAATTTGGAGAAAGCTCTCCTAGAACGGAAGTGCCGTGAGCGCATAGTGCAACTTTTGGGCATACCTCGTCTACGGGAACTTAATACAACATGGTTTCTTTCATTTAGACCAATCTGGCAAGATTGCATCTTACCTGTTCTACACTGCCTACTTTGCGGTGAAGAATGCGTGCTAGACATCTGTCTAACACTCCCATCAGTCATGCCAACGGATATCGATACTCTGCTGGACCCGATAACGGCCCATGCTCTGTGTTGTCCCCAGAGGCTACCAATCCTGATGACGGCATTCGTTGAGATCTCACAGACGCTTCCTGCTGCTGCTGAGGTACGAGATGGATCAACAGGCACACAGGTAACAACGGACGCGAACATTGCTGCGGCACCCATTGCTGAAAGCAATGCTTCACATCTCTGTGCGATTAACCTTCTGATGAACGAGGTGTTGCAAATGTCACCGACATCGGTAGACGATCTTTTGTCTACAGGATAAGGAATAGATGATTTCATGTTTACACCAGACCCATACACTGACTTTGATTCGTCTCACAGTGTACCGGGAAGCAATGAATTTGGCCTCCATATTTTCAAAACAGAACTAAACTTGGAACTCTTCCTAAAGATTGAATTTTTTTTCTCTCTCTATTTTTGAAAATACATGGCAATTCAATCTGCTTACAGTAGAACTATTCATATAGAACGGACTTCTTTGAATACTTCCAGGGACACATTGTCACCTTATTTACTAACAATTTCATTTTGTACCATGTTATGAAATGGCTTTGATTTTTGAAAATTTGTCAACCATTTCGTCATATGTATATATTTCTGTTTATTCATTCATGTTGCATTTATTTCCAATATATGCTTAGAATGAAAAAATGCTTTCAAATGTACAGTACCTATTGCATTACATGTTTAGCAACAGTTTTTTTAAACTTCTTTTAATATGCTTTTAGAAATATTTTTAGCAACATGTGGTACTCAGTTTAATGTTTAGCATTTAATGTTTAGCATTTAGTACCATCGTTCATTCGAAAGTGGAGTGGGTGTTGTATTCCGCTTTAGGTGTCCGTATATAGGTTTTCCTGAAACATGTCCTTATATAGGCACAATTCGCATTGTCCTTATATAGGCATAAGATTCCAGTCCTTATTTAGGCATTAGCCATGCTATCCAAATACAGGCCTGGTCACTTACATCCGTCCACCCTAACGTCACAACAAGTTCTTAGAAACCAGACCCTTAAGCTCTTGGGAGTTCCCCTAGCACAGGATTATTGATTTCTCCAAGAACTCATTTATTATGCATGAACCGCTATACCTTAAGGGTTCATTCCTGACGTCTTCCTCTGCCCGACTTTACGTCAATGCTAACATTCCAAGGCACCTACCGGGTATAAATATACCTTCCCTTGCCCAAGCAAGTAGGAGGAGACCTCGACTTTAGAGGAGCCCGTGTCCCGGCCTGACGCACTGACAAGAGACGCTGCCATCCCTGCTCGCAGAGAATCCAGCTTCCAGTGTTCTGACTCCCTTCGCGGGGTGTTAGAGTTCGAGACCCGGAAGGAGATTCCCACCTCTCTCATTCTCAAGGTATGGAGCTGACTAGAACCTAGAGGGACTCTTGGCATACTAGACTATAGCATACCATACTATAGAATACATCACCTACTTCTTACCTTGCACTACACTTAGGTTAGGTACACTGGGGTAGAACTAGTTAGAGAAGCATCTTATGAGTACTCGCATTTTTAGCTTATGTTATTTATGTATATGAATATATGTGTCATAGCTAAAAGATAATGCTAGCGCAGTATTATTTCTTTCTACTGCTTTCGCTGTACATTATATATCTCGCATACTGTCTTACGATTGTAACAGCGCATATCTCTTACACGAGAAACAAGACTGTTCAATAAATCCTTTTATTGAAACGCCCGTCTATTCTTTCTGTGTAGCTCTGAAGAAACTAAGCATGCACGATTAGCTGAGTGAAACTGTTATCTATGGTTTCCACGATTCTGAGAGTGTTCCGAATCTAAAGGGAAACAAAGTTGTCATGTTTATGCGGTTGCCAGAAACTACTCCCTTCTTGTTTACAAGGAGTTTCTAGTGGCCTCTGAGTTAGCTGGCACAAAATAATTAAGTTTAATATACTCGATAGGGACATACTGACCTCAGTCCAAGTCAAACCTATAGGGTATATTATTCCAATGCGCAGAGCCTATTAGGGAAATAGGAACTACACTACACTGCAGGGCCGCAGCCAGTGTTTGATTTAAATAATCTGCCGATTTTGTAACACACAAACAGATAGATGCTGTACCCCTCACTGAGTGACTTGTCCTACTAGTACTGTCAGTCTCTCCTCCTATTCTATGCATTCGGCAACAGGAAGACTCAAGGGGTGTGTGAATTAATTAATTAATATTATTAATTATACCTCCCCAAACTTCTTCTCTTACCTGTGATTGATGTTTAACTTAGGCACAGCGATGGCTGCATGGCGATGATGGTTTGGTTTCCCAAGATGCCATGGTTGTGGTGGTAGTAGTAGACACTGGCAGTAGCATTTGCAAAAAAGAAAATGAGACAGTCAGTCGCTTGAGAGAGACTCTGGGAGGAGTAGTTGAACGAAGTACAGTACAGTACACAAGAAGACTGCCAAACAATAATAATAATAATGCTGATTAGCAATGCTAAAGTAAAATAAAACATAATGGTGGCGGGGATAGCCTAGTACAACAAGTTACAAACTGTAGTTGTGTCGAGTCACTCGACACAAGCGTAACCTTTAGTGCTGTGTTGGAGGATGATGAATCCAATCGAGGCCGGCAATTAATTATGATGGATTAGGTTACTTTGGGAAAAAAACTTGCATATATACTGAGCATGGGTGGGCAAGCAGAAGAAGATCCTCGCCCTGCCTTGAAATTGAATTAGTGTTGCTTTCACCACATCCGCCCCAGCAAGCGTGTGATCAATTATTGGTGTACATTAAATTTAGTCACACCTCAATATAAATCACACAGCCCGGGGGAAGAGGGTTAAGGTTTGATGAATGGTTGGGAAGGGGGGTTTGGGGAAAGGTTTGACAAAGAAATATACTACGCATGGACAAAACAACACAAAACACAATCTTGGCAGACGAACTTCATATCCATAAATCTGTTAAGGGAGAAAAAGGAAATGCATGCATAATGATGATGATGACTTGATGGTTAATGATAAGTAGTACTTACTAACTAGACTAGTAGACAGTACAGGGCAGCAGTATTAATTATTATGCAATGTGCCATGCCTATCTTCCCTCAGAGAGACCCAAATGACATACATTTTTACTTCTGTTGTACCGGGCTTACTTTTTAAAGCTAGCAAAGAAAATTAAGAAATAGCTGTAGGGATCAATTATAAGCAGAGAGCAATCAACAACAACACACAGTCGTAATGATTGAAGAGAAAAAAATGAAGCAAATTATTTAAAAGATGATGAATGTTGATACTAAAGTGTTACTGTATGTTATCCTGGTCAAATTGGGGAGTTGCATCTCGGCATTCCTCTTGGTCCTCCCTTCCATGGGCGCTGCGTCCGTCAATCTTGGGTGCCCCTGCCTGCCTGGCGGATGCAGATTGGTAGGTGAGTGTGAGTTGTTTCTCTCTGTTTAGCACAGGGTAAAGGCTGGCCTGTAAGTGTAAATGAAAAAACAAAAGGGATATTTAAAAATCAAGAAGAAAAAAAAGCATAAATTACGGAAGAGTGCAAACACTTTCAGAGCAGCATGGCTAAATCAATTCTACTCTGTTGTCTGTTTCCAGCATTAACCTACAACAGCAACAGGACAGAGCAGGCCCACGGCACCCACCCAACCTCCACTTAGCTTAGATTTTGACTGAGCCAGACAGAGCAGACATGTCACATATACAGCAACATAGCATTTTCCAAAGCAAGTAACTAAATCAATGGCATGCACAGCTGTCAGTCATACCACTACTACTACATTCGTGACTCGACTGACTCCACCACTACACAGACATGTAGGTCTGCTGTGGTTGTTGTTGACTTGATTACCTTTTATGCCAGTCATGAAACGCCCTGAGTTATTCCATCAATCATCTCCGATCCTACTGACTGACTGCGAAGATATTTGTCACTGTGGTCATCATCATGGGGTTGTCCAACTCAGTCTGCAGTGTACCGAGTGAGTCCAGATTCCATATTCAAAAATGTAATGGATCGGCCTGCAGTAGAAGTACAATTTTGTTATTAAACAAGAAGGGAAACATTGACTTGAGCCACTTTTAGTGTGTAGATTAAATAATAGTACACAATGAATTCACTTCATGCACAACAAACAACAACAACACAAACACCAATCACTCAGAGTCAGCGTCCAATGAATGTCATCATTATCTGTTCCTTCTCATCTTAAGTTAAGGGGCAGTCTCTCTTGGCTCGGAAACGAGGATAGCTATAGTAGTCATCATGTTCCACTTCTTTTGGAGGGACTCGCAGAGGCAACATTTTCTTGTACTAGTATTCTCCATCCAATCATCATCATCTGGCTTGAGGGTAATGGATTTAAGGCGAGTCAGGAGGATGGAGGAGCAGGAGTTGGAGGAGTGGACTTAAGTTAAATGCACACAGCTTTAATTAACTCCAATATGGTAATAATAAAAAGAAAGAGTAGAAGACGGTGGTGATGGATTTGTTGTTATTCGAAGTTTAACTTTCGACCCAGAAAGACAGAGACACAGACAAATAAAAGTAAATAAGGAAGAAAGAAAGTAAGAAGTTCAAAGCCTAGTTGTCAGGGAAGTATAGCTCATCCTCAAACTCTGGTGGTTCAACCAGAAGTAGGGAATCATCTAACACACTACTTCTGTCACCTAAGTCGCTGTCCTCATCTTCCTGCGTTGATTCATGTACTTTGTAATTCGGTGGTATAAAGTGCTGATTCATTTTGATCATGGTTAACCTCTCCACGTTTTTGGGCGAGAGACTGGTCCTTTTCACTGTTACAATGGCACCAGCAGCACTGAAAACATGCTCAGAAGAGACACTTGTGACAGGGCAAGACAGATAGTTTATCGCCAGCCTGCTCAGCACTGCCCATTGGCCCCTTTTCCCATACCAATACAGCAATGGGCTTTGATCAATGCATACCTCTGTTGGGTCATCCAGATAGGCCTGGACCATCCGCTCAATGTCCAGGGGTTCTCAACTCTGCTTGGCCTCTTTCCATCAGCACTGGACCTAGCAAGTCCTTGCAGTAAATACCAATCCTGTGCCGATTTTACTGGGGCTGGTGATGATCCGGTTCTTGCTGTTGCCGATAGTGTTGTTGACCGCTGTGAGCCAAACGCACTGCCCTCAGGTTCTGAAGTTGAAGCTGGATCCCCTGCTGCAGTACTTGTTGTGGGTTTGAGTAGCGGGCCTTTAATTATCAGCCGTTCCTTTTCAAAAGCACTGGCTGCCTCAGCTATCCAAGTTTTGTACTCGGCAACATCCACTTCTGAAAAAGGAATTAATGTCTTAGTGTTCAGTGCCGATTTGTACCGTGGATCCAGAATTGTGGCACAAATGTAATGTTTTTCTGAAACAATGCGAGCTTGCACCCTTGTATTTTCAGCTAAGCGACGGGATAAGCTGTCCACCAACTCATATGCTTCATTTTTTTCCTCCACACCTGTGTACGTGTCAGACACGTTCTTCAGCTGTTGCTCTGGCATGTGCAACAATGGGATAGCTTGGCCCATAGTACAGTCCTCCTTGCTGACTTCACGTGTGAAGAGCTCGAAAGGAAGTAGCATCTCTGTCAGGCATTTAACTAGGCCCCATTGGTCCATCTGTAGGGTCATGCCTTTCACTGTCGCATCCCTTATTCTTTGCATGACATACTCATTGATTGGTCTGTACTGATCAAACAGACGATAAAGCATGTAATAAGTTGAGTTCCAACGTGTTGGCACCTCCTGGATGAGTGCTCTGACTGGCATTCTATGCTCACGTTGAATGATCCTCAGCTACTTCCGGGCTTTAAAAGAATGGCTGAAATGTGTGCATATTCTTCTGCAGGTGGTCAGTAAGTTGCTGACTCGGGCTTCTTTTTCAGAAAGTCTTGAACAATAATGTTAATGCAGTGCGCCAAACACAGGACCCTGAAATAGCCACCAACCTTCATGGCCTTAACTATATTATTGCCATTATCCGTGGCAACAAAACCAATGTTAAGTCCTCTTGGGCGCAGCCATTCAAAGACCTTGCTGTTAAACTTTTCTAAAATGTTTTCAGCAGTATGAGATTTCTCCATGGCGAACATGGCTACAGTTGCATGTTTATGAGTAGCATTAAAAATCTCAGCAGTGTCAACAACACCTGCTTCAGATATCTTTTCCCTAACCCCCACAAAAGAGATCCAGTGTGCAGTGATGCACATGTAATCAGTGGCTTGGCAACTGGTCCACATGTCTGTTGTCAGGTGGATATTGTGAACAGCACTCTGCTGCATAGCTTGTCCAAGCAATTCCAGCACATCGTGATGTAGTGCTGGAACAGCAAATCTGGCGAAATAGGACCGGCTGGGAACCTTCCATTTTGGGCAGATGGCTGTCACAAATTTAAGGAAACCCACCCCTTCCACAAAAGAAAAAGGAGAAGGTCCAGCGCTAACATTTTAGCCAGCTTCGCATTGTACAAACGTGCCGTTGGGTGGTTGCGTTTGTACTGCCCCTCTGACCTAAGCATGCTCAAAATGGTAGGCTGGATTGTTTTCCTTTCTGGTGCAGCTGATGCATGCGACTTCTTGAACGCAGTTAGGCTCAACGATGCACTTTTTTTCATTGTGGTACTCTGTTGCCTTGGTGTCTGACACTCAGCCTGACTCTTACTACGGTGCCACTGAGATGTTGCTGAGGATGTGGGAGGTACCACTATACTGCTGGGGGCAGGGCTACTTTGTGTACCAGAGAAAATGTCTCCCTCTTGTTCACCTTCCACTGCGATCATATCTTCTTCTACTTCTTCATCCCCACCAACAGCAATGGGTGCAGTTTTACCTTTTTGTGTGCTAAGTAGGTGCGCCTCCCACTGGATCATGTGGTGTTTTTTCAGATGGGTTGTTTGGCCTCCGGTACCATAGTATGTACCAAGCTTACCCCGACTAACACTTTGTCGACAAATTGAGCATATAGCAATGTTCTCCTCCTTACTGCTAACCGAAAAGAAGTCCCAAACTGGGGAGGTGTACTTTCTTGCACTGCTGGAGGTGCCACTTGCAATGCCGGATGAACTGGAGGGTATGCCTGCAATTTGACTCTGTGCAGTACCACCACTACCTACTGAGGTGGTAGTTGTGCTGGATGCATGTCCCTGCCGGGCCTTTGCAAATGCAAATATGGAAGCTGGAGGTGGTGTTGGTGTTACCTGTGTTGGTGGTATCTGTGCCACATCCCTCACAGCAATTTGGGATGGGGTAATAATAATGTCGGTCTCCATCTCCACTGGGGCAGGAGTGATTTTCATGATGACTGGCTCGTCGTCATCATCCTCCTCTTCTACATCTTCCTCCATAACTCTAAGGCTTTCTGGAACCTTCCTTTTCCTTAGCCTTGTCGCGTGGCGTGCCTCACTCTCAGACTCAGCTGGTGGGTTCCAAGTGGTATCTAGATCATCAAAAAGGGGGCTTGAAGAAGAAGTTGATGGACTAACCCTCCTTTTCCTTGCTGGGGATCTGGAAGACAATGGATCTTCTGAAAGAGTGGCTTGCTCTTCTTCCTCTGCAGGATGCTCGATTTCCTGAACTGCCCCTACTTCGGGAGGAACAACTACTATTGTGAGCTGTTGTTGCGGCTGCTGTTCCGGCTGCTGTTCCACTTCCGGCTGCTGTTGCGGCTGCTGTTCCGGCTGCTGTTCCACTTCCGGCTGCTGTTCCGGCTGCTGTTCTGGCTGCTGTTCCAGCTGTTGTTGCCCCCTTATCTGCTGAGTTTCCGCCTGTGTTGATTGTGTACTACTTTGCAATAATGATATTTCTACATCACTGCTCGTTGGCGTCTGCACAAGAAGACTGGCTATATCTGCGACACTTATGGACTTGGGCCTAGGTTGGTGGGGTGGGCCCACTGATGCGGAGGTGCTGCTCCCAGCTTGGTCCCCGAACACCGCTGATGCAGGCGTAATTTTAAACATTGTTGGCGGCATACCAGTCTTGGTAAGTGGCAGTGCCACTTCCTTCTTCTGTTCCTTCTTCTCACTGGCAACTTTCTTGGTACTGTAGGACCTAGTACATTTCTTTGGGGCCATCTTCTTCTTACGATGTCAGCAGGAGGCAGGTGCACAAGTTGCAGAGATGTCTGTGGTCACACGTCATGTGACGTCGTGCGCAGCAGGAATTCTGTCTGGCAGTACAACGGGTGATGATGACACCTCCTCCTCAGTCTTTTTGTGCACCTAAAAGCAAAGAAGCCAGAAGAACATCAGTGAAATGTGGCATTTGTTGTTGTGGTTCAATTACTACTAGTACAAACAAACAAATATAATATATAACTTAGTGTTTGGTGATCACACTTGTTAGTGTTATATTATTACATTTTATTAACTCAGTTTAAGTTATAAAAAAAAAACATAACAGTGTAGCCATTTGTGAGACTTTGACAACAAGGACTTTCATGGTATACTGTGTACACTAAGGAAGGATAGGAAAGAAGAACTAAAACAAAAATACAAATGTAATGGCAGTGGAACCTGTTTGGCATTAATTTGCGCATCACGTCATTCAGGGAGCTGCAGCTGGCAAAGGGGATGTAAGCAGTAAGCCAAGAGGAACAAAAAGGAAAGACATGCAGGCCTATATCTATGGCAAAAGCAGCACACTACTAAACTACCAACACAAAATGGGTGGCCACCAGCCACATGGTCACTCACAGTCACAACAAGCATGAGGCCTGGGAAACAATGAACTCAAGCAGGCCTATAGTGGCCAGGCAAAGGAGGCATGCTAAACACAGCTTTAATGCAAAAGTGCAAAAACGAAAATCCACAGGGTTAAACAAGGTTTGCAAGTTACACAACAACCACACCACACACACACACACACATCCAACAAAGGCATTTATTTAACACACACCAAAAAACTGAAATATCCCCCAAAAAACACATTTTGCAATTCAATCAAAATGCCATCCATGCCCTAAATGATGTTTAAATTCAACAGACACCACAGAAACAGTTGTTACATGCACCCATGTGTATCTCTGGGCCTACTGGCTGAAAGGCCTATTGGCAGACTAGGCCACAAGCTTGCAGGCCTATGGCAAAAGCACACTGGCTGGCTCCACAAAATGGCCGCCAGCCACATGGACAGCCCACCCACAGCAACAAGAAAGGGAAGACAGACAATGCAGGCCTATGGCAAAAGCACACTGCCTGGCTTCAAAATGGCCGCCATCCACATGGCCAGGCCCACAACAACAAGAAGCGAAGGCCAAGAGGAACAAAGGAAAGACATGCAGGCCTATATCTATGGCAAAAGCAGCACACTACTAAACTACCACCACAAAATGGGTGGCCACCAGCCACATGGTCACTGACAGTCACAACAAGCAGGAGGCCTGGAAAACAATGAACTCAAGCAGGCCTATAGTGGCCAGGCAAAGGAGGCATGCTAAACACAGCTTTAATGCAAAAATGCAAAAACGAAAATCCACAGGGCTAAACAAGGTTTGCAGGTTACACAACAACCACACCACACACACACACACATCCAACAAAGGCATTTATTTAACACACACCAAAAAACTGAAATATCCCCCTAAAAACAAATTTTGCAATTCAATCCAATGCCATCCATGCCCTAAATGATGTTTAAATTGAACAGACACCACAGAAACAGTTGTTACTTGCACCCATGAGTATCTCTGGGCCTACTGGCTGAAAGGCCTATTGGCAGATTAGGCCACAAGCTTGCAGGCCTATGGCAAAAGCACACTGGCTGGCTCCACAAAATGGCTGCCAGCCACATGGCCAGCCCACCCACAGCAACAAGAAAGGGAAGACAGACAATGCAGGCCTATGGCAAAAGCACACTGCCTGGCTTCAAAATGGCTGCCATCCACATGGCCAGGCCCACAACAACAAGAAGCCTAGGCCAAGAGGAACAAAGGAAAGACATGCAGGCCTATATCTATGGCAAAAGCAGCACACTACTAAACTACCACCACAAAATGGGTGGCCACCAGCCACATGGTCACTCACAGTCACAACAAGCATGAGGCCTGGGAAACAATGAACTCAAGCAGGCCTATAGTGGCCAGGCAAAGGAGGCATGCTAAACACAGCTCTAATGCAAAAGTGCAAAAATGAAAATCCACAGGGTTAAACAAGGTTTGCAAGTTACACAACAACCGCACCACACACACACACACATCCAACAAATGCATTTATTTAACACACATCAAAAAACTGAAATATCCCCCAAAAAAACATATTTTCCAATTCAATCAAAATGCCATCCATGCCCTAAATTATGTTTAAATTCAACAGACACCACAGAAACAGTTGTTACATGCACCCATGAGTATCTCTGGGCCTACTGGCTGAAAGGCCTATTGGCAGACTAGGCCACAAGCTTGCAGGCCTATGGCAAAAGCACACTGGCTGGCTCCACAAAATGGCCGCCAGCCACATGGACAGCCCACCCACAGCAACAAGAAAGGGAAGACAGACAATGCATGCCTATGGCAAAAGCACACTGCCTGGCTTCAAAATGGCCACCATCCACATGGCCAGGCCCACAACAGCAAGAAGCCTAGGCCAAGAGGAACAAAGGAAAGACATGCAGGCCTATATCTATGGCAAAGTCAGCACACTACTAAACTACCACCATAAAATGGGTGGCCACCAGCCACATGGTCACTCACAGTCACAACAAGCAGGAGGCCTGAAAAACAATGAACTCAAGCAGGCCTATAGTGGCCAGGCAAAGGAGGCATGCTAAACACAGCTTTAATGCAAAAATGCAAAAACAAAAATCCACAGGGCTAAACAAGGTTTGCAAGTTACACAACAACCACACCACACACACACACACACACACACACACACACATCCAACAAAGGCATTTATTTAACACACACCAAAAAACTGAAATATCCTCCAATAAAACACATTTTGCAATTCAATCCAATGCCATCCATGCGCTAAATGATGTTTAAATTCAACAGACACCACAGAAACAGTTGTTACATGCACCCATGAGTATCTCTGGGCCTACTGGCTGAAAGGCCTATTGGCAGACTAGGCCATAAGCTTGCAGGCCTATGGCAAAAGTACACTGGCTGGCTCCACAAAATGGCCGCCAGCCACATGGCCAGCCCACCCACAGCAACAAGAAAGGGAAGACAGACAATGCAGGCCTATGGCCAAAGCACACTGCCTGGGTTCAAAATGGCCACCATCCACATGGCCAGGCCCACAACAACAAAAAGCCTAGGCCAAGAGGAACAAAGGAAAGACATGCAGGCCTATATCTATGGCAAAAGCAGCACACTACTAAACTACCACCACAAAATGGGTGGCCACCAGCCACATGGTCACTCACAGTCACAACAAGCATGAGGCCTGGGAAACAATGAACTCAAGCAGGCCTATAGTGGCCAGGCAAACAAGGCATGCTAAACACAGCTTTAATGCAAAAGTGCAAAAACGAAAATCCACAGGGTTAAACAAGGTTTGCAGGTTACACAACAACCACACCACACACACACACACACATCCAACAAAGGCATTTATTTAACACACACCCAAAAACTGAAATATCCCCCCAAAAACACATTTTGCAATTCAATCCAATGCCATCCATCTCTGGGCCTACTGGCTGAAAAACCCATTGGCAGACTAGGCCACAAGCTTGCAGGCCAATGGCAAAAACACCCAAATCAAAAAGGAAGAGATATGATGATCTTGTACTACTGCTGGATGATGCCATGATGATTTAAGGATTTGCAATTTGCGGAATTTCACGTGGGGCTCCCGCTTAATAAAACAGAAACCTCATATACTTTTGCCAAATAACAAGTATCTCTGTCTTTACATGCTAAAATGCATACAGTCATTTCACAAAATTGAAAATGAAAATTTAGTAAGCAGTGAGAGAGGTGATGATTTTGGGATCCTCCCTAACCTAGGGAGAGAACCAAGCAGATGCCTTGGAAACAAAGAGCACATCTTGCTGAACGATTCGGTGGTGGTCCCATCCTCTTAGGGCCACCCCAAGCACAGTTATGGGCAAAAATACAATCCCAACCAAAGTCCCTGCAAAGCATTATGGGACGAGATTAGCAGTGGGCAGTGAATATTATAGTTTCCAATATCAAAATAATTCTACAAAGAGCTGCAGTTCAACTAGTTGTTACTAGGTGTCCCTCACGAGTCAAATGCAAAAGCATTGAAATTATTACATCAAGCTGCAGTTCCACTAGTCGTTACTAGGTGTCCCTCACGAGTCAAATGCAAAAGCATTGAAACCCTTTCATGAAGCTGCAGTTCCACTAGTCATTACTAGGTGTCCCTCATGAGTCAAATGCAAAAGCATTTGACTTGATCGGCACCTAGTAAAGACTAGTTGAACTGCAGCTCTTTGTAGAATTATTTTGATATTGGAAACTATAATATTCACTGCCCACTGCTAATCTCGTCCCATAATGCTTTGCAGGGACTTTGGTTGGGATTGTATTTTTGCCCATAACTAGGCTTAGGGTGGTCCTAAGAGGATGGGACCACCACTGAATCGTTCAGAATGATATGTTCTTTGTGTTCAAGGCATCTGCTTGGTCCTCCCCCTAGGTTAGGGGGGACCCCAAAATCATCACCTCTCTCATTGCCTGATATTTTTCATTTCAAAGTTCACTACTGTGAGTTGGTTATATATTTTTTAGCATGTAATGTTGCCTTATCAAAGCACTTGTGAATGCAGTTTAGTAGCTGACTCAGTTCGTGTAATTAACAAATCTTTATTGTCCAGGCCTAGTGATGATAATGTACTACTCCAGAATGATCCCATGATGCTTTCAGGATTAGGCTGGATTACTCCAGGATGGGTTCCTGATTACTTCAGTGGAAAACATGTGATGATCTTTTACTACTCCAGAATGATCCCATGATGATTTCAGGATTAGCCTGGATTACTCCAGGATGATCCTATGAGTATTTCAGGATGGGGCTGTATTATTACAGAATCATCTTGTGATGACTTCAGAATGAGGCTGCATTACTCAAGGATGATCCAAAGATAACTTTAGAACGGGACTGGGACCGTACTAGCTGATTAATTCATGATGGGGATTTATTACCCTAGGGTAGGTTCTGGCTGTGATACTGCATGGCGGTTTCAGTATGCAGATGCATTACTCTAGGATGACCTTGAGTAGTAATACTTGATTAACATACACAGGATGTTAAAAAATACACAGTTTTATTAGTTTGTTAGCAGACCAAATTATTGCTACAAAAACAAGCATTGGCAAAGCCAATAGGTCTTGCCTTTTTGACCACGTGGCTTGCCAATGTCTTCTGCCGATGGTCTGCAGTATCGGTTAAAATAAACAAGCATTGGCAAAGCCAAAAGGTCTGGCCTTTGCAAGAGCTATTGGCTTTGCCAATATGTTTTAGCTATATTGTACACGAGCGTGGCTGTTGTTCAGCATGGCTAAAAGTTAGTGGAGTAAAGGAGAGTTGCATGTTGAAACGTTCATTGTGATGAAGTAGCGTAGATTATAGCGGCAGAGTGTCATGGAGTGGTGTAGAACAGAGTGGTGTTGAGTGTTGCATAGAGTAGATTGCTGTAGAGTGGAGTGGCATAACGTGGAGTAGTGTAGGAGAGTAGAATGGCAGAGTGGAGAAAAGTGTTGTAGAACCGAGTGTCAGAGTGGAGTGGCGTGGAGTAGAGCGGAGTAGTGTGTGGTAGAATAGAGTGGAGTAAAGTGGCATGGAGGGGGTTACGTAGAGCGTTGTTGAGTAGTGTTAAAGGTTGGCATAGCATGGAGTAGTGTTGTAGAGTGGAGTGGCATAGAGTCGAGTAGAGTTCAATGGAGTAGAGCATCACAGAGTGGAGTATCGTAGCTTATGGTGTCATAAATTGAGTAGCCTAGATTGAAGATATGTAAAACACAGTGGTGCAGAGTAGACTGGCGTAGAGTGCACTGGTTGAGTAAAGTGGTGTAGAGTGCATTGGCGCAGAGTAGAGTGACGTAGAGTGCAGAGTAGATTGCAGTGGTGTAAAGTAGATTGTTTCAGAGAAGAGTGGCGTAGAGTGGAGTGGTGCAGGGTAGATTGCAGAGGTGTAGAGTAGAGTGGAGCAGAGTGCAGTGATGTAGAGTAAGAGTGCTGCAGAGTGCAACCGTACAGAATAGATTAGAGTGGCGTGGACCGATGCAGAGTGCAGTTTGTGCAGAGTGCAGTGACTTGGAGTGCAGTCGTGCAGAGTAGCGTAGCATAGAGTTCAGTTGCAGAGAATGCGGTCTTGCAGAGCTGAGTGTCAGAGTGCAGCGGCGCAGAGTAAAATAGTGGTGCAGCATAGAGTGGTGCAGCTTAGAGTGCAGTGGCATATAGTTCAGTGGCAGAGAGTGGCATAGAATACATTGGCATGGAGTCCAGGGGCTTAGAGTGGGGAGCAGAGGGGCATTGAGAGCAGTGGTAGCAGAGTGGTGGTGTCATAGAGTAGTGGTGTCAAGTGGTGACACAAAGTGGTGTTGTCGAGTGGAGTAGAGTGGCGAAGCGTAGAGTGTTGTGGAGGGGCAGAGAGTAGAGTGAAATGGAGTGGCTTAAAGTTGTAGAGCAAACTTAGTCTACCATCCTTCTGAGACTGGTAAATGGAGAAATATGAAAGAGTGCAATAGTAAAAACTGTAAGATATAGCGCTTAAAAGAAGGAAGTACAGTATAAAAAATGTATACTTTGGTGATAGCAGACCTTTAATGTAAGAAAAATCACCATATGGTAGACTATCCTCACTGCAAAATCATTAGCAATGCAAATGGCGCCCTTGACACTGATAGGACTCCTTGCCACCAAATGTGATTTCAATACAAGGCAAGGAATCTACCTGAATCATAGCTTTATTTTAAGTCTGGTATTCTATATATACACACACACGCATATTTACACACACACACGCAAATATACACATGCATATATACAGATACATACACACACATATACATATATATACACATATATACACACACACACAAATACACACACACATATATATATACATATACACACATATACATACACATGCATATATACACACACATGTACACACACACAGAGCCTTTACATCACATGTACAAGGTGGAGACAAGCATACAGAGAAAGGAAGTACAGTGAAGAGTACATGTGGAAGATGAGGGCCATAGAAAAATATAGCAGGTGTTTAGTATAGAGGATGCATGTCCAGGATGGAGAGCAGATTTTCATGGTGAAGAGCGGATGTGCAGGAATGTGTTGGATGGGGAGTGGATGTAGTAGGCAAAGACTTTTTGTGGAATGAAAAGTAGATGGCAGACATAGAGTACACTCAGAGAATGTAGAGGGTAACAAGCGGATGTCATGCATTGAGAGCAGAGTGCAGAGAGTGGGAATGGAGAACAGATGTACATGGTTGAAAGTGGAGGCGGACTTGGACATTATATAGAGGGGGCTCGGAGAGGGTGTGCAAGGTAGAGAGGGAGAGAGGGAGAGATACGCCAGTTCTCACGAGGCGGCTCCCCCAAGGCTTGAAAGTGTGTTCTCACTTAAATTGCGCTTTGAATCTCTGTTTGCTCTTCTTAACTCGTTTTTAAGGTTTTATCCTGCTTTTAAAAACGCAACGTTTTACCCTAATTGTGATCGTTTTTTAACTTAGTTATTAACTTGGTTTTAAAAACGCTACGCTGTATGTGCACTCTTAAATCTAAAATTGTTTGAATTTGAAACTTACCGGACTCAGACGCGCATTTCCTCTACCGATTGCTCCCTCCCTGGTCCTTAGCACCTCCGCTCTGCTAACGCGGTCTAGTGCTCAGGGGGTGTGTCAGCTGGTGCAACGCAGCGCTGATTGGAGGGCGGGCGGAAGGGAATACATTTAGGGCCGCGCTGGAGCGGATGCGCAGTGAGAGAGGGAGAGATACGCCAGTTCTCACGAGGCGGCTCCCCCAAGGCTTGAAAGTGTGTTCTCACTTAAATTGCGCTTTGAATCTCTGTTTGCTCTTCTTAACTCGTTTTTTTAAGGTTTTATCCTGCTTTTAAAAACGCAACGTTTTACCCTAATTGTGATCGTTTTTTAACTTAGTTATTAACTTGGTTTTAAAAACGCTACGCTGTATGTGCACTCTTAAATCTAAAATTGTTTGAATTTGAAACTTACCAGACTCAGACGCGCATTTCCTCTGCCGATTGCTCCCTCCCTGGTCCTTAGCACTTCCGCTCTGCTAACGCGGTCTAGTGCTCAGGGGGTGTGTCAGCGGGTGTAACGCTCGCTGATTGGAGGGCGGGCGGAAGGGAATACATTTAGGGCCGCGCTGGAGCGGACGTGCAGCGGACGTGCGCCGCGGGCGCGCCAAAGGCGCGCCTAAGGCAAGCCCATCTGCGCCCGTCCGCGCCCATCCGCGCACGATCGGGACCAGGGGCCAGGACCCCTGGCAAATTCCTGGCCTATTCAATGGAGGAGCTCCGTGCCCTAGAATCCAAGATCCATACCCTGGGCCGGAATGCAGCAGAAACTCTTAGAGCAGAAAACCTACTTAGCAAAAACTTTGACGATACTGCCATGACTCCACTTATAGCCCACCATACTAACACATCGCCCAGACAGCCACCAGGCCTAAAGGTTGCTCTACTGAATACTCGTTCATTGCCAAAGCACTGCCTGGAAATTTTCTCGCTCCTCCAGGACGGAGACATTGATGTCCTAGCGGTCACAGAAACCTGGTTAGGAGATAGCTCCGTCCCAGATATGATTGCTGCACTACCTGGGGAATTTGACGCCGTTTGGCACAACAGGGAGGATAATGCCAGAGGGGGTGGAGTGGCTATCTTCTATAAAAAAGTCTACGGGTAGACAAGATACTGGCAGAAAACTTCGAGAACGCTGACACATTAGGTGTTAAAATCTCGAGTAAATCCTCCTGCATCATACTATTAGTGGCATACCGCCCTCCACGTTCAACCCCTAGGTTTAATGAACTCTTCTCTGAGTTGATCAGTGACCTCTGCTCACGTTACCAACGTCTCCTAGTGGTGGGTGACTTCAACTACCACTGGGACGAAACTCCCAGAGAGTCGCAGGCTAGCCAATTCGAGATAGCCATGTGCTCGTTGGGGCTTCACCAACTGGTGAATGCTCAAACCCACATTAAGGGCCACATACTCGATCTCATCTGGACTTCCCAGCGATCAACCCAGCTTACAGACATCAGCACGTGCTCCTGGTCGGATCACTCGCTGATTAGGTGCTGGGACCCGCTGGACAGCCCCCCACTGCAGCCGTCACTTGGTTGGAAAACTGTGCGCAGTTGGAATAGAATTGAGGAAGATAATCTGGTGGGGACCTTACTTAGACTCCCCATGAAAGCACCCACTTCAGACAACTTAGACTATGAGTGCGCTGCCCTCACCGACACGCTTATGGAAGCCATTGATCAGGTAGCACCAACACGGAGGGAGAAAGTTAGAGATAAAGGTAAAGGCGCCCCCTGGTTCAATGAAGAACTGAGGGGCAGGAAGCAAACCCTCCGCCAAGCCGAGAGAAGGTGGCGGAAATCAGATAGCCAAGCCGACCTAGCTGCCCACAAACTCCTGCTTGCCTCATACAAAAAGGCCATTATGACTAGGAAGGCTGAATATTATGAGGCAAGAATTACGGGGGCAGTAAATAAACAAAAAGAGACTTTTAAAATACTAAAAGAACTCAGCCAGAAATCAACACTAGGATCTACAGCTTTACCAGTAGACTGCAACACCTTCCAGACCTTTTTTCTTCACAGAGTCGCCGACATCCTAGCTGAGATTGAGAGCATCCCGACCCATCAGACCCTCCTAGAACAGCACCCTACGCCCCTTATGCCGGCTAACCAGCTCCCCTCTTTCCCTAATTTAGACCCAGCCTCCCTGTCAGGCCTGATGAGCCATATCAAATCTGGCTCACCAGCTGACCCCTGTCCTCCGAGGGTTTTTCGTATGGCCCTCCCAGGTCTTGAAAGACAGATCCTTGCCCTACTAAATCGCTCCTTAGAGACAGGCTACCTTCCCTCTGGCCTGAAGGAAGCCAGGGTTATCCCCCTGTTGAAGAAACTTGGGGCGGATGTGGCCACTCTTAAAAACTACAGGCCAATTTCCCAGCTCCCCTTCCTGGCGAAAGTCATAGAGCAGCACATCCTAAAAACACTCGCGGTTTTTCTGGAGGAACACCAGTTACTCCAAGGGCGGCAAGCGGGCTTCAGGCCCCACCACAGCACAGAGCTGGTAATGATATCCGTACTTGACGAGCTCAGAGTTATGGCCGACAATAAGAAACCGTCCGCCCTGGTGCTGTTAGACCTGTCGGCAGCATTTGACACAGTCAATCATGCGCAGCTTCTAGCCCGCATTTCCGAACTGGGCATCTGCGGGGTGGCCTACCAGTGGATTGAATCTTTTCTTTCCGGGAGGTCGCAGAGGGTCCAGCTTGGGGAGCAGGTGTCCGACAGGGGCGCCCTCACGTGTGGCGTCCCCCAGGGCTCAGCATTGTCCCCACTCCTATTTAACATCTACCTCCAGCCGCTAATAGCTGCCCTGGCGCGCATGGACTGCCAAGTCTTTAACTATGCGGACGACACGCAGCTCATCCTCCAGATCGACAACTCCCAGCAGGCCCCCTCATTGACTCAAAATATCCTCAGATACACTGTGAACTGGATGACGACTAACTTTCTGAAGGTCAACCCAGACAAAACTGAGGTCCTAGTCATCCCCTGGAAACCAAACCCTTGGAGTGACTGTTTCTGGCCCCAAGAGTTGGGCACAACCCCTACGCCAGTCACGACCGTGAAAAGCTTGGGCATCAAGATAGATGCGGACCTCTCTATGACCAACCAAGTTTTGACCGTGATTGGTACATGCACTGGCCTGCTGAGACAGTTGCGGAGACTTGCCCCCCTTCTTTCAACGACAGCTCTACAGATGATAGTATCGGCCACCATCCTGTCCAGATTAGATTACGGGAACGCCCTGTACATCGGCCTTCCGGAAAAACTAACTAACAAATTACAGGTGACCATGAATGATGCAGCCAGGCTGATTTTCAGGCTCACTAGAAGGGCACATGCTACCCCTCTTTTGCGCAAGCTTCACTGGCTCCCCATTAAGCAGAGGGCCAAATTCAAGGGCCTTTGTATTGCCCATAAAGCAATGTACGGCCAGGCCCCAACATACATTAAAGAGCGTCTTCAAAACTATGTACCTGGCCGTAAACTCCGGTCCGCCGAGAGCTGCCTGCTGGCAGTTCCCCGGTTTAATACAATATCCAAGGGAGGCAGAGCCCTCTCTATCCTGCTCCCGCAACTCTGGAACAAACTACCCGATGGCCTCCGCAAGGAATGCTCTCTCCTCCCTTTCAGGAAACGCCTCAAAACGCTCCTGTTCAGGGAGGCGTTAGACTCCATCTAATCATCTGCTATGCATGTTCCTGGGGACTGCAGTGGGTATCGGGCATCGGACCCCTCTCTCAAAGCGCTAAGAGACCTGATGGTGATTATGCGCTATAAAAGTAGCAGTTAACATAACATAACATAACAGAGAGCAAATTTTGAGAGTGGACAAAGAGCAGACAGAGGATGTAGAGGATAGAAAGGTGCAGAGGGTCAGACACTCATTACTCAACAATTCTTCTTAATAACTCAAATATCCAGCCAGTGCTTTACTTCATAAACAAGCACTGGCAAAGCCAATAGGTCTCGCCACTGAGAGATATTGCTCTGGCAATTATTTTTAGCCTGCTGTACAGCAGCATGGCTTAAAATATATATATATATATATTTTTTAAAGAGCTGTGACGTGGCCAGCATTAATGTGCTTTTTATAGAATTAAAAAAAATAATTGGTGGAGTGTGTAAGGGACGAGGCAACATGGAGGAAGGGAGCGCACTCAAGAAGGAAGCTGGTGGGGAAAAGGGTATGCAAGAGAATTGAGAAACACGTGAACAACATGTGGCGGGTAGCAGGGACTCTGGAAGCACATGGACAATGGAGGGTGGGCAGGAGCAGCTGAGAGGCAAACGGACAACAGAGTGTGGGCAGAAGGGTAAGAAGTAGCAAACGACAATTAAGTTTGGGCAGAAAGTGATGGAGTGGCAAGTTGAAAATGGAGAGTGGGCCAGAGAGGCTGGGGCAGCAAGCTGACCATAAATATAGGGAAGCAAGCTAAAATCAGAAGGTGGACAGGAGTTTCTGGGGAAGCAAGCTAAAAACTGAAGGTGGGCAGGAAGGGCTAGGGCAGCAAGCTGACAATGGAGGGTGGGCGAGAGGGGCTCAGGCAGTAAGCGGACAACAAAGGGTGGATGGGAGGGGTTAGGGCAGTAAGTGGACAACAAAGGCAGGCGGGAGGGGCTGGTGCAGCACTGATAATGGAAGGTGGACAGGAGGGCTGGGGAAGCATGCTTACAAACTAAATGGAGAACCGCCGGGACAACGGAGGGTGGGTTAGCAGTTTTAGAGTGCTTCTCCCGGACCACATGCCCATCCCCCATTGCCAGCTTGCTTCTCCACCCCCTCCCATCCACCCTCCGCTATCAGCTTGCAGCCTCAGTCCCTTTCGCCCACACTCCATTGTCAGCTTGCTGTCCCTGGCCCTCCCACCCGGAGGGTAGACAGACATGGCTAGAGAAGCAAGGAGGAGATTGGGCCGTAAGCTGACAACTCAAGGTGGGGAATCAGCTCTGGGTAGCAAATGGACAATGGAGGGAGTGAATGGGGAAGTACATGGACAAAGGGGTGGTGGGGAGCAAGAACAGCAAGGGAAGTTGGGTGCGGCAGGAACCAACAACGGCAACTGAGAGAGGGTGAAAAAGAGTAATACGGCAGGGAGAGACGTACAAAAGAGAGACAGCTGGAAAGCACGGGTACTCTCAGGGTGCTTCAAGAAAACAAAAAAAAGTAGCGTCTGAAACGTGAGTAACATGCCCATGCTCCAGGGTAGGAACAAACACAAAAAGTTTAAAGAAAGCCTACAGAAGCCGACTCATAAGAAAATAAATAAGAGGGATAATGAAGGCAACCAGGGTAAGCAATGTGTGGGCTCTAAGCCTACTGCAAGCTAATTAAATGTCTCACAACAGACAGAGCATGTGCTAGAGTACCATGGCTCTCAATGCAGAAAGGGAAAAAGGCCTGCTGCCCTGTTTAGGCAGTGAAACAGTGCCATGATTAGGGTGCAGATGCCCCTCACCCCGTCTGGACACCATTGCCACTGCTGCATTGTTGATGGTTCGCTCTGTTATGTGGAGAGTGCACATGGAGGTTGAAGAAGCACATGAAGTGTGTAGAATAGAGGAAGGATCTCGAGTGGAGGGTGGAAAGCAGATGTACGTAGTGGAGAGCATGGGTGGACAGTGCATCTAGATGGGGGAAGAGTATATGTGCAGTGGAGACAAGGGAAAGAGGATGAACAGAATGAATAGTAAATGCACAGAGTGACCGCAAAAATGGAGAGTGGATATTGACCATGGAGTGCTGATGTTCATGGTGAGAGAAAGGATATACAGTCTGCACCGTAGATGTGGTGAAGTGGTGTTGAGAATGGATATAAAGTGGTCCACGGAAAGTGAAGATATAGGTTTGAGATTGATGGGTGCAGAGGGCATGTGGGGAGTTGGAGTACAGGGTGGAAAGTGGACTGAATCTGGGTGGTTTAGAGAATATATCAGGGGAATGCATCTGCAGAAGGGTAACAAATATACAGGGTGGAAAGCAGATGTGGATAGAGGATACTGAGATCCTGCACAGTATGGAGAGAGCAAATGATGGATAAAGAAAAATGTGCAGGC
This sequence comes from Calotriton arnoldi, assembly GCA_963921515.1. Taxonomy (NCBI): domain Eukaryota; kingdom Metazoa; phylum Chordata; class Amphibia; order Caudata; family Salamandridae; genus Calotriton; species Calotriton arnoldi. Next base: position 459,855 of record CAWUFW010007073.1, on the reverse strand, counting down.
TTAAGAGCAGATGAACAGGGTGTAGACTACAAGTACAGGATGGGGTACAAAAGTGGAGTGTAGAGAATACACCTGGGTAGCAAGTGATGTACATGGTAAACAGTGGAAGTACAGTGGAAGTTCACTGGGAAGTGATGTACATGTTAACAGTGTGGGTACAGTTGTGCTGATCATGGAGAAAAAATGTAAGAGTATGTGGATAGAATGTGTGGAGACTGTATACAAAGTGCATGTGGGGGTGAAAAGCAGCTGTGTAGGACAGAGGGTGAATTTACACAGTGGTGAATGAATGTTCAGAGTGTAGAGTGTGTAAGTGGAGAGTGGAGAACATATATGGAGCGTCAAGACTGCATGTGGTGAGTGGACAGCCCATATGAAGGGTAAAGCCCAGGTAAACAGCAGAAGTACAGTTTTTAGAATAAATGTGATAACGTAGGTAGTGAGTATGTAGAGTGTAGGGTGCAGATGGAAGAGCATGCATAGAAGTTGGAAAAGCAAGTGGAGGGTACATGAGGAGAGTCAAGATCAAATGCGGGGAGGTTAAGTGAGGAAGTACAGGATGCAGAGAGCTAATGTAAATAGTGGAGAAATGCATGGATTAGGGTAGAAAACGGATATATTACCGCTAGCATAAGGGGAGAGGATGTGGTGTTATGGCTGCAGACTTTAAAACTGAGGAACCAGGTTCCGGTCCCAGCATCGCTCAATATCCTGTGATTCTTGGTAAATCACTTAATTGCCTTGTGTCTAAAAAATGAACCTATCTTGTGTAATATAAATGATGCTGTAGGTTCCAATACCTTCGGGTCGAACTTGCACTGTTCAGTTTAAAAAAACACGTGGAAGGTAAAGAACAGGGTAGATTGTAGATGTGGGTATAAAGATACCATATATATTCGGATATGGCTCAGAGCGAGAGGTATTTCTGTGCCCTCTTGTTCAAAAAATAGGAAAGGTTTCAAATCTCTCACCTTGGGGGATGGGAAGGATGCCTCGTTCGTCTCGGTTTCTCCCTACTAATCTCACTACACGCAACCCCTTCCTGATGGTTTAACATCCTGCACCTTTCCCAATTTAATCTCAACAAAAACAGATACAGCTGGAGAAGATCTATTTAGGGGCATATCTACAAGCGGCAGCGATAATTATCGCTGGCCCCGTTTAGCGTGAACATTGCTATCGCCGTCTATCGCCGGATTCTATCACCCGGTTAGCGCGCTATTAACAACGCGCATCGCCGAGGCGATAGGAATCCCGGCAATAAGCGGGAATATCGCTTGATTTCCAGCGATAAAGAACAGCGATAGGGAAATCATTGTTGATAGGGAGATGTGGACTTAGCTTTACAATCCACCTCCCATCATACATATAGGTAAGTCTGGAATTTAGCAGGTGTTAGGAACTGGCGATAAACCCGGTTAGCCAGGGCACGAGTCGGGGGTCCACGCGGGTGGACGGCGTCCCCCCACTTCTTTCACAGGGTGGATGCCGTCCACCCTGCCAAAAAGTTGGGCCCCACTAAAAAAGATGCTGAATTCGTCCCGGTGTAATTTCCAAACACCGGGACACATTCAGCAGCGCCTGCACGTTGTTGTCTGCTTTCGATCACAACAACGTGCAGGCGGGGACGGGGCTCTCTTATTTCTGACTCCTGCTGGGATACTCGGCCATAACAAAGGCCGAGTCTCAGGGGTCATCAAGCCTCCTTTTGTTGGAGTCTCCTGGCTGGCAGCAGTCAGGAGCCTCACACCTGATGCAAATGCAGCAGAGGAGAAACAAAGGCTCACACCTTGTTAGCACTTCACACATACTTAGGAGAGGCAGCTTTTCACTTTGTTCAGGCTCTGTTTAGGAGATTTGCATGCACTGTTAGAAGTCAGATGTGTTGATCTTTCCCAGTATTTGCACAAAATAAATTGCATTTATATACGCTTATTACCCTTGAGGAGGCGTTGTAATGATTTAAATATCACTATTTCTTTTAAAGCACTATGGCGATAGAAAGCTGAACGCTGACAAAAGGTAACATTGCTTTATATGTAGCGTACAAAAGTGTGAATCTTCTGCCTAAATCAGGAGGGTTTGCAAGTATACTCGAAATGTGCTCAAATGTACTCATGATAGTCCTGCTAAACATATATGTGAGGGTTTAAGATCTGATGTCCCTTCTTGTGATGCCAGTTCCTGTGATGTCACGCGCCGTGATGTCACGCGCCGCGATGTCACGCACTGCGATGCCACTTGCATACAGATTAACTAGGTTAGTCCCCCCACTTCTTTTTTTAGGACTTGTGCCCTGCGGTTAGCGCTACTTTCATGTCGCTAGGCGGGTTATCGATTCCCTTGTTGATAGGGAGAAGCTGTGTTAGCGATCATTTTCGCTGCATTTCAGTCGGGAACGCCTACCTCGCATCTCATTAACGATGCGAGGCGAGGCGCAAAGAAAATGGGCGCTAAGGCATGGATTCACGCGTTAGCGTGTCCATGCTGATAGGGCAATAAAATTATCGCCGCTTTTCGCCCGAAAACGGACGCTAAAGCGGCGATAATTTTAACGCCGGGCCTTGTAGATATGCCCCTTATTTCCTTAGGATAACTCCAAAACGCTCTGCTCGAAGCCTCTGCATTTCCCTCTGTTTCAACAACATGACCTGGGCTGGAACAAAGACCAGAGGGCGCGTAACCTGCCTGCTGGTTTGACCACAACAATCCCCTTGCTGATTGGCCTAAACGACCTAGAGGCGGGGAGAGGTCACAAGGTTGGTTGAAGGGGAGCTGGTGCCCATTATTCAACAATATTTATTGAAATGGAGAATGTAACAAAAAGACAGGCAAACAGTGGTGGTCAGTTTAATTAAAAGTCACACATTTTGCTGTTTTCGAAAGGTTTTTAACTTTCAACAGCACATTGTCATTTTATTTACCTCAGAAGGAGTAAGGGTGGACTCAGTTGTCCTGGAAATATAAATATATGGAAAAACACATGTCTCAGCCCTTAATCCTTCTCACGTCCGTAAATTAACAATCTACCAGCATATGCAACGTGGTACAGGGGTAGGGGAGTGAGGGGGCTTCGAGACCTTCCAGACCCCGCCCTAGAATCTGAGCAGCAGAGACAACTCGCCCCTGAATGCAGTTTTATCATCCTCAGCTCCCAGGGTTTGAGTGGAAACTTCCCAGGCTGCATTTGCATGTGAGATTATTACATGAAGACATGCACTGCAACAGGCAGTCTTCACAGTGCCACACATAACGGAGAACACGCACTGCACGGGGTGCTGCCTCTAAAACTAAGAGAAGCACGATTTCTTGAATGAAATTAAATTAAATTTCAACCCGCAGTCCAAATATTGAGGAGTTAGGCTTTTGCCGTCACACTGTACTACTGCATTTTAATTGCATTTGTTTAGTGCTTACTAGCCGTGACAAGGCGCAGTTTCTCTATAATTCGTGACATGTTTAAATAAATCTGCTTTAGAACGTTCATTGGAGAGTAGCTCATAAATGCCCATTGACAAATGTGTTGCATACGGCCTTCCTTTCTCTCATGAAGGGTAAACAAAAAGTTTCAAAGTTAAGAAGACTGAAAGAAGACGAAAATTACTCGAATTGTATGTAGCAATGAGCAACAACATGACAAATCAACAGGAAACAATTATTGAAGAAGGAAAACAAAATGAGTTTGAATTGTAAATACCAGAAGTTTGATTGGAGCATACATTAAACTTGTTACAGTAATGTGTGCAAACTGCTGTGCGCAACTCGGGATGCCACATATCACTCTATACATTAAATATAATGTTGACAAACTGGATTTTCATTTAACAGTTCGTCCATTCTAGTCACTGCAGTCTTTACTTCCTTTGACCGAATTCGACTAACGCTGTATAACAACTGTTTGCAAAAAGAAAGTCTGGATCCATGTTGTGCAGTGCACATGGAGAGATTTTCCCATCGAAGAAACGAAGGAATTACACAATGACAAAGTTGGGCACGTATCCCGATACCAGAGAGGCCAAAGATGGAATGAGCATGACAGTGCACTGCCTTGTTATAGACAAGGCTTTACTGCAAAGAATCATGGGGCATATCTACAAGGGCTTTATCTCCGCATTTTTGGCTTAAAAAGCCAAAAAAGCGGAGATAAAACTATCGCCCTATTAACAAGAGGGAGCAAACATGCATAATCGCATGTTAGCACTCTTTTTCCCAACGCCCCCCTTTGCATCTCTAATGAGATGCAAAGTGGGCGTCACTGGGCGTACCCCGGATGGACTACCTTGCAAATATCGCTGATGTTCACATCGCGATATTTACAAGGCAGCCCACAGGATTATAGCAGACGTCTGCTAAAATCCTGACTTACCTATGTTAGACATAGGGGTGGATTATGCTGATACGACCACAGGGTCGTATCAGCAGAGTTATCGCCGTTTGCAGGGAACATCGCTGGAAAACCAGCGATGTTCCCTGCAAAACGGCGATAACCTCGCTATCTCTGGAATTTTTATTGCCCTGGAGAAACGCGTTGTTAATAACGCGCTACCAGGGCGATAAATTCCAGAGATAGCCTGCGATAGGAATATTATCGCTAAGCACGGCCAGCGATAATTATCGCTGGCCGTTGATAATATGCCCCAAAATGTTTGGATGGGCATGGAAAGTGAGATCTGCCATCTCCCAGAAGTGATTTTTGTAATAAGAGTCCAAGGATTGCATGGGCCTCGACAGTAATCCACGTTCTTTTCCAATACTGAGTGAACAAGCACCAATTCAATATTCATTTGTCTATACAATTGTCCATTCAATCTGTCTGGAAATGTTTGCATACCTGTGTGCTGCCAGTATTTGTGGTGTGTGTGATTTTATTTGGGTAGATATGTGTCTCGTTTGCATGTGTGAGTCTCTATGTGTTGTCTATATCTATCAATACCTTTGTATCTGTTGGTCTGTACGCTGCGGTGGCAGTACGTTTGTGGCTGGTGTAAATCGGATTAGTGGTGTATGCATCAGTATTTGTATAGTGTCGGGTTTTGTTTGCATGGGTGTGGGTGTGGGTAACTGTCATGCTGACGGCATTGCACATCTATCAATGAGTGTGTCAATTTACACATGAATGTTCTGTGTCTCGGGTGTGAGCAGTGAGCACCATACAAAATCAAACCTGTTATTTATTTATTTATTTGCAAAGTTTATATAGCGCTGGCTAGACCCGGAGGTATCAGAGCGCTTTACATGAGGATCAGCGAGTTACAGGTTACATAATTACATAGCAAGTATAGACATAGGAGAAAAACATGAGATAACACAATAATGTGAGTTATTAGCGCGTACACACGTCTTATGGGGAGTGAAAGGTAGAGGGAGAATGGTAAAACAGGGGTAAGGAGTGCAGGTAGGAAACACAACGGGGAGGCGAGGAAAACAATGTCCGATATCCGGCTGGGTAGGTGACGGCCGAGGGGTGAACCAGAGCCAAACTCCTCTATAGCTGCATAGGGCAGCTCCACCGGGCATCGGCCAAGGTTGCTCAGGCACCGCTGTAGGTACAGACAGATTATGGTTTCCGCCCAGGGGGCATCGTCATAGTTCGCACGAGAGCACCGGTCACGGTGTTGCTGGGAAGTGCCATGCGCCTCATCCTCCAGCTCGCCCCCAGGTCAAGAGTGGTGAGAGGAGATGTGGAGAGACAATTCCAAAATCCGTAGATCTTACCACATTCCCAGCAGCAGTTGTGAGTGTTGGGCATTTGGGCAGGATCCCAGTGGTAGGGGGACCCTGTTAGCTTAGCTATTGTTGCCCTAATTAGAACTTTCAGTGAAAGCGGTACCTCAATATTGATGCGCTCTTGAGAGGGAGATGCAGGCCCTCCTTTTGTAGGCACCCTTTGTTTATCTCAGCTAGAAGAGGCAGCTGCATGCCTTACATGTAGTAAGAGGGAAGGTTAGGGCCTGGCAAGTGGGTGCACTTGGCAATTTGACACAGCAGTAAAAACTGCGCGCAGACACTGAAGTGGCAGGTCTGAGACACATCTGAAAGGCTACTGGTGTGGGTGGCACAACCAGTGCTGCAGGCCCACTAGTAGCATTTGATTTACAGGCCCTGGGCACATACAGTGCACTGTTCTAGGGACTTAGTAGTAAATCAAATATGCCAATCATGGAAAACCAATCATAACACAATTTTACAGTAGGAGCTCTTGCACTTTAACATTGAATAGCAGTGAAAAAGTGCATAGACACTAAACCAGCAAAAACGAAGTCCAGCATACCATCAAAACAGCAGGTCAGAAAGCAAAAAGACAGGGGAAACACGCCAAAAGATGCCAGGTCTAACAATGCACCAGCTGGTGGGTGATGTTGTAAGGCATTTTCTGCTTCAACTAGTCCACAACAAGTGAAAATTATTTAATAATGTAAGGAAAATAAGAATTTCAAGAAAGACACACACCTAAATAATCTAGATTTACTAACTTTTATCACTTTAAAGTATGCCTGCACTCATACATTTTATTTTTGCCCTGATCTACCTAAATCTATTAAAAACAGTAAAAATATCACACTGCAAATTACCGTTGACACCTTTCTCTGAAGCACATGGTTTGCTTATTTGAAAGTTATAGGCATGTCATGTAGTAGCTAAATAGTTTTCACTGTTCAGTAATCAGCCAAAAGACTCAGCATACCTGATGCAAATGCCACCAAAATAGTGAACAGAAAATATCATTGTGTTAATCCCTCCGAAGTAATCAGATAGTCATTTTTAAATCATCCTGAAGTAATCAGGACCCATCTTGGCCTAAGAAGTAATCCTAAACTAATTTTCAAATCATCCTCAATCATCAGGAAGATTCTTATCATGTGAAGTAATCAAATGGTCATTTTCAAGTCATCCTGAAATCATCAGGCTCAAGTTTCTAAACTTTGCTGATGACTTCAAGAGCTTGATGATGTCTGATGACGTGAAAATGACTTCTAGAGTAGTTGGATGATCATCCAATGACTCTGGGATGGCTTCTAAAGTAATCCTGTTTGACCTGGGCACACTGGCTGCATCCACAAAATGGCCGCCAGCCACATGGCCAGCCCACCCACAACAACAAGAAAGGGAAGACAGACAATGCAGGCCTATGGCAAAAGCACACTGCCTGGCTTCAAAATGGTCGCCAGCCACATGGCCAGGCCCACAACAACAAGAAGCCCAGGCCAAAAGGAACAAAGGAAACACATGCAGGCCTATATGGCAAAAGCAGCACACTTCTAAACTACCACCACAAAATGGGTGGCCACCAGCCACAGGTCACTCACAGTCACAACAAGCAGGAGGCCTGGAAAACAATGAACTCAAGCAGGCCTATATTGGCCAGGCAAAGAAGGCATACTAAACACAGCTTTAATGCAAAAATGAAAATCCACAGGGCTAAACAAGGTTTGCAAGTTACACAACAACCACACCACACTAGTCCTGGGCATAGTTTGCGTAGTAGCACTTCACGTAGCTACGTGAAGTATATTTTGAACTACACGTAGCTTAGTGCGTAGCTGTGTGCTTGACTGCACTGTACAATAATTGCCAAAAGCATCTTACACAGTGCAAGTTAAAATAAATATCTCTGTCTTTATATGCTAAAATGCATATAGCATTTCACAAAAGTGAAATTGATAAATTAACAAGCAGTGAGAGAGGTGATGATTTTGGTATCCTCCCTAACCTAGGGAGAGAACCAAGCAGATGCCTTGAAAACAAAAAGCACATCTTTTGAACGATTCAGTGGTGGTCCCATCCTCTTAGGACCACCCCAAGCACAGTTATTGGCAAAAATACAATCCCAACCAAAGGCCCTGCAGTATGTGTTTAATATACTGCTGCTACGCTACGTTGATTAGCAGAGTTTTTTACTCTGCTATGTGCAATTTGCGTAGTAACACAAACTTTGCATGCTCCGTGAGCATAGCAAAGTATTATGCCCAGGACTACACCACACACACAAATCCAACAAAGGCATTTATTTAAACACACCCAAAAAGTGAAATCCCCCCAAAAAAACACATTTTGCAATTCAATCCAATGCCATCCATGCCCTAAATGATGTTTAAATTCAACAGACACCACAGAAACAGTTGTTAGTTACATGCACCCACCATGAGTAGCTCTGGGCCTACTGGCTACCCACAATAGCTTTTTTTTTAAAAAGATGAAAAGTTAAAAAATGTAGTTGCAGCAACTGCAATGCCCCAATCAAACAAACAACACCAACTTACTTGTAAAATCTCAAATCCAAAAATCCTCAAATCCAATGATATATGATAATGCAGCAGACACAAAGAGTGATCCTTCCAGCTCCAAATCCAAATGAAAAGTGAACAGGACATGGACAAAGCACTGGGAGGAGCCTGCTGGACAGGAACAGGAAGTTGGAGACTCTGGGGCACTTCCTTCCTCTCCAAAAAAAAGTACAGCCAAATGTCAATCTGAGGAGTTTTTTTTCATCCAAATCATCATTTTAGAGAATGTTTTATGCTGCTCGAGAGATATTATTCTCCAGATTGCAAATTTTGCGTGTTTGGCATCGCAAGCTTCACCAAACTTCCGCCGGAAAGTCCGTTGGCGCGTCCGAATGATGTGTTCGCGATCGCACACTCTCGCGGGATAGCGCGGCCGGCTACCAAAATCTCGTGGCGCACGCGAACGGATAGGAAAACTCGTCGGCGAACGCAGGGATCCCAGTAAGTCGCTACCGAGCGCGCGAAAACGCATTTTGAAAGCGCGACCAAGAAAAAAACTCTGCTACTCTGCAGACCGTGGAGTTTTTGACAATTCCGCGTTCTACGCGGAACGCGGAGTTGCCGAAAATCCGCAAACTCTGCGAGCGGAGCAGATTTTTACGCCCAGGATTAGTCTTTAGTTACTGCTGTTGTTTTTGTAGTTATAGTTTTGTACCTCATTGACTCCCCAGGGTGTCTAGTTTTCAGAAACGTGTGGGTTTGGTAGGTTTCCGTGGATGGCGGCGTGCCCGGGGCCAAAAAACCAGGTGCCCCCCCAAAACCAGGTAGTTTTGTTATAGGTAATTTTGAAGTCTCCACAGTACGATTTGGGCCATTTCCTGTTGCAGCCACTATGCCTACCCACACAAGTGAGGTACAATTTTTATCGGGAAACCTAGGGAAACGCTGGGTGGTAGGAAATTTGTGTCTGCCTGGAGATCCTACAACTTTCCCACATAGAAATGTGTGAAAAATTTGATTTTTTCAGGAAAATTTGAGGTTTGCAGGGGATTCTGGGTAGGGAAACGTTGGGGGATCCACGCAAGCCATACCTTCTTGAACTCCCCTGGGTGTCTAGTTTTCAGAAATGTGTGGGTTTGGTAGTTTCTCTAGATGGCCGCCGAGCCCGGTGCCAAACACCCAGGGGACCCCCCTGGCAAAACCAGGTTGTTTTGCAATAGATAATTTGGATGTCATCTCAATAGGGTTTGGGTAACCCTGGGCGTGTTTGCGTAGTAGCACTTCACGTAACTACGTGAAGTACATTTTGAATTGCGTAGTGCAAAGCTGTGTGCTTGACTGCACTGTACAATAATTGCCAAAGGCATCTTACACAATGCAAGTTAAGATAAAAATAAGTATCTCTGCCTTTATATACATATAGCATTTCACAAAAGTGAAATTAATAAATTAACAAGCAGTGAGAGAGGTGATGATTTTGGTATCCTCCCTAACCTAGGGAGAGAACCAAGCAGATGCCTTGAAAACAAAAAGCACATCTTTTGAACGATTCGGTGGTGGTCCCATCCTCTTAGGACCACCCCAAGCACAGTTATTGGCAAAAATACAATCCCAACCAAAGGCCCTGCAAAGCATTATGGGACGAGATTAGCAGTGGGCAGTGAATAGTATCCAATATCAAAATAATTCTACAAAGAGCTGCAGTTCCACTAGTCGTTACTAGATGTCCCTCACGAGTCAAATGCAAAAGCTTCATGAAAGGGTTTCAATGCTTTTGCATTTGACTCGTGAGGGACATCTAGTAACGACTAGTGGAACTGCAGCTTGATGTATTAATAATTTCAATGCTTTTGCATTTGACTCGTGAGGGACATCTAGTAACGACTAGTTGAACTGCAGCTCTTTGTAGAATTATTTTGATATTGGACACTATAATATTCACTGCCCACTGCTAATCTCGTCCCATAATGCTTTGCAGGGCCTTTGGTTGGGATTGTATTTTTGCCCATAACTGTGCTTGGGGTGGTCCTAGGAGGAAGGGACCACTACTGAATCGTTCACATGATATGCTTTTTGTGTTCAAGGCATCTGCTTGGTCCTCCCCTAGGTTAGGGGGACCCCAAAATCATCACCTCTCTCATTGATTGATATTTTCATTCTCAAAATTCACTTTTGTGAATTTGTTATATGCTGTTTAGCATAGAAAATTGCTTTAACAACGCATTTGTATGTGTTTATTATACTGCTGCTATGCTACGTTGATTAGCACAGTTTTTTACTCTGCTACGTGCAATTTGCGTAGTGTGTAGTAACACAAACTTTGCATGCTCCGTGAGCGTAGCAAAGTATTATGCCCAGGGTTAGTTTTGGGCCCTTGCCTGTCGCGGGTACTTGACCCGCCCACGTGAGTGAGGTACCATTTTTATTGGGAGACCTGGGGGAATGCTGGGTGATAGGAAATTTGTGGATCCACGCAGATTCCAGAACTTTCTCACAAAGAAATTTGAGAAAAATGTGATTTTTTTCAGCTAAATTTGAGGTTTGCAGGGGATTCTGGGTAGGGAAACATTGGGGGATCCACGCAAGCCATACCTTCTTGAACTCCCCCGAGTGTCTAGTTTTCAGAAATGTGTGGGTTTAGTAGTTTCCCAAGATGGCCCACCAAGCCCGGGACCAAAAACCCAGGCGACCCCCCTTGCAAAACCAGGTTGTTTTGCAATAGGTAATTTTGATGTCAGAAATGTGGGGAAAATGTATTTTTTTTTTACAAAGTTTGAGGTTTGTAAGGGATTCTGGGTAACAGAACCTAGAGAGAGCCAGTCAAGTCACCCCATCCTGGATTCCCCCGGGTGTCTAGTTTTAAAAAATGTATAGGTTTGCTAGGTTTCCCTAGGTGCCGGCAGAGCTAGGATTCAAAATCTACAGCTAGGCACTTTGCAAAAAAAGAGTCAGTTTTCACAGTGAAAATGTGGTGTGTCCAAGTTGCGTTTTGGGCCTTTTCCTGTAGCGGCCACTAAGCCTACACACACAAGTGAGGTACCATTGTTCTCGGAAGACTTTGGGAAATGCAGGGTGGGTGGAATTTTGTTGATCCACGCAGATTCCAGAACTTTCCACCACAGAAAAGTGAGGAAAATGTGTTTTTCTTTACAAAGTTTGAGGTTTGCAAGGGATTCTGGGTAACAGAAGCTGGAGAGAGCCAGTCAAGTCACCCTATCCTGGATTCCCCCGGGTGTCTAGTTTTCAAAAATGTATAGGTTTGCTAGGTTTCCCTAAGTGCCGGAAGAGCTAGGATTCAAAATCTACAGCTAGGCACTTGCAAAAAAAAGGGTCAGTTTTCACTGTGAAAATGTGGTGTGTTCAAGTTGTGTTTTGGGCCTTTTCCTGTCGATGCCACTAGGCCTACACACACAAGTGAGGTACCCTTTTTCTCGGAAGACTTTTGGAAATGCAGGGTGGTTGAAATTTTGTGGATCCACACAGATTCCAGAACTTTCCACCACAGAAATCTGAGGAAAATGTGTTTTGTTTTTACAAAGTTTCAGGTTTTCAAGGAATTCTGGGTAGCAGAACCTGGTGAAAGCAGTCAAGTCACCCCATCCTGGATTCCCCTCAATGTCTAGTTTTCAAAAATGTATACGTTTGCTAGGTTTCCCTAGGTGCCGGCAGAGCTAGGGTTCAATATCTACAGCTAGGCACTTTGCAAAAAAAAGGGTTGGTTTTCATTGTGAAAATGTGGTGTGTCCACGTTGCGTTTTGGGCCGTTTCCTGTCGCGGGCACTAGTCCTACCCACACAAGTGAGGTACCATTTTTCTTGGAAGACTTTGGGGAATGCGGGGTTAGTGGAATTTTGTGGATCCACGCAGATTCCAGAACTTTTCACCACAGAAATGTGAGGAAAATGTGTTTTGTTTGACAAAGTTTGAGGTTTGCAAGGGCATCTGGGTAACAGAACCTGGAGAGAGCCAGTCAAATCATCCTATCCTGGATTCCCCTAGGTGTCTACTTTTCAAAAATGTATAGGTTTACTAGGTTTCCTTAGGTGCCGGCAGAGCTAGGGTTCAAAATCTACAGCTAGGCACTTTGCAAAAAAAGGGTCAGTTTTCACTGTGAAAATGTGGTGTGTCCACGTTGTGTTTTGGGCCGTTTCCTGTCGCAGGCACTAGACCTACCCACACAAGTGAGGTACCATTTTTCTCGGAAGACTTTGGGGAATGCAGGGTGGGTGGAATTTTGTGGATCCACGCATATTCCAGAACTTTCCACCACAGAAATGTGAGGAAAGTGTGTTTATTTTTACAAAGTTTGAGGTTTGCAAGGGATTCTGGGTAACACAACCTGGTGAGAGCCAATCAAGTCACCCCATCCTGGATTTCTCCGGGTGTCTACTTTTCAAAAATGTATAGGTTTGCTAGGTTTCCCTAGGTGCCGGCAGAGATAGGATTCAAAATTTACAGCTAGGCACTTTGCAAAAAAAGGGTCAGTTTTCACTGGGAAAATGTGGTGTGTCCAAGTTGTGTTTTGGGCCTTTTCCTGTTGCGGCCACTAGTTTTACACTAACCCTGGGTGTAGTGCTACGCTCACGGAGCATGCATAGTTTGTGCTACTACGCAAATTGCACGTAACACAGTGCAAAAACTGTGCTAAACACGTAGTGTAACAGCAAAATTATAAACACCTACAAATACTTTGATAAAGCAATTTCCCATACTAAAAAGGATATAACCAATTCACAAAAGGAAACTTTGACAATGAAAATATGAGGCAATGAGAGAGGTGATGATTTTGGGGTCCCCCCTAACCTAGGGGGAGGACCAAGCAGATGCCTTGAACACAAAGAGCATATCATGCTGAACGATTCAGTGGTGGACCCTTCCTCCTAGGACTACCCCAAGCACAGTTATGGGCAAAAATACAATCCCAACCAAAGGCTCTGCAAAGCATTATGGGACGAGATTAGCAGTGGGCAGTGAATATTATAGTGTCCAATATCAAAATAATTCTACAAAGAGCTGCAGTTCAACTAGTCGTTACTAGATGTCCCTTAGGAGTCAAATGCAAAAGCATTGAAATTATTATTACATCAAGCTGCAGTTCCACTAGTCGTTACTAGATGTCCCTCACGAGTCAAATGCAAAAGCATTGAACCCCTTTCATGAAGCTTTTGCATTTGACTCGTGAGGGACATCTAGTAACGAATAGTGGAACTGCAGCTTGATGTAATAATAATTTCAATGCTTTTGCATTTGACTCCTGAGGGACATCTAGTAAGGACTAGTTGAACTGCAGCTCTTTGTAGAATTATTTTGATATTGGATACTATAATATTCACTGCCCACTGCTAATCTCGTCCCATAATGCTTTGCAGGGCCTTTGGTTGGGATTGTATTTTTGCCAATAACTGTGCTTGGGGTGGTCCTAAGAGGATGGGACCACCACCGAATCGTTCAACAAGATGTGCTTTTTGTTTTCAAGGCATCTGCTTGGTTCTCTCCCTAGGTTAGGGAGGATCCCAAAATCATCACCTCTCTCACTGCTTGTTACTTTATCGTTTTCGTGAAATGACTATATGCATTTTAGCATATAAAGACAGAGATACTTATTTTATCATAACTTGCACTGTGTAACTTGCACTGTGTAAGATGCCCTATGCAATTAGTGTAATAGTAGTTCAAAATGTACTTCGCGTAGCTACGTGTAGTGCTACTATGCAAACTACGCCCAGGGTTAGCCTACACACACAAGTGAAGTACCATTTTTCTTGGAAGACTTTGGGAAATGCAGCGTGGGTGGAATTTTGTGGATACACGCAGATTCCAGAACTTTCCACCACAGAAATCTGAGGAAATTATTATTATTTTTTTACAAAGTTTCAGGTTTTCAAGGGATTCTGGGTAGCACAACCTGGTGAGAGCTAGTCAAGTCACCCCATCCTGGATTCCCCTCGGTGTCGAGTTTTCGATAATGTATACGTTTGCTAGGTTTCCCTAGGTGCCGGCAGAGCTAGGGTTCAAAATCTACAGCTAGGCACTTTGCAAAAAAAGGGTCGGTATTCACTGTGAAAATGTGGTGTGTCCACGTTGCGTTTTGGGCCGTTTCCTGTCGCGGGCACTAGGCCTACCCACACAAGTCAGGCACCATTTTTCTCAGAAGACTTTGGGGATTGCGGGGTGGGTGGAATTTTGTGGATCCACCCAGATTCCAGAACTTTTCACCACAGAAATGTGAGGAAAATGTGTTTTGTTTGACAAAGTTTGAGGTTTGCAAGAGATTCTGGGTAACAGAACCTGGTGAGAGCCAGTCAAGTCACCCTATCCTGGATTCCCCTAGGTGTCTACTTTTCAAAAATGTATAGGTTTACTAGGTTTCCCTATGTGCCGGCAGAGCTAGGGTTCAAAATCTACAGCTAGGCACTTTCCAAAAAAAGGGTCAGTTTTCACTGTGAAAATGTGGTGTGTCCACGTTGCGTTTTGGGCCGTTTCCTGTCGCGGACACTAGGCCTACTCACACAAGTGAGGTACCATTTTTCTCAGAAGACTTTGGGGAATGCAGGGTAGGTGGAATTTTGTGGATCCACGCAGATTCCAGAACTTTCCACCACAGAAATGTGAGGAAAGTGTGCTTATTTTTACAAAGTTTGAGGTTTGCAAGAGATTCTGGGTAACAGAACCTGGTGAGAGCCAGTCAAGTCACCCTATCCTGGATTCCCCCGGGTGTCTAGTTTTCAAAAATGTATACGTTTGCTAGGTTTCCCTAGGTGCCGGCAGAGCTAGGGTTCAATATCTACAGCTAGGCACTTTGCAAAACAGAGGGTCGGTTTTCACTGTGAAAATGTGGTGTGTCCACGTTGCGTTTTGGGCTGTTTCCTGTTGCGGGCTCTAGTCCTAACCACACAAGTGAGTTACCATTTTTCTTGAAAGACTTTGGGGAACGCGGGGTTAGTGGAATTTTGTGGATCCACATAGATTCCAGAACCTTTCACCACAGAAATGTGAGGAAAATGTGTTTTGTTTGACAAAGTTTGTGGTTTGCATGGGAATCTGGGTAACAGAACCTGGTGAGAGCCAGTCAAATCATCCTATCCTGGATTCCCTAGGTGTCTACTTTTCAAAAATGTATAGATTTACTAGGTTTCTCTAGGTGCCGGCAGAGCTAGGGTTCAAAATCTACAGCTAGGCACTTTGCAAAAAAGGGTCAGTTTTCACTGTGAAAATGTGGTGTGTCCACGTTGCGTTTTGGGCCGTTTCCTGTCGCGGGCAGTAGACCTACTCACACAAGTGAGGTACCACTTTTCTCGGAAGACTTTGGGGAATGCAGGGTGGGTGGAATTTTGTGGATCCACGTAGATTCTAGAACTTTCCACCACAGAAATGTGAGGAAAGTGTGTTTATTTTTACAAAGTTTGAGGTTTGCAAGGGATTCTGGGTAACAGAACCTGGTGAGAGCCAGTCAAGTCACCCCATCCTGGATTCCCCGGGTGTCTACTTTTCAAAAATGTATATGTTTGCTAGGTTTCCCTAGGTGCCGGCAGAGCTAGGATTCAAAATCTACAGCTAGGCACTTTGCAAAAAAAGCGTCAGTTTTCACTGTGAAAATGTGGTGTGTCCAAGTTGTGTTTTGGGCCTTTTCCTGTCGTGGCCACTAGGCCTACACACACAAGTGAGGTACCATTTTTCTCGGAAGACTTTGGGAAATGCAGGGTGGGTGGAATTTTGTGGATCCACGCAGATTCCAGAACGTTCCACCACAGAAATCTTAGGAAAATGTGTTTTTTTTTTACAAAGTTTCAGGTTTTCAAGGGATTCTGGGTAGCAGAACCTGGTGAGAGCCAGTCAAGTCACCCCATCCTGGATTCTCCTCGGTGTCTAGTTTTCAAAAATGTATTTGTTTGCTAGGTTTCCCTAGGTGCCGGCAGAGCTAGGGTTAAAAATCTACAGCTAGGCACTTTGCAAAAAAAAGGGTCGGTTTTCACTGTGAAAATGTGGTTTGTCTACGTTGCGTTTTGGGCCGTTTCCTCTCGCGGGCACTAGGCCTACCCACACAAGTGAGGCACCATTTTTCTCAGAAGACTTTGGGGAACGCGGGGTGGGTGACATTTTGTGGATCCACGCAGATTCCAGAACTTTCCACCACAGAAATGTGAGGAAAGTGTGTTTATTTTGACAAGGTTTGAGGTTTGCAAGGGATTCTGGGTAATAGAACCTGGTGAGAGCCAGTCAAGTCACCCCATCCTGGATTCCCCTAGGTGTCTAGTTTTCAAAAATGTATAGGTTTGCTAGGTTTCCCTAGGTGCCGGCAGAGCTAGGGTTCAAACTCTACAGCTAGGCACTTTGCAATAAAAGGGTCAGTTTTCACAGTGAAAATGTGGTGTCTCCATGTTGCGTTTTGGGCCGTTTCCTGTCGCGGCCACTTGGCCTACCCACACAAGTGAGGTACCATTGTTCTCGGAAGACTTTGGGGAATGCAGGGTGGGTGGAATTTTGTGGATCCACGCAGATTCCAGAACTTTTCACCACAGAAATGTGAGGAAAATGTGTTTTTTTCACAAAGTTTGAGGTTTGCAAGAGATTCTGGGTAACAGAACCTGGTGAGAGCCAGTCAAGTCACCCTATCCTGGATTCCCCTAGGTGTCTACCTTTCAAAAATGTATAGGTTTACTAGGTTTCTGTAGGTGCCGGCAGAGCTAGGGTTCAAAATCTACAGCTAGGCACTTTGCAAAAAAGGGTCAGTTTTCACTGTGAAAATGTGGTGTGTCCACGTTGTGTTTTGGGCCGTTTCCTGTCGCAGGCACTAGACCTACCCACACAAGTGAGGTACCATTTTTCTCGGAAGACTTTGGGGAATGCAGGGTGGGTGGAATTTTGTGGATCCACGCATATTCCAGAACTTTCCACCACAGAAATGTGAGGAAAGTGTGTTTATTTTTACAAAGTTTGAGGTTTGCAAGGGATTCTGGGTAACACAACCTGGTGAGAGCCAATCAAGTCACCCCATCCTGGATTTCTCCGGGTGTCTACTTTTCAAAAATGTATAGGTTTGCTAGGTTTCCCTAGGTGCCGGCAGAGATAGGATTCAAAATTTACAGCTAGGCACTTTGCAAAAAAGGGTCAGTTTTCACTGGGAAAATGTGGTGTGTCCAAGTTGTGTTTTGGGCCTTTTCCTGTTGCGGCCACTAGGTTTACACTAACCCTGGGTGTAGTGCTACGCTCACGGAGCATGCATAGTTTGTGCTACTACGCAAATTGCACGTAACACAGTGCAAAAACTGTGCTAAACACGTAGCGTAACAGCAAAATTATAAACACCTACAAATACTTTGATAAAGCAATTTCCCATACTAAAAAGGATATAACCAATTCACAAAAGGAAACTTTGACAATGAAAATATGAGGCAATGAGAGAGGTGATGATTTTGGGGTCCCCCCTAACCTAGGGGGAGGACCAAGCAGATGCCTTGAACACAAAGAGAATATCATGCTGAACGATTCAGTGGTGGACCCTTCCTCCTAGGACTACCCCAAGCACAGTTATGGGCAAAAATACAATCCCAACCAAAGGCTCTGCAAAGCATTATGGGACGAGATTAGCAGTGGGCAGTGAATATTATAGTGTCCAATATCAAAATAATTCTACAAAGAGCTGCAGTTCAACTAGTCGTTACTAGATGTCCCTTAGGAGTCAAATGCAAAAGCATTGAAATTATTATTACATCAAGCTGCAGTTCCACTAGTCGTTACTAGATGTCCCTCACGAGTCAAATGCAAAAGCATTGAACCCCTTTCATGAAGCTTTTGCATTTGACTCGTGAGGGACATCTAGTAACGAATAGTGGAACTGCAGCTTGATGTAATAATACTTTCAATGCTTTTGCATTTGACTCCTGAGGGACATCTAGTAAGGACTAGTTGAACTGCAGCTCTTTGTAGAATTATTTTGATATTGGATACTATAATATTCACTGCCCACTGCTAATCTCGTCCCATAATGCTTTGCAGGGCCTTTGGTTGGGATTGTATTTTTGCCAATAACTGTGCTTGGGGTGGTCCTAAGAGGATGGGACCACCACCGAATCGTTCAACAAGATGTGCTTTTTGTTTTCAAGGCATCTGCTTGGTTCTCTCCCTAGGTTAGGGAGGATCCCAAAATCATCACCTCTCTCACTGCTTGTTACTTTATCGTTTTCACTTTTGTGAAATGACTATATGCATTTTAGCATATAAAGACAGAGATACTTATTTTATCATAACTTGCACTGTGTAATTTGCACTGTGTAAGATGCCCTATGCAATTAGCGTAATAGTAGTTCAAAATGTACTTCGCGTAGCTACGTGTAGTGCTACTATGCAAACAACGCCCAGGGTTAGTCTACACACACAAGTGAAGTACCATTTTTCTTGGAAGACTTTGGGAAATGCAGCGTGGGTGGAATTTTGTGGATACACGCAGATTCCAGAACTTTCCACCACAGAAATCTGAGGAAAATGTTTTTTTTTTTTTTACAAAGTTTCAGGTTTTCAAGGGATTCTGGGTAGCACAACCTGGTGAGAGCTAGTCAAGTCACCCCATCCTGGATTCCCCTCGGTGTCGAGTTTTCGATAATGTATACGTTTGCTAGGTTTCCCTAGGTGCCGGCAGAGCTAGGGTTCAAAATCTACAGCTAGGCACTTTGCAAAAAAAGGGTCGGTATTCACTGTGAAAATGTGGTGTGTCCACGTTGCGTTTTGGGCCGTTTCCTGTCGCGGGCACTAGGCCTACCCACACAAGTCAGGCACCATTTTTCTCAGAAGACTTTGGGGATTGCGGGGTGGGTGGAATTTTGTGGATCCACCCAGATTCCAGAACTTTTCACCACAGAAATGTGAGGAAAATGTGTTTTGTTTGACAAAGTTTGAGGTTTGCAAGAGATTCTGGGTAACAGAACCTGGTGAGAGCCAGTCAAGTCACCCTATCCTGGATTCCCCTAGGTGTCTACTTTTCAAAAATGTATAGGTTTACTAGGTTTCCCTATGTGCCGGCAGAGCTAGGGTTCAAAATCTACAGCTAGGCACTTTCCAAAAAAGGGTCAGTTTTCACTGTGAAAATGTGGTGTGTCCACGTTGCGTTTTGGGCCGTTTCCTGTCGCGGACACTAGGCCTACTCACACAAGTGAGGTACCATTTTTCTCGGAAGACTTTGGGGAATGCAGGGTAGGTGGAATTCTGTGGATCCACGCAGATTCCAGAACTTTCCACCACAGAAATGTGAGGAAAGTGTGCTTATTTTTACAAAGTTTGAGGTTTGCAAGAGATTCTGGGTAACAGAACCTGGTGAGAGCCAGTCAAGTCACCCTATCCTGGATTCCCCGGGTGTCTAGTTTTCAAAAATGTATACGTTTGCTAGGTTTCCCTAGGTGCCGGCAGAGCTAGGGTTCAATATCTACAGCTAGGCACTTTGCAAAACAGAGGGTCGGTTTTCACTGTGAAAATGTGGTGTGTCCACGTTGCGTTTTGGGCTGTTTCCTGTTGCGGGCTCTAGTCCTAACCACACAAGTGAGTTACCATTTTTCTTGGAAGACTTTGGGGAACGCGGGGTTAGTGGAATTTTGTGGATCCACATAGATTCCAGAACCTTTCACCACAGAAATGTGAGGAAAATGTGTTTTGTTTGACAAAGTTTGTGGTTTGCATGGGAATCTGGGTAACAGAACCTGGTGAGAGCCAGTCAAATCATCCTATCCTGGATTCCCCTAGGTGTCTACTTTTCAAAAATGTATAGATTTACTAGGTTTCTCTAGGTGCCGGCAGAGCTAGGGTTCAAAATCTACAGCTAGGCACTTTGCAAAAAAGGGTCAGTTTTCACTGTGAAAATGTGGTGTGTCCACGTTGCGTTTTGGGCCGTTTCCTGTCGCGGGCAGTAGACCTACCCACACAAGTGAGGTACCACTTTTCTCAGAAGACTTTGGGGAATGCAGGGTGGGTGGAATTTTGTGGATCCACGTAGATTCTAGAACTTTCCACCACAGAAATGTGAGGAAAGTGTGTTTATTTTTACAAAGTTTGAGGTTTGCAAGGGATTCTGGGTAACAGAACCTGGTGAGAGCCAGTCAAGTCACCCCATCCTGGATTCCCCGGGTGTCTACTTTTCAAAAATGTATATGTTTGCTAGGTTTCCCTAGGTGCCGGCAGAGCTAGGATTCAAAATCTACAGCTAGGCACTTTGCAAAAAAAGCGTCAGTTTTCACTGTGAAAATGTGGTGTGTCCAAGTTGTGTTTTGGGCCTTTTCCTGTCGTGGCCACTAGGCCTACACACACAAGTGAGGTACCATTTTTCTCGGAAGACTTTGGGAAATGCAGGGTGGGTGGAATTTTGTGGATCCACGCAGATTCCAGAACGTTCCACCACAGAAATCTTAGGAAATTTTTTTTTTTTTTTACAAAGTTTCAGGTTTTCAAGGGATTCTGGGTAGCAGAACCTGGTGAGAGCCAGTCAAGTCACCCCATCCTGGATTCTCCTCGGTGTCTAGTTTTCAAAAATGTATTTGTTTGCTAGGTTTCCCTAGGTGCCGGCAGAGCTAGGGTTAAAAATCTACAGCTAGGCACTTTGCAAAAAAAAGGGTCGGTTTTCACTGTGAAAATGTGGTTTGTCTACGTTGCGTTTTGGGCCGTTTCCTCTCGCGGGCACTAGGCCTACCCACACAAGTGAGGCACCATTTTTCTCAGAAGACTTTGGGGAACGCGGGGTGGGTGACATTTTGTGGATCCACGCAGATTCCAGAACTTTCCACCACAGAAATGTGAGGAAAGTGTGTTTATTTTGACAAGGTTTGAGGTTTGCAAGGGATTCTGGGTAATAGAACCTGGTGAGAGCCAGTCAAGTCACCCCATCCTGGATTCCCCTAGGTGTCTAGTTTTCAAAAATGTATAGGTTTGCTAGGTTTCCCTAGGTGCCGGCAGAGCTAGGGTTCAAACTCTACAGCTAGGCACTTTGCAATAAAAGGGTCAGTTTTCACAGTGAAAATGTGGTGTCTCCATGTTGCGTTTTGGGCCGTTTCCTGTCGCGGCCACTTGGCCTACCCACACAAGTGAGGTACCATTGTTCTCGGAAGACTTTGGGGAATGCAGGGTGGGTGGAATTTTGTGGATCCACGCAGATTCCAGAACTTTTCACCACAGAAATGTGAGGAAAATGTGTTTTTTTCACAAAGTTTGAGGTTTGCAAGAGATTCTGGGTAACAGAACCTGGTGAGAGCCAGTCAAGTCACCCTATCCTGGATTCCCCTAGGTGTCTACCTTTCAAAAATGTATAGGTTTACTAGGTTTCTGTAGGTGCCGGCAGAGCTAGGGTTCAAAATCTACAGCTAGGCACTTTGCAAAAAAGGGTCAGTTTTCACTGTGAAAATGTGGTGTGTCCACGTTGTGTTTTGGGCCGTTTCCTGTCGCAGGCACTAGACCTACCCACACAAGTGAGGTACCATTTTTCTCGGAAGACTTTGGGGAATGCAGGGTGGGTGGAATTTTGTGGATCCACGCATATTCCAGAACTTTCCACCACAGAAATGTGAGGAAAGTGTGTTTATTTTTACAAAGTTTGAGGTTTGCAAGGGATTCTGGGTAACACAACCTGGTGAGAGCCAATCAAGTCACCCCATCCTGGATTTCTCCGGGTGTCTACTTTTCAAAAATGTATCGGTTTGCTAGGTTTCCCTAGGTGCCGGCAGAGATAGGATTCAAAATTTACAGCTAGGCACTTTGCAAAAAAAGGGTCAGTTTTCACTGGGAAAATGTGGTGTGTCCAAGTTGTGTTTTGGGCCTTTTCCTGTTGCGGCCACTAGGTTTACACTAACCCTGGGTGTAGTACTACGCTCACAGAGCATGCATAGTTTGTGCTACTACGCAAATTGCACGTAACACAGTGCAAAAACTGTGCTAAACACGTAGCGTAACAGCAAAATTATAAACACCTACAAATACTTTGATAAAGCAATTTCCCATACTAAAAAGGATATAACCAATTCACAAAAGGAAACTTTGACAATGAAAATATGAGGCAATGAGAGAGGTGATGATTTTGGGGTCCCCTAACCTAGGGGAGGACCAAGCAGATGCCTTGAACACAAAGAGAATATCATGCTGAACGATTCAGTGGTGGACCCTTCCTCCTAGGACTACCCCAAGCACAGTTATGGGCAAAAATACAATCCCAACCAAAGGCTCTGCAAAGCATTATGGGACGAGATTAGCAGTGGGCAGTGAATATTATAGTGTCCAATATCAAAATAATTCTACAAAGAGCTGCAGTTCAACTAGTCGTTACTAGATGTCCCTTAGGAGTCAAATGCAAAAGCATTGAAATTATTATTACATCAAGCTGCAGTTCCACTAGTCGTTACTAGATGTCCCTCACGAGTCAAATGCAAAAGCATTGAACCCCTTTCATGAAGCTTTTGCATTTGACTCGTGAGGGACATCTAGTAACGAATAGTGGAACTGCAGCTTGATGTAATAATAATTTCAATGCTTTTGCATTTGACTCCTGAGGGACATCTAGTAAGGACTAGTTGAACTGCAGCTCTTTGTAGAATTATTTTGATATTGGATACTATAATATTCACTGCCCACTGCTAATCTCGTCCCATAATGCTTTGCAGGGCCTTTGGTTGGGATTGTATTTTTGCCAATAACTGTGCTTGGGGTGGTCCTAAGAGGATGGGACCACCACCGAATCGTTCAACAAGATGTGCTTTTTGTTTTCAAGGCATCTGCTTGGTTCTCTCCCTAGGTTAGGGAGGATCCCAAAATCATCACCTCTCTCACTGCTTGTTACTTTATCGTTTTACGTGAAATGACTATATGCATTTTAGCATATAAAGACAGAGATACTTATTTTATCATAACTTGCACTGTGTAACTTGCACTGTGTAAGATGCCCTATGCAATTAGTGTAATAGTAGTTCAAAATGTACTTCGCGTAGCTACGTGTAGTGCTACTATGCAAACTACGCCCAGGGTTAGCCTACACACACAAGTGAAGTACCATTTTTCTTGGAAGACTTTGGGAAATGCAGCGTGGGTGGAATTTTGTGGATACACGCAGATTCCAGAACTTTCCACCACAGAAATCTGAGGAAATTATTATTATTTTTTTTTTTACAAAGTTTCAGGTTTTCAAGGGATTCTGGGTAGCACAACCTGGTGAGAGCTAGTCAAGTCACCCCATCCTGGATTCCCCTCGGTGTCGAGTTTTCGATAATGTATACGTTTGCTAGGTTTCCCTAGGTGCCGGCAGAGCTAGGGTTCAAAATCTACAGCTAGGCACTTTGCAAAAAAAGGGTCGGTATTCACTGTGAAAATGTGGTGTGTCCACGTTGCGTTTTGGGCCGTTTCCTGTCGCGGGCACTAGGCCTACCCACACAAGTCAGGCACCATTTTTCTCAGAAGACTTTGGGGATTGCGGGGTGGGTGGAATTTTGTGGATCCACCCAGATTCCAGAACTTTTCACCACAGAAATGTGAGGAAAATGTGTTTTGTTTGACAAAGTTTGAGGTTTGCAAGAGATTCTGGGTAACAGAACCTGGTGAGAGCCAGTCAAGTCACCCTATCCTGGATTCCCCTAGGTGTCTACTTTTCAAAAATGTATAGGTTTACTAGGTTTCCCTATGTGCCGGCAGAGCTAGGGTTCAAAATCTACAGCTAGGCACTTTCCAAAAAAAGGGTCAGTTTTCACTGTGAAAATGTGGTGTGTCCACGTTGCGTTTTGGGCCGTTTCCTGTCGCGGACACTAGGCCTACTCACACAAGTGAGGTACCATTTTTCTCGGAAGACTTTGGGGAATGCAGGGTAGGTGAGATTTTGTGGATCCACGCAGATTCCAGAACTTTCCACCACAGAAATGTGAGGAAAGTGTGCTTATTTTTACAAAGTTTGAGGTTTGCAAGAGATTCTGGGTAACAGAACCTGGTGAGAGCCAGTCAAGTCACCCTATCCTGGATTCCCCGGGTGTCTAGTTTTCAAAAATGTATACGTTTGCTAGGTTTCCCTAGGTGCCGGCAGAGCTAGGGTTCAATATCTACAGCTAGGCACTTTGCAAAACAGAGGGTCGGTTTTCACTGTGAAAATGTGGTGTGTCCACGTTGCGTTTTGGGCTGTTTCCTGTTGCGGGCTCTAGTCCTAACCACACAAGTGAGTTACCATTTTTCTTGAAAGACTTTGGGGAACGCGGGGTTAGTGGAATTTTGTGGATCCACATAGATTCCAGAACCTTTCACCACAGAAATGTGAGGAAAATGTGTTTTGTTTGACAAAGTTTGTGGTTTGCACGGGAATCTGGGTAACAGAACCTGGTGAGAGCCAGTCAAATCATCCTATCCTGGATTCCCCTAGGTGTCTACTTTTCAAAAATGTATAGATTTACTAGGTTTCTCTAGGTGCCGGCAGAGCTAGGGTTCAAAATCTACAGCTAGGCACTTTGCAAAAAAGGGTCAGTTTTCACTGTGAAAATGTGGTGTGTCCACGTTGCGTTTTGGGCCGTTTCCTGTCGCGGGCAGTAGACCTACCCACACAAGTGAGGTACCACTTTTCTCGGAAGACTTTGGGGAATGCAGGGTGGGTGGAATTTTGTGGATCCATGTAGATTCTAGAACTTTCCACCACAGAAATGTGAGGAAAGTGTGTTTATTTTTACAAAGTTTGAGGTTTGCAAGGGATTCTGGGTAACAGAACCTGGTGAGAGCCAGTCAAGTCACCCCATCCTGGATTCCCCGGGTGTCTACTTTTCAAAAATGTATATGTTTGCTAGGTTTCCCTAGGTGCCGGCAGAGCTAGGATTCAAAATCTACAGCTAGGCACTTTGCAAAAAAGCGTCAGTTTTCACTGTGAAAATGTGGTGTGTCCAAGTTGTGTTTTGGGCCTTTTCCTGTCGTGGCCACTAGGCCTACACACACAAGTGAGGTACCATTTTTCTCGGAAGACTTTGGGAAATGCAGGGTGGGTGGAATTTTGTGGATCCACGCAGATTCCAGAACGTTCCACCACAGAAATCTTAGGAAAATGTGTTTTTTTTTTTACAAAGTTTCAGGTTTTCAAGGGATTCTGGGTAGCAGAACCTGGTGAGAGCCAGTCAAGTCACCCCATCCTGGATTCTCCTCGGTGTCTAGTTTTCAAAAATGTATTTGTTTGCTAGGTTTCCCTAGGTGCCGGCAGAGCTAGGGTTAAAAATCTACAGCTAGGCACTTTGCAAAAAAAAGGGTCGGTTTTCACTGTGAAAATGTGGTTTGTCTACGTTGCGTTTTGGGCCGTTTCCTCTCGCGGGCACTAGGCCTACCCACACAAGTGAGGCACCATTTTTCTCAGAAGACTTTGGGGAACGCGGGGTGGGTGACATTTTGTGGATCCACGCAGATTCCAGAACTTTCCACCACAGAAATGTGAGGAAAGTGTGTTTATTTTGACAAGGTTTGAGGTTTGCAAGGGATTCTGGGTAATAGAACCTGGTGAGAGCCAGTCAAGTCACCCCATCCTGGATTCCCCTAGGTGTCTAGTTTTCAAAAATGTATAGGTTTGCTAGGTTTCCCTAGGTGCCGGCAGAGCTAGGGTTCAAACTCTACAGCTAGGCACTTTGCAATAAAAGGGTCAGTTTTCACAGTGAAAATGTGGTGTCTCCATGTTGCGTTTTGGGCCGTTTCCTGTCGCGGCCACTTGGCCTACCCACACAAGTGAGGTACCATTGTTCTCGGAAGACTTTGGGGAATGCAGGGTGGGTGGAATTTTGTGGATCCACGCAGATTCCAGAACTTTTCACCACAGAAATGTGAGGAAAATGTGTTTTTTTTCACAAAGTTTGAGGTTTGCAAGAGATTCTGGGTAACAGAACCTGGTGAGAGCCAGTCAAGTCACCCTATCCTGGATTCCCCTAGGTGTCTACCTTTCAAAAATGTATAGGTTTACTAGGTTTCTGTAGGTGCCGGCAGAGCTAGGGTTCAAAATCTACAGCTAGGCACTTTGCAAAAAAAGCGTCAGTTTTCACTGTGAAAATGTGGTGTGTCCACGTTGTGTTTTGGGCCGTTTCCTGTCGCAGGCACTAGACCTACCCACACAAGTGAGGTACCATTTTTCTCGGAAGACTTTGGGGAATGCAGGGTGGGTGGAATTTTGTGGATCCACGCATATTCCAGAACTTTCCACCACAGAAATGTGAGGAAAGTGTGTTTATTTTTACAAAGTTTGAGGTTTGCAAGGGATTCTGGGTAACACAACCTGGTGAGAGCCAATCAAGTCACCCCATCCTGGATTTCTCCGGGTGTCTACTTTTCAAAAATGTATAGGTTTGCTAGGTTTCCCTAGGTGCCGGCAGAGATAGGATTCAAAATTTACAGCTAGGCACTTTGCAAAAAAGGGTCAGTTTTCACTGGGAAAATGTGGTGTGTCCAAGTTGTGTTTTGGGCCTTTTCCTGTTGCGGCCACTAGGTTTACACTAACCCTGGGTGTAGTGCTACGCTCACGGAGCATGCATAGTTTGTGCTACTACGCAAATTGCACATGACACAGTGCAAAAACTGTGCTAAACACGTAGCGTAACAGCAA
This sequence comes from Calotriton arnoldi, assembly GCA_963921515.1. NCBI lineage: Eukaryota > Metazoa > Chordata > Amphibia > Caudata > Salamandridae > Calotriton > Calotriton arnoldi. The sequence goes on along the minus strand of CAWUFW010007073.1, from coordinate 433,071 downwards.
AATTATAAACACCTACAAATACTTTGATAAAGCAATTTCCCATACTAAAAAGGATATAACCAATTCACAAAAGGAAACTTTGACAATGAAAATATGAGGCAATGAGAGAGGTGATGATTTTGGGGTGCCCCCTAACCTAGGGGGAGGACCAAGCAGATGCCTTGAACACAAAGAGAATATCATGCTGAACGATTCAGTGGTGGACCCTTCCTCCTAGGACTACCCCAAGCACAGTTATGGGCAAAAATACAATCCCAACCAAAGGCTCTGCAAAGCATTATGGGACGAGATTAGCAGTGGGCAGTGAATATTATAGTGTCCAATATCAAAATAATTCTACAAAGAGCTGCAGTTCAACTAGTCGTTACTAGATGTCCCTTAGGAGTCAAATGCAAAAGCATTGAAATTATTATTACATCAAGCTGCAGTTCCACTAGTCGTTACTAGATGTCCCTCACGAGTCAAATGCAAAAGCATTGAACCCCTTTCATGAAGCTTTTGCATTTGACTCGTGAGGGACATCTAGTAACGAATAGTGGAACTGCAGCTTGATGTAATAATAATTTCAATGCTTTTGCATTTGACTCCTGAGGGACATCTAGTAAGGACTAGTTGAACTGCAGCTCTTTGTAGAATTATTTTGATATTGGATACTATAATATTCACTGCCCACTGCTAATCTCGTCCCATAATGCTTTGCAGGGCCTTTGGTTGGGATTGTATTTTTGCCAATAACTGTGCTTGGGGTGGTCCTAAGAGGATGGGACCACCACCGAATCGTTCAACAAGATGTGCTTTTTGTTTTCAAGGCATCTGCTTGGTTCTCTCCCTAGGTTAGGGAGGATCCCAAAATCATCACCTCTCTCACTGCTTGTTACTTTATCGTTTTCACTTTTGTGAAATGACTATATGCATTTTAGCATATAAAGACAGAGATACTTATTTTATCATAACTTGCACTGTGTAACTTGCACTGTGTAAGATGCCCTATGCAATTAGCGTAATAGTAGTTCAAAATGTACTTCGCGTAGCTACGTGTAGTGCTACTATGCAAACTACGCCCAGGGTTAGTCTACACACACAAGTGAAGTACCATTTTTCTTGGAAGACTTTGGGAAATGCAGCGTGGGTGGAATTTTGTGGATACACGCAGATTCCAGAACTTTCCACCACAGAAATCTGAGGAAAATGTTTTTTTTTTTTTTTACAAAGTTTCAGGTTTTCAAGGGATTCTGGGTAGCACAACCTGGTGAGAGCTAGTCAAGTCACCCCATCCTGGATTCCCCTCGGTGTCGAGTTTTCGATAATGTATACGTTTGCTAGGTTTCCCTAGGTGCCGGCAGAGCTAGGGTTCAAAATCTACAGCTAGGCACTTTGCAAAAAAAAGGGTCGGTATTCACTGTGAAAATGTGGTGTGTCCACGTTGCGTTTTGGGCCGTTTCCTGTCGCGGGCACTAGGCCTACCCACACAAGTCAGGCACCATTTTTCTCAGAAGACTTTGGGGATTGCGGGGTGGGTGGAATTTTGTGGATCCACCCAGATTCCAGAACTTTTCACCACAGAAATGTGAGGAAAATGTGTTTTGTTTGACAAAGTTTGAGGTTTGCAAGAGATTCTGGGTAACAGAACCTGGTGAGAGCCAGTCAAGTCACCCTATCCTGGATTCCCCTAGGTGTCTACTTTTCAAAAATGTATAGGTGTACTAGGTTTCCCTATGTGCCGGCAGAGCTAGGGTTCAAAATCTACAGCTAGGCACTTTCCAAAAAAGGGTCAGTTTTCACTGTGAAAATGTGGTGTGTCCACGTTGCGTTTTGGGCCGTTTCCTGTCGCGGACACTAGGCCTACTCACACAAGTGAGGTACCATTTTTCTCGGAAGACTTTGGGGAATGCAGGGTAGGTGGAATTCTGTGGATCCACGCAGATTCCAGAACTTTCCACCACAGAAATGTGAGGAAAGTGTGCTTATTTTTACAAAGTTTGAGGTTTGCAAGAGATTCTGGGTAACAGAACCTGGTGAGAGCCAGTCAAGTCACCCTATCCTGGATTCCCCGGGTGTCTAGTTTTCAAAAATGTATACGTTTGCTAGGTTTCCCTAGGTGCCGGCAGAGCTAGGGTTCAATATCTACAGCTAGGCACTTTGCAAAACAGAGGGTCGGTTTTCACTGTGAAAATGTGGTGTGTCCACGTTGCGTTTTGGGCTGTTTCCTGTTGCGGGCTCTAGTCCTAACCACACAAGTGAGTTACCATTTTTCTTGGAAGACTTTGGGGAACGCGGGGTTAGTGGAATTTTGTGGATCCACATAGATTCCAGAACCTTTCACCACAGAAATGTGAGGAAAATGTGTTTTGTTTGACAAAGTTTGTGGTTTGCATGGGAATCTGGGTAACAGAACCTGGTGAGAGCCAGTCAAATCATCCTATCCTGGATTCCCCTAGGTGTCTACTTTTCAAAAATGTATAGATTTACTAGGTTTCTCTAGGTGCCGGCAGAGCTAGGGTTCAAAATCTACAGCTAGGCACTTTGCAAAAAAGGGTCAGTTTTCACTGTGAAAATGTGGTGTGTCCACGTTGCGTTTTGGGCCGTTTCCTGTCGCGGGCAGTAGACCTACCCACACAAGTGAGGTACCACTTTTCTCGGAAGACTTTGGGGAATGCAGGGTGGGTGGAATTTTGTGGATCCACGTAGATTCTAGAACTTTCCACCACAGAAATGTGAGGAAAGTGTGTTTATTTTTACAAAGTTTGAGGTTTGCAAGGGATTTTGGGTAACAGAACCTGGTGAGAGCCAGTCAAGTCACCCCATCCTGGATTCCCCCGGGTGTCTACTTTTCAAAAATGTATATGTTTGCTAGGTTTCCCTAGGTGCCGGCAGAGCTAGGATTCAAAATCTACAACTAGGCACTTTGCAAAAAAAGCGTCAGTTTTCACTGTGAAAATGTGGTGTGTCCAAGTTGTGTTTTGGGCCTTTTCCTGTCGTGGCCACTAGGCCTACACACACAAGTGAGGTACCATTTTTCTCGGAAGACTTTGGGAAATGCAGGGTGGGTGGAATTTTGTGGATCCACGCAGATTCCAGAACGTTCCACCACAGAAATCTTAGGAAAATGTGTTTTTTTTTTTACAAAGTTTCAGGTTTTCAAGGGATTCTGGGTAGCAGAACCTGGTGAGAGCCAGTCAAGTCACCCCATCCTGGATTCTCCTCGGTGTCTAGTTTTCAAAAATGTATTTGTTTGCTAGGTTTCCCTAGGTGCCGGCAGAGCTAGGGTTAAAAATCTACAGCTAGGCACTTTGCAAAAAAAGGGTCGGTTTTCACTGTGAAAATGTGGTTTGTCTACGTTGCGTTTTGGGCCGTTTCCTCTCGCGGGCACTAGGCCTACCCACACAAGTGAGGCACCATTTTTCTCAGAAGACTTTGGGGAACGCGGGGTGGGTGACATTTTGTGGATCCACGCAGATTCCAGAACTTTCCACCACAGAAATGTGAGGAAAGTGTGTTTATTTTGACAAGGTTTGAGGTTTGCAAGGGATTCTGGGTAATAGAACCTGGTGAGAGCCAGTCAAGTCACCCCATCCTGGATTCCCCTAGGTGTCTAGTTTTCAAAAATGTATAGGTTTGCTAGGTTTCCCTAGGTGCCGGCAGAGCTAGGGTTCAAACTCAACAGCTAGGCACTTTGCAATAAAAGGGTCAGTTTTCACAATGAAAATGTGGTGTCTCCATGTTGCGTTTTGGGCCGTTTCCTGTCGCGGCCACTTGGCCTACCCACACAAGTGAGGTACCATTGTTCTCGGAAGACTTTGGGGAATGCAGGGTGGGTGGAATTTTGTGGATCCACGCAGATTCCAGAACTTTTCACCACAGAAATGTGAGGAAAATGTGTTTTTTTTCACAAAGTTTGAGGTTTGCAAGAGATTCTGGGTAACAGAACCTGGTGAGAGCCAGTCAAGTCACCCTATCCTGGATTCCCCTAGGTGTCTACCTTTCAAAAATGTATAGGTTTACTAGGTTTCTGTAGGTGCCGGCAGAGCTAGGGTTCAAAATCTACAGCTAGGCACTTTGCAAAAAAAGGGTCAGTTTTCACTGTGAAAATGTGGTGTGTACACGTTGTGTTTTGGGCCGTTTCCTGTCGCAGGCACTAGACCTACCCACACAAGTGAGGTACCATTTTTCTCGGAAGACTTTGGGGAATGCAGGGTGGGTGGAATTTTGTGGATCCACGCATATTCCAGAACTTTCCACCACAGAAATGTGAGGAAAGTGTGTTTATTTTTACAAAGTTTGAGGTTTGCAAGGCATTCTGGGTAACACAACCTGGTGAGAGCCAATCAAGTCACCCCATCCTGGATTTCTCCGGGTGTCTACTTTTCAAAAATGTATAGGTTTGCTAGGTTTCCCTAGGTGCCGGCAGAGATAGGATTCAAAATTTACAGCTAGGCACTTTGCAAAAAAGGGTCAGTTTTCACTGGGAAAATGTGGTGTGTCCAAGTTGTGTTTTGGGCCTTTTCCTGTTGCGGCCACTAGGTTTACACTAACCCTGGGTGTAGTGCTACGCTCACGGAGCATGCATAGTTTGTGCTACTACGCAAATTGCACGTAACACAGTGCAAAAACTGTGCTAAACACGTAGCGTAACAGCAAAATTATAAACACCTACAAATACTTTGATAAAGCAATTTCCCATACTAAAAAGGATATAACCAATTCACAAAAGGAAACTTTGACAATGAAAATATGAGGCAATGAGAGAGGTGATGATTTTGGGTCCCCCTAACCTAGGGGAGGACCAAGCAGATGCCTTGAACACAAAGAGAATATCATGCTGAACGATTCAGTGGTGGACCCTTCCTCCTAGGACTACCCCAAGCACAGTTATGGGCAAAAATACAATCCCAACCAAAGGCTCTGCAAAGCATTATGGGACGAGATTAGCAGTGGGCAGTGAATATTATAGTGTCCAATATCAAAATAATTCTACAAAGAGCTGCAGTTCAACTAGTCGTTACTAGATGTCCCTTAGGAGTCAAATGCAAAAGCATTGAAATTATTATTACATCAAGCTGCAGTTCCACTAGTCGTTACTAGATGTCCCTCACGAGTCAAATGCAAAAGCATTGAACCCCTTTCATGAAGCTTTTGCATTTGACTCGTGAGGGACATCTAGTAACGAATAGTGGAACTGCAGCTTGATGTAATAATAATTTCAATGCTTTTGCATTTGACTCCTGAGGGACATCTAGTAAGGACTAGTTGAACTGCAGCTCTTTGTAGAATTATTTTGATATTGGATACTATAATATTCACTGCCCACTGCTAATCTCGTCCCATAATGCTTTGCAGGGCCTTTGGTTGGGATTGTATTTTTGCCAATAACTGTGCTTGGGGTGGTCCTAAGAGGATGGGACCACCACCGAATCGTTCAACAAGATGTGCTTTTTGTTTTCAAGGCATCTGCTTGGTTCTCTCCCTAGGTTAGGGAGGATCCCAAAATCATCACCTCTCTCACTGCTTGTTACTTTATCGTTTTCACTTTTGTGAAATGACTATATGCATTTTAGCATATAAAGACAGAGATACTTATTTTATCATAACTTGCACTGTGTAACTTGCACTGTGTAAGATGCCCTATGCAATTAGCGTAATAGTAGTTCAAAATGTACTTCGCGTAGCTACGTGTAGTGCTACTATGCAAACTACGCCCAGGGTTAGCCTACACACACAAGTGAAGTACCATTTTTCTTGGAAGACTTTGGGAAATGCAGCGTGGGTGGAATTTTGTGGATACACGCAGATTCCAGAACTTTCCACCACAGAAATCTGAGGAAAATGTTTTTTTTTTTTTTACAAAGTTTCAGGTTTTCAAGGGATTCTGGGTAGCACAACCTGGTGAGAGCTAGTCAAGTCACCCCATCCTGGATTCCCCTCGGTGTCGAGTTTTCGATAATGTATACGTTTGCTAGGTTTCCCTAGGTGCCGGCAGAGCTAGGGTTCAAAATCTACAGCTAGGCACTTTGCAAAAAAAGGGTCGGTATTCACTGTGAAAATGTGGTGTGTCCACGTTGCGTTTTGGGCCGTTTCCTGTCGCGGGCACTAGGCCTACCCACACAAGTCAGGCACCATTTTTCTCAGAAGACTTTGGGGATTGCGGGGTGGGTGGAATTTTGTGGATCCACCCAGATTCCAGAACTTTTCACCACAGAAATGTGAGGAAAATGTGTTTTGTTTGACAAAGTTTGAGGTTTGCAAGAGATTCTGGGTAACAGAACCTGGTGAGAGCCAGTCAAGTCACCCTATCCTGGATTCCCTAGGTGTCTACTTTTCAAAAATGTATAGGTTTACTAGGTTTCCCTATGTGCCGGCAGAGCTAGGGTTCAAAATCTACAGCTAGGCACTTTCCAAAAAAGGGTCAGTTTTCACTGTGAAAATGTGGTGTGTCCACGTTGCGTTTTGGGCCGTTTCCTGTCGCGGACACTAGGCCTACTCACACAAGTGAGGTACCATTTTTCTCGGAAGACTTTGGGGAATGCAGGGTAGGTGGAATTCTGTGGATCCACGCAGATTCCAGAACTTTCCACCACAGAAATGTGAGGAAAGTGTGCTTATTTTTACAAAGTTTGAGGTTTGCAAGAGATTCTGGGTAACAGAACCTGGTGAGAGCCAGTCAAGTCACCCTATCCTGGATTCCCCGGGTGTCTAGTTTTCAAAAATGTATACGTTTGCTAGGTTTCCCTAGGTGCCGGCAGAGCTAGGGTTCAATATCTACAGCTAGGCACTTTGCAAAACAGAGGGTCGGTTTTCACTGTGAAAATGTGGTGTGTCCACGTTGCGTTTTGGGCTGTTTCCTGTTGCGGGCTCTAGTCCTAACCACACAAGTGAGTTACCATTTTTCTTGGAAGACTTTGGGGAACGCGGGGTTAGTGGAATTTTGTGGATCCACATAGATTCCAGAACCTTTCACCACAGAAATGTGAGGAAAATGTGTTTTGTTTGACAAAGTTTGTGGTTTGCATGGGAATCTGGGTAACAGAACCTGGTGAGAGCCAGTCAAATCATCCTATCCTGGATTCCCCTAGGTGTCTACTTTTCAAAAATGTATAGATTTACTAGGTTTCTCTAGGTGCCGGCAGAGCTAGGGTTCAAAATCTACAGCTAGGCACTTTGCAAAAAAGGGTCAGTTTTCACTGTGAAAATGTGGTGTGTCCACGTTGCGTTTTGGGTCGTTTCCTGTCGCGGGCAGTAGACCTACCCACACAAGTGAGGTACCACTTTTCTCAGAAGACTTTGGGGAATGCAGGGTGGGTGGAATTTTGTGGATCCACGTAGATTCTAGAACTTTCCACCACAGAAATGTGAGGAAAGTGTGTTTATTTTTACAAAGTTTGAGGTTTGCAAGGGATTCTGGGTAACAGAACCTGGTGAGAGCCAGTCAAGTCACCCCATCCTGGATTCCCCCGGGTGTCTACTTTTCAAAAATGTATATGTTTGCTAGGTTTCCCTAGGTGCCGGCAGAGCTAGGATTCAAAATCTACAGCTAGGCACTTTGCAAAAAAAGCGTCAGTTTTCACTGTGAAAATGTGGTGTGTCCAAGTTGTGTTTTGGGCCTTTTCCTGTCGTGGCCACTAGGCCTACACACACAAGTGAGGTACCATTTTTCTCGGAAGACTTTGGGAAATGCAGGGTGGGTGGAATTTTGTGGATCCACGCAGATTCCAGAACGTTCCACCACAGAAATCTTAGGAAAATGTGTTTTTTTTTTTACAAAGTTTCAGGTTTTCAAGGGATTCTGGGTAGCAGAACCTGGTGAGAGCCAGTCAAGTCACCCCATCCTGGATTCTCCTCGGTGTCTAGTTTTCAAAAATGTATTTGTTTGCTAGGTTTCCCTAGGTGCCGGCAGAGCTAGGGTTAAAAATCTACAGCTAGGCACTTTGCAAAAAAAGGGTCGGTTTTCACTGTGAAAATGTGGTTTGTCTACGTTGCGTTTTGGGCCGTTTCCTCTCGCGGGCACTAGGCCTACCCACACAAGTGAGGCACCATTTTTCTCAGAAGACTTTGGGGAACGCGGGGTGGGTGACATTTTGTGGATCCACGCAGATTCCAGAACTTTCCACCACAGAAATGTGAGGAAAGTGTGTTTATTTTGACAAGGTTTGAGGTTTGCAAGGGATTCTGGGTAATAGAACCTGGTGAGAGCCAGTCAAGTCACCCCATCCTGGATTCCCCTAGGTGTCTAGTTTTCAAAAATGTATAGGTTTGCTAGGTTTCCCTAGGTGCCGGCAGAGCTAGGGTTCAAACTCTACAGCTAGGCACTTTGCAATAAAAGGGTCAGTTTTCACAGTGAAAATGTGGTGTCTCCATGTTGCGTTTTGGGCCGTTTCCTGTCGCGGCCACTTGGCCTACCCACACAAGTGAGGTACCATTGTTCTCGGAAGACTTTGGGGAATGCAGGGTGGGTGGAATTTTGTGGATCCACGCAGATTCCAGAACTTTTCACCACAGAAATGTGAGGAAAATGTGTTTTTTTTCACAAAGTTTGAGGTTTGCAAGAGATTCTGGGTAACAGAACCTGGTGAGAGCCAGTCAAGTCACCCTATCCTGGATTCCCCTAGGTGTCTACCTTTCAAAAATGTATAGGTTTACTAGGTTTCTGTAGGTGCCGGCAGAGCTAGGGTTCAAAATCTACAGCTAGGCACTTTGCAAAAAAAGGGTCAGTTTTCACTGTGAAAATGTGGTGTGTCCACGTTGTGTTTTGGGCCGTTTCCTGTCGCGGGCACTAGACCTACCCACACAAGTGAGGTACCACTTTTCTCGGAAGACTTTGGGGAATGCAGGGTGGGTGGAATTTTGTGGATCCACACAGATTCCAGAACTTTCCACCACAGAAATGTGAGGAAAGTGTGCTTATTTTTACAAAGTTTGAGGTTTGCAAGAGATTCTGGGTAACAGAACCTGGTGAGAGCCAGTCAAGTCACCCTATCCTGGATTCCCCCGGGTGTCTAGTTTTCAAAAATGTATAGGTTTGCTAGGTTTCCCTAGGTGCCGGCAGAGCTAGGATTCAAAATCTACAGCTAGGCACTTGCAAAACAAGTGTCAGTTTTCACTGTGAAAATGTGGTGTGTCCAAGTTGCGTTTTGGGCCTTTTCTTCTCGCGGCCACCAGGCCTACACACACAAGTGAGATACCATTTTTCTCGGAAGACTTTGGGAAATGCAGGGTGTGTGGAATTTTGTGTATCCATGCAGATTCCAGAACTTTCCACCACAGAAATCTGAGGAAAATGTGTTTTTTTGACAAAGTTTCAGGTTTTCAAGGGATTCTGGGTAGCAGAACCTGGTGAGAGCCAGTCAAGTCACCCCATCCTGGATTCCCCTCGGTGTCTAGTTTTAAAAAATTTATTTGTTTACTAGGTTTCCCTAGGTGCCGGCAGAGCTAGGGTTGAAAATCTACAGCTAGGCACTTTGCAAAAAAAAGGGGCAGTTTTCACTGTGAAAATGTGGTGTGTCCATGTTGCGTTTTGGGCCGTTTCCTGTCGCGGGGACTAGGCCTACCCACACAAGTGAGATACCATTGTTTTCAGAAGACTTTGGGGAACGCGGGGTGCATGGAATTTTGTGGATCCACGCAGATTCCAGAACTTTTCACTACAGAAATGTGAGGAAAATGTGTTTTGTTTGACAAAGTTTGAGCTTTGCAAGGGAATCTGGGTAACAGAACCTGGTGAGAGCCAATCAAATCATCCTATCCTGGATTCCCCTAGGTGTCTACTTTTCTTTTTCAAAAATGTATAGGTTTACTAGGTTTCCCTAGGTGCCGGCAGAGCTAGGGTTCAAAATCTACAGCTAGGCACTTTGCAAAAAAAAGGGTCAGTTTTCACTGTGAAAATGTGGTGTGTCCACTTTGCGTTTTGGGCCGTTTCCTGTCGCGGGCACTAGGCCTACCCACACAAGTGAGGTACCATTGTTTTCAGAAGACTTTGGGGAATGCAGGGTGGGTAAAATTTTGTGGATCCACGCAGATTCCAGAACTTTCTACCACATAAATATGAGGAAAGTGTGTTTATTTTTACAAAGTTTGAGGTTTGCAAGGGATTCTGGGTAACAGAACCTGGTGAGAGCCAGTCAAGTCACCCCATCCTGCATTCCCCTAGGTGTCTAGTTTTCAAAAATGTATAAGTTTACTAGGTTTCCCTATGTGCCGGCAGAGCTAGGGTTCAAAATCTACAGCTAGGCACTTTGCTAAAAAAGTGTCAGTTTTCACTGTGAAAATGTGGTGTGTCCACGTTGCGTTTTGGGCCGTATCCTGTCGCGGCCACTAGGCCTACCCACACAAGTGAGGTACCATTTTTCTCTGAAGACTTTGGGGAATGCAGGGTGGGTAGAATTTTGTGGATCCACGCAGATTGCAGAACTTTCCACCACAGAAATGTGAGGAAAATGTGTTTTTTTTATACAAAGTTTGAGGTTTGCAAGGGATTCTGGGTAACATGACCTGGTGAGAGCCAGTCAAGTCACCCCATCCTGGATTTCCCTACGTGTCTAGTTTTCAGAAATGTATAGGTTTGCTAGGTTTCCCTAGTTGCCGGCAGAGCTAAGGTTCAAAATCTACAGCTAGGCACTTTGCAAAAAAGGGACGGTTTTCACTGTGAAAATGTGGTGTGTCCACGTTGCGTTTTGGGCCGTTTCCTGTCGCGGCCACTAGGCCTACCCACACAAGTGAGGTACCATTTTTTCTTGGAAGACTTTGGGGAATGCGGAGTGGGTGGAATTTTGTGGATCCACGCAGATTCCAGAACTTTCCTCCACAGAAATGTGAGGAAAATGTGCCTTTTTTGACAAAGTTTGAGGTTTGCAAGGAATTCTGGGTAACAGAACCTGGTGAGAGCCAGTCAAGTCACCCCATCCTTGATTCCCCTAGGTGTCTAGTTTTCAATCATGTATAGGTTTGCTAGGTTTCCTTAGGTGCCGGCAGAGCTAGGGTTCAAAATCTACAGCTAGGCACTTTGCAAAAAAGGGTCGGTTTTCACTGTGAAAATGTGGTGTGTCCAAGTTGCGTTTTGGGCTGTTTCCTGTCGTGGGCACTAGGCCTACCCACACAAGTGAGGTTCCATTTTTATCGGGAGACTTAGGGTAACACAGAATTGTAGAGCAACTGTTATTACCTAGTGACTTTTGATGCATTTCTGCCTTCCATATGAAAGACAATGTGTAAAAAAGAAGTCACTTTGAAAAATGTCTTATAATTTTCATGCTAGTGTGGGTACTCACAATTTTGCAAATGTGCAAATACCTACTGTTTCTAAACTCTATATTTTGTTCCAATTTCAGAAATACATAGGTGTCTTTCATCCCGATTTTTCACTGTATATATTTGCCCAAATGAATTGCTATATACCCAGTACATATTAAAAAACGATTGCAAGACGCTGCTCAGTAATTGGCTCTGGGTTCGTCGGGTTCTTGGTGAACCTACAAGTCTTGTATATCCCCACAACCAAAAAGGTCCAGCTGATGTAACGGTATATTGCTTTCAAACATCTGATATAATTAGAAGAAGTTACAGGTGAAAACGTTGGCACAAATGGCTGTTTTTTTCAATGCATGTTCAATTTTTCCTATATTAAACTATTAATTACTATAAAGAAACCTTGAAGGATCTACACAAATGACCCCTTGCTGAATTCAGAATTTTGTCTACTTTTCTAAAATGTATAGCTTTCCAGGATCCATTATTGCGTTCCTGCTTATTACTACCATTAACTGGAAGAAGGTTGAAAGCACAAAAAATAGCAAAAATAGGCTATGTCCCAGTAAAATGCCAAAACTGTGTAAAGAATGTTGGTTTTCTGACAAATGTCTGTCAGTCCCTGAAATCTGGGAAAATGGTGATTTCAGCCCCACAAACCCTTTGTTGATACCATTTGCAGGGAAAAACCAGACGCTTTCATTTGCAGCACTTTTTTCCCATTTTTCCCCAAAAAAACAAAATGTAGCTGTATTTTGGCTAATTTCTGGGTCCACTCCAGGGGAATCCACAAAACCTGGGTACCTTTAGAATCCCCATGATGTTGGAAGAAAAGGACGCAAATTTGCATGGATACCTTATGTGGTCGAAAAGTTACAGAGGCCTAAGCGCGAACTACCCCAAATAGCCAAAAAAAAGCTTAGCACGGGGGGGGGGGGGAAGGCCTGGCAGCGAAGGGGTTAATGGTTGTGGGCAAGTGAAATCTGAGTCTAACTGTAATGTCCTTGTCACCTTTGTTTTTTTCAGTGAATTTCTATGGTTTTTATAATTCTATATCCTAACTATAACATCCCTGCAACCTATGGTTTTATATGTATATGTGTGATCAAGGCCGTGGGGACGAAACGCATTGTAGGGGTTGGAGCACCTTCATTTAATCCTTAGATTTCTCATCCCGAGTGCACATGACTCATGTTTTACTGAGTTTGCATTGAGATATATATATATATATATATTATGTAGGAAGGTGGAATCTGACTATATGGTTGCCCCCACTTTTTTCCTGGTGTTTTGCTGGTTTATGACTTAGTTGGACTGGGACCCTGCTATTCAGGGCCCCAGTCTATCTGCTCTCTCTAAACGACATGGAGTGCACTCTAGGTGCACTAGTGATTGGATACTGTGGTGCCTTATGAGTCCCTAGTATATGGTACCTTAGGTGCCAAGGGCATAGGTACTTCACAGGCCTACCAGGGGCTGCAGCATGTGTTATGCCACCCCTGGGAAGCAGTCTAAATCTGACACCACAGGCCTGCTACTGCAGCCTGGGTGAGGTGGTGCTAGCACTCCTCACTGAGATATAGGTTTCCTATATCTCTCTTGCACACACATATAAACCTATCAGTCACCCCTAAGGCAGGCCCTATCAATCCTGAGGGCAGGGTGCTTGGCTTCTATGTGAGGGGGTGCCTCTGCATGAGCAGGGCCCCTCTGCAGTTCTCAGAGTCCATTCTCTGGTGCTGTTTGTGGATGCGGTTAAACCATATACTCTTAAGTGCATTATATCCTCGCGGTAAATGCTAACTTTGGAATGGCTGCATCAAAACATGTCGTGTTTGGTGTCAAACATCTTGGAATACTACCCCCCGCCAATCTTGGCGGCGGGGGTAGCATTCCACCCTTCTAGAGGGATAAGACATGTACCTGCTGTGGAAACGCGGTAGAATCCTAAAGAGCCCTGGCATCACAAAATGGATGCCACCAGTCACAGACACTGGGCTGCCCTCCTGCTGATGACCGAAACTCACAGTGGAGGAAGCCCAACAATAGGCATCCTGTCACAGGGAGGTGTAACCACCTCCCAGACAGGGTTTAGTGTATTGGGGCTGGGTGGGTGCACTCTTAGAGTGCTTTGAAGTCCTGCACTGGGGGAGCAGAAGGCTCCTCTGTGCATATGCCAGTTCAAACCAGCTCAGGGGCTACCTGCCCCTGCTCTGGCGCGAAACTGGACAAAGGGAAGTGGGTGTAGCCACCCCTCCCTTGACCCTCCCATAGGTGGGGTCATAGAGCTAGTCCTTCCCCTCTTTTAGTATAAGAGGGGAACCTTGCCATTGCAAAGCAGATAACCCCTGGACGACGCTCTACAGAAGAATCCTGGCCCTTCGACGTTCCACTACCTTTGGAAGACAGAAGAATCTCCCTTGGAGTCAAGGAGTGACTCCCTGCTTGGCAGGCACCAAAACGACAACGACGGTCGCAAACTACGCCGCTCCCGCCGGAGTCCGAAGTCCCTGCAGCCCAAGAAGTGGATTTCCTGACCTCTCCCAGGCCATCGTGAGTCCCCAGCGAAGCTGAGGCAAGTGGACCCCCGAGTAACGAGGAACCGCGACCCCTGGGTACCGTGCACTATTGTCGAGTGCAACCCCTTCACAACGTTCTACGAACCTGTGCTTTGGACCACGTGTGGTCCCGACCTCCAGCAGGAATCCCTTCGAAGATCAGAGGCCTACACCGTCCCGAGTGACCGTGGGCCCCTGTTGAGTGATTCCGCCCGAGGTGTCTTCGCGATCCCTTGCCCGCTGGCTTGTGGGTCCCCAGAAGACTTCCTAAAGAAACCAAAGGGCTCCCTGGTTGCTCCAGGCCTGCCCTGACTTACCCTCGCTGGGTGAGTCCCTCAGACCTTGCTGGTCTGCGCCATCGACTTTTCTTCATCTCCCTGAGACTTGCGGCTGCCAAGGCTTGTTGGCTCCGATCGAGTTGCCGATACCGCAGTCAGCTGCAGACGCCGAGGGACACACCGAATCCAGCTCCTGGTCGTCGTCGACGCCTCCTGGACCACGTGGCTGAAGAGTCAAGGCACCTGCAACCGACCTGAAGCGACCGACGACGGTGGGCATCCATCTTCCTTGCCCCGGGTCACTGCCAAGTGACTTTGAACACTGTCCCCTCTGCTTTCAGGTCATCCTTCTTCAGAATCCAGGCTTGGATTCCACCGGACACTTCTTCAGCTCCCGCAAGCAGCAAGTCTTCTTTGTTCGCCATTGAAAACGACGCCGCGACCCGACACCAAAGGACACCTGTGCACCCGGCTTCCTGGGTGAGGTAACTCCAGCACTACGGTGCTCCTGTGGGTGTGGGCCCTAGAACTACTTACCCTGTAAGTGACTTGCTTGTAGGTTCTCCCGAAGTATCCTAAAACCCTTTATTTCCAACCGCGACTTGCCCCATTGAAGTTAACGGCGATTCGCGCCTGTGTATCCACACTGCACGCGTCCCCCGTGGGTCCTTTACTTACCTGCCTTGGGTGGTTTCGTGAGGCCCCAGCACTTCTGAAGGCCTTAGGCCTTGTCTCCTTGCAAGTCGTTGTTTCTAAGTCTCTTACTTAGTATATGGTCTGGTACGCCCCTAGGGCCCCAGCCATATTTTGTGCTTAACTTATTGTGAAACGTTGATTTGTGCATATGTTTGTCTTCTAATCTCATAAAGAGATTAGTAGAGAGTTATTTAGAAATAAATACATATATATTTGATATATATACCTGTGTGGTGTCTTTTCATTTGGTGATTCAAGAGATTATATGGTAAAACAAGCTGCTTTACATTCCTCCGAGACTTAGCCTGAAGGCTGCTCTCCACAGCTACCACTAGGATAGCTTTCTTTAAAAGGTTGTCTTAAACCTATCTACCATAAGAGTCGATTTGCCCTGGTGCAAGGTGTCCACTTTAATTAGTGAACAGCATATACCAGGCCAACTTCTCACATATATATATATATATATATATATATATATATATATATATATATATATATATATATATATATATATATATATACAGTACTGAAACTGCGTTTAAACCAAAATCAACGTTTATCCCCAACACCCCGAAAGATGCTATCGATGTTTTTTCTGAATTGGTGATCAAAGACCTTAAAGAATTGTCAATACTATCTAGTAAGGCATTCATGAATAGTGGTAGCCAACAAGATAAAAAATATTTTACTCTTGTAAATAAGATCAAAAACAGAAAATACATTGTAGTCCAACAGTCGGACAAAGGGGGTAATGTGGTTCTCTGGCCACTTGATTGTTACAATGAAGAAGCTAGAACGCAGCTAAGGGATCATAAATGTTATCTAAAAGTGCCTCAGAGTAACCTAGCAGAGGTAAAACACAAGTTTTTGAAAGATTTGGCAAGATGGCGGGCCTGGGTATGATAATACAAGCTGAATATCTATTTATGAAAGTAGAGAATCCTGTCACACCCATCCTTTACCTGATTCCCAAGGTTCATAAAAATAAGGAAACCCCGCCTGGCAGGCCCAATATTTTAGCGATGGGGAGCCTCTTTGAACCCACCTCCAGATATTTGAATTCCTTTCTGCAGGTATTTGTAAAAGAACGCCCAGCATACATTCAAGACACTAGAGATTTCTTGAACAAAATCACCAATGTGGCATGGAGGGACTCTTACCTCTTAATCACATTAGATGTGACAAGTCTCTATACGAGCATAGCCCATGAGGATGGACTGCGTGCAGTACGTCACTTCCTTAGCACACGACCCATCGCATTTTATCAACATTCAAGGATGCTGTTGGAAATGTGTAGACTTTGTTTAAATAACAACTTTTTTATGTTTGGAGGTGACACTTACAAACAGCTACAAGGTACGGCGATGGGCACCTGCTTAGCCCTCAGCTATGCTAATTTGCATATGGGCTGGTGGGAGGAGCAGGTGCTCAAAGTCAAACATGTCAGGGAGTGGAATGACAACATAGTAACCTGGATTAGATTTATTGACGATCTGTTTGTAGTGTGGGATGGGACGCAGCCAAACAATTTGTTCAGGAAATCAATGAGAACGCTTTAAACCTAAGATTTACAGACAACATTAGCAGGTCAAAAGTTTCATTTCTTGACTTAGAAGTATATGTCCAAGACAATATAATTCATACACGCACGCTCAGAAAGCCAACAGTCGGGAATTCCATCCTGCACGCCAGGAGCTATCATCCTCAGAAACTTAAAATGAGCATACCTTATGCTGAACATCTGATAATGAAACGCAACTGTAGCGAGGCACTAGCTCTAACAGAAGCTCAGGAATCCCTGACGAAAAGGTTTGCCCAGAGGGGATATAATCCCAGAGTGTTGGTTCAGGCGCTTGAGAAAGTCAGTAAGATTGAGAGGGAGTCGTTACTCAGACCTAATGTAGAAAAGACTAGCAAAAAGGAAAAGATCTCAGGAGATCAAATAAGAATGATCACCGGATTCAGTGCTTACCAGTCTAGGGTGAGCGACAGTCTGAGCAGGCACTGGCACCTGGTGAAAAGAGATCCAATCCTTAGTGAGATACTGCCTCGCAGACCTTTAATCACTTTTAAAAAGGCCAAGTCAATGAGGACTGATCTGGTGAACAGCAGTCCAGAGGTGAGCAGAGCAGAAGGCTGGTTAAAAGCAAGTCCCGGCTTCCATAAATGCTTTAAATGCAAAGCTGCAAAATTGGGTGTAATGAAAGGCATCAGATGCTCCTTGAATTGTCGAAGTGACTTTGTTGTATATATTTTACAATGTACCTGCCCGAAAATGTATGTGGAAGCACCATTCATATGGTTCATATCCGCATACTGCAGCACCTAAGGGCAGTAAAAAACAATGACAAGAATTATGTGATCGCATGACATGTCAATGAATGTAATAAAGGTAACATCAATGATCTGTCCTACTATGCAGTAGACCAGGTGCCAAAATTAAGAAGGGGTGGAGACCGTGAGGCCAAATTACGCCAATTGGAGTCTAGATATATACTGCTGTTCAACACAAAGACTCCTTGTGGGCTCAATGTAGAAGAAGATTTACATGTCCACTTGGTTTAGTGAAGGTATCCAGAAACAGAGTTTTTAGCATTGCAGAGCACTTGAGAATATAGTAATGAAGACAGACTTTTTTGATAAACCTAGGAGGGACTTTGAAAGAGTTAACAATTGTTCACATGGTTTTAATACGAAGATTGTGTAGTATGGCAGAAGCAGATACTGTTGTGATGACAAAATTGGTAGGAATCCTCATGATTGGGTTAGATTATTTGATACAGTAGGAATATTGAGGTATATTCATGAAGGCTGCTTTCCAACACTTATGGGCCGATTCCGATCTCGCTCGGACAGCCCTCCGAGAGCTGTCCATAGCGTTACCTTCCGCCCGACGGGTTCCGGGAGCTGGTCCGTTTGGCCGATGAAGTACGATGTGCAAATGTGTCAAAATCCCGATCGTCACGTACGCTCTGATTCCAGCCATATTTCCCGTACGAGCCAGATCCGAAAACGCAGAATCGAGTCACACGGAAGCTATTTCACAGCAATTTCCAGCCGGCCAAGTACAATGCGTACTTCCTACGCGCCGAACGTGTCGCCACCTCCAGCACATCTCAGCATCCGTAAGAGCAGTATGTGAGGTCCGATTCGCACCACAACATGATCTATGGCTACGAGACAGACCAATTATCAACGCATACCAGACGAACCAACGATCAACGCCTACGAGACGAACCAACCATGAATCCGATCGCGCAGATCATCCCTGTACTGTACATCTATGACAGGATCAACAACAGGAACCGATGCGTACGTCGCACACGGTAAGTCAGACACCCGCCACACAAACAAACGTCACAAACCAGCGAAATGCAACACACACATAGGGGGCGGATATCCCTCTCCACCAGCATTGCCCAACCCATAGGGGTTGGATGGCTATCACTACCAGCATTTCCTACTCATAGGGGAGTGGATGCCTATCACTACCAGTACTCACACACATGGGGGGTGGATGCCTATCACTACCAGCAGTCCCTACTCATGGGGGATGCCTATCACTACCAGTACTCACACAGATAGGGGGTGGATGCCTATCACTACCAGTACTCTTCACTCATAGGGGGCTGGATGCCTATCACGGGGGTCTGTTGGACCAGTGTGCCAAATAAATGTGGCTCTACTCTGAGGATTTCATCAACCAAAACTTCCAACTCACTATCGGTGAACTTTGGATTCTTCTTTGGGGACATGGTGATGGGTGGTTGTGGAAATTGATGTGTGTGTGAGGGTGAAAGTGAGGGTGGGTGGGTGTCAGTTTATCTGGGTGTTTGTGAGTGTGTTTTTGAGAGGTGCAAATGGTGTGAAGGTTGTATGGTGGGTGAGTTGTGAGTGTGTCTCTGAGTGCAGGTTGGTGGTGTTCTCTGCTGTCATATGTGTGGAATTTGCAAAGGATCATGGTAGGCATTTATGATCTTTATGTAGGTGGAGTTGTGGGTGTGTCTTTGTTCCATTTTTTTTATTTATTGACTTTGTCAATGCTTGTTTGGTCTTTTTCAGTTTGTTTCTATGCCATTTTGGGGAACATGATGGACACGTTCAGTTGTCCGGGACGGACGCTTACAGCGGCAATTGCGGGCTAATCCGAGTGTGTCACACTCACATTATGCTATGTTGCAGCATTCGCGTACGCTTCGGTCGCGACTGGATCTTTTACATGGTAGTCAGTATGTCCCGTACGTTTCGGTCTTGCGATTTGTGCTCTGTGTGAGTTGTTAGTATTTCACACGCATTGCATCATACTGTGCCGGACGTACAGCGCGTGTACGTGTCCGTCGGACCCATTCCCGGTCCGTGTCGTTCGGAATGGTCCCCGGTCAGTTTACGGCCGAATCACGATTTTCCGTCCATGTCGGTCGTGGCGGATTGTGCTCCGTGCGAGTCGTTTGTGATTTACTGGACTTGCATCGAACTCGGCCGGGCGTACTGCACCGGTACATGTCGGTCGGACTCCAGGCCCGGTCCATGTCGGTCGGTACGATTTCCAATCGGGATCAGAATCGGCCCCTTAGAAGAAAAATCAGGTTATGTGCACTTGCACTTTATTGTCCATGAATGGATCATATACATCAATCATGATCGAGATCTGTAATGCACTTGCACTTTATTACTGTATATTTGCACTAGCATTTGCACTTTGAATTTTAGATCAATAACACAGCATTTGCACTTTTGATTTTAGATGTATCAAACCGAAGTTGGACATTGCCTGTTTTAGCTTTGGGAAGCAGCCAAGGGTTTTGATAAACTAGATGAACAAGCACCTGTACTTTTATTGGATTCGTTGAATCATGAATAAGAATCTGGTTTTTAATTCACATATGTATCATTTTGAAGGAGATCAATGTCTTTTACTATAAGGGAACCAAGTAAACCCATTTGAAGTACATTTAATTTATTAGTTATTTTATACCATTTTATGCATTTTGAATCAATTATGTGTAAATTTGACAATGTTCAGGGAATCTAAGATTCTGTATCGCATAATAAGATGTATTATTATGATGTGAATTCCTAATTGACAGTTTCCCAGAGTATTATGAGGTTTTATATACTCACTATTAATGAAGATTTTTATTTTATCTGCCAGGGGATTCCCATGCACTAGCACTTTAATTACTAGCTATAACAGTTGAAATCCATGCATCAGCATTTTTTGAATTAGTCATGAGTATATTATTGTGAAACTTGATCCCGTTAATGTGAAGTACGAGCACCGCTTGGAGGTTCCAATGAACGCGTGACAATTAGATTTAAATTGTCACTGCATTAACAAATGTGGTTTGAAACAAAAACAAAATTGAAATATCCTATTTAGTAACAGTAGATTACATTGGGGATGCTCGATACTCACGTCAGTCCATTTATCGTAAATGTAATATTGTTCAAGTCTGTCTTCCATGTCCATTTAGAACTACGAATCATGTGACCTTTTGACTCTGCTTTTTAAACTGTGTGGTGAGATTACGATTGTTGTGTGAGCAAGGCAGGAATTGCCGAAACGCGTTACAGCGTATACTGAATAAACCGAGACAGAATCGTGAATCCAACCTCCGTGTCGGTGTCCGTCTCTTTATTGAGGGAATCGGACGTGGAGTTTATATATATATATATATATATATATATATATATATATATATATATGCTCCGTGGTTCCCAGTCACCGACGGGCACTTGGAAGTGGTGGTAACAGGTCACTCACAAGGGTTCTCCTGGGCAGACCAGTAGTTCTTTACATTTTTGCAGGAGACCCTTGTGAGTGATGTGTGTATATATGTGTATATATATATATATATATTATCTACTGGCGGTCGCCAGTAGATAGTTATAGTTACAACCTATTATCCATAGGAAATCCGCGACATTCTATTTGAAATAACTCTCTTGCCGGTTGACGTATCTTCGCGAAATTTTCAAACTTTGTGGCCCGCTCCGGTCCGCTCCTACCCTGAAAGTCTCGGGGATTCGCTCAAGCGGGGGCCGAGAAAAAGGGGATCCCAAAACGCGTTTTCCCATGCACTTTTCCATAGGAAACTTTAGACATGGCTACAGCCCGAACTGCTGAACGGAATTACACCAAATTTGGCAAAGAGGTAGTTCTTGGTTCAGAAAGAACCCTTTTGTTAAATGGTGTAAATCCGTTCAGTAGTTGCTGAGAAAATGAAAAGTAAAAAGTTAGTGATATCTATGGCCGAGTAGGGTCCGCGTACCCTCAGCGCACCCTGCGCGCACCGTCCCGATCACGAGCTGCATGTTAATTGGCTGTCAGCTGGCTGTCAACATTCCGATTCAGGAAATGTTGGCAGCCATTTTGTCCCTCGGTAGAACCGAGGGACAGAAACAAGTGCGCAAAGCGCATAAAGGGGGCAGGGTAGAAACACCCTGACACCCTAGGTTTGCTCAGGGGGTCCCACAAGGACCCCCTGGGCAAAAAAAATAATAAATTTAAAAAAAATCGGCAGGATGCGCTCAGGGTGCGCGAATCCTGCCGAAAAAAATCGAAGCGCGGTCTCCCGCGCTTCGATAGTCAATTGGCCCCCGGGTGGCCCAAGTCCCGGGGGCATGGTGGGGGGGATAACTTAATGTGTGGGGGCCTCAAGGGCCCCAAGCCCCGGGACCGCCACCCCCGGGGCTTTTTGAAAAATGGTGCGGGAGGGCTCTGAGCCCTCCCGCAGCCCCGGGACCACCACCTCCCGGGGCTTTTTTTTATTAGAAATAAAACCAGTGTGGGGGGCTCCAGCCCCCACACGCCCCGGGACCGCCACCTCCCGGGGCACTAAACATTTTAATATGGGGGTCCGTTACGGACTCCCAGAGCCCCGGGGACCACCACCTCCCGGGGCTGTGTACTGAATGGGAGGGGGCCGCGCGGCCCCCTCCTGGAGCTCTTGATGGCCCTGGGGACCACCACTCCCCAGGGCCGGCTCCTGCAGTGTCCCGGGGTGCCTACCCCCGGGACACTGTAGTTTGCTATGGCAGGACGGGAGCCTCGCGGCTCCCGTCCTGCCATAGCAAACTGCTTTGGATATTGGAAGAGAGAGCAGGGAAACCTGCTCTCTCTTCCAATATCCAAAGCGATTGCTTTTCCACATGGGGAGCAGCATGTCAGCTGCTCCCCATGTGGAACAGCAATGCCGGCTCCCAAGGGACGTGGGGAGCCGGCCGGACTGTGGGGGATTGGGGACCCCCACAGTCCCCAACGGAGAGGGCCAGCCCCGGGGGATGGGGTCCCCGGGCAAGTAGGGCTCGGGAGGGGGCCACGCGGCCCCCTCCCCAAAAAAGAGAAAAAAAAAAAAAAATGGAAAGGCCGGCCCCGGGGATGGGGTCCCCGGGGCCTTAAAATGGCCAGAGGAGGGGGCCACGCTGCCCCCTCAAAATAATAAATATAGAGGCCATGCCCCGGGGGATGGGGTCCCGGGGCCAATACAGGCCCAGGGAAGGGGGCCACGCGGCCCCCTTCCCGTTTTTTTTTTTTGGGAAAATTAAAAAGGGGTAAGGCCCTGGGGGATGGGGTCCCCAGGGCCCAAAAGAGAAAAAAGGAAGGGGGCTACACAGCCCCCTTCAGGGGACAAAAAAACAAAAAAAACGATCGGGCCCGCAGGCCCCGCCCCTTCCTTCACCACTCTGCAAACGCGCCCCTGGCGCGTTTGCAGAGGGGGAACAAATTCCCCTTGAATACTGGGGGTCCCTGGGGGCCAACTAGCCCACCAGGAACCTCCAGTATGCGCCAGGGGCTGCCTTGCAGAGACGTGTATAGAGGCCACACCCCTTTTACACCTCTCTGCAACGCAGCTCTGTGGCGCTTTTGGAGGTATATGGTGGGCTAGTTGGACTCCGGGGACCCTCAGGATTCAAGGGGACTTAATCCCCCAACTTAAAACGCGCCACGGGCGCGTTTGCACAGTGGTGAAGGAGGGGCGGGGCTTCAGGTGACCTGTGTGCAAACAGGCCCCGTGGCACGTTTTAAGATGGGAATTAAATCCCTTCAATCCTGAGGGTCTCTGGGGCCAACTAGCCCAACAGGTACATCCAGAAAGCGCCACAGAGCTGCGTTGCAGAGAGGTGTAAAAGGGGTGTGGCCTCTCTACAGTCTCTGCAAAGCAGCCCCTGGCGCATATTGGAGGTTCCTGGTGGGCTAGTTGGCCCCTAGGGACCCTCAGGATTCAAGGGGACTTAATCCCCCAACTTAAAACGCACCACGGGGCGCGTTTGCACAGATGTCACCTCAGGCCCCGCCCCTCCCTTCACCATTGTGCAAATATTCCTCTAAAATCAGCCGAAATCCGAATTCCGATTTACTCACCTGTTATCAGGAGAGACCTCAGTGCTGCATCTTTCAGCCCAGTACTGATCCTGAAAAGTAATTTTAACCGTACTTACCAGTAACTTGAATTTCCTTCATAGGCTAACATTGACTGGTTTCACTTGGAAATTCTTCTAAGTGTGGAGTTTTGGAACTTTAAAATATTCCTCTAAAATCAGCCGAAATACGAATTCCGATTTACTCACCTGTTATCAGGAGAGACCTCAGTGCTGCATCTTTCAGCCCAGTACTGATCCTCAAAAGTAATTTTAACCGTACTTACCGGTAACTTGAATTTCCTTCCATAGGATATCATTGACTGCTTTTTGCTGAAAAAGTTTCTAAGTGTTGATTTTTGAAACATACAAATATTCCTCGAAAATCAGCCGAAATCCGAATTCTGATTTACTCACCTGTTATCAGGAGAGACCTCAGTGCTGCATCTTTCAGCCCAGTACTGGTCCTGAAAAGAAATTTTAACCGTACTTACCGGTAACTTGAATTTCCTTCATAGGCTAACATTGACTGGTTTCACTTGGAAATTCTTCTAAGTGTGGAGTTTTGGAACTTTAAAATATTCCTCTAAAATCAGCCGAAATACGAATTCCGATTTACTCACCTGTTATCAGGAGAGACCTCAGTGCTGCATCTTTCAGCCCAGTACTGATCCTCAAAAGTAATTTTAACCGTACTTACCGGTAACTTGAATTTCCTTCATAGGCTAACATTGACTGGTTTCACTTGGAAATTCTTCTAAGTGTTGATTTTTGAAACATACAAATATTCCTCTAAAATCAGCCGAAATCCGAATTCTGATTTACTCACCTGTTATCAGGAGAGACCTCAGTGCTGCATCTTTCAGCCCAGTACTGGTCCTGAAAAGTAATTTTAACCGTACTTACCAGTAACTTGAATTTCCTTCCATAGGCTAACATTGACTGGTTTCACTTGGAAATTCTTCTAAGTGTGGAGTTTTGGAACTTTAAAATATTCCTCTAAAATCAGCCGAAATACGAATTCCGATTTACTCACCTGTTATCAGGAGAGACCTCAGTGCTGCATCTTTCAGCCCAGTACTGGTCCTGAAAAGTAATTTTAACCGTACTTACCGGTAACTTGAATTTCCTTCATAGGCTAACATTGACTGGTTTCACTTGGAAATTCTTCTAAGTTTTGATTTTTGAAACATACAAATATTCCTCTAAAATCAGCCGAAATCCGAATTCTGATTTACTCACCTGTTATCAGGAGAGACCTCAGTGCTGCATCTTTCAGCCCAGTACTGGTCCTGAAAAGTAATTTTAACCGTACTTACCAGTAACTTGAATTTCCTTCCATAGGCTAACATTGACTGGTTTCACTTGGAAATTCTTCTAAGTGTGGAGTTTTGGAACTTTAAAATATTCCTCTAAAATCAGCCGAAATACGAATTCCAATTTACTCACCTGTTATCAGGAGAGACCTCAGTGCTGCATGTTTCAGCCCAGTACTGATCCTCAAAAGTAATTTTAACCGTACTTACCGGTAACTTGAATTTCCTTCCATAGGATATCATTGCCTGCTTTTTGCTGAAAAAGATTCTAAGTGTTGATTTTTGGAACTTTAAAATATTCCTCTAAAATCAGCCGAAATCCGAATTCTGATTTACTCACCTGTTATCAGGAGAGACCTCAGTGCTGCATCTTTCAGCCCAGTACTGATCCTCAAAATTAATTTTAACCGTACTTACCGGTAACTTGAATTTCCTTCATAGGCTAACATTGACTGGTTTCACTTGGAAATTCTTCTAAGTGTGGAGTTTTGGAACTTTATAATATTCCTCTAAAATCAACCAAAGTACGAATTCCAATTTACTCACCTGTTATCAGGAGAGAACCCAGTGCTGCATCTTTTAGCCCAGCACTGACCCTGAAAAGTAATTTTAACCGTACTTACCAGTAACTTATATTTTCTTCCATAGGAATCCTTTGTCTGGTTTTCAGCAGAAAAGTTTCAAAGTGTCGATTTTCACAAACTACAAATATTCCTTAAAAATCGCCTGTATGACTTAAACGCATTCTTTCAACTGTTTACAGGAGATGCACCAGTGCTGGATCCAGGATCCAACACTGAGTAACAAAAAGTAACGATAACAGTTTTTACCTCCTAAGTGAATTTCCTTCCATAGGATAACATTGGTCATTCTATGAGAAAAAGTTTCTAAGTGTCAACTTTTAAAGTACAATAATATTCCTTAAAAATCACGACTGTAACCAAAACGCTTTTACTCAACTGTTTACAGGAGATGTCCCAGGACTGAATCTAGGATCCAGTCCTGTGGTTAGAAAAGTAATCCATAAAGTAACTAATTGCATTTAACTAGAAATTCACATTGAGCTGAATGTTGCATTGTGTTTGAAAATGTGTTGCCCATTGCAACAACTGTAACTACTGTACTTAAAAGTCTATTGCCTATGTGCAAAGTATTTAAACTAAAGTAATTCATTCTGAGAAAGTATTTTTGTAATGTATAATATAATTACAATGTAATTTAAAAAATAAAATATGTAAAAAAAAATGTTTTCTAAAAAATTTCGAAATCAGTATGAATTTTTTTATATAACAATTAATACATTTAAAAATTGTCATTTACAAAACCTTTGAAATTCACTGAAAAACCGTAGGTTTCAGACATGTTATAGTTACAAATTAGCATTTAAAAAACCTTTGAAATTCACTGAAAAAACCATAGGTTTTAGGGACGTTATAGTTACAAATTAGCATTTAAAAACCTTTGAAATTCACTGAAAAAACCATAGGTTTTAGGGACAGTTATAGTTAGTTGGACATTGCACTCGTACAAAACCCGTGAAATTCCCCGTTATAGTTAGTTCAGCTAACTATAACTCGCGCCCGCAATGCACTGCTGATGACGTCACATATTACATCACTCATGACATGGTCAGTGACATCACTGATGACATCACTGATGACATCTCAAATGACATCACTGATGACATCATCCACGTGATAATCTGATGCAGCTCTTCACACCCTAATATAACCTTTGATACACCCAATCTAAATTACAGACTGCCATTCGCAAAACCATAGACACTCCAACACCAATAACTACATACCCACTCACTGATTCTTAGGTCTACACACACACATCCACTCACTCACCCGTACAGTCACTCATACTTATGGTCACTCAATACAGGACTATCATATGCACTCTTACTCCTATATAGACACTCAAACACCGCCACTCATCCATAGAGGTACTCACACACCTAGTCAGTCATGCAAATAATTAAACACACTGCCATTTACTCACCTATACAGTTATACACACACCAGCTCACTTAATCATACAAATACTAGCACATTGTTACGCTCTTATACAATCACTGATACAAGCACACACTCATCCATAAGCCACTATCACAATCACTCACTCTCGCTTATAGCTATTTATATACTCCAACACACATATATACTGCCTTTCACATATGTAGTTACTCACACATGTACCACTGGGACATACATTCACTCACTAACACACTCTTACACACACTTACCCACCCATACAGTCTATCACAGATGCACTCTTGAAACCATCCACCCAGTGAATCACCCACTCACACATCTATGCACAGTCGCACACACCCCATCCACACAAACACTCAGGCACCCATACAGATACTCAGACAACAAATCAATAACTCTTATAGACACTCATGTAGCTATTCACAAACCTATGCAGCCACTTACACAGCAACAGACAGATACAGACATTCACCCAGTTTAGTCACTAACCCATGCATTCAGTAAGATACGTTTAATCACTCACTTATAGAATTAGTCACGCACCTACTAAATCATCCATACAGACACTTATACACCCACTCATTCTTCAATACGCCTTTCCCTATATATATAAAAAATATTTAAACTTTACAGAAACACACAGTCACTGGATGATGTCATCAGTGATGTCATTTGAGATGTCATCAGTGATGTCATCAGTGATGTCACTGACCATGTCATGAGTGATGTAATATGTGACGTCATCAGCAGTGCATTGCGGGCGCGAGTTATAGTTAGCTGAACTAACTATAACGGGGAATTTCACGGGTTTTGTACGAGTGCAATGTCCAACTAACTATAACTGTCCCTAAAACCTATGGTTTTTTCAGTGAATATATATATATATATATATATATACACGTGTGTGTGTGTGTGAAATTGTCCCAATTGTCCCTTCCAACAGGAGTCGGAGCCCCTCGCACGGCATCCACTCCGCCACGCACAGAAGGACACGGCACCACCAAAGAGGTCATTTTTCAAGAGATTGATTTATTTAAGCATTAGATAGCACCAAGGTGAAATGGCCTGTGCATTTCAGCATTAGCCTTCGACAGGGCCATATGTGTGTGTATCTATATATATATATATATATATATATATATATATATATATATATATATATATATATCACAAAAGTTCCAAGTGTAACGCACACTCAGGAATTGCCGATTACAGTTTATTCATGGTTATGCGTTTCGGCAGACTCACTGTCTTGGTCACACAGTGAAAAACAAGTGAGGATGCAATACATAGCCGCATGAAGACATAAAGGAAGGACTCCACATACAATACTGTGGTAGTCTGAAGTAATCATGGGGGCCATTTTGAAATGATAAAGCAAAGTGGGAACAAAGGTAAAAACAACCTTTTCAATGACAAGGGGTCTCATTACTTAATTTCAGTAGAAACAATTGTACAATGCTGTTAAAGTAATCACCAATATTGGTATGCGATATCTCATCAAGCAATAAAAACAGTAACAATAACTTATAACGTCACGGAGCCCCATACTTGATACAGCAATTGCCATATTATGTCAACAACAGTTGAGGGCATATAAGATCAGGGATTATACAGGTCACAAGCGTTAGAGTAATGTGCAGGAGAGAAATCCGGCTGTCGGCTCCTGTAAAGCTAGTCCGCTATGCATCCTAATAATATACAAATACTTGCAATCACCAAAGTGGTAATGTGCGAAAGACTTAGCACACATAGTCACAGTATACATAATGAGTGAATAAAACCAGGGAATAAAAGGCTAAAGTATAGACTTGTAATTTGCATAGTGCATGATAGTTAAAAATTTGCAATCGTCATAGTGGTAATTCACGTTGGTTCTTACTTAAATAGTCAATTTATATCTTTACAACTTGTCAAGCCTGGTAGCTTGAGCCATAGAAGCTTTGCAATGCACAAAACACAGAATATATAATATACATGGGATTGGCCCAAACAATACATGTGGCAGGAATGCATTCAGGGGAACATGGTGTTAGGAGAAATATAATGAAAGAAGGAAAAGTCTTATCTCAGTTGAAGGAAGTGACCCGATTAGGGCGACCCGTGTCACTTACGATCACCTCTCAGCCTTCCATACAAATGAAGAGTCGGTCAGACAGTAGAGAATACAAACCAAGTATATTTTATTCAGGTGCACTCGAGTGGAGTCCAGTCTGACCAGCCTCCTGGGATTGCTGCAGAGGGACTGACTTCAGCAAGCATGACGATACATTATGTACAGTTCAGAACCAATAAAGACACGCCCAGACTGGACATTTCCAGTTGGTAGCTGGTGAACAAAGGGGGTACAGAAGGATTAGCTTCAACCCTGAGACCGGGCACAAGCTATCTCAGCGCCAAGGTCACTCTGCCTGCGCCCGCCGCTCTAAGGGTGGGAGCAGGCCTATCTAGTGGGAAAGGTATGCACTTACAAGAACAGTGTATTCATTAGTACAGCAAGACTCAACCTTGAAGAAACGAAAACTATCGCAGCTGCTTTGAGCTGGGGCAGAGAGACAGAAGTTGATTTCGATCATGACTCAACATGGCGGCTGAATATAAAATGGTGCCGTGAATACTAACTTAAGACATACAATGCATGCTAAAACATTTTTATTCCAACAGACCCTCCTTTTAGCAGTCGCTAAACCATTTTATTACTACCTAGAAACAGATATCATATTGCAGGAATAATAGCTACCACTACAAGCTGGTGTGTGCATGGTCAATATTCAAAGATACCCTCATCAATCAACATAATGTCGTTAATATCTTTCTACAACATGATCGCAGCATTAGTGTCATGGGCTGATATCTTTGGCTTACGTGTCAGAGCACTTACGCAATAAGCGCAACAAGCCGGGAGGCAGTGTATGCAAAGGCAACATGCAAAGATAATACCAGCAACTGCAATCAAAAAGATAAGGATCTTCCAACCCCAGGAAGTGAACATAACCCAGAACCATCCAGAGAGAGTCCAAGTACCATTTTCTTGGTGTATGTCAGATGAGAGTCTATGCAACTTCTGTATGGCAGTATACACATTGGGGGTGTGGTCAGGTATGTACACACAACAGCTACTGCCAATAACACGACAGGCCCCTCCCCGATCAGCAAGGATGACGTCTAGCACCATCCGCTTTTGTAAAGTAACGAGCCTCGTAGCCTGGAGTTCAGCAGTAATATTGGTCAGTATACCGGCTGTGGTATTAATAACCCCTTCAACAACCCTTGCTATTGGACATTGGGCCCCAAAAAGGTACAATACCCTTCATGTCATCCTCAAACTATTGTAAGGTAGTATCTGTCTGATCTATATCCTTCGTGCCAATGACCCTTCTGACTCAGGACAGGTATACACTCCTACGCTGCAGCTGGTGATCTTTATGGTAATTGGACGGAGCTATATACACAGGGGGAAGGAGAAAAGAGACATAACACCTGCCTGACCATCTCCTCGGGAGCCAGACATAAGCTTGAGATCCACAGACGAAAGAGGCATTTGGGGGTGGTATTAAGGGTGGACTATCCGTTGTTCTCAATCTGTAGGTGGAATTGCATGTGCTCTCCCCCACCTTTATCCTCCCTGTTCCCTGGACACAGAAACAAGCTGTTGTGCTGACCTCTGACACAGGTATTGGTTGGTCCTCTGTAACATTACAAACCTGGAAAGATTGGAAATACTCAGACACGTTAAACCCTTGGAAATCGGCCATTTCCATTTGAAACCAGGTCTCATTCTTTACTCTTTTGTATGCGTTCATACAGGACCTTAAAAACAATTTACCAAACGTCTCTTGTCCTGTCGGTCCTACGGAGGGAACCCTAATATGGGAATGTACATTCTGTCGATGGTGCGAGAATCAGCCGGTGTCGTGTCCTATCCAAAGTAAAAAGTTGGGGAGAGGGACGCAACATACTGATGCATGACAGTGGCATGGACAGCAAATTATCACTTTTATGAGTAACTGTGGGAAGCAATCCACCAACCCAACAATTTGTTGTATTGGACACATTATGAGCTTGATGCAACATTTGTATAAAAACATTCTTTGTATAAGACTTTCGGTAGTCTCCTTTGTGAGGGGCCAAAGTAACAAAAAATATGCTCAGGGGGAATGGGTGTTGTACCAACCAAGGAATGTACAGGATATTTCTCCTCCAGAAACCAGGATATTCCCAATACAATTATTAGTGCAATCGCAACTATTAATACAAAAACTATTTTACTTTTTGTGGACCAACCCCGCACTGGACGCGGAGGTGGAAAAAAGGCTGTTCTTCCTCAGTAATAGGCTGACCAAACGGACACATTATGAAGCAAGGAAAAGGGAATGCAATAAAACTGATGGCAAGGGGGCAAGTGTTCCCAGTGTCCGTCTGAGCCTCACTGGTAGACTCCTATGGTTCATCAACGTTGGCGCTCTTGAGCACCGGCGGTGGAGCTGCTCAGTCCTAGCTCACGATGAATCCCATGTTGTCCAGGATAATGTACCCCTCTCCAGGGGAGCACGTTCGATCTATCCTGTCCAATGTCAGAACAATGCACCAATCTCGCCTCACCCTAAACTAACACTGTTGGTACTACTGAAAAAGTACACCCTGACTTGCACAGTCCATCCTTAACTAATCTGACTTCTCCTTTGGTGCACTGTCCTTCACCGGGGGAAGCAAATTGTACCTGACTCCAGGCACAGAGGGGTCAACGAAGAGGGGCTCAGGCACAGAGGGGTCAGTGGAAAGGGGCTCCTTAATGGCTCTGATCTCTGGAAGGACTGCCGCATTTAGCACTTCATTATTTTCAACATCCGTTTGGGTCCACGTTAGAATCACATCGCTGAATGGGATGAACTGAGGCACCTTCTCATGCTCAGAGTCCCCAATGCCCTCCCTTACCCACTGATCATAGGGCAAGGGCAGGGGTACTCAGCGGCAATGGGTGGAATGTATCCAATGCTTTCGGCCGGCGACTTTTATGGCGGTGCGGGTAGCCAGGAGGACCTGGACAGGTCCCTTCCAGGCAGTGAGGCTCCAAACTCTATTTCCGCTGGAAGTTCTTCATCAGGACAAAATCGCAGGGCCCAATATCATGTCTGGGCCCCTCGGGTACAGGTGGAAGGGACTCGTGTATCTGGTGGTGAATAGAACGCACATTTTCAGTTAACTGGTACAGGTAATCAATCAGTAAAGGATACTCAATCTCAGAGAATTTACGAGGACGCGGGACACCCCAGACATTCGCCGGGTGTCTGAACACGATCTCGTAAGGTGACAACCCTGTCCTAGAATGTGCTGTTCTTGTGGAAAAAAGAGCTAATGGTAAAGCATCTGGCCACTGTAACCCTGTGGTCTCCTGAATCTTTGCCAATTTCAGTTTGAGAGTACCATTTTACTTCTCAACCAAATTTGCTGACTGGGGGTGATTCGCAGCATGAAACTTCCATCTGTTGTGTAATCCTTCGCAAACTAGCTGGATAACCTTGGCATTGAAATGACTTCCGTTATCACTCCAGATCAACCGGGGCAAACCGAAGCGAGGAAAGAACTCCTTCAGGAGTATATTTGCAGTCGCAATGGCTGTATTTTCTTTAGTGGGGTGGGCCTCAATCCATTTACTGAATGCACAGACAATCACCAACACATACTTCAAATTATTGACCCTGTCCATCTCAATAAAATCAATTTGAAGGACCTCAAAAGGAAAGGCGAGAGGTGCAAAATTACCAGGTGGAGTAGGGGTACCCTTGCCAGGATTGTACATTATGCACACCATGCAATATTTCACCAAGTGTGCAGCTGTCTTGGAAATGTTGTCATTTTGCCATACGGGGTCTAACAGTTTGCAAATACCTTTAGCACTGATATGGGCTGGGCCGTGGGCCATTGTTACTACAGGAAGAACATATGCATCTGGCAACATCCATCTCTGCTTCCCTGACTTATCAATCAAACATCCCTCATCATTCATGTTCGCTGTACTTTCTTGCCACACTGCTAATTCCTCTACGTGGCCTCGCTCTGTATCTCCTTCACATTTTTATGTGTATCCTCAAACATGGAGAACTCGGGCACCCACCTCGCGGGACCTGCTACAAACATTATTTTTATTTTAGTTCGGGCTGTCTCCTTAGCTGTCTGATCTGCAAAAGCGTTACCCTTACCCACATCGTAAGTGACTTTCTTATGGGCGCTGCATTTTATTATGGCCAATTTCTTCGGAAGTGTCAAAGCGGATAGAAGCCTATGTAAAAGAGGACCATGCTGAATGCATGTCCCATGGGAAGTAAGGAACCCTCTCTCTGCCCAGAGCCGCCCAAAATTATGGGCGACCCCGAAAATGTACTGGCTGTCAGTATAAATATTAACAACCAGTCCCTTGCTCAATTCACAAGCTCGAATAAGGGCGACTAATTCAGTTGCCTGGGCGGACTGATAGGGAACTCGTGAAGTCTCAACTACTGTACGCAGCGTAGTAATTGCATATGCTGCAGTGGTGGTGCCATCTGGTAACTTGAAACGAGAGCCATTGACATATTGTTCCGCTTGAGGGTCAGATAAGGGAACATCAGTCAGGTCTACCAGTCCTTTCGTCTCTTCTTCCGTTCGGAAGATACAATCATGTATGTCAATATCCTCATTCTCAGAAGGGAGGGGTAGTAACGTGGCTGGGTTCAGAGTGGCACAACGTTTGATTGTAATGTGCTTTTGAAAGAGCGTTATTTCGTAACCGGTAAGACGTGCACTGGTGAGGTGCTGTGTCCTTGTCTTATTCAAAAGTGTATCTACAGCATGGGGTACCATGACTGTGAGGTTGGTATCAAGTATGAGTCCCGCCGATTGTCTTATTGAGACAGCCACAGCCGCGACCGCTCTTGGACAGCTCGAAAGGGCTCGTGCGACAGGGTCAAGCACAGCAGAGAAATAAGCACCCGGTCGTTGCTTATCCCCAAATTTTTGTGTTAAAACAGAAAGCGCACAACCACCCAGCTCATGGACATACAACACGAAGCATTTTGCATAATTAGGGGTACCAAGCACTGGAGCTGAGCAAAGCGCAGTTTTCAATTGCTCAAAAGACTGCTGACACTCTGGCGTCCAAGGCAGGGGTTCATGCACATCTTTTAGTGTTAGTGCAAGCAGAGGCTTAACAAGCAGTGAGTATCCAGGTATCCACTGCCTCCAATAGGAAGTGATACCTATGAAAGCGCACACATATTTCTGAGTTTGCGGAGCAGGCATTTTCACAATCGTACTGATGCGCTCAGGTGTCAATCTCCTACCCTCCTTCGACAGTAGGTGACCTAAATAGGTGACCTCCTGTCCACAATACTGGAATTTGGAAAGGGATACCCTATGACCATTGTCAGCTAGATGGAGCAACAACTTAACCGTGCTATCTCTGCAACCTTGTTCTGTGTCTGAGGCGATGAGCAGGTCGTCAACATATTGGAGTAGTACATTATCTGTGGGGAGCGACAAGGAATCCAGCTGACCTTTCAATGCCTGACTATAAATACTCAGACTCTATGTTTAGCCTTGAGGAGCGCAACAGAATCTAAAGCTTCTACCAGCTAGGGTGAACCCAAACAGATACCTGCTGTCAGGATGAATGGGTATACTGAAGAAGGCATTTTTCAAGTCAATGACAGAAAAGAATTCAGCAGAAGAAGGAATCATTGTCAAGAGTGTTGTAATGTCAGGGACTACCGAGAACAGGGGAATCACTATTTTGTTAACTTCATGCAAGTCAATCACAAAGCGATAAACATCTGCATGGTCATCAGAGGAATCCAAAGGTGTCCTTTGGAGAATAGGGAGAATAGGGCTATTACAAACATTACCAGCCGTCTCTTCAACCACTCCTTTCTCAATCAAATCCTGCACTATTTGCATCAAAGCTCGCTCACCTGCCTGTGGTATTTTATACTGGGGAATGCGGGGTAAAATAGCACCTTCCTTAAAACGTATCGTAACAGGCGATATCTGCAACAAACCCACATCTCTGTCACCCATTGCCCACAGTGTGGGTGGCACGTCTTTGAATTCAGCAGGGAGGGGTGCATCTTTGGACAGACACTGCTTGGCGCACACCACATCTGGACCTATCGTCATATAGACACCGGCTGGGGAGCAATAAATCGTAGCATGCAATTTTTTCAACAAGTCCAAACCCATCAAATTTTCTCCAAAATTGGATGTCAACAAAAATGGCAAATCCACAGTGAAAGGACCAATAGTCAACGCAAGACGGCTTTGAAATGGGGCTCACAACCGGTACACCAGAAAGTCCTACCGAAACATTATTATGGCCAGACAGAGCCGCCCCAGGGACCAAGGAACGAGAAATAGAACTGTTTGTCGACCAAAAACTCCTAGGTCGAATTATGCACATCCACACTAACTTACGGACCTCGTTGGTCTACAGGTATCAAAACTGGTACCTCACCCTGTCCTAGCTGTAAGACATCCCGGTCACCTCATCCGTATCATAGTCATCATGATAGTACTGTTTGCCCGAGGGTCGTCAAAGTAGTTCTGATCAGTACGACCCTGCGATGTCTCAGCTGTCTGAGCCCTGTCTTGGCCACCATCTCCACGACCCCGTCCACAAGACCCTCATCCTCTCGGGACCGCCACTTTCTGCAAAAGCACAGGACACTCACTGCGCCAGTGTCCCTCCTCCTTACAATACGCACACTGATTCGGCCCTACCGGCGTAGTATTCCTGCTAGTACAGGGAAGCTGCCGGACCGAACCACCACATCCTCTACCATTCTCTCATGAAGCCTGCTGTAACAACACTTTCGTCTTCAAATCCTTATGCTTTTTCTCCATCTTTTCTTTATCCTCATTTTCCCTGTGCTCATAATACTGCGCCATATTCAAGATAACAGAAGGAGAAGAGGTGGACCAGGTGCTCTCGGAAGCCTGTAATCAAGTAGCGATCTCTGGGAGCAAATTTTAAACAAATCTTTAACAAACAAACATATACCACCCTCAATCAATAAGTCCTGTCCACTATAATCCAAAAACACACTTACAAACCGAGTGAAAAAATCTGACACACTCATCTTTCGTCTGACGACAGGCCAATAGCTTGTCCCAATCAATCTTTCGGGGTGGGATAAGGGAGTGCATATAAGTGATAATACAGCCAGGCAGAGCAAGTATCTCTGCCTTAGGCTTCTCACCAGCCTTCCTTCCCTGGTCCCATAGCTTAATTTGATCCCAGGTACCACGCAATTCAGCAACGTGATCCTGTGTATGTATCTGTCTCCAAATATCAACAGGAACCAACAAACCAAAGAACATTTCGATATCCGCAAGCGTCATTACTGTCGATGAAGCAGCCTTAGTCAATTCTTTATAATATGCAGTAGGATTTTTCCTAGGGTCAGGTAACTGGGTTTTAAGGGACAAGACCTCACTTGTTTTTCATGGAGTATAAACCCACTGTTCCTGGAAACGGGCCTCTACCCTTGGCCTAGTCACATTATCATGCTGATCCCACAGCTCTGTTGTGTCTCAGGATGGTATATAGGATGTACCTCCCTCATTGGATACTAAGGGGTCTATTACGATGGCGGTCGGATGTCCACCGCCGGGCCGGCGGTGGTGCCCGCCGGACCGGCGGTGGACATCCACCGTGATCGCAACCACGAAAACCGCCGGTCAAATTAGGATGGCGGTGGTGACCGCAGCGGAGAGAAATTCCGACCGCCGCTTTTCCGCTGGTTGCCATCCGCTCTCCTACCTGGCGGACGGAGCAGGACCGGGATAATGGTGGCGGTGCAGAGCAGGCTCCGCTGGCAGGATTATGATGCCGGCGGTAGCCAGCCTTTCCTCAGCGGTCAAACCGCCATGGAAAGGCATGCGGAGATTGTCTTCCGGGGGCCTGTTGCGGGCCCCCAATGTTTTGGGGGGTGTGGGTGCACTGGGGGGGGGTCAGAGATGAGCATAGCTGAGCTGAACCCCTACGACAGCAAGCTGCCACTCTTAGTTTGTTTTTAATCAGGTGGATAGCCAGCCTGAATAAAGTCATATTTCGGACTATCCAACTTGTTTTAAAACCACCTCTATTCACTCACATCTACACCACTAGGCCCCTCACACGCACCGCACCGCACCAAACATCCAGGAACTGAAGATCTCAGCTAAAGAGCCCCTTTATGGGTGCCCGTCGGGTATTGCAGCGCCGACCCGACGAGGAGCAGGTCCATATGATGAAGCATGACACCTAGCTTGCTGGGTGTGTGAGGACCCTAGTTCCGACAAGAGGAATTCCCTTCCTCTACTGTTGTGTTTCCTCTGTTTTCTCTCTTTCTCTCACCCACCCGAGGAACAACATACCCTTTTCTCCCACTGCACTGGGGGGGTACCCATGGTCCCCCCCCTACATTTCCCTGTACCAGGTGCAGTGCCTGCCACGCAGTGCAGGGAAATGCAGGACATGCTCATTTGGACATCGCGGCGGTGCTACGGGCAGCAGCAACAGCCGCAATGTTAAGGCCCGCGTTCCGACCGCCGTGGTCGGATTTCGACCGCGGGTCATCGTAATTCGACCGGCGGTGATGTCGCGGTCCATGCAGGCGGTCTTTTCCCGCTACCATGGCGGTCGGGGAGGTTTTCCGACCGCCATCGTAATAGGCCCCTAAGATACCAGGGTGGGGCTCTTCTCCAGTAACCTTCCCCGATAAGCAACCAATATTGCAACATTACCAAAGACATGAGCAGGCTCCATATCAGTAACATACACATGATCCCTAAAATTGTACATGATCTGTGGTGCTGCACCCATGAAATGCTGCTCCTAAAGACCGATCAGAGTAGCCGACATGTGCTTAAGGGCATGTTGCTGTACTAAAGGCTTATACTCTTTCATCACACTCCACACATCTTCCACACTGTAAATGGGGTTACGAGCCCACTGTGCTGCCTGATTAGCCACCACCTTTTTCTCTGCATCTCCCACATCAGACCGGACCAATGTCCGCACCATGCGCTCCTTAAACTTCGTTCAATCTCTATGCTCAGGGCCGCGCACCGGTGTTCCACTAGTCAGTGATGTAGGGGAATGGAGGAACACAGTGGGGGTGATAATGGATGTAGTGGACATTAACGTCACCGCTTGCTGGGTTGTGGGTGTAAGAACTGGCGAAAGAGATATCAAAGCAATAGGTGTTGTAGAAGTGCTAACAGTCGCAGTTGCCACAGACGGTGAGGACAAAGAAAAGACAGGAGGTGCCGTGGCCAAGGCAGTCTGATCTCCAGTAACAGAAGCAGAAACAGCAGAGACAGAAGAATCGGGTAGCTGGGCCTGTGGGGGAAGATCGGGATATATCCTCTGTGGGGCATACGGGGGTGGAGGTCGAGTATCTAGCAGTTCCTCTACAAAAGTGTCATTTTCTTCTCGGGCTACATAAGATTTATCAATATTCCGTCGAAACTTCCTATCTCCTGTTTCTCTCTGTCATGCGCTACAGCTTTCTGAGTCAATGTTTGCATTCTCCCCTTCCAGGCCTCTTTCTCTGCTTTCATTCACCTCTGTTTAGCCTCTTTTTGCCATGTTCGAAGAGAATTAAACATAGATTGCCTACTTCTTCTCGCAAACAACTTCTCCTGCAAGAAACCAATGTTTTGTTCATCAAAAGTGCCCGTCAGCAGCCACTGCAACTCGGCATTGTCCCTCGTATATTTGTGCCATAATGTACTAAACATAATAGGGCCAATGCCATGCTTCACATACATATCAAAATTAGGAGTGTCTTCCGGAGGCGCTGGCTGACTTTCTTCCAGTCGAGCATCAGCAGAACAACAATGACAACACGAAACCAAAAAACGACTAAACACCGTCATTTTCAAAAGTAGGCCAAATTTGTTATGTTGCCGGACAAAATGTTCACAAACACTTTGTATCCAAATTGGTCCTCAGACCGTCCCAAATGCAAACCAAAATCGGTCCTCAGACCGTACCAAAGACAAACCAAAATGGTACCATATCCACAAAGAACCAAAACAAACTCACCTGGTGCAAACAGGTCGAACAAATTTATTTTCCACTGCCGACTCTTCGGACCAAACGGTCAGATCCAAAGGTTTCGCCGTTCAGGACTCCAGTCGGGATGACCGCTGGGCGAGGCACCGACTGGTCAGACAGACGGGGCAGCTGCGAGTTCAGGACTCTCTCGTGCAGGGATCCCTGGTCCGCCCGTCCGACCCGACGTGGCCCTGACCTCGTCACCCATCTGCGGGTGAGGATGGGTCACCCGATGGAGTCCCTGTTCGGCGCCAACTGAAGGAAGTGACCCGATTAGGGCCAACCGGGTCATTCGCGACCACCTCTCAGCCTTCCATACAAATGAAGAGTTGGTCAGACAGTAGAGAATGCAAACCAAGTATATTTTATTCAGGTACACTCGAGTGGAGTCCAGTCTGAACAGCCTCCTGGGATTGCTGCAGAGGGACTGACTTCAGCAAGCATGGTGATACATTGTGTACAATTCAGAACCAATAAAGACACTCCCTGACTGGAAATTTCCAGTTGATAGCTGATGAACAAAGGAGGTACAGAAGGATTAGCTTCGACCCTGAGACCGGGCACATGCTAAATCAGCGCCAAGGTCACTCTGCCTGCACCCGCCGCTCTAAGGGTGGGAGCAGGCCTATCTAGTGGGAAAGGTATGCACTTATAAGAACAGTGTATTCATTAGTACAGCAAGACTCAGCCTTGAAGAAACGAAAACTATCGCAGCTGCTTTCAGCTGGGACAGAGAGACAGAAGTTAGTTTCGATCCTTGCTCAAAATGGCGGCTGAATATAAAATGATGCTGCGAATGCTAACTTAAGACATACCATGCATGCTAAAACATTTTTATTCCAACACAGTGATGTATATGCCCGGAGACGGGGAAAA
Organism: Calotriton arnoldi; assembly: GCA_963921515.1. Taxonomy (NCBI): domain Eukaryota; kingdom Metazoa; phylum Chordata; class Amphibia; order Caudata; family Salamandridae; genus Calotriton; species Calotriton arnoldi. Next base: position 393,675 of record CAWUFW010007073.1, on the reverse strand, counting down.
AAAGGGTAGGGAGCCCATGCAAAAGGTGTCCGTCCAAGGCGGTGGGTCCCTTCGTTTCCTCCTGTGAAATATAGAAAAGAAAGTGTACAGGTTAAAATGAATCCATAATACTACCATGGGAAAAACATACATAGTATCATGCAATTAAAAATATAGAAAACACAGCATGGAATGAAACAGAACAAAGGCTTAGTAAGATTGGGCACTGGGTTTATCAGCCTTCATGTAAATGTGTACTCAATTCCTCATCAAGGTTATGCTTCCCAGGATACATAGTCTCAAGTTCTGATATCCATTTTGATTCAAGTTTGCGAAGCTTGAGAACTCTGTTACCACCCCTAGGACCAATGTGCCCCTGTTCTACAATGATGAAACTCCAAAGGGAGCTGTTGGAAATATGGTATTCCTGGAAGTGTCTCACCACTCGATAGTGGATGCCCCTGTTCGTGATGGCACGCATGTGTTCCAACACTTTTTTTTTGGCCATTAACATTGTGCTGCCCACGTATCTGAGTTTACAGGGGCAGTCCAAAACATATACGATGAAGGGTGTGCTACATGTCAGAAACTGGGTTATGGGTTTCTTCTTGCTCCTCCCTGGTATAGAAAATTCCTTAGTCATAGTACTATTGTGGCATGCCTTGCAATGTCCGCAGGGAAAAAAGCCTTTAAAGTTATGATGCCCTCGTTGGTGTGCTTGTGTGATGTCATTGTGAACCAGGATATCTCTCAAGCTACGAACTTTCTTGTAAGTGATTTGGGGTCTAGTCTGAAAGGTATGGCCAATGATGGGGTCACTCGTCAAGATATCCCAATTGTGTGCCAGGTTCTTCTGTATTTGTTGAGAGTTCCTATTAAATGTCGTGATGACTTGGTGCCTTCTGAGTCAGGGGTACCTGTATCATTGGTCTCAGTGTTAGGTGCTTCAAGGGTTTGTGATCTGCTAACTTTGCTCACCTTAGCAAGAGCGCGTTCTGATACCCATTTAGGGTATCCTCTTGTCAAGAATCTTTTGATCATGTTATCCTGTTCTGCAATGAAAGCTGTCTCTGTACTGCAGTTCCTTCTTGCTTTCAGCAGTTCGCCATAGGGAATACTCCACTTAAGGTTGTCAGGATGGCTGTTGAGAGCATGAAGGAGGGTGTTACCTGCAGTGGTCTTACGAAAAAGGCTGGTTAGCAGGGTGCCCTGATGTGCTGTTATCATGACATCTAGGAATTCAATATGATTTCTGCTCATGTCTATGGTCAATTTGATGTTATGCTTGTTATCATTAAGTTTGTTGATGTATCTGGTTGCTTCTCCTTCAATGCCATTCCAAATTACAAAAAGATCATCCATGTAGCGCAGCCACAATCTCACTTTAGAGAAATCTGAACTCAAGATGGTGTCTGTCCGAATCTCTTCTTCCCAGAGGCCTAGAAACAGATTGGCAAAGCTAGGGGCAAAACAAGTTCCCATAGCAGTGCCAAGGGTTTGTTTATAAAGGGTGCCATTGAAAATAAAGATGTTATTTTTGAGGCACTGGCTCATCATGTCAAGTAACATGTTGGTATGATCTAAATACCCAATAGGTCTATTTTTGAGATAGTGAGATCATGCTTCAATGCCTTGTGAATGGTCAATTATAGTATATAGGGATTTACGTCCAGGGTAACCATCAGAAAACCGTCTTCCCAGATTATACCTTCAAGCTTAGAGAGGAAATCTTAGTATCCCTAACGTGTGAGGGGAGAGAGGTAACACATAATCACGCAGAAAGTGATCCACATATTTTGATACATTCTCAAGTACACTACCTATTGAAGATACAATAGGTCTGCCAGGTGGCATTGCAGGATCTTTGTGGATTTTAGGCAAAAGATACATAATAGGTAGTTTTGGCTAGTCTCTCTTTAGGAAGCAATACTCTTCCCAGGTAATGATACAGTTGCGTTCCCATTCGGTGAGTTTATCCCATATTTCAAAAATATTTTGATTATAGGTGTCGACGTTGATTTTAAGGTAAAATCTGGAATCATTCAATTGTCTAAGAGCTTCATTGATGTACATCTCTCTGCTCATGAGTACAATATTGCCACCTTTGTCAGCTGGTTGGATGATGAGGTTAGTGTCATCCGCTAAAGACTTGATTATGTCTCTATGTTTAATAGACAAATTGCGGTGAGCTGGAGCGTTCTTCCAGTCCTGGTGTTTGAATTTCAACAGTGCTTTAGGGACCACTTTGTGAAAAGTGTCAATGTTGTCGTGGGGGAGAGTGGGGTAGAAAACAGAACAGGGTTTAAATTTAGTAGAGGCTGTCAAATCTGTGGGAATGTCTAAATCATTGGAATCCACAGGGGACCCTTAGGTGGATTGAGACGCCCTTTGTAAGTCATCCATGAGGAGAAGTGTGTCTGCATCTCCGACTGTGAGATTGGGGAAAAGATCGGTGGCTTTGTGTGTACCGGTATTGGTCATGTCTCTAGGTGTTTTAAGAGAATGCCATTTCTTAAGTTAATTTTTCTGATAAACTTAAATACATCAATGCAGGTTTCAGAATAATTGAATATCTCAGTAGGGCAGAAAGTTAGACCTAGGCATAAGATTTTCTTTTCGAGAAAGGAGAGTGGAGGCTTAGTAAGATTGACGATAGTCTTATTTACCATATCGTTATCCATTATTGTTTGCTCTTGGAGCTTCCAGCTTTGCTTTCCATGTGCTACTTTATTTTGTTGATTTTGTTCTTTTTGTTTCCTTCATTTTCTCCTTTGTTTGCTCCTCCCCTGCCTCTTCCTCTACCTCTGCCCCGTTGTCCTCTTCCTCTTCCTTGGGCCGTTGGTGCAGGTGTCACTCTTGATGTTTGCCGGCCCCTTCTCAGGAGCTGGTATTCGTCTAAAAAAGTAGCCGGTTTTGTAGGGACTACTCTCTCAGAGAACGAGCTGGCCGTGGTTGCAGAGGTATCAGTGTCAGAGTCACTTATTTCTATGGATGATGGTTCCGTCCTGTCTTGTATAGTAGTACTGGCTTCAGTTGTAGGTGGTTGATCCTCATAGAGGTAATCATATTTGTGGCTATATGTCAGAATACGGCCGCTTTCATAGTCCACACAGTCCCTAGGAAGTTTCCTCTGCTTGCGGATTTTTATATCCTCTTCATGTTGCTTTAGTCTTGTTTTAAGTTCTTCTTTGAATTTTTTAATTACTCCTTGTTCACTGCTGCTGTTAAACTCTTCCTCGAGTGATGTAAGTTCAAGAAGTATTGCCTCTCTATCCTCCCACACATAGTTAACAAGAACGCCCAGCATGTTTCTTGAGCTTTTGGCAGACTTTTCTGCCCAATCCTCCAGCATGCGTGGATTCGGTGACTCATATGATGGTGTAAAGTATATGCGGAGGCCACGTGGCACCATGTTTTTGTCCAAATAGTCTTGTAGCGAGATAGCTTCCCACCATTTGGCTGTCTCAGACTTTTTCAGTTTTTCAAAGCGTTTCAATTTTGCGCTTAGGGATGTATCCTGTTTTGGGCTTCTCAAGGGACTTGCTGCTTTCCCTGGTGCCCGTGCAAGCAGTGCCTGGGCTGCTGCACGTCTTTCCATTTCTTCATCCATGATGTGTAGATGTTAGTAAGATAGTCAAGATTGACCGTCTTGTTACAAATGTTCCCACGATAATTCTACTGTTGGCATGCCCCCCTCACAAAGCCGGAGGTTCCTGCTGCCGCCTTCCTAGTGTATGGAGAAAATTACAAAGCTTCACATCAAACGTTGTCAGAGTTCTGCTAGATCACAGCAGATCTCCCACATGTAAATCTGGATCTGTGCTACAATGCCAAATGCCAAGTGTCACTCGAAATCGAAGGTATTGCACAAATGCAGTGCAATAATCTGGTACAGTTGCCCAGATGCACAATGTGTCGGGAAATACACCTGTCAACAGTCGCGAGCGCCGACCAGAGACGCAGGGGCCACCCACAAGTGTGTCAGTGCGGGGACGAGGCGCGCATCCTCCGAAACATGACCAAGTCCCCCCACCACACACCCCCGAAGGGGGAGAGACACCTACCTCTGGGACGCGCTCGGTAGCATGTAGAACTTCAATTATCCTAATCCTCTGTTCAAACGGGTGAGAGGAGGAGCCGACCACTGGATCCTCGCTTTCCTCAAAACACACAAGTTACTCCTTCCGGAATCCTCGGCCCGAATCACTGACATAATATCGAAAGACACAATATCGACCTACCACATTATCGACACAAAAATTTCGATCACACTAATATCGACATGCTATACTTATTTAAGAAAATACACTAATATCGACACCAAAATATCGTCAAACACTTACATCGATATCAGTATTATCAAACACAAAAACATAGTTATAAAAATATCGAACATGTTTAAAAAACATACATAATGTCAATAATATCGATAGCAACAATATAGACAGCAATATTATCAGTTAAAAAATATATCGACATGTTAAAAATATTTATAAACATACAAAACTTAACCCAAATAATATATATTTATCAATAAACATACACAACATACAAAATAAATCTAATACATGTTTTAAAATTATTTAAATATATTATGATAAAATATAATAAAAACACACTATTAATAACTATTTAAATATTATACATAAATAAAATGCACATATTATTTAACATCTAAAACAATATAATTCACATTTAATAGAATAAAGCAGTAAAAAAACAATGCAATAACTGAATCTTAATTAGTATTTTCCATATATGGAATGCAACGACCAAAACAATTAAAACAATAAATTACAACCAATGAAATAAACACACTATTAAAATAAACCAATGAAATAAAGCAAACTATTAATTAGACACACAAATTAATCATTATTTTACACCTCAAACCAAAAAGAAACAAGAAGGCGAAACTCTGCCGGATTGCTTCCAGAACACAGGACTTCATTAAATAAAATTCTATTTCCTAATCCAGAAAGTAAGTAAAATAACATTTATAATCTGATGCTACTGCTAATCTTCTATAACAACTGTTTATACTTACAAAATAATTAATATATATATTTTAAATTTATATCTTCTCTACAGATAATTCTGAAAACATCTAAACAGCTACAGAACATTGTGAAAAATTGACTTGGAAATAAAGTAAGTATCAAACTAAATTATACAAAAACAATTAGCTAAAATACCCATCTAAACTCCAACTTTATCCCAACTTCCCCCCCACTTCCTACACAATTAAACAAAATTATTAAAATTACTTTTTTTGTACCAACAGAAATATCAGCATCAAAACTGAAATCAAACAGCAAAGAAAGCGCATCAGCATTGAAAACAACTTCAAATAAATAAATAAAACAGTACAGTAATATTTTTAGTAATTTTTATATACATTTTCCTTAGCATTAGAAACATCACAATGACTGAAGGCGCCCAATTCATAACTTCACAAAAAGGAACATTTTTACTATGTTAAATGGGGTATGTGTATACCCACGAAAAGCAAACTGGACTGAAAGTAAACTGGAAATGTAGTAAATACTACTCTAATAAATGTTATGGGAGGGCTACAACTAAGGAAACAACTGTTCTGTATGTTAGGGAGCATAACCACCCTCCTAACGTTACTGAAATAGAGGTTAGAAATGCTTTAGACAATATATAAAGAAGCTAGCACTAGATCAGAAAAATCTACTACTGAAACACTTAAGGAAATGGTCTCCAAAATACCACAACATGCTACTGGCCAAATGCCCTCAATACCTTCCCTAAAAAGAACAATAGCTAGAACGAAGAAAGCTACTACCACCACCACACCTGCCCCAAAAACATTTGAGGAAGTAGAAATTCCCCCTGAACTCTCAATTACACATAATGAAGAACAAATTCTTCTTAATGATAATAAATCAAAGGATAAAAGAATAATTATTTTTGCAACTGCTAATAATTTACTAAAACTCCAACAGTCTGAAACTTGGATGATGGACGTGACTTTTAAAATATGTCCCAAACCATTCTATTAATTACATACTGTCCATGCACTATACCAAAACACGAACATCCCTTTTCTCTACGCTTTACTACCAAATAAGCAAAACTCCACCTATATTGAACTACTGTCAAAAATAAAACAGGTAACCAATAATTATTTTCCCCAAAAAATAATAATTGATTTTGAGCAGGCAATGATAAATGCAATACTAAAAACCTACCCTCACACAGCAATTCAGGGTTGCTACTATCATTTTAATCAATGTATTTGGAGACACCTCCAAAAATCCACACATAGGACCCGATTCCGATCTCTCTCGGAAAGCCCTCTGTAGGACTCAGATCCGGGCGGTTTTCCGAGCGAGACGTGCTCCTGGAGTCCGACCGAGCAAGTACGATGCAGCCGTATGCTGACGGACTCGTTTCGCTCGGACTCCCATTGAACTCTATGGGAGTGTACACAGGCTCCCATAGCAGAAAAGGGGTGGGTGTGGAAAAGCATACACCCTGTGGCGGGCACCCAACGGTGCCCGCCACACTGTGCATGCTTGGATCGGGGGGACCCATGGGCACCCCCATGATAGATTCGGAGTGCCCCGGGTGAAGGGGGGCCTGGTACGGCCCCCTGAAGTATGCTTCCGACAGCCGTTTTGTCTCGCTGAGACCAACGCGAAGCGGCTTTCCGAATCGTGCATCGTACTCGCTCGGTCGGAAATCGGATCCATTGCGCGGCACGAGTCGTCTACAAACGAGACATATGGAGCGGTTCGGGTCCGGAAACGATTCGGTCGGCGCGTACATGATCTTCGCATCGTACTTGGTCGTTCAGACCTGTGTACGATTCGGTCGTAAACAAGGGTACAAATCGGATCCGGTAAAGTCAAATCCGATTCGGAGGCCTGCTGAACGAGATTGGAATCGACCCCTAAATGTTGAATATGCAACAAATAGCTCCTTTGCCTATCAAATAAAAAAACTTATAGCACTAGCCTACGTCCCAGTTACTGACGTAGCCGAACACTACAACTTATTAATAGAAAGTCCATACTATCAACAAAATGAACAAAAACTAAGTCCCCTCCTTGACTATTTTGAGGATACCTGGGTGGGAAGACTACACAGATCTGGACACAGAAGGCAACCTAAAAACCACATTCCATGGTGGAATGTGTATCACAGCACACTAAATAAAGAAGCTAAAACAAACAGTGCGGTTGAAGGATGGCATAATGCCTTCCAAGCAACAACAGGCAGAACTCCACCTACTCTACATAAACTACTACTATCTATCCAAAAAGAACAGAGCTACCAACAACTAAGAATGGAGCAATCTGTCACACAAATAGGCCCAAAACTTACCAAACAAACTAGACAAATGTTTCAATACTTGCAATATAAAGAAAGACTATATCCAACAACTAGAGGCCTAGAATGCCTAGAAACAATAGCCAAAAGCCTACTTTTACTTAAAAATCCTCCAATTAGCCAAAAACTCATCACCAAACTCAAAGCAAACTAATAAATACGGAGCGCATCGGACCCGCGAACAAGTCGGTCGGCGATTTCGCGTGCGCTCGCATCGTACTCGCTCGGCCGGACGCACGTATGAATCGGTCGGGAAACAGGGCTCTGAATCGGATCCGGTTAAGCCGAATCCGATTCGGGGCCCTACCGGCCGAGATCGGAATCGGCCCCTAAATATATATAATTTATTATTCAAACTCCACCAAATATTAAGTCCAAGAAAGTGCTGGACACTAAACATATATATAAATTACTATTCCCACTCCACTGAGTATTAAATAAGGGAATGTGCTGGACATTAAACATATATAAATTACTATTCCCACTTCAGTTAGTATTAAATCACAGAAGATGCTGGACACTAAAGATAAATAAATTACTATTCCCACTACAGTCAGTATTAAGTCATAGAAGGTGCTGGACACTAAACATATATAATTTACTATTCAAACTCCACCCAATATTAAGTGAAAGAAAGTGCTGGACACTAAACATATAAAAATTAAATATCCCACTCTAGTCACTATTAATTCAGGAAAGGTGCTGGACACTAAACATATATAAATTACTATTCCCACTCCAGTCAGTATTAAGTCAGAGAAGGTGCTGGACACTAAACATATAAAATTACTATTCCCACTCCAGTCAGTATTAAGTCAGGGAAGCTTCTGGACACTAAGGGGCCGATTCCAATTCGGGCCGGAATTCACTCCGACCGAGCCGGACCCGGAGAGATTTCCGACCGAATCGGACCCTGGCAGTCCGACCGAACGAGTACGATGCGCACGCATGCAATCGGACTCGAGTCGGTCGGACTCCCATTGAAGTCAATGGGAGCCGGACGTACAACGCGTATGCGGGCTCCCATTGACTCAATGGGTGCGAGGCGAACAAGGGCTCCCCCTACAGCGGGTACGCCTCGATGCGACTCGCGGCATACATGCACGGGTAGGGGGGACCCATGGGTCCCCCATGTGTGTGACTCGCGCGGCTACGCGTGCAGGGGGGTCCGACACGGACCCCCAAAGTCCGGCTCCGACTGCTCTTTCGAGCCGGACAACGCGAGTCAGTCGGACTGCTCGCGGCGCGCATCGTACTTGCCCGGCCGGGGAACGTCTCCATTGCGCTGTGCGAGTCGTGTCCGTGCGAGTCGGTCGGAGCGGTTCAGACCCGTGTACGAGTCGGTCGGCGATTTCGCGTGTGCTCGCATCGTACTCGCTCGGCCGGACGCACGTACGAATCGGTCGGGAAAGAGGACTCCGAATCGGATCCGGTTAAGCCGAATCCGATTCGGTGCCCTACCGGCCGAGATCGGAATCGGCCCCCTAATATATATATTTTACTATTTGAACAACCTCACCATTTTCCCCTAATAACCCAACATCCCAGTACTAAAACAAACATATAATTTCCATTTTTAATTAACTTTATTTCTTAAAATTAATTTCAATTTTCTAAATTTTAATTTAATAAGTAATTTTATAATAATATTTAAAAAACACTCCCCACCCTTATCCCCTAATAACACAACATCACACTCCTAAAAAAAAAATATGGGGTCCATTACGATGTCGGGCGGAAGCACAACCGCCGTGCTGTCGGAGGCAAAAACCGCTAGTTACCGTCCGCCAGCAACGGCCCACACGCCCGCAAAATTAGGATGTGAAAAGTCAGGCAAACACCGCCCGCAAGCCTGCGGCGCCACCGCCCGCCATCAAAGTGCGCCCGTCTACGTAGCGGCGCGAGCCAATGGAGACACACCGTCCGACGAAATGACGTACTGCCCGGCGTACAAATTACGATGCCACAACTAAACAGCCCCACCGGCAAAGAGACACCGCACGAGATAGCAAGGCGGAAACCCGACTGTTCAGTGCGGAGACTAAAAAGGCGGCCCACCCAGAGATGAATCCTGCACTCCAGGCCATCCCCATGCTCCCTGATGCACCACCTAGAAGTGAACGCGCCACGACGACGCAGGTAGGCAGACACACAACAAGGGTACGGAAACACTGCACACAGTGCAAGGGCGGGAAAACTGTACATGGCCCCCCCAGACACCCCTGTGTGGACAGGACACATCCACCACTATACCCACACATGTCCCACCTGTCAAAAATAAACAACTCGCAACAACCTGGGCGCCCACTACCCGGGACCAGGAAGTGACGTCCCCGTCACGGCACCGCAGCGCAGCGGCAATGACGCAGGTACACATGCGCACAACGCAGAGGCCAACGACAGCGCCATGCATGGGCTGCACACAAACACCACAGGGTCACAACTACACACCCCACACACCAGCCCCACCCTGAAGGCACATGTCACGTGGCCTTCCTGCATCAGTCATCCTGATGTAACACAAGTGTCCCGAACAGGGGAGTAATGTGATGGCAAAATAGGACACACCCTTGTGTGCAAAACATGGCGAAGCACACATCGGCTGCTACATAACAGCGCAGAATATGGACCTCGTCCGCAAAAGGCACGCCAGTCTCATCCAAAAATACCCATACCATCCTGCTCGGAATATCAAGCCATGCAATGTACAAAACTGAAAAACCCTGCTGCCTGAGAACAGGTGTTTCCAATTACTACACCCACACAGAAGCCCCAATGTATAGCGGAAACGCAGTGTCCATCCCACACACGGGAGAGCAGATAGCACTGAATGGCCTTCCATTCCTACTCTGAAATCACCTTGCAACAATTTATGCAGGAGAATGGAGCCATTGTACCAACAAGAAGCCAAACAGAGCCATGCAGAGTAAACCGTACACTGGCAGATAGCGCCCAACATGAAAGAAAGTTAATAACACAAAAAAAATTATACCACTCCTCCATGTGGGTCAAATGCAAGTAATCTGGAAGGAGTCAGACACCACTGGCCTTGACCATTCACCTTCTTAATGGGCAAATACCTCGTCTAATGAATACATCACAATCACCTCAGTGACATGTTCCTCCCTCCACCTCGGCATTATCCACGGCTTCTACGGATGATACCTATTCCTGAACCCCTTGGGTATCCCCCCAAGAGTTGAGACTGCGTGCCTTCGTGTATAATGTATCTACTTGTTTTAATTTTTATCCCACATGTAGCTGGGACTTTAGACTGTGTGCTTCCCTTGTATAATGTATCCCCTATTGTACCCAATCGATCCCTCCCTTCCTAATGCTTTGTATACCACCCTTAATCCTGTAAAGTGCTCTGATACCCTCACGGGTCGGGTTCGCGCTCTATAAAACTATAAAATAAATAATAAATAAAATATTGAAGCATGTGGGATGAGGGCCTGTGTCCTCCGCACAAGCTATAACCCAAGTCCTGCCTCCGTACAACCATTCCAGAATTCCCAGCATCGTCGGAGGTTGCACTCTGCTGACTGCACAGGCACCGGAGCACGCCATCACATCACCCTGTAGCAAAATGGCTGTTGCACCACTGGTTCCCAATTACGCCGGACAGATGCAGCTGTACATTGAGAGCTTGCTACAGATAGTGGGATGTGAAAATCTGGCTATGCTGAACATAAGTTACCGAGTAACTTACCGCATTGCAATGTTCAGCTGCGTCATCCCCGTTTTCTACTGTCGGAGGTGTCCGTTCCACTGTCCTGTGGATTTATGTCTCTCCAACCTGGCATGTCCAAAGGCGGACTTGGTACACTTGTTTGCACCCCTGGACGCCCACGACAGGATCTGTTCAGTGTATGGGGGCATGGCGTATGTGGCTGCAATCGGACACACACTGCAATGGGACCAGTGTGCCTCCACACAACGTATTCTGGATCACAGTTTCATCGAATGTCATCCAACATGTCCCATCAGGCTTCTACAAGGGACAACTTATGATGAACACGTTGCTAGCCACCATCCGCTTCATTGGATGGCATCCATGTTTACCACCAATGCCATGGATGCCCTGCTGGAAGGTATCGCATACCTGACAACTTGTCAATTCATCGGGCCCCGACTCAATACCCCCAATTTAACAATGATGTTCAACACCGTACCTATGCTTGGCTTTTCGCATGGAGTGGGCAGTTAGCTGTACAACAACTATACCATACAATCTGCAACAAACACCTCACCATCAACTCCGCTACCATGACATCGGACATTTTCGGGACATGCACTCTGTTCCTCACCATATCCCATGTCTCTGCATGAACAGGGGGAGGCAGAGGTATGGGACTTGTGTACAGTAACCACATGGCCAATACTGCACGAACAACTATGCCATAATATGTATTCTGCGCACCTGAACACATGCACCTGCCAGTGCACACTTATCTGTCTGCTGTATTACGTGAGAACTGTCACCTCACCATCGTCTGTACTTCAGTGCCCGGACTTTTGCATGGACAACAAATGCAACCCCCTACAACATGGCCCTAGTTATTGTGTCATGTTCAGTAGCCACCACATTGCAACAACTAGTGAGACGCTGCTGCATGCATGTAGGCTCATGCTCTGGTGTCACCTCTGACGCAGGAGTGTTGGAGTTACTATTGTAGTAAACCTGTACCACGGAACTGAGATGTACTGTGCCTATGATGTCAAGCTGTCTGGTAGGCAAAATGAATACTGTCTGTGTCAAAGTCTACAGCTCCTCAGTAATTAGCAAATGTACTTTAGCATAGCAAGGGCAAGGCAGTTGTAACTCTGAAGCCTTCATTCCACAGTCAACAACTAATCACATCTACCCGTACCCCCTTTTGTATGTGTAATCATGCTAAGTATATCCTCCACATGCATTTTGCTGCCAGTAGTGTCCACTATACTGCATCACAGAGGAAGTAAGTCCAAATACATGCCTTGAAGCAAATATGTGACTCAGTAGAATTATTTTACGAAGACAAGTACGAATGAGAGAGGATGAGAGTGTGTGAAGTACACGAGAGTCGTGAGATGACCATGTAGTCTAGTGTCATTGGATGTCAATGCATGAGAGTTGCCGCAACAGTGGACCTAGTGAAATACTACAGCTCGTGGGCCTGGACTTGTCAGACTCTGACGTGGCCCAACAGATCATCACATTAACACTGACCACCTGGGCACTACAAAGCACAGTCCTACATATGTGTATAATTACCTTCACAGTCTGACATCACACTCATCAAGCAAAAGTAGGAGCCACGCAAAAGCATGCTACAGCAATGCATGACAAAACACACACACGATATCAGTGTGGGTGGGCAGGACTGCACAGTGAGTAAGAACTGCAGAAATTCACATACATGCTCAATTGAACAAGGCACAATCTTGACAGTCACACACCCTGCAGACACACTATGTTCGAAACATATCAAGTAGGAGTCATCCTGAACTGCAAGGACACACCCACACACTGCACACTGTGCAACATACAACACACACATGTGAACACATTTGCAGACCTGAACACGGATACAAATATCCACCATGGGCCTGGGTAACACGTGTGTAGTCGACATTGCCAGAGCGCACACACACACACCAACACTACCCCAAAGTCACACCACTCACACCACACACACCTACACCTCCGAAATGCACACATTTAAAGTAAGCCATGTGCATAGGCCCAATGTTCATCACAAGACTAACATACACCTACACTGCTGGCCACACAGCAAGTAATCTCACACATACCCGCATACTCTGCACATGCTACCTGTCATCCTGTGGCTAGACTCACACCCTGTGCTTTGCTTGCACGCAAACATGACACGGATACATTCTCCCTGAAATACCACCAAATACATGCAGACAATCCGTGTCACAAAAATACTTCTTCATCACACACACAAGTAGCAGAGCCTGAAAGAAGTGAAGTCCCTGCCACGTGTACAACACATTGGAATGTGAGACCAGACATTGCAATTGTTGGGGTACCATACACGGCATGTGCCTGACTTAACCATGCACACACAGCAACAACTGCAATAATCAACTACACAGACACAACCGACTACAGGAACAACAGCATCCAGTCACAGATTACATAGACATGCGGCAAAATTGTTCAACACCAGGGACAGTGGCCAGTCCAATGTGCAGAGTAGTGACACGAAAAGCTGCGTATGCAATGTGTGTGAGTGTACCCTGACATGGCCACCAACACTGCCATGGCAGTCACAATAGCCATCACAGCCACCACTGTGTCACACAGGTAGATGTGTGAGTGTGCCTACCATTCAAACAGGATGCCAGTTCGACGCGGTGCTGTCTGTGTGCTACGGGACAGTTGGAGGTCATCCCCTGAGAGAGAAGCACAACTGTGGAAGACACACATGTGTCATGTGAAGCGGGAGTTCCGCTTGGCCCAGGTGGGTGGGTGGCACGGGTAGGTGCACACATGCATTGTTGAAACAGACTGTGTGGGGAGGATTCCGGAGGGCTAGATTTCCACTGTGTTGGGTATTTGGAAAGCCCACCTGTCTGGGGATGAATGTGAACTCGTGTGGGCACAACAGGCAGGCACACGATCAATGCTGCATCAGGTGTAGACGTTAGCCCTCCCTCTGGGGACATGCTGGATACTGCTGTGCGTCTGCCAGGCCCTTGCCAAGGCACTCACATCCCCTGTCCACCAGGTGTACCCCCTACATTGTCCGCCTGCACAGGCTACCCAGGGCACGGGATGGCAGTGGACGTTGGTGGGTGGGAGGTCATGGCGCCCTTCTCCTGGGCACATCTCGCAGGCAACACATTCTCAGTGAGCAGCAGGGCACAAGTCCTAAATATGTAGTCGGGGGACACAGACGTCACGACAGGAAGTGACGTCACGAAAGGTGGCTTGCACCATCAGACTTATTGCCTCCCTTCGCCCACCCCTTACATGCGATTGCAACAGAGAAGCCAGCGAGTGCACAAGCAGCTCCAAGCTCGCCCCAGAGAGGCCAAAGAGTGAATGTGAGGATCCATTTGCTGCAGTTATCGGGCTCGCGGTAAAATCAGTGGTGGGACGCCGTCCACCCGCGTGGTACCCTGACTCGAGACCTGGTGTGCAGGCAAAGTGTCCTATTGGCTTTGCGATATGTGTGAGTTGCATGACACTCATTGGCGGGGGATGGCTCGGAGGCCCGTCACCCTGAGGCCCATGTCTCACCACATGGGTCCCTTGTCAATGGCAGTGGTTGTAATGACTATGCGCACAGGGGCGGGTCTACCTTTCGTCTAGGATTGTGTTTGCGGCCTGGCCCGCTAGGGCAGCCACAGCCTCTGTGTGTTGCATGTGGTGTATCCGGACTCCGGAGGCTGTCATGCATTGTCACTGTTGTCCAGGTTTCGAGTCGGGGTACCACGCGGGTGGACGGCGTCCCCCACTTATATTACCGCGAGACAGATAACTGGGGCAAATGGACACACACATTCACTCTTTGGCCTCTCTGGGGCGAGATCGGAGCTGCTTGTGCACGCGCTGGCTTCTCCGATGTAATCGCATATAAGGGGTGAGCGAGGGAGGCAATGAGTCTGACGGTGCAAGCCACCTTCCGTGATGTCACTTCCTGTCGTGACGTCAGAGTCCCCCACTTCTTATTTTAGGACTCGTGCCCTGCTGTTGTCAGATGTGCCACTGCCCAGGGGGTGGAGAAAGGGTCAGGAATGTCAGCCTGAGATTGGCCCAGTAGAAGGCCCACCTTGACTGGGGGACAACCATTGGACAGTCTGGTGTAGCCCACCCACGCGTACATGTGGGCCCTCCATGAACTATGTCACCTGCGGCAAAGTGATGTCATGGGCAATGACGTTATTGAGGAGAGCTGTCTACCCCACGCAGAGATGGCGCATAAGCTCAACAGACCCAGCACTGAGGGCAGCAGGGGTCACATTTGCAGGGGCAGCTGTGCCTGGTGTGAAGGAAACTCTACCCTTCATCCCTGTGCCGACACGTGTTGCACCAGTGGAAGTAGATGGGAGGGCGGGCATTGGCCTCCATGTGGCTGAAGAGGAGCCAGAGTCCACGTCCCCTGTGTTAGCAAACATGGATGCATCACCTCTGTCCTCAGATGACTCAGAAATTGCCGTCTCGGCCTGTGATTCATCCAGCACACATCTGGCCCCTCCGAGGCGCTGGTCACATCTGTCACACTCAGCACCTGTGCAGCTGCTAAATCCGATGCCACACCACTGTTGACCGTCCCCTGTCCCTCAGCACCCACGGGAGATGCCACATGAGAGAGAGCGAGGTGGCCTCACTCATCTGGCATCAATTAAACAGACATGTGCAAGGGAAGCAGCACAGAACATCCACAAATCCACATGTTGCCCGATACCTGTGCAATTGCATACAGCCACCACAATCAACACGTAATGGCTGGCGTCCAGTAAATGAAGCCGCTAATAAGTGGCACATGTGTTGTGCACATAGCACTACACCCGGCCTGTGTCACCCTGCGACCATAGCCCCAAATCACGGTGTGCACACCCACTGTCCTGATGGTGGCAAGGATGACCACTACGTAATTAGGCCAAAGATATACCTGCATGGAGCAGAATGGGAAACCACTCACACAGACTGCAACATGACAGGCCACAATGGCCATGAGCCCATGCCATCCACCTGTCGTTCACACGAGCACAACTGCTGTTGCAGTGTGCCGGATGTGTAAGTACCAGAGATATGAGGTGAGGCATCGCACACATATGACCGAACGAAATCAGAGTAGGCACAGTGCCTCAAACATACATGTGAATTGCCAATCCAGCCTACTACAGGTTGTTCCTGAGGGCTACGACTCTGAGTGCATTGAGAATGCAGAGTGCTCAAATTACATCTTGACCCTCAGGAATCGCATATGCATGTCAGATGCACACAGCACAGAGTACACTTACAACCCATTGCATCACACAACAAACATCACATTACCCAGACTATGGGTAGGCTGTGGACACATGCTGCCTCTCACCGCAAAAGACACCATCCCACAATACTGTACACTTGCTTGCTGCTGATGCCCCTACAAACATGCATCCGGCACAGGCTGTGTGACTGTCAAGATGCAGACCATTACTGGTGAAATGCAGCGCCGTGCTGACCTGACAATACCAGGGGGCATCCCCCGATTCGTTATCGCCACGTAGTAGCTCGTCCGGCAGATGACGTCACACCCTTTGTGGAATTGGCTGCACTGTCGGTCACACATACACAGAGGCATCAACTTGGATGCAATGGCTCATCACAAGCCCTTGGGCTGGAGGACTTCCAACTGCAGGGATGGTACACAAGAGGGTTGGAAATCACTCATACACTGATCATCAACACCCACATCCACCAATCACAGTGGCATGATGCTGACCCATCCAACATACTCAGAGATGTGTAACAGAGCCAAGAAGTAATCGGACATGGCATAACAGCATGTGTACACCACACGTGAATGCATGCTGGTGGGAGTGTGTACACAGTACCTGTCCATCCCATTCACATGCAGGATGCCAGCACATTGAGCAATGTGTAGTCTGCCCACATCTACTGTCCATTGTCAGGTAGACCAATACATAGATCACAAGGCAACACATCTTTGTGGCTGGACTAACTGTGTCCAACACTGCGCAGCCCTCAACGTACTCGCCCTGTGAATGGCTCACCCTGCAATGGAGGTCACATTCAGTGCTACTATCTCTCACACACATCCCTATCACAAGGCATGGTGCGTCCAATCGACAGGGCTGAGTTTGTGCATTTCAGGAGAGTCCTGAACAAAAGACACATGTAACCCACTGTACAGTCAGTGTTGTCTCCTTCTAGGATTGTGCGGTCAATGTGCAGCCCAGGTCTGCTGCGACTGAGAAGGCCAGCAGGGACCCAGCCAGCCATTCACACAAGCAATGACTGCCCTGAGTCCTGCATTGCCAAGTGGCTTTGTGACTGGATATGTGACATGGAAATGCCATGTACCACCACTCGTGAGGGACATGCATGGGAAAGCGCCAGAGAGCCTACATACCCCTTACACCTGTAGTTAGCATGGTAAGCAGTGCATGTTGGAACCCCACAGGCTCAGAATCATAGTGCTGCGGATCAACGACATGTGTGTCCCCCACATGCACTCCCACACACACTGTAGTTGTCTTACACACACAACTTTTGCTATGAATAGCCTTGGGCAGTGTGCGTGGAGCTCGGAATCCATGATCTTCAGCTCCTCGCTGGTGAGTGGACCTGGACATATCTTCAGAGTCGTCGACATGTAGGTGGACATGTGGCAGCAGCGGCAGGTGTTGTTGAGGGATGCCAGGCAGCAGTCCCTAGAAGCTGTGGTAATGCCGGTCTCCCTCCCACACTCATATAGCCCCCTGGGGCTGTTCCAGTGGGTCCAAGCTGCTGCAATTGGTGTACCATGTCTGCCTACTTCGAAAGCACACAATGGCCTGCACCGAGCTGTCCCGGTACGCTTACCTCTATCGTCGAACACGCAGGATGCAGTCGCGAGGGCCATTGGAGTTGGCCTCAAGGGCCTGGTCCATGGCGGGTACAGTCCGCTGGTGCCATGTGGAATCCACAGTTGAATGTGCACCATGCATTTGCAGGTGTGGCCATGATTTGTGTGTGGGAGCATGTCCACACTGGACAGGGCCACTTCATGCTGTGTGCATAGGCATTGACGGCCAGTGGTCAGCCTCCACATGTCTGTTGGCACATCATCATGTACACATTAGCATGGGAGCATGGGATGTGGATATGCACACACATGCCATATTTCTCAATGTACATCTCCTACTTGGCACGTGCAACATTACGTGTCACTTGTCATGTGTGTTTGCATTCACACAGCTGTGTTGTCATGGAGTTGTCAATGTGTACACCTGTCAATGTGTGTTGGAGGTGTGATACGTACAGTGCTGTACATTGGGTGAACTAGGGACATCATTGACTGTCTCATATCCCATTGTGCAACAGGACCCACTTGTTTTGCCCGCTCAGCCTATGTACATTGTGTTGTTGGTGTGTGCCATACTCACTCAGCCTCGGAAGCTGTGTCTGGCACAGCAGCTAGGTATATGGCCGTGGTGTTGTCGCCTCCCACCTATGCAGTCTGAAACCATCATGATGCCTTTCAAGCTATTAGGGCCTAAATTAAGCCTGGGCGTAGTTTGCGTAGTAGCACTTCACGTAGCTACGTGAAGTACATTTTGAACTACACGTAGCTATGCAAATTGCGTAGTGCATAGCTGTGTGCTTGACTGCACTGTACAATAATTGCCAAAGACATCTTGCACAGTGCAAGTTAAGATAAAATAAACATCTCTGTCTTTATATGCTAAAAATGCATAGAGTCATTTCACAAAAGTGAAAACGATAAATTAACAAGCAGTGAGAGAGGTGATGATTTTGGGATCCTCCTAACCTAGGGAGAGAACCAAGCAGATGCCTTGAAAACAAAAAGCACATCTTTTGAACGATTCAGTGGTGGTCCCATCCTCTTAGGACCACCCCAAGCACAGTTATTGGCAAAAATACAATCCCAACCAAAGGCCCTGCAAAGCATTATGGGACGAGATTAGCAGTGGGCAGTGAATATTATAGTATCCAATATCAAAATAATTCTACAAAGAGCTGCAGTTCCACTAGTCGTTACTAGATGTCCCTCACGAGTCAAATGCAAAAGCTTCATGAAAGGGTTTCAATGCTTTTGCATTTGACTCATGAGGGACATCTAGTAACGACTAGTGGAACTGCAGCTTGATGTATTAATAATTTCAATGCTTTTGCATTTGACTCGTGAGGGACATCTAGTAACGACTAGTTGAACTGCAGCTCTTTGTAGAATTATTTTGATATTGGACACTATAATATTCACTGCCCACTGCTAATCTCGTCCCATAATGCTTTGCAGGGCCTTTGGTTGGGATTGTATTTTTGCCCATAACTGTGCTTGGAGTGGTCCTAGGAGGAAGGGACCACCACTGAATCGTTCACATGATATGCTTTTTGTGTTCAAGGCATCTGCTTGGTCCTCCCCTAGGTTAGGGGACCCCAAAATCATCACCTCTCTCATTGCTTGATAGTTTATTGTCAAAGTTCACTTTTGTGAATTGGTTATATTCATTTTAGCATTGAAAATTGCTTTATCAAAGCATTTGTAGGTGTTTATTAAACTGCTGCTATGCTATGTCAATTAGCACAGTTTTTCACTCTGCTATGTGCAATTTGCGTAGTGTGTAGTAGTACAAACTTTGTATGCTCCGTGAGCGTAGTGAAGTATTATGCCCAGGGTTAGCCTAAATCCCCATGTGCATGCTCATAGCAATGGTTTGTGTCAGTAGCCATTGCTATTGGTAAGGGGACCTGTGTAAGAGTATTGTGGCTGTGCTGTCCCTACTTGTCAGCTGTTCTGTGATTCTATTGCTTTGTCAGTAATTTTAGTTATGTGAAAGTGCCATGTGGTGTGTTGCATTGACATGTGTCCACTTCCATCTGTCCTAGGAGGAGACCAAACATACATCGCCCCTACCAATTGCTGTCAGACATGGAGGATGTGGAGGTCATTCGTAAATTCCGGCTGGACCGACCCACCCTACATCACCTATGTGCCATGTTGGAACCCCACCTTCGTCCTCGCAGGGTGTATCCAACAGCATTCACCCCCATGGCTAAGGTGATGGCTGCACTGCATTTTTTCGCTACCGGATCTTTCCAACACACGGTAGGCAGTGGAGGTGGAATGTCCCAAGCCATGTTCAGCATGGTGCTACGGGATGTCCTGTCAGCTATGATGCTGTACAGGAACCGGTACATCCGATTCCCCAGGGCTCGTGATTTGGCGGCAGTGAAGGGTGCTTTCATGCCCTTGGACGCATCCCCACGTTGTTGGTGCAATTGATTGCACCCATGTTGGCCTTGTTGCACCACAGGCCATGGAGCACATCTATAGGAACCGGAAACATTTCCACTCCCTGAATGTGCAAGTGGTGTGCCTGGCGGACATGATCATCACACACGTGTGTGCGAAGTTTCCCGGTTCCACCCATGACTCGCACATCATGCGCCACAGCATCCTCCCATGAATGATGTCCAATCTTCAACCGGACCGTGCATGGATTGTTGGTGAGTATGCATACTCGTGTAGCGTGCTGGGTGTGACATGCTGTCTTGTATCCTGTTGGATTTGCAACGATTCTCTGTGTTTCTCACACCCAGGTGACTCGGCATATCCTAACGGGCCTTGGCTGCTGAGCCCACTACGTAATCCCAGGATACCAGCTGATGTCAGATACAATGAGGCACATGGGAGGACCAGACGTGTGGTGGAGCGGACTTTTGGACTCCTGAAGTCCAGATTCAGATGCCTGGACCGCACCGGGGGTGCACTGGCATACTCCCCACAGAAGGTGTGCCAGATAATTGTGGCATGCTGCATGCTGCACAATCTCGCTATTCGCAGGCAGATCCCCCTGATAGTGTATGACGGTGATCAGCCAGGGCCCCGGCCTGCAGACCAGGCCATGTCCAGTGACGAGGACAGTGGAGAGGAGGAAGCAGTGAATGAGCGTCAGCAGCTCATCGCCCGCTACTTCACTTGACGGTGAGTGACCATGTACGTCGGATGATGTTGCTGTAGTTGTGTAGGTGTATGTGTGCATTGTCACGGCGGCCTATTGTTCACTGAGTGCTGTGTGGCAATGGTCCATGTCCAGGGTAGTATGCCACTGACAGTGGCTGTGGCATTGTGCCCTGTTGCTCTGTGAGATGTGTGTACATTGCTTGAACTTGATGACAAGTACTGTGTGATGAGTGTGTGACACACACATTCAATGGACTCTTGTTCTGTTTTTCACCCCTAGGTCCCTACAGCCTCTCCTGGCCTATCGACATACCACACTCCTGATGCATTACTGATCATGGTGACGGTTGCACATCCTTGATTAAACACAGAGCAGATACAACAGAATGTGATCCAGGTGTATTTATTTTGAACAGTGACGTGATTGTGGGCAAGGTGATGAGAAAAGTGGTGCATGCTGGAACAATGAGTTGACGGACATGTCCGCGTGATGGCCAAGGTGTACCCATGTTGTTCTGGGTCCACAGTCCAACAGACACATGCCATTCACATGGCAGTGTGGAGTAGGATAGTAGTCCAAGTGAATGCAGTAGATGGCCACCGTGGCTGGCTGTCTCACTGGTGTTTGGAGCGTGCAAAGTCATCTCTGGACACCTGTTTCCTCTTCGGACGACCCCTTCCACGTTTGAGAGGGGGGGGTTGTGTTTGTGGGCTGCTGGTGGTGGTTGAGGATTGCCCACTCGCTGTGGACGCAGGGGAACTGGATGTTACACGGACCTGCGCCCCAGCAGGTGGTGGCGGAGGTGGTGTGGTTGGCCTTGATTGGGCTCTCACCGCCACCACTAGCTGGCCCATGAGGTCGACAAGTTTGCCCATACGGGTCACGAATTGGCCCATATGAGCGTCCATGGACCTCAACACTCCAAGGACTTCCTGCGTATCGGCAGATGACCGGGCCCATTGTCCCTGGGCCTCTTCATAGGCCCTAAGGACTCTGGCGATTTGCAGCAGGGCTTGGCTCCCAGGCTCTGATGGCGTTGGCCTGACCCTGCTCCTCCCACCTGAACTGCTGCCACCGACCTGCCCACTCGCCACAGTGGTCACCCGGGACCTCGTTGTGGCTCCCAGGGTCGATGTCGACGTGCGTGCAGCCCCTTGCGCAGGGTGAGTGGTCAGGGAGGCCCTGGTGGTGGTGGTGGTTGCGGCGGTGGTGGTGGCCGCAATGACCGTGGTAGCAGGGGCCTGGGACTGGTCACCAGCCCTGGGAGATGGGTTGGTGGGTAGGAGGGGTCCTGGGGAGCAGTTGAGCCCTGCCACACCAGATGTGCCTGGTCGGGAGTCCTCGTCCGAAGAGGTGTCCAGGTCTTCCACATCCATGAGTCCGGGTGGAGGGCTTGTGGACTGGCTGTGATGGCTGCTGTCTCCCTCTCCAGCATCATGCTGTTCGTCACCTGTGGGGCGGAGACGAAAGGTTATTGTGTTGCACCTTGCAAGGTTTGTGTTAGATGTCTGACATTCACAGTTGGTGCACAGTTGTGCACTGATTTCCCAGATGCGTGTGTATGGCTCTACAATGTGTGTGCGTGATCAAGGCAATGGAATGGTGTGATGGGTGCACCTGGCATGGGACGGATTTGGATAGCCAATCAGTGTGTGTTGCAGTACCCCTACATTTTGTGGCTTTGGTGGAAACGGGGTACAGCCCCATCAATGCTTTTGAGGTGAAATATGGTTTTGGGGTTCAAATGAAACGCTTAGGTATGCAGATGGCAAAAGGGGTACAGCCCCCTCAACGCTTTTGAGGTGAAATATGGTTTTGGGGTTCAAATGGAATGCTTAGAAACGCAGATGGCAAAAGGGGTACAGCCCCCTCAACGCTTTTGAGGTGAAATATGGTTTTGGGGTTCAAATGGAACGCTTAGGAATGCAGATGGCAAAAGGGGTACAGACCCATCAACGCTTTTGAGGTGAAATATGGTTTTGGGGTACATACTGTGACATATGGGTGCAGGAGGGAACATGTGTTTTGGCCACACGACACTGCAGAGACAAAGGTGTGTGTATGTCTGACATACCAAGCATATCTGCTCACTGTTATCATTTAGGGACATTACACTGCAAGCATTGTAGTGAGTGAGTAATGGTTGTGTGCCACACAACGTATTGCAGATGGGACAATTCCTTGGTGTGCGTGCTACCCTCAGCCATGTGCAGCAATGCAGTGCTCTTGGGGTGTTGACTATATTAGGTATGTTGTAAATCACAGTGTGACGTGCGCTTCAGACACTACAGACACATTATTGGTCATCGGCAGGAATCTTTGCTGAACTACTGTATATGGGACAACTGATTAGATGATATACCTTTCATGACACTGGGGCTAAAAAGATGTGATGGATGAGATATTGAATGTGCATTGTGTAGCTGTGTGGTTCATGGGTCCAGTGGTGTATGTGACATTACTGTGGTTCCACTCTGTTACATTGAGACAAGATAGACTTACATGGGTGATGTTGTACGATGTCAACGGAACAAGCAGACACGACTACATGGACAAGACTTCGATGGTGTTGCTGATGTGTGTGATGACTGGCACAGTGCACAGCATGTGGGTCAGTGCTCCAGTGAGACTTGTGCATGCAGACGTGACTCCTTACATGTTAGTGTATTTGTGATGGCTCATGTGGGCTATGACTCTGTAATTCATGTCCGTGTGCACATTAGTCACATGATTATGACAGGGAGCAGTGCTACCTGTTCCTCTGCTACGTGACATGTCCCAAATGTTAGTCGTAGTACAGTCCTCATGCCTACAGACACCCCGCCCTGTACAGTAGTCTACCTACTTGTTGGTTTGGAGGGAGCAATGCAATGGCTGTCACATGGTTATGAGAGGGAGGGGTGCTCCATCTTGCTGGTCTGTGGGAGTGGGGGCCGTGTTGTGAGTTGTGGTGAAGGCTTACCACCCACAGACACCCCTCCATGTAGGGAAACATATCTGGCTGTCGGGTGGAATTGTGCACTGCAATGGCTGACACATGGGTGTGGGGAGTGCTCCATCTTGCTGCGCTGTGGGACTAGGGGCCTGGTGGGGGTTGTACTTCTGCAGTCCCCCTCCGATACTCGGAGTTTGTGGTAAGGCTACTTACCTGTTATTTGTTGGTTAGTGCAGCTATGGCTGACACATGAGTGTGGGTGTGGGGAGTGCTCCTTCCGGCGCATCTGGGGGACCTGGTGGGAGTTGTGGTGCTGGCTGACTGTACACATGCCCCCATGGTTTTGTTTGTTGGTACCTTTGGGCTGAGTGTGTGGGAGTGTCTGTTGCATGTGTGAGAGATGTCTTGTGTATTGTGTACTGGACATGGGGGTGTTTGGCCCTCGGTGCTATGGCATTCTGGTAGTGCATGACAGTACATAGCGGTGTGCTGGTATACATTTGTCTGTACTTACCAGCCTCCACTCCCCCTGGTATTCCGGTGAGACTCTCCGGATGCAGAATGCCTCGCACCTTCTCCTCCCACGCCTTGAAGGTCTTGAATAGCGCGGGATTTCCGCCACCAGTCCTGTCAGCCAGCTCACGATTCTTGGCCTCCTTCTTCCTGACCACGCTTTTCAGGTCGTGCCACCTCTTTGTGATTTCACCCCGGTTGCGTGGTACGTTCCCAACTGCATTCACCTGGTCTACGATCCTGCTCCACATTCTGTTTCTGGTGGCTACTGGTGTCTGTTGGACCAGGTTCCCATAGATTTGTGGGAGCACCATTATGATCTCATCGACCATGACCGTCAACTCAGTGGCAGTGTACTTTGGCATTCTTTGTGTTGCCATGGTGTGTGGTTTGCTATTTGTGGAGCTGGTGTGGTGGTTGTGTGGTGTGTGGTGTGTGATGTGCAGGGGGTTCGTGGGGCCGTTATTTCAGTGGTGATGGTGGTGGTGGTAGTGGTGGTGATGTGTGTGATGTGTGCATGCGTGTGGTGTGCTGCTTTCCTTTGTGTCTCTCTGGGTTGTCTGATGGTGTCTTCGCTTTGTCGTAGTGCAAGGGATTGTGGTCTGTGAAGAGGCTGCTTTTGTACTGACCTATGTGGGTGTGTCATGATGGTCTGTCGTTTTCAGGTGTGTTGTGTCTGTTGTCCTGGGATTTGTAGTTTTTAGTTTTGGCAGGGGGCATGTGTCATTGGGATGTGTTCTGTGTTTGGGTATTTTGGCGTAGTTTGCTGTGTGGACTTGTTGGCCATGTTGTGTGTATTTCTTTGTTCCGCAAATGATTTCCGTGCACGGACGTGGCCGCCAGGCCTTCTGCTGTGTCAGTTATTCATCGCTGTTGTTAACCGTGGCGGGCGGGGAATATGTGGATTTTCCGCGCTCATGTCGGGGAGATCATAATTTCACAGTCGTTGTCTCGGTCGTCAGAGGGGGCGGATTTGGGTTTTTGGGCGGGATTGCGTCCGTGGCAGACGGTTAATCTTCTACTCGGACATGGACGGGCGGAATTTTGTGTGTTTTTACCGCCGCGGGCGGAGGTTGCTTCGCGACTTCATAATTGCTCGGTCGGTATTCCCATGGTGCAGGCGGGCGTTTTTCTCATGCTATCATAGAGGGTGTATTTTTTAACGCCGGTTATCGTAATGGGCCCCATAATTTCTTTTTTAAATTTCACTTTCTAATTTTTAAAAAATTGCAATTTTAAATTTTTTAATTAAATATGTCAATTCATATAATTATTTTTAAAACACTCCCCACCCTTCTCCCCTAATAACGCAATATCCCACTCCGAAAACAAAAATTTAATTTCGAATTTTAAATTTAAATTTCTTATTTTAAATTATTTTCAAAACTCGAAATTTTAATTTAATATATAATTTTATACTAATATTTTTAAAACACTCCCCACCCTTATCCCCTAATAACCCAACATCCCGCTCCTAAAACATATCTTACAAAAATTATTTTTATACAATTTCAAAAAAATATTCATACAATTAAACTAATAATAAATTAATAACAATACAGAACATTTAAATATTTACAAAAAAATGATATTTTACACTTTCTATATTTTTTTCTTGATATTTTTTACAACACTAACAAATCGATATTATCTACTAACGGTATTACTTATTCAATATTTTATACTTCGATATTTTTTAATGAAAAAAAACCCGATATTTTTTACTACGATATTCATGACTTCGATATTATGATACAATAGCTATTACAACTTCGATATAACTGCAATTCGATATTTATAATTCGATATTATGTCCATTTACCATATATATATATATATATTACTGCAGACTTCACCATACACCATCTATATCGCAGGAACAGACGAATGCGGACCCAGTAGTCGGTGCAAAGAATTTATTGAAAGCCCTGCACCACCGCCATGACACGTTTCGGCCTACAGGAGGCCTTGATCACATGACGCGCATGAGGAGTGCCTCCATATTTTTAAAGTGCAAGTGCAATAACACGTGACATACACGTACCGTCATCATAGACATAGAAGGGTAATTGCGGAAATCACAATAGGCATGTAGGCACCAACAACATATTGATCATAGTGATTTCCTATACATGCACAAAGCAGTAACTTATTAAATAATCATGAATTCATAACTAATAATAGATAGGCAATGCATATAAAATATTAAATGCAATAAAAGAGCAATAAATAACACTGAACAATGACGGGTAAAATTCAAGCCTGTGCACCTTTTAAATAACCACGTCTTAAATCAGTCCATTTAACTCTATATGCCAATACTGAACCCAAACAGTAACTCATAGTGTTTGTTAGTCCATTGCTTTTACATAGCATGCAGATGATAAACAATTCCGCCCTAGTGGGCCATAAACCTACCCCTATGGCTTCATGACAAAGTGCAAGTGCTTAAAAGTGCCACCATATTAATCCAAATTGATTTGTCAAGTGCAAAGTGCAAAACAGTACATGAAACTAAAAAAGTTTGAGAGGCAATGCAGTAAAATATTATAATGATACATGTAAAAGGGAACAATCAAAGGCAGGTAAAAAAAGTCCTCACTGGAGTTAAGGCCCTGTGGCGTCTTAGTATCCAACCCCAGTATGTACCTGGTTTCTAGTTTACGAAGGAGAGCTTCCCGGTTGCCTCCCCGTCTGAGGGGTAGGACCGCATCTACTACAAAATATCTCAGATGTTCAAGACTATTGTTGTGGGAGTCCTTAAATTGTCTAGCAACCGGGTACGTTGCATCACAGTTGGTAATCGCCCTAATGTGCTGGAGTACCCTTTTGTGGACCTGCAGTTTTGTACTTCCTACATACTGCAGGCCACAAGAACACTCCAGCACATACACCGCATACTCGGTTTTACAGGTGAGCAACTTGGTGATGGGCACTGGTTCCAACTTGAACGGGGTACTATAGGTAGTTTTACTAGCACCATATTTGCATGCTCTGCAAGATGTGCACTTAACAAACCCCTTTCTAGAGTTCAACCAGGTTTTGATCGTTTTTATTTCAGGACTACTGCTGACCAGGGTATCACTCATTGAACGAGCTTTCCTGAAGGCGATGAGAGGAGTCAAAGGTAGTTGATCCCCAAGGATTGGATCATTCCGTACCAGCACCCAATTTTTATTCAATAACCTACGTAAAGACTGATGTTGCTTATTAAACGTCAGGATCAGTCTAGTAGGTTGATCAGAATGATCAGTGGTTTGAATCGTAGAGTTAGTTTTGTTGGTTAATGCATCGGATCTCGAGATCAAGTTAGTTTTATTGATTGCATTGTCAATTGTAACTAGTGAGTAGCCCCTAGCCAGGAACCTGTCTCTACTTTCTTTCTGTGCTATTACACAGTCACTATCAATACTACATATATATATATATTTTTTTCACTGTAACCAAACATAACGTTTGTCAAATGGTGCTGTAATTAGTGACAAAAACACTCTTCCTATAGAAACTGTGACCTAACTGTGTAGTTATAGTGAGGTCCCAGTTTCTATAGGAAGGGCATTTTTTGTTTCACTAATAACCTTGGTACCGTTTGATATTTAGTAACAAAAGTAAAAAAAAAATTTGGCAAGCTCTGCTCCTTCCTGGAAAGTTTTGGGGTGATCTGTCAAGCGGGGGTCCCAAAACGCAATTTCAGCATGCATTTTCCCTAGGGATATTTCGGGAAAACGTCTTAACAGAGTTACACTAAATTTTGTTGAAAGCTAAATCTTTATTCATTAAGTGTGCTTTTTGTGATTTGGTGTAAACCGTTTTATGAACAATTAAGATTAAAAAATATAGGGGCCGATTCACAGAACTAATCTGAGATAAAATCCTAAACTTACTACTTTTGGTAATCACAGAAGGCATTTAGTAGTAGTAAAGTTAGGACTCCTAACATTACTTCTACTAAACTGAGACAAAATCCTAACTTACGACTTTCGGTATTCACAAAAGGCATTTAGTAGTAGTAAAGTTAGGACTCCTAACTTTACTACTACTAAATGCCTTCTGTGAATACCAAAAGTGGTAAGTTTAGGATTTTATCTCAGATTAGTGCTGTGAATCGGCCCAATAGTTTTTGGGCAGGACTTTGTCCGCTTTAAGAGGAAGACTAAAGAATCCCGATTGTCTGGTCCCAACTTGGACAATACGTTGTGGCAGCCATTACAGGACTCAGGGACATGGTCCCCTTTAAAAAGCATTGTAGCAAAGGACTGTTTTTTGAGGTCACAAAAAGGAGCACATATAAAGTGTGATAACAGATTGTGGACACACTAGAAATCATTTGTAATTGGCACCATGCTTATTTTAGGAATTGTGGTGTAATCTAAGGTGACTTTACCCTGTGTAAAATGCTGACCCTCTGATGGGATTTGATTAAACATATTTGAAAGAAAACTGTTTTCCCTCACTAGTTTCTCATAGAAGTTATAGTAGGTGTTCAAGAAGCTAGAATAAGTGCATATTATCTGTAAACTGAAACTTTGTTCCTCAGCCCGGTGAGAATAAAGTCTTACATACCGAGTAAAACATGTGCTTGCAACAGCAGCAGCCTGACAGTTGATTTCCCTGGGTTCTACTGCAGCTTCTCAGAGTGATCTAATGAAGAACTAGAGCGCTAACACTTTTACATATGACCAAACTGTGGCACTCCTGAAGCCATCTTGATTGAATCAAAGCTGTAAAACTTAAAACATCTCCTTTACAAATGAATGATAACAAGGAGTTTGTCTTGTCATAGAAATTATGATTAGTGCTGTAGAAAGCAAAATCAGGACACTTATTGCATGAGTTCTCAAATATATTTCTCAACCATTTCAATAAAACTTCCAGACATACACACTGAAACATGTACTTTCAACACCAGCAGCAGCCTGCCAGTTAACTCCCTGGTGATCAACTGCATGTTTACCACAGTGCTCTAATGAGCAATTAGAGCACTAACATTCTCAATTTCTGACAAAGTGTGGCACACCAGACTGCCATCTTGAAAGAACAAAACCTGTAAAACGGAAAGCATTTCCTACAGAGGATACTGCAAGTAAATCAAGAACTGAGGGAGCTTGATAACAATAAAGGGGGATATTCACAAGAACGTGCGATAAACATCGCCAAAATAGGCTAACGCAATTTTTCATATCGCCGTCTATCGCGGGGAAATAACCACGTTTCAACGTCGTATTCACAACACGGCGGTAACATGCAATAGTTTCCCGATAACGCCTCAAATGTCCGCGATACAACTACCGCGACGGCAATAAAAAAGGAAACCCGAACACGCAAAACAGTTGCGATGGGCCCAACCGCGATAGAAAAATCGGCAACAAGCAGCGCCAGGCTTGCAATTCC
The DNA here is from genome assembly GCA_963921515.1 of Calotriton arnoldi. Lineage (NCBI taxonomy): Eukaryota > Metazoa > Chordata > Amphibia > Caudata > Salamandridae > Calotriton > Calotriton arnoldi. The sequence goes on along the minus strand of CAWUFW010007073.1, from coordinate 363,839 downwards.
CACGTCAGGCGGTAAAAATCACCATAAAAGCAGCAATTTAACAAAACAAAAACACATAACAACTGCGAAGCACAATGGAGGCAGCCGGAGCAAGTACAGAGGACAACCCGAACCCCACGAGCCCCACGGAGGACCAGCCTGGAACATCGGGGTTAGGAAAGGGCAAGGAGAAGAAGAAAAGGAAGACGCGGTTCAGTCCGCAGGAAACCAAGATCCTGATAACCGAGGTGCTCGAACACCATCAACAACTGTTCGTCACCTCCACTGTGTCATTGGCAACAAAAAATGGAACATGGCAGTCCATCGTGGACAAGGTGAATGCAGTCGGAGTGCTGAGGAGGACAATGGACGAGGTCAGGAGGTGCTGGAATGATGTGAAGAGCAAAACCAAGCAGAAACTCGCAAACAACGGCAAAGCAGCAATGCAGACTGGGGGTGGGAGCCTTGCACCTCAGGAGGAGCTGGATGAGATGGAGGAAATGGTGTCCACAATCATCAATGTGGAGACGGTGGCAGGAGTTGGGGGACCGGACACTGCTCAACATGACCTGACACAACAGCAACAGGGTGAGTAACCACCAGGGACTGGGGGACGGGGAGATGGGCACAATGGCACTCATGCACAATGAAGTATGGCACACTGCACAACCACAATGACTCAGGATCATGTCCCTGATCTCCTTGCCATACTGCAGCACACATAGAAACAGCAAGTAGTCCCCCATCCACAATGTGCCCAGAGGGGGCCCTCCCCACACATCACCAATCTCACAACAAACACATGCACATGTGCTGAACCCAGCAAAGCTGCGGATCCGTGAGCCACACTGACAATGCAAGTGACACTGCATGACAATGAGCATGTCTGCAGGCCACTCATCATGACATGTTGCACGCCACGACACCGAGGTTGCTGAGTGTGGTCCACATCCGGAAAGGAGCAGGTCACACACTGACACATCCACATGCACAAACAACTCCTGCCAGCAACAAGACATCTGCGGACAAACCATGCCTAAGAGTCCCAACTCCCACCAAGAGCCCAATTCACTCAAGTATGCAACATCTCAGCACTGCATAAGCACAGAAGTCAAAGGCACACCGCCTGAAAGGGAGCAGGCCAAGCAAAGTCTGAGCTGCAGGGGCGACTCTCCCACAATGCAGCACACACACAAGAATCAGAGCACATCAACATTGACAACAATGTGGTACAAACTGCAACACTTTCACAACAGAACAGAGGACACAACTGCTGCCGCTTGTGTGTAGAAACTGGCCAATCACATTTGGCCTTGCAGGAAACTGTGACATGAAAATAGACAAGTACAACCCCACATCCCTGATGATGCACAAATGTCACTGTCCCGCTCCAAATAGGCAGCTACTCCTAAACAGTCACAATGTACATTGTCATGCAGTCTGTTCGGAAACTTGGCCAATGCGTGAACATACATGGAACACACCGTTAAACTGCATCTCCCCTTTACATTGCAGAGGGAGAATCATCACCTCCTGCAGAGCAGACCGAACACCTCCTCACTGATGACGAGGAGGACCTCCCCACCTTCGACACCGACGCCCTCCAAGAGCTCATGGACAGGTTCGGCACCCCACCTCCAGGAGCAGGGCAGCCCAGTTGCATCGAGGAGACCCCACCCCCTGCACAGACCACACAGCAGGAAGCACCCACCACCCCGGCTGTCTCCCAGGATCCCCACGACCAACACATGGCATTTCAACGCCGTGTGTTGGAGGGCCTGAAGGAGATGGCTGAGCAGGTGCGGGTGGGGATCGACCTCATGGCAGCCAAACTTGATTCCATCCATGGGTTTCTACGTCCCATCAGGGACCACTTACAGTCCCTAACGGACACCCACAGTCCGCTCCATGGTCTCCAACGAGCCATGGCTGACATCGCTGGAGTCATGACTCGGAGACAAGAACACCTGACTAGTCAGAGTGGCTCCAGCGATCTCAGCCGTGAGTTGGGACACATGTGGAGGCTCATGGAGGACTCGGTGCGGATGGAAGCGGAAAGGATGGCTGCCACGGCTGCACATCAGCGAGATGTGGCTGGGATCTATCATGCCCTGCAGATCCTCATCATGGCATTGCTGCCACATGGTCTGGCGCAGATGAATGCTGCTGCTCCTACACCATCCACATCCCCGCCCCCTGATGTGTCAGTGCCCCACAGTGGCATTGCTGCCACATGGTCTGGCGCAGATGAATGCTGCTGCTCCTACACCATCCACATCCCCGCCCCCTGATGTGTCAGTGCCCCACAGTGGGGCACACATTCCACCTCCGGCACCTGATGTGGCACTGCCACACAGTGCGGCCGGCAATCCACCTCCGGCCCCTGATGTGTCAGTGCCACACAGTGCTGCAGCCGAAACACCAACACCCACAGGTGAGGCACATAACACATCAGAGGACGATGATGTGGATGAGACTGCCGTTGTGGTAATGAGGAAGCGGTAGCATTCATCTCCGCCATATGGCCAGTTTCAGCTTGGTTCGGCCCTTTGCATCATCACCTTCCACTGTCCCCCGATACACTCTGCGGCACTCACCTTGGACCTCGACATGGACTGCCATATTCTGTTTGGTTACCAATGACACAGCAATCAGACTGCGGACTGAACTCTTCCTCCTCCGATGAACTTGTCCTTCCCTAATGGACTCTGGCTGGCCCTCCACGGGGCAACAATGTCAAGTGGGGTGTGCATGGCCCTGTACTGCTCCAGCTGCAACACTCCACTGGATGTGAATAAAACATTCACATTCACACAGATTTGTCATGTCTATGATCCTTCAAGTATGACAGTATGGATGAATGTAGGGTCACTGATTCCCCCTCACATCCATTTTGCACATGTTGTGGGGCTTGGGTCACAGGGTGCAACATTGCCGATTGCGGTCCGGGTGGCGCAGACACTACAACGGAGACACACGCATTGGTTAATTACTCGTCCAGGCCAGAACTGAACTACGTCCAGGGCCCCAGGCTCATTGTTCACACCCCTACGCTGGACTGGCATATGCCAGCCCAGCCCACTCCGCTTACGCTCACAAGGGGTGACGACACAGCTACATGTCCCAGGTCCTACCTGTAGTGATCTGCTGGTCACTGGTCTAGTCGTCAGCATGCCAAAGCCACTCCCTGAGGGCTGGTTTACACCCACACCACACCCATCCAGGACAGGCATCACGGGACATGTGCCACTGCCAATAAAGGGGGCCCACCACAGCACATCCCCCACTGCCGGAGGTGATATGATGGTGTCTGCATCCACGGAACACAATCATAAAGGGTCCGTGACTTGCGTTGCCCTGAGTTTGTGGCACCCTACGGCCTGGGTCCGGCAAGGGCCTACCGCCACGTGGCGATGACTTGCGTTGCACTGAGTTGGTGGCACCCAATGGCCTGGGTCCGGCACGGGCCTACCTCCACGTGGCGATGATTTGCATTGCACTGAGTTGGTGGCACCCGATGGCCTGGGTCCGGCACGGGTCTACCGCCACGTGGCGATGACTTGCACTTCACTGAGTAAGACCCACCTGAAGAGCTGAGCAGGTGTGCAGCCTGCGATGATGCGTTGGCCTCGATATGGCGTCCAGCATATCAGGACTCGATTTGATTTGTGAGCCCTGCTGGACCGCAGTGTACGCGCAGGCAGCAGTCAGCACACACATGACTCTGCGGTGCGGTGTCGCAGAGTGAGCTGGGGGCCTGTGGCGCTGGATCTAGCCATCGGCTGAGGAGGTTGCACCAGCACGTGGAGGGCCCTCTTGGAGACACGCCAGTGGCGGTAGGTGAGCATTGAGGCCTGGGTGCGCAGGGGCGGGCAGTCATCGCTGGGCGGCAGACCGGTCTGGGGACCAGGGCTGGGGTGCAGCAGGCGCACAGGATCGTGCAGGCACCACCGGTCACGGCGGCGGCGGCCTCATGGCTGGGTGGGGGACGCAGAAGTATTGAAACCCTTTCATGAAGCTTTTGCATTTGACTCGTGAGGGACATCTAGTAACAACTAGTGGAACTGCAGCTTGATGTAATAATAATTTCAATGCTTTTGCATTTGACTCGTGAGGGACATCTAGTAATGACTAGTTGAACTGCAGCTCTTTGTAGAATTATTTTGATATTGGATACTATAATATTCACTGCCCACTGCTAATCTCGTCCCATAATGCTTTGCAGGGCCTTTGGTTGGGATTGTATTTTTACCAATAACTGTGCTTGGGGTGGTCCTAAGAAGATGGGACCACCACCGAATCGTTCAACAAGATGTGCTTTTTGTTTTCAAGGCATCTGCTTGGTTCGCTCCCTAGGTTAGGGAGGATCCCAAAATCATCACGTCTCTCACTGCTTGTTAATTTATCGTTTTCACTTTTGTGAAATGACTATATGTATTTTAGTATATAAATACAGAGATATTTATTTTATCATAACTTGCACTATGCAAGAAGTCCTATGCAATTAGTGTAATTTGCGTAGCTGAGCGTAGTTCAAGGTGTGCTTCGCGTAGCTATGCATAGTGCTACTACGCCCAGGGTTACTGGCTATACCCGGAGGTATCAGAGCGCTTTACATGAGGATCAGTGAGTTATAAGTTATAAGTTACAAGTTACATCTGTTACAAGAGCATAGTCAAACATAGGATAAAAAAGCAATGTTACGGTAATTCGTCGGAGGGAGGGGGAGGAAGGAGACATAACAGGGAGACGGGGAGAAACTGTGCCCAATGTCCGGCTGGGTAGGTGACGGCTGAGGGGATGAACCAGAGCCGATATCCTCTATAGCTGTCTAGGCAACTCCACAGGCATCGGCCATAATGCTCGGACTCCGCTGTCAGGATAATGATCAGGTTTAATCTGAGAATGTCGAAAACAAACGAGGGAGTTGGAGAGATGAGAAACTGCAGTCCGATCAAAACCGAGGTGTGAATGGGGTTATTGTTTCGGTGATTATCAAGGCGCAATCAGCAGGAATCTTGATGTCCGGGAGAGGCAGCCGTCAGAGAACCGGAGAAGTCTGCGGGCAGAACAAAGTCAAAGGGTGGGCACCATCTTAAAGTCAGCCGTTGTCCTGGCCCGACCTTACAGTGGACACCACAGCCTCGAAATGCCCCCAGAATAGAGCGCCTTCGTAAGGGGGGATCAGATGGAATGCCCCAACAGCTCAGTTTGGGAGTGCCCAGGTGCCTCAGGAGTCCCCCGCGGCAGTAATCAAGAATGGCCCCAGCCGCCATCTTGAGGTCAGGCACTGCCCTGAGAAGGCTCCGCAAAGAAAATTTCGGCCTCAACAAAGTCCCCGGGCCAGATCACTATGTCAGGGGGATTACCAGTAATGCCCCCTCTGCTACGAACAGAAGGGCTCCGGTGCTTCGCTCACCTCCTGATCCTGCCGGCAGCGTCGAGTCGGGGTCTATCGCTGCGGCGGTAGTCCCTGCGGGTGTCCTGTCAGCACATCAGCTGGGGCATCAGCAGGAGCACAGGGGGCGTCCGAGGCATCCCCGGCAGCATCACCCGAGAATAGCAGACTGCATCCACCTTAGTCGCAGCCGATGCTGCCTCCGCGGGGCAGAGTTGTTCAGGGAAACCGCCCAAAGAGCGACTATGGCACCATCTTGTCTCCGCCGTCGCCTCTGGCCTCGCCACACAAAGCAGGGAAAAAGGTCAGTGTGCCTGATGAAAAGCGCAGGCCGAGCACCTCAGAGCTTCATACCATCAACACGGAGCAGCCCCGTCAATTTCAGCTCCTCCACACGGCGGTAAGACCGTCGGGCTCTTCCTGGCCCCGGAGCTGAGGTGGATCACGTCTACTCAGCCATCTTGGCTCCTCCTCCTCCAAAATCACAGCTGCTAATGTAGAATGGTCCAACCATTGTTGACATAATTTTCCAACAGAATAAGTGGTAACTGTATGTACATTTGGGTAACGAGGATCAGGTCTAATTTGACTAAAACCCTTAGTAACATTCAGAAAATGTAAATGACAAGCACTGGTGTTCGTAAGTCACAATACCCAACCCTTTGGATTCATCATTGATGAGTTAAAAGAGCCATTCTGTATCATCCGAGTCAGGACATCAATAGTATAATTGGTGTGTATGCTCCACGACTCATATTGAGCTAACGATGGAATAGAAGGAGCATTCAAAATTTTTTGCAGTGGCCAAACCACTGCAGGTAGTTTGCTGCACCGTCTGATTTAAAAATAATATCTGAGATGGTATTAAACATGCATGTTGCAAGGTTTCACTCCCCTGTACTTGCCAAATTTTAGTGCCCCAAATAGATTTCAAATCAACAGCGTCTTTCAAAAAATCGTAACCCTTCAGTGACAGATCATCATTAAAAGATGAGGAATAATTTAATTTAGTCTGTGTAAGCATATATTTGTTCAATGGAGGGACATTTAATTTAAAATAATATGAAGCTGTGTCAGATAGATTTTAACCCGTAAAATGTGTACATTTCTTTTTTTGTGTAATTGAACTTATTTTAGATGGTGTCGGACAATGTTCCCATTGTGTGGTGAGTCTTTGAGTACTGGATTTGTGAAGGAAATGATGGCCATTATGTTGGTAGCAAAATAGATCGGCATAATTTGCCAAATTCAAACACAGATCCTCCGTATCAAAAACAGTATAGTATTGTAAGTAACCCTGGGCGTAGTTTGCGTAGTTGCACTTCACGTAGCTACGTGAAGTACATTTTGAACTACACGTAGCTATGCAAATTGCATAGTGCGTAGCTGTGTGCTTGACTGCACTGTACAATAATTGCCACAGGTATCTTGCACAATACAAGTTAAAATAAAATAAATACCATTGTCTTTATATACTAAAAAAAAGGCATATAGTCATTTCACAAAAGTGAAAACGATAAATTAACAAGCAGTGAGAGAGGTGATGATTTTGGGATCCTCCCTAACCTAGGGCGAGAACCAAGCAGATGCCTTGAAAACAAAAAGCACATCTTTTGAACGATTCTGTGGTGGTCCCATCCTCTTAGAACCACCCCAAGCACAGTTATTGGCAAAAATACAATCCCAACCAAAGGCCCTGCAAAGCATTATGGGTCAAGATTAGCAGTGGGCAATGAACATTATAGTATCCAATATCAAAATAATTCTACAAAGAGCTGCAGTTCCACTAGTCGTTACTAAGCCTGGGCGTAGTTTGCATAGTAGCACTTCACGTAGCTACGTGAAGTACATTTTGAACTATACATAGCTATGCAAATTGCTTAGTGCGTAGCTGTGTGCTTGACTGCACTGTACAATAATTGCCAAAGACATCTTGCACAGTGCAAGTTAAGATAAAACAAATATCTCTCTCTTTATATGCTAAAAATGCATATAGTCATTCCACAAAAGTGAAAACAATAAATTAACAAGCAGTGAGAGAGGTGATGATTTTGGGATCCTCCCTAACCTAGGGAGAGAACCAAGCAGATGCCTTGAAAACAAAAAGCACATCTTTTGAACGATTCAGTGGTGGTCCCATCCTCTTAAGACCACCCCAAGCACAGTTATTGTCAAAAATACAATCCCAACCAAAGGCCCTGCAAAGCATTATGGGACGAGATTAGCAGTGGGCAGTGAATATTATAGTATCCAATATCAAAATAATTCTACAAAGAGCTGCAGTTCCACTAGTCGTTACTAGATGTCCCTCACGAGTCAAATGCAAAAGCTTCATGAAAGGGTTTCAATGCTTTTGCATTTGACTCGTGAGGGACATCTAGTAACGACTAGTGGAACTGCAGCTTGATGTATTAATAATTTCAATGCTTTTGCATTTGACTCGTGAGGGACATCTAGTAATGACTAGTTGAACTGCAGCTCTTTGTAGAATTATTTTGATATTGGACACTATAATATTCACTGCCCACTGCTAATCTCGTCCCATAATGCTTTGCAGGGCCTTTGGTTGGGATTGTATTTTTGCCAATAACTGTGCTTGGGGTGGTCCTAGGAGGAAGGGACCACCACTGAATCGTTCACATGATATGCTTTTTGTGTTCAAGGCATCTGCTTGGTCCTCCCCTAGGTTAGGGGGACCCCAAAATCCTCACTCTCTCATTGCTTGATATTTTATTGTCAAAGTTCACTTTTGTGAATTGGTTATATGCATTTTAGCATAGAAAATTGCTTTAGCAAAGCATTTGTAGGTGTTTATTATACTGCTGCTATGCTACGTGATGTTCCTCACAAGTCAAATGCAAAAGCTTCATGAAAGGGTTTCAATGCTTTTGCATTTGACTCGTGAGGGTCATCTAGTAACGACTAGTGAAACTGCAGCTTGATGTATTAATAATTTTAATGCTTTTGCATTTGACTCGTGAGGGACATCTAGTAACGACTAGTTGAACTGCAGCTCTTTGTAGAATTATTTTGATATTGGACACTATAATATTCACTGCCCACTGCTAATCTCGTCCCATAATGCTTTACAGGGCCTTTGGTTGGGATTGTATTTTTGCCAATAACTGTGCTTGCGGTGGTCCTAGGAGGAAGGAACCACCACTGAATCGTTCACATGATATGCTTTTTGTGTTCAAGGCATCTGCTTGGTCCTCCCCCTAGGTTAGTGGGGACCCCAAAATCATCACCTCTCTCATTGCTTGATATTTTATTGTCAAAGTTCACTTTTGTGAATTGGTTATATGCTTTTTAAGCATAGAAAATTGCTTTATGAAAGCATTTGTAGGTGTTTATTATACTGCTGCTACGCTATGTCAATTAGCACAGTTTTTCACCCTGCTACGTGCAATTTGCATAGTGCGTAGTAGTACAAACTTTGCATGCTCCGTGAGCGTAGCTCATCCGAATACATCCCTGGTAAAACAACATTCCCCATAGAGACACGGAACACATATGGAATTTGCAAGATCTCAGTCAGACCATATACATCGAAAGGCACTTTGTCCCACACAATGCCATCAGTGATCGGGACTGCTGAAATATTAACTAATATTTAGGAGCATATTAGCAAGAAGAGGCGATAATCATCGCTAACCCTGCTTAGCGTGATTTTTTTTATCGCCGGCTATCGCTGGAATATATCGCCACGCTAACGCTGTATTAGCAACGATTAGCGCTATGGCGATGAATATTCCAGCAATAGCGGGGGAAATGGGCCAACATCGCTGAAAAACCAGCGATGTTGCATGGAGAAGGGAGAACACCTTGCTGATACGGCCATAGAATTACCAACAGCGTGTGCTCCCACACGCTGATGGCCTAATGTATGGATTACATGTGTGAGTGGCAAACGTTCCTTAAGAGTTCCCAAAGCATTTTATGCTTAATTGCGCTACCTTTAGAATCACAAAAATCATTCTGTTTCCAAAAGAACAGGTTGTCATTAAAGGATTATACACAGTAGAAAGAATCACACACTACAAGAGTAGGCACATCAGGATCAGTAAACTCAAGGGCTAATAGTAAAGCACGTAACTCGGCCAATTGCTCCGTACAGTCCCCAAGGGATTGTGTGTGAACCAGGGAGAATTTGAAATCACCGTCCACTATCGTGCCTGCACAATTGCGCACGCTGCTGAATAAGCATGTTTAGAACCAATAGCTGGCTGTGCAAGCCCTTCAGTGTAAATGATACATTTATATTGATCAAGAGGGAGCAGTGATAAAGGAAGAGGATGAACGTGTTCGTACTTTAAAAACTCTTGTGTCTGCAAGGAAGGATCAAAGATGAAATTGACATCAGCCGATGTCAATGAACTAGTCCATTGTATCCAACGACGATGCAGAGCTTTAGAATTGGGCACGCTCGCCTTGGTGACAGCTTCCAAAGCGGGCACATGAGAGACCATGAAGGAAGTGACCCGATTTGGGCCACACGGGTCACTTGCGACCACCTCTCAGCCTTCCATACAAATGAAGAGTCAGTCAGACAATAGAGAATACAAACCAAGTATATTTTATTCAGGTACACTCAAGTGGAGTCCAGTCTGACCAGCCTCCTGGGATTGCTGCAGAGGGAGTGACTTCAGCAAGCATGGCGATACATTATGCACAATTCAGAACCAATAAAGACATGCCCTGACTGGAAATTTCCAGTTGGTAGCTGGTGAACAAAGGAGGTACAGAAGGTTGAGCTTCGACCCTGAGACCGGGCACATGCTATCTCAGCGCCAAGGTCACTCTGCCTGCACCCGCCGCTCTAAGAGTGGGAGCAGGCCACATAAGTCTGTTTAGTCTCCTCTGGCATATATTGAGAGAAAGACGGTAAAATAACATCCTCACCCCTAGAGGAAGCGAGGACAAACTGGGGAGGCCAATCAACCTCCGCCAGCAAAATATCATACGAAGAAGTCAAATTGTCCCAAAAGACTGCATTTATGGTGCATGTAATATCACCTTCAATTTGAAGTTCAATGTGGTAAACTCTATCAGGGGGAGCTATGCGGGTGTCCGCGGTTTCAACTGTAATAAAAGTATCAGTTGCTTTCACCTTCAGACACTGGTGGAGTGTCTGCCGAACTATGGTAACTTCCGCCGCGCTGTTGAGGAGAGTTACTGCCCAACTCCTGCCCAGCAACTTTTTTCTTCTGAAACGGGGCATGATACTGAGGTGGTTCCTCCTGTTTGACCTTCACGTCAACCTGGTGCTGCGGGTCTTGCCTTTGTTGCGTGGACTCAACTTGTCTGCGATCCTGTTGTCCACCTCTGCCAGATTGTTGATCCGACTATTCCTGAAAGGAACGAGGAGAACAGCGATCAGGAACCTGAAACCTCTCAGGTGTCTTAATTTTAGAGCGGTCACGTAAATCATATCTACGCTCAGAAGCATCCAGTGGAGGCGAACCCGCACGGGACCCAGGCTTCTTTTGCTGCCAATTTTTGTTCCAGCCCTTCTTAGGAAAGACTGGACAACCCTCCTTGTCCGGAGGGAGTTTAGTTTGTACTTGTGTAAATGGTCTGCTGTTGCTCCCGATCAGCATCCGCCACCGCTGCTAGGCGTTGGCGCAACTGCAAGCAAACTGCTTCACCTTTAATATTAGCCAGAAATATATCGGAGACAATAGGGAACATTCCCACTAATCTCATCCCTAGATCCAGGGCTGGGCCAGCCCCGTGTTCATCCTGTACTCATTTAAGAACTCTCGGCAGAACGCTCATGGAAAGGGTGCCAAAGCACAGTATATACACTGACGCGAACACCGTCCCCCAGGTGTTCCAATCTGCTAGAGGGGGAATCAAACCACTTGGCAAACACATAGTAAGAATCCTGTGTTTCTCCACAGGGCTCATGTGTGGGAAAACAGCTTTAATCTGTTCAATTTTCTGTGCTATCCAAAAGGGAAGATCCTCACGATTCTGAGGACGTTTGCCCATCACTGAGTTAATCATGACAGGACTAATCACCAGCCCTTCGCTCTGAATCGGGGCCGGAGGAGCAGCTCCAGCCGGAGCTACCAAAAGTGCACAAGACATTAACTGTATGACTCGTCTATGAAGATGTACTAATTGTGTATATAGCAAACGTAGCTTTACGATAGTAACATTAAGATAATTGGGGTGTGGTGTAAAACAGGCCAAAACAAGCCAAGTAGCTCCGTCAATAGACAAGGGGCCCATTCGAACAAAAGAAACAGGGTGAGGAAGGGTACCATTAAAGCAAATGGTATGCTCCCAGGACGTCAATGGAACTTCAATCAACGTGTGAGGATGATACGCTTCCGGAGGAGCAGCGGCTGCACAAGTATAAAAAAAAGTATCATTAGCATCAACCGCGGGAAACGTAACCCAAGAATAAAATGCTTCGAAGCGGTATGCTGGATCCGCTTCCACCACAAAAATAAAGGTAGCCCCCATGCTGATTCAAATATTTTGTGACCGCCGCCCAGCTATGCGCAGGAATCGCGACCGGTTGTGCCATATAGATTGGAGAATTAAAGAAAACGGTAGCGCAACACGGGTCAAAGAAACCTTTTAAAATTCAAGCTTGAAAAACCCACAGAAACAGGTGTACCTTTCAACTGTAGGAGGCTAAGCCCTTCCGCCTCGGCCGTCCTTGGGAAGCGGCGAAAGGGTATTGTGGACGAGCAAAAGCGCTACTCAGGGGTCCTGTGAATAAGTACCAGACCAAACGTTGGCGGCGCTATGTTGCAGGGATTCTGCGCAAACACAGAACTATGCGTAGGATTAAGGGACCTTAGTCAATCAATCAATCAGGGAATTGTAAGCGCGCTACTCACCCATGAGGGTCTCAAGGCGCTGGGGGGGGGTCCGCAGATCTGTTTAGCCGAAGAGCCAGGTCTTCAGGGTCTTCCTGAAGGTGTTCAGGGAGGGGGCGCGTCTGATGTCTGCCGGTAGCTCGTTCCAGGTCTTGGCTGCAATGTGAGAGAAGGATCTTCCGCCTGCTCTGGCTCTGTGGATGTGCGGGGTTTCGGCCAGTGCGAGGTTGGAAGATCGGAGGTTTCTTTTGGGTACGTGGAAGTTGATTCTGTCGTTGAGGTATTTGGGTCCGTTGTTGTGTAGGCATTTGTAGGCGTGAGTGAGGATTTTGAAAGTGACTCTTTTCTCCACGGGGAGCCAGTGGAGACTTCGTAGGTGTTGGCTGATGTGTTCGTGTCGGGGGATGCCGAGGACGAGTCTGGCGGCGGTGTTCTGTACTGTCTGGAGTTTGCGGAGTTGGGACTTGTTGATGCCAGCGTAGAGTGCATTTCCATAGTCCAGTCTGCTGGTGATGAGTGCGTGGGTGACTGTCTTCCTTGACTCAGGAGGGATCCACTTGAAGGTCTTGCGGAGGATGCGGAGGGTGTTGAAGCAGCTGGAGGTGACGGCGTTGACCTGTCGGTTCATGGAGAGTGATGAGTCGAGTACGATGCCGAGGTTCTTGGCGTGGTCTGAGGGGGTAGGTGGGCTTCCAAGGGCGGTCGGCCACCAGGTGCTGTCCCATGCAGAAGGGGTGGTACCGAGGACGAGGACTTCTGTCTTCTCGGCATTGAGCTTCAGGCAGCTGTTGGTCATCCAGACTGCGACGTCTTGCATTCCTTTCTGGAAGTTGAGTTTGGCAGTGGTGGGGTCTTTGGTGAGGGAGAGGATGAGCTGGGTGTCGTCGGCGTAGGATACGATGTTGAGGCCATGTTGTCGGACGATGGCTGCGAGGGGGCCATGTAAATGTTGAAGAGGGTGGGGCTCAGTGATGAACCCTGTGGGACTCCGCAGGTGATTTTCGTGGGGTCAGAGAGGAAGGGTGGGAGTCTGATCCTTTGGCTTCTTCCGGTGAGGAATGATCGGATCCAGTCCAGGGCTGTTCCTTGTATGCCTGCGTCGTGTAGTCTGACAACTAGTGTGCGATGGGAGACGGTGTCGAAGGCCGCTGATAGGTCGAGTAGGATGAGGGCTGCGGAGTGGCCTTGGTCCAGGAGGGTGCAGATGTCGTCTGTGGCAGCGAGTAGGGCTGTCTCTGTGCTGTGGTTGCTTCGGAATCCGGATTGGGACAGGTCGAGGATGGCGTTCTCTTCAATGAATCGTGTCAGTTTCCTGTTGACTGTTTTCTCTGCAACTTTGGCTGCGAAGGGGAGGAGCGAGATGGGCCGATAGTTCTTGAGGTCGGTGGGGTCAGCTGTGGGCTTCTTGAGCAGGGGTCTGACTTCTGCGCGCTTCCAGTCGTCTGGGAAGGTGCCCGTTTTGAAGGTGGTGTTGATGGTGCGTTGTAGTTTGGGTGCGATGGTGGCCACAGCTCTGTGGTAGATGTGAGGGGGGCAGGGGTCGGTGGGGGCCCCCGAGTGGATGCTTTTCATGGTCGAGGCGTCGGCCGTGATCGGTGTCCAGTTGGACATGGTGGGCTGGCTGGTGTTTCTGGGGGGCGGGGGGCCGTCTGTGGCGCCTGGTGGATGGTCGATGAAATTGTCATAGAGGTTTTTGATCTTGAGGTGGAAATAGGTTCCAAGCTTGTCGCAGAGGTCTTGGGATGGGGAGATGTCTGTGGCTTCGCTGCGTGGGTTGGTGAATTCTTGAATGACACTGAAAAGTTCCTTGGAGTTGGTAGAGTTGGCCAGGATTTTGTTGTGGATGAAGTTCCTTTTGGTGGCTCTGATCTGGTTGTGGTAGTCCGTCATGGCGTCCTTGTAGGTGGTGTGGTTTTCGGTTATCTTGGTGTTTCTCCAGTTCTTCTCCAGGCGTCTGCAGGTGCGTCTGGCTTCTTGGAGAGCGGTTGTGAACCAGGCGGCTTTCCTGGAGCGTTGTCTGTCGGGGTTGTGTAGAGGGGCGAGCTCATCTGCGCAGTTGGAGATCCAGGTGTGGAGTTCTCTGGCTGCGTCGTTTGCGCTGTTTGCGTCGGGTAACCAGGTGTGGTTGTCTCGGCTGAGGGTGGAGTTAAGTTGCTCGTCGGTAACCTTGCTCCAGTTCCTTCGTGGTGGGCGTGGGGCTGGTTTGGGTGCCTTGGGTTTGTTGATGGCAAAGTGTACGCAGTGGTGGTCGGTCCATGGCGGCTGCGTTGTGTGGCTGAAATGGACGCTGTTTCCTGCTGCGAAGATGGGGTCGAGGGTGTGTCCTGCTCTGTGGGTCGGTGTGTTGACGAGTTGTTTAAGTCCGATGCTGGCGAGGTTGTCACGAAGGATAGTGGAGTTGGGGTAACTGGGGTTGTCGAGGTGGAAGTTCAGGTCTCCAATGAGTATGTAGTTTGTTGAGGCGATCGCGTGGGGTGCGATGAAGTCGGTGATGGTGGTGGCAAAGGGTGTTCGGGGGCTGGGGGGTCTGTAGATGAGGGTTCCTCGGAGTGTGGCTTTGGGGGTGGTCTGGATCTTGAAGTGCAGGTGTTCGGCGGAGGGGAAGGTTTCGCTGGAGGTGGTGAGGCGTAGGGTGCTCTTGTGGGCGATGGCGAGGCCCCCTCCTGGGTGGTTGGGGCGGTCTTTCCTCTGGATCTTGTATCCGTCTGGGATTGCGGTGCTGATGTCGGGGGCGGAGGATGCTTTGGTCCAGGTCTCTGTGAAGAAGGCGATGTTGGGCGAAAGAGAGTCGAGTAGGTTCCAGATTTCCATGGCGTGTTTGTGTACGGAGCAAACGTTGAGGAGGATGCATTTTAGGGTGTCGCCGGTGCTGGCGTCGGTGGTGTTGGAGGCCGGGGTGGCGGTGAGGGTCTGGCGGCAGTGGAGGCAGGAGAACTGGCCGTGGGTCATGTTCGGCGAGGCCTGTTGGCATTCTCTAAGTCTTCCAGGGTTAAGTACGAGGAGGGTGGCGGTGTCGTAGCGATGGGTAGTGGGAGGTCCAGGGTTCCTGGCGCTGGCCGCGGTCGGATCGCGGACGGGCGCAGACGGGCTTGCCTTTGGCGTGCCGTCGGCACGAGAAAATAAAAACAGTGGTGGAATTAGAGCAAGACACAGATGGGCACAATAACAGTGGCACAACAGGGAAAAAAAAGAAAGAAGAAAAAAAGCGGCTGAGAAGGTTACGGTGGTTGGAGACAGTCTGGTCCCAGTTGGAGCGGGCAGCAGCCTCGAACCTCCCAAGGAGGAGGTCGGGGTCTGGAGGCAAGAGACGGCACAGTGGAGCAGTGGGGAGAGAGTGGACCTAGACCGAGGGTCGGAGGTCTTACTTAGTATATAGGGACTGAGGTCGGAGGTCTTACTTAGTATATAGGGACTGAGTCATCCTACTACCTTAGTACCCATGAGCCCAGGACCGACTAGCTAGAGTGTCTCACTTGCCCTCCTACTCACAGAGGAACAAGTGATTAGACACCC
Source organism: Calotriton arnoldi (assembly GCA_963921515.1). Taxonomy (NCBI): domain Eukaryota; kingdom Metazoa; phylum Chordata; class Amphibia; order Caudata; family Salamandridae; genus Calotriton; species Calotriton arnoldi. The sequence goes on along the minus strand of CAWUFW010007073.1, from coordinate 348,113 downwards.
CAGAACAAAACACTCCCGCCTCTCAGGAATCGCGGTTACAAGACAAACCCTTTCGCTCACACTTTTGCACTTGTCCACAATAAGATCTGACAGAGACATAAACAAGTTTAAAATATTTATACGTGCCACAATAAGCAGAAAAATGCATAACACAAATATGGTCAGCATAGCAAGTAATCCGTAGATCATAAAAGGAGCTGTCATAGTGAGAGACAGATTAGCCTAACCTCCCTCCCCTTGCACATATGCAGGATGATTATATATTAGAATATCTCTGGGTGTTATCTGCAGACCCCGTACCTCTGTCTATAGATGGTAGTTCTACATCATAGTTGCTGTCTTGTTCTGCTCCCTGGAAAGGTCCCTCTCCAAATGTGTGCTACCTATCCGTGTTTTCCCATAAGACAAAAGTACGCAGTCCCAAACAACAGCTGCATTTGTATGTTTAGTCTAGGTGCTAGGGCCTGACCAGAACAGAATAACAAGGGGCATTGTGGTCCGACCTTGTTCGCAATGTTCACACTAAATCTCAGGAACCTGCAAAGCGTGAACACAACAGTGGGTTCTCATGTGAAAATATCAAAAGAAGCATTTGCAAAATAAGCTCATGTAGTATCGTGTGCAAAGCAGCGGACAGTCTGCAGCGTGCTCATGCTAACCTAGGGAAGACGACAATGTCTCCAGGGGCCACGTGACACAACCTGACCATGTTGGGCAGTCGGTAGGGGCAGTGGCAGCAGAACTGTATGTGCAGGGCATGCAGAAGGCGAAGTGGCACCTCAATCGACCGTGGAGAGCAGGAGAGAGGAAGTAAGGGCACGCACAGAGACAGCCAAGCAGGGATAACAAGCTAACCATGGAGGGCAAGCAGAAGAGGCAGTGCCAGCACATTGGAACATGCTGGGCAGGGTATGACCTCAGATAACAGAGGTCAGGAAGGGGATGGGTAGGATCAGCAATTAAGCATGGAAGGCAAGCAGGAGAGGCAGTGGCAGCACAAAAGACCACACAGGGAGGAAGGGAGGGGGCAGGTGAACATGTGCGTTGATCCAGTGGCCCAGGGAAGAAGGACAACAATGATGTACAAAAGTGCAGGTGATGAGCTCTTGAGTAGTGACTCTGTCTGGTGAACTTGTTTACCTGCTTCAACAAAAGAAACATCATTTACTCCCAACAAGATTCCTGTCTTGTGCCATAGCCGTCTTACTTGTCTTCATCATGCAGAGAATCATGCGCAGGGGTTGAGATCTTCCTCAAGGTGGGCTTTGAGGATGTCCAAAGATAGCTGGGATTTTGTAAAGACTTTTGAAGTCCACCATTTGTGGTCCCCTGTGAGCCTTGAACAAGAGCTGTCGGATTCAATTCTGGTGGGGCCAGGCTCTCTTGCTTTGGAAGCTACCAAACCTATTCAGAAGGATGCCCTGAATCCCTAAAGACCAACAGACAAGACAATTGTTTGTATATGAAAACTGGGTCCCAATGTTCTTCCCTAAAAATGTAACTGCTACCGGCCACCTTCAATCTACTAGACTTAATTTCCAGCCAGTATAACATACAGGATGACATTTAATGTGGTGCGTGTCATGCAAAAGGACTTCCAAAGCAAGGGGCCATGCTACCTGCAGAGGTTACCCTCCATTTATGTACCGACAATGACCCTGCGATATAAGACCCCAACAATTTACCAACCAATGTTCAAGTCACAAAAAAATGGGAACTTGTTAATCTAGTGTACAGGGCTGAAGGCCTTGGGTGTTCTCGAGGAGACATGCAAGTATCCCTGAGAGGACATGCAAGCCACGCTACTCTTAAAGAAACTCTTATGTACTGACTGTTAAAACTAAGCTTTTGCTCCTCACCTGAAAGAAAGACAAATCGTTGGAGGCCCCCAGACTGCCCACTACTACGGCCGAGATGAAAAGGATTTTGCTGTTGGGCCACCAGACAAAAGATAAGAAAACTGATTTAGTGATTTTTTTCAGGAAAATTAAAAGCTATTGTTTAGGGGAATTGAGTTTATTTTGTCAAAACAAAAGGATTGTAGTTGATAGCAAAATATGTGAATTTTCATAAAATTAGAAGCTGGTGTTTGGTGGCAACATTATTGCAGTAGTAATGCTTTAAAACGTATTATCTGAAATTATTGTAGTCAATCTGCTGTAGAAGCCTTGAAGTGTGTACTGTCTCAGATTGCAAGATTGTGTTGTTTTTAATGTTTTTGCTATTTCGCCCCTTTCAAGAAGACTATCATTTACAACATATAACTGAAAATCTGCGTGGACAGTGCAGGAAAGCAAGCACATTGTCTACATGTAGTTAGATGCTACGGTAAGTGACAAGCCAGAGGACACTGCATTTTATGAACTCTATCACTTGTAAATTTTTAGAAATTTTGCTGAAAAGTGCAACATTTTTAACACAAATGTTAGAAAACTTTCTTGGGATGAATGAATATGCAACACGTAAAGAAAGGGCCAGGCTTGTTTGGTACTGCTCAAAAGTACTGGAAAATTGTGGCCCTTAAGAGGATGACTTTTTAACAAATGGTGGTAAATTATACTTCCCATGTTATCCCTGAAGTTGTGGATGCCTTATGCTGTTACATGCTGCTAGGTATTTCGTAGCTCTTCCTGCTATCTCACAATTTTATAGCAAGCAGCATTTGCAACTGTCTTTCCTCATTTAGCCCCTGAAAGCTTTTCCTGCACCATATGTATGCCACTGCTGCTGGGCCTGGTCTCCCTGAGCCCCCTTTCCCGGGTCTGGTCTTCTGCTAAATTTGGCTGCTAGTAAACTTGTTCCTGCTTCCCTCAACTGCCAGGGTTACTCTTGCTAGTCCAAGGATAGTGTGCCTCTGCTCACTTTGACCTCTCCTTGTCCTACATGTGCTACATTGCTGTGTCGAGGAATGGGACTGAAGTAGAAAACATCATCCACCCTCGTCCACCATCCAGTGTGGTCCTTTGGTGAATGGTTGTCGTACCATTAAATTAAGATCTTGGATGTGAGCTGTCCATAAATAGATTGAGTTTAAGGATGAGACCAGTCTACTGTCCTGTCTGCAAATACAACTTATCACAACATGATTGAATGCCTAGGTCAATACCTAGCTTCTCTGCAGGAGATTGTGAAAGTAGTGTGAGGGCATCAGAGAAAAGCTTCCATTTGTGCTTGCTTTATTTAAGTTTGATTAAGTAGACATCTTGATCTCCTAAATGCCTCGTACAGTTATTTGGCCTGTTAACTTGCTTAAACTAGGACCAGCTTTAACCCTTTCCGTGCGTCGGACAGCCGGGAGCCGTCCGACGTCACGGTGGGCGTGTGTGTCAGACGGCTCCTGGCCGTCCTAGCATCCACCCACGGAGGAAACACTGGCGCTCCCTCCGTGGGCCGCCCTTTATGTTGCTCCCACCGGGGAAGGCAAGAGAAGCCCTTCCCCTGCCTTCCCCCGCCCCCCCACGTCATCTAATGACGTCAGCGCGCCTCGCACGCTGATGTCATTACATGATACCGGATGCGCTGGAAGTCATTTGCTTCCAGCGTGTCCTTTAAACAGGAGGTGAGTTTCTCCTCGGGGAGGGGGGGATTTTAACAAAACAGGCATTGGGGGAAAGGAAAGGGTTTTCCTTTCCTCCGATGCCTTTTTTGAGCATTCCTGCCGCACAATCGCGTGATCGTGCAACAGGAATTCCCACTAGACACCAGGGATTTTTTAAACTTTTTTTTATTTTAAATTGTTTAAATGTTGTTAACTGTTTGTGGGGAGTGGCCCCTTAGGCAAGGGTCGCTCCCCTTTGGGGGCAATGTTTTTGGCTGTGTCTGCCCCCCTGGGGGGCAGATCTCGCTATTTTTTTTATAAATCGGGCGCATTAACTGTTTGCAGGGAGCGGCCCCTTAGGCAAGGGTCGCTCCCCTTTGGGGGCAATGTTTTTAGCTGTGTCTGCCCCCCTGGGAGGCAGATCTCACCATTTTGTTTAAAACTCGGGCCCACTAGACCACCAGGGATTTATTTGTGGGGAGTGGCTCCTTGGACAAGGGTCGCTCCCCTTTGGGGAGCATTATTGTGGCTGTTTCTGCCCCCCTGGAGGGCAGATCGGTCCATATTTTTTAAAAATTCTGCCCCAATAGACCACCGGGGATATGTTTGCGGGGAGCAACCCCTTGGGCAAGGGTTGCTCCCCTTTGGGGAGCATTATTTTGGCCGTTTCTGTCCCCCTAGGGGGCAGATCGGTCCATATTGTTTTAAAATTCTGCCCCACTAGACCACCAGTGATATTTTTGCGGGGAGCAGCACCTTGGGCAAGGGCTGCTCCCCTTTGGGGAGCATTATTTTGGATGTTTCTGCCCCCCTGGGGGGTAGATTGGCTGATTTTTAAAAATTTTGTGTGGCCCACTAGGCCACCAGGGCTTTCTGTTTTTTTGTTTTTGGATGTTGGGGAGCGGCCCCTGGGGCAAGGGTCGCTACCCTTTATGGGGTGATTCTTGTGGCCATTTCTGCCTCCTTTGGGGGCAGACCAGCCATATGTTTTCAGTCCATCTGTCCCCAAAGGGGGCAGAAGCCACTAGATGCCAGGGTTTTTTTTAATGTTGGGGACCGGCCCCTTGGGCAAGGGTCGCTCCCCTTTATGGGGGGATGATTGTGGCAATTTCTGCCCTCTTTGGGGGCAGATCAGCCATATGTTTTTAAGCCCATCTGTCCCCAAGGGGGGCAGAAGCCACTAGACACCAGGGTTTTTTAAATGTTGGTGTTGGGGAGTGGCCTCTTAAGCAAGGGTTGCTCGCCTTTTACGGGGTGAATATTTTGGCTGTTTCTGCCCCTCTTGGGGGCAGATCAGCCTTATACTCTTAGGCCCACCTACCCCTTAGCTTGGCTGGTGGATTGTGTGTGGACTGGTGTAATATTTGCATATGTGATTGTAATGTTTTATTTCTCCTTTTTTATTCTAGTGCAAAGCTTTTGATTCTTGTTTGCGGTTTCGGCAGTGGTTGTTCTGCAGTTTTGCGTAGTTGCATTTATTTGGTAAGAAAAACATTTTTGTTGTGCTTACTCCAAATGAGTATTATTGTCATGCATGAATGAATGTTTTTGTAAGTGGTGTCATAATGGCAGCATATTTAGTTAGTGTTTTGAGCATGAAATTCTTTGCGATGTGTTTTGCATTGTCTTATGTGTAGTTTTCTTTTCTTTTTCTTTTTTTAGTGGGATATTGTTGATCCTTACTGTGTCTGTGCAGAGTAATGTAATGTAATGTAATGTAAAAAAGACTTGTATAGAGCATACTGTCATCCCACGGGTATCCTGGCGCTGAGACTTACCCTGTTATCAGTGTACATATAGATGACCTGCCCACACGTATTTATTAACTCATATTACTCCTCCCTCGGGAAAAGCCATGTCTTTAGACTCTTCCTAAATGGGAGCAAAGTTTGGATTTGTCTGATATTTAAGGGAGATCATTCCAGAGTCGTGAGGCTGCTACACCAAATGCTCTGCCACCCGTCCTTGTCTTCTTAAATCTCGTGGTGGTCACCAGATTTGTACTTGATGAGCGCAGGTTTCGCCTGGGAGTATACCAGGTAAATTTTTCCTGCAAGGATTTCGGACCCAGTCCATGTACTGCTCTAAACACAATACAGAGGGCTTTGAATTGTATTCTCTGACAGATTGGTAGCCAGTGAAGGTCCTTCAGAGCCAGAGTAGTTGAGGATCTACCCTGCCTATTTAGGGCCAATTTGGCTGCTATAGACTGAATCCTTTGCAACTTCAATAACACTGAGTTAGGTGCTCCCAGATACAATGAGTTGCAGTAGTCCAGCCTGCTCAATATTATGCTCCTCCCTACTTGTTGTCTGGTTGTAGCAGGCAGCATAGGAAGGATCTGTCGTAATGCTCTTATCAGGGAGAAACATATGCCAACTGTTTTATTAACTTGTGACTCCAACTGGAGGTTATCATCCACCACCAAAACCCCCAAATTGCGCACTGTTCTAGCTGGAGTCAGCGGTTTATCTGTGGGGATGAGACTAATTTCGGAAGGAAAGGGACGAGCAATTTTAGTCGTAGAGCAATATACTATCTCCGTTTTATCTCCATTGAATTGTAAGGAGTTATTTCTGAGCCATTTTGTGGTGTTTTGCATGCACTCCTGGAACTTATCCATAGAAACTGCCTGGTTTCCTTCTAAAGAGAACACCAATTGCGTGTCATCTGCATAGTTGACTATATCAATGTCAAAGGACTTAATAATAGGAATAAGAGGACGCAGATAGATATTGAATGAAATAGGGCTTATGGCTGATCCCTGTGGTACCCCGTGGCGCACGGGGGTCTTAGGGGATGTAAAAGGTGGAATTGTCACCGCCTGCTGTCTGCCCGTCAAATATGACTGCAGCCATTTCAGTGCCAGTCCTTTCACTCCAATGTTCTCGAGTCTTTTCAGCAAAATACTATGATTGACCGTATCAAATGCGGCCGACATATCCAATAATACTAATACGGTCGGATTGCCATTGTCGGCCCGCATTCTTAGGTTATCAAGTACTGTCACTAGGGCCGTTTCCGTTCCGTGCCCTGGTCGAAAACCAAATTGAGCCTCATCTAACAAATGATTTTCTTCTAGATAAAGGGACAGGGATTTACTAACTGCCCGCTCCAAAATTTTTACTGGATAAGGCAGCAGGGAGATAGGCCTGAAACTTGATGGACACTGAGGGTCGAGTGTGGGTTTCTTGAGCAGTGGAGTCACCATTGCTTGCTTCCAACCTTCTGGAACAGTTCCTTTTTCCAGTGATTGGCAGCAGATCTGCCACAACCGAGGGAATGTTTCTGAATGATATTCTTTCCATATCCTCTGCGGAAGAGGATCCAACGGCGAGCCATAGGACACACTCAGGGCTAGTTTATTAAATATTTCCTCAGTGGGAATTTGAAAGCACTCTAACACTGCTGGTAGATTGCTATCAATTGCCTCTTCCTGTTGCTCTATCACTACTATTGACAGTAAATCCTTTTCCGCATCCAAGCTACTTTTATTATTTGATTTGAGACCATCAACAATCTTATTGATCTTTTCATCAAAGTGTCCAGCAATATCATCACAGAGCTTTTGTGTCGCTCTAACCTTATTGCTCACTCATGCTGGATTAGATAGGTCCTTTATTATAGTAAAGAGAGTTCTCGTACTGTGAGGTGCCTCCAGGATAGTTTTGGCATAATATTCAGCTTTTGACCTAACAATTGCTACCTTATATGAGGCCTGTAATAATTTCAGCACTTTTTTATCTGAATCCTCATAGGACCTTCTCCATTTTCTTTCAGCCTGTTTGCATTTTTTTCGCATCAGTTTCAGTTCTTCACTATACCAGGGGGCTGATGGTTTAGAGTAGATGCTGAGTCTAGCTGCTTCTGGCAAGTGAGTGGTATAGTTTTGGAGTATATAGGTCTTTGTGATAAAGCCAAATTTTATTTATTACTTATTTTACAAAGTGTTTGTTGTTGTTGACCTGTTTGACAAGTTACCTTTATTAGTAAGGATTATGGCTAGCCGTAGAATTACTGCTCAGCAGGTGGTTGGTATGCTTTTTGAATCTGCCTCTGAGCATGATTATGAGACTAAGGGCATATTAGCAAGACCCACGTTAAAATTATCGCCGTTTTAGCGGCAGGAAACTGCCGCTAAAACGGCGATAATGGGCTTGCTAATATGCGTTATGGAATTCAATAGAAGCCCAGGTTAGATGTCCTGCACATCTAACCTGGGCTTCTATTGAATTCTATAACGCATATTAGCAAGCCCATTATCGCCGTTTTAGCGGCAGTTTCCTGCCGCTAAAACGGCGATAATTTTAACGTGGGTCTTGCTAATATGCCCCTGAGTGCGTCTGAGGGAGAGGAGGGAGTGCAAGATTCTGGCAGTGAGTTTTCTGTCCATGAGGAATCATATAATGATGAAGCTACTCTCAGTGCGGATTAAGCTACTCTCAGTGCGGATGAAGTGCATGTTTTAGAGGAGGACACTGATGTGTCGATGGTGCAGCAAGAGACATCTGGATTGCAGCCTAGGGCTGTAAGGCTTCCTACTGGAAGTGCTGGACTCTGGGTTGATCCAAACATGGTGCAGCCGGTGTTGCCTGCCTTTAGTGGTGATGCAGGGTGTAGAGTGGATTGTGAACATTTTTTGCCAATACAGTTTTTTCAGTTGTTTATGGATGATGTATTTTGGACTGAGAGTGTTGAACAGACTCATTTGTATGCTGAACAGTTTTTGAGGGACAACAGAGCTAGACTTAGGCCCCGCTCTGGAGCTACCCGGTGGACTCCCACAAATCTGGATGAGATGAAGATGTTTTGGGGTTTGAATTTATTTATGGGCTTGATAAGGAAGCCGTCCCTGGCTTCATATTGGTCTACCAGTCCCTTGATGGCAACAGCCATATTTCCTGCAATTATGAGTTGTGATCAGTATTTTCTTTTGCTTCGGATGCTGCATTTTGTTGATAATGCTTTGGCATTGCCACAAGATCACCCTGACTGTGACCGTCTTTTTAAGATTTGGCCTGTTCTTGATCACTTTGTAGATCGATTTTCAGAGATCTATACTCCAGGGAAAGAAATAGCTGTTGATGAGTCTTTGATCCGTTCAAGGGCCGTTTGGTTTTTAGGCAGTACATTCCTAGCAAGAGGGCATGTTATGGAATTAAGATGTATATGTTGTCTGAGAGTAGGACAGAATATGTCTATAATTTCCAGGTGTACACTGGTAGGGATTCCACTATTGACCCCCCTGGTTGTCCGTCCACTTTTGGAGTTTCAGAGAAAATTGTGTGGGAACTTGCTAGAGGACTGTTTAACAGAGGTCACCATTTGTACCTTGATAACTTCTACACTGCTGTGCAATTGTTTAAGAAATTGTTCAAAGTGAACATTTTTGCTTGTAGCACAATCCGCTCTAACCGTAAATGTTACCCAAAAGAGCTTGTTTGCAAAAAGCTTCAGAGGAGACAGTGCAGTGCCTTGCGTAGTGAGGAACTGCTAGCTGTGAAATTTGTGGACAGGTGGGATGTGTACATGCTGACTACCAACCATGATGACAGTACTTCACCTGTGACTGTTTGGGGTCAGGTTGCTGAAGTGCGCAAACGTGTGTGCATTGTAGACTACACTAAGCACATGGGTGGTGTTGATAGTAGAGTAGATCAGAGCTTGGAACCTTACACTGCTGTCGTAAGGTTTACATTTGGTATAAGAAGTTGGCCATCCATCTCTTCAATTTATCAACTTTTAATGCTTATGTTGTGTTCAAGGAGTGTTCTCCTGCATCAAAGATGACTTTTGTTGAGCTTCAGGAGTCTGTGATAGGCAGCCTTGTTGTAGTGGAACAGGCAAGTGTTCCTAGAATTGGACTGGTGGAGGATGTGGCTAGATTGAAAGATTGCCACTTTCCTTATTTAATTCCTCCCACGCCCAAAGAGAACAATCCCTGGAAGAGATGTAGAGTCTGTTTGCGAAGAGGTATGCGGAGAGGTATTGGGGTGAGGATGTGGTCTCAGGGCTAGCCTGCCAACTTTGGAGCTGGGAAACCAAGGTTCGAGCCTCGGGGTTGACTCCACAACCTGTGATTCTGGGCAAATCATTCCCCGTGCCTACCAAAAAAAAAAAAATGAATGTGTCCTTGTGAAAAAAAGTAACTAGTGATCATGTAAAGTGCTCCAATACCTTCGGGTCGAGTTTGCGCTATATAAATCTGCAAAAAACAAAAAAAAGGAGAGTTGTATGCACTGTGCTGATTGTCTTTCTAATCCTGGACTGTGTGTGCCCACATGTTTCAGATTGTATCACAATCAAAAGAGTTTTTGGGAGCAACTGTGGGGCATATTATCAAGGGCTTTATCGACGCTTTAGTGGCACTTTTTGCCGCTAAAGCGGCGATAATTTTATCGTCCTATCAGCAAGCTGTCGCTAACAGGCGTTAGCGACAGCTTTCAGGCGTTAGCGGGCGCGTTTTCCATCGCCTTGCATGTCAGTGATAATTATCGCTAATGACATGCAAGGAAGGCGTTCCCTACTAAAAGCGACTGAAAACAGTCGCTAACACCACTACCCCCTATTAGCAAGGCAGGCGAAGCGATAAAATAATTCGCGCTAAGCGCGTTTATCGTTAGATTTTATCACCTGCTAGTGAGGATGACTTACCTGTTTGAAGTATAGGAGGTGGATTCTAATGCTGAATCCACCTTAGCGTTTCCCAGCGATATTCTCGCATTTTGTCGCTATCGCTGGAAATATTATCGCTATGGAGATAAACCTTACTAATAGGGTGTTATCTCAGCGATAATTTCCACCGATAGGCGGCGTTAAAAGAAAGCGTGCTAAGCGCGGTTAGCGATAAATATCGCACTTCCTTGATAATATGCCACTGTGAGTCTAATAGTGAACTGCCTAGTCTGTATGCTTTTATATAGTGGTTGTTCAGTTTCACGGTTGGCATTAAAATGATGTCTTTAGTTACCGCTGTTGTTTTTGTAGTTATAGTTTTGTATCTAGTTCCAATTGGTTTGTGTTTTATTCCTTGTTAAAAAAAAATTGATGACCGTGTGCACGGACTGGAGCTTGGCGGGCAGTGTGTGTGGACTGGCGCTTGGCTGGCGGTGTCATGGGCTGGCGGTGTGGCTGGGCTGGTTGGCTGGCAGTGTGCGTGGGCTGGTGCTTGGCTGGCAGTGTGTGTGGGCTGGTGGTGTGGGTGGGCTTGCGGTGTGGGTGGGGTGGTGCTTGGCTGGCGGTGTGCGTGGGCTGGCATTTGGCTGGCAGTGTGTGAGTAGTGACTTGCTGCTGGTCATTACACATTCTGCTAGTCAAACGCCATTGCACACACTATTTTAACCACCAGCCAGTGTGATTGCTGTGTCAGTCATGTGGGCGTATGAAAGTGATTGGCCCTTGAATGGCGCTGTCTGTTGATGTGAATGTTGTAATGTGCTGGGCCCGTGGCTGGTGGTGTGAATGGTTTTGTGTGTCACGTATGAAAGGTGTGTGAATGGCCTGTAAAGAGGTTGGTGCCTTGCCGTGGCTTTACAGCTCACGAGCTGTGAGTCATTGGTTCAGGTTTTTAACCTTTTAAATATTAACAGTTCATTTCCTTTTTGTGAAATCTCTTGCTTAAAGAATTTTAAGCTCTGGACCTTCACTCACCCTCGTGCCAAATCCAACCAGTATATGTGAGTACTTAAGGAATTGATCATTTTGAAGTAATATTTGTCTTTTCTGTCTCTCTCTGCCAGGGCGTACATTGTCTCCACATTGTCTGTGGATGTGAGTGCTGTAATGTGCTGGGGCCGCAGCTGGTGGTGTGAAAGTGTGTGTCAAGTGTAAAAGGTGTGTGAATGGCCTGTAAAGAGGTTGGTGCCTTGTCTAACCCTGGGCATAATATTGCACGTAGCAGAGTGAATAACTGTACTAATAAACGTAGCGTAGCAGGAGTATAATAAACTCCTTCAAATGCTTTGATAAAGCAATTTTTTATGCAAAAAGCATATAACCAATTCACAAAAATGAATGTTGACAATAAAATATCAAGCAATGAGAGAGGTGATGATTTTGGAGTCCCCTAACCTAGGGGAGGACCAAGCAGATGCCTTGAACACAAAAAGCATATCATGTGAACGATTCAATGGTGGTCCCTTCCTCCTAGGACCACCCCAAGCACAGTTATGGGCAAAAATACAATCCCAACCAAAGGCCCTGCAAAGCATTATGGGACGAGATTAGCAGTGGGCAGTGAATATTATAGTGTCCAATATCAAAATAATTCTACAAAGAGCCTCAGTTCAACTAGTCGTCACTGGGTGTCGTCCCTCAAGAGTGAAATGCAAAAGTATTGAAAACCTTTCATGAAGCTTTTGCATTTGACTCGTGAGGGACGACACCCAGTGACGACTAGTTGAACTGCAGCTCTTTGTAGAATTATTTTGATATTGGACACTATAATATTCACTGCCCACTGCTAATCTCGTCCCATAATGCTTTGCAGGGCCTTTGGTTGGGATTGTATTTTTGCCCATAACTGTGCTTGGGGTGGTCCTAAGAGGATGGGACCACCACCTAATCATTCAATAAGATGTGCTTTTTGTTTTCAAGACATCTGCTTGGTTCTCTCCCTAAGTTAGCGAGGATACCAAAATCATCACCTCTCTCACTGCTTTTTGTTTTCACTTTAGTGAAATGACTATATGCAATTTTAGCATATAAAGACAGAGATATTTATTTTATCTTAACTTGCACTGTACAAGTTTGCTTTTGGTAATTATTGTACAGTGCAGTGAGTCAAGCACACAGCTAGCACTACGCCCAGGCTTAATAATAATAACAAACTCCTTCAAATGCTTTGATAAAGCAATTTTTTATGCTAAAAAGCATATAACCAATTCACAAAAATGAATTTTGACATATCAAGCAATGAGAGAGGTGATGATTTTGGAGTCCCCCTAACCTAGGGGGAGGACCAAGCAGATGCCTTGAACACAAAAAGCATATCATGTGAACGATTCAATGGTGGTCCCTTCCTCCTAGGACCACCCCAAGCACAGTTATGGGCAAAAATACAATCCCAACCAAAGCCCTGCAAAGCATTATGGGACGAGATTAGCAGTGGGCAGTGAATATTATAGTGTCCAATATCAAAATAATTCTACAAAGAGTTGCAGTTCAACTAGTCGTCACTGGGTGTCGTCCCTCACGAGTCAAATGCAAAAGCTTCATGAAAGGTTTTCAATACTTTTGCATTTCACTCTTGAGGGACGACACCCAGTGACGACTAGTTGAACTGCAGCTCTTTGTAGAATTATTTTGATATTGGACACTATAATATTCACTGCCCACTGCTAATCTCGTCCCATAATGCTTTGCAGGGCCTTTGGTTGGGATTGTATCTTTGCCCATAACTGTGCTTGGGGTGGTCCTAGGAGGAATCGTTCAATAAGATGTGCTTTTTGTTTTCAAGACATCTGCTTGGTTGTTGGTTCTCTCCCTAAGTTAGTGAGGATACCAAAATCATCACCTCTCTCACTGCTTGTTAACTTTTTGTTTTCACTTTAGTGAAATGACTATATGCATTTTTAGCATATAAAGACAGAGATATTTATTTTATCTTAACTTGCACTGTACAAGTTTGCTTTTGGTAATTATTGTACAGTGCAGTCAAGCACACAGCTACGCACTACGCAATTTGCATAGCTACGTGTAGTTGAAGCTGTACTTCACGTAGCTACGTGAAGTGCTACTACGCAAACTACGCCCGGGCTTAGCCTTGTCGTGGCTTTACAGCTCACGAGCTGTGATTCATTCGTTCAGAATTTTAACCTTTTAATTATTAACAGTACATTGCCTTTTTGTGAAATCACTTGTTAATAAAATATACATTTTGAACCTTTCACTCACCCTCGTGCAAAATCCAACCAGTATGTGTGTGCACTTGAGGAACAGATGGATAGGCTGTTATATTTGTCTCATCTGTCTTTCTGTGCCAAGGTGTAGTCTGTCTCTAGGGAAAAGTTACCCACTTTAGTTATTTCTGTAAACCAAACAAATTGGGGAATTCTGGGTGGTGTGCCTCTCATGGATTCCCAAATTGTTTTTTTACTCACAATGCCATGCTAACCTCAAAATGTGACTATAATCACGCATTTTTGTTGCATTACTGTGTCATAATATTCTGGTGTCAGAAAAACCACAATTTTCCTACCATCCAGCATTACCCCCCAGATCTCCCGATAAAAAAAAATGGTACCTCACTCGCGTGGGTGGGCCAAGTACCTGCCCTAAATGTATTGAGTGGGGGGGGGGAAATGAACTCCGCTCCGCTAACAGTAACTGCACCCCCAAATGCTTGGATTAAGCAATTTTACATGCTAAAAAGCATATAACCAATTCACAAAAGTAAACTTTGAAATTAATATCAGCCAATGAGAGAGGTGATGATTTTGGGATCCCCCCTAACCTAGGGGGAGGACCAAGCAGATGCCTTGAACACAAAGAGCACATCATGCTGAACGATTCAGTGGTGCTCCCATCCTGTTAGGACCACCCCAAGCACAGTTATGGGCAAAAATACAATCCCAACCAAAGGCCCTGCAAAGCATTATGGGATGAGATTAGCAGATGGCAGTGAATATTATAGTATCCAGTATCAAAATAATTCTACAAAGAGCTGCAGTTCAACTTGTCATTACTAGGTGTCCCTCACGAGTCAAATGCAAAAGCATTGAAATTATTACAACAAGCTGCAGTTCTATTAGTCGTTACTAGATGTCCCTCACGAGTCAAATGCAAAAGCATTAAAACCCTTTCATGAAGCTGCAGTTCCACTAGTCGTTACTAGGTGTCCCTGACCCTCACGAGTCAAATGCAAAAGCATTGAAATTCTGAGCTGAGAGCTAATACTATAAATTCTACAAAGAGCTGAACTGCAGCTTCATGAAAGGGTTTCAATGCTTTTGCATTTGACTCGTGAGGGACATCTAGTAACGAGTATTGGAACTGCAGCTTGATGTAATAATTTCAATGCTTTTGCATTTGACTCGTGAGGGACACCTAGTAACGACGAGCTGAACTGCAGCTCTTTGTAGAATTATTTTGATATTGGATATTATAATATTCACTGCCCACTGCTAATCTCGTCCCATAATGCTTTGCAGGGCCTTTGGTTGGGATTGTATTTTTGCCCATAACTGTGCTTGGGGTGGTCCTAAGAGGATGGAACCACCACCGAATTGTTCAGCAAGATGTGCTGTTTGTTTTTAAAGCATCTGCTTGGTTTTCCCCCTAGGTTAGGGAGGATCTCAAAATCATCACCTCTCTCACTGCTTGCTAAGTTTTCATTTTCACTTTTGTGAAATGACTATATGCATTTTAGTATGTAATAACAGAGATACTTGTTATTTTACCTAAAGTATATGAGGTCTCTGTTAATTAAGTGGGAAGTGGAGTGTAGTTGCGGAATTAATGTATCCTTAGTATTGAGAAGACATCAAAATTATCTATCACAAAACAACCTTGTTTTGCAAGGGGGGTCATCTGGGTTTTTGGTCCTGGGCTTGTCAGCCATCTTGGGAAACTACCAAACCCACACATTTCTGAAAACTAGACACCCAGGGGAGTCCAGCAAGGTATGGCTTGCTTGGACCCCCAACGTTTTCCAACCCAGAATCCCCTGCAAACCTCAAATTTAGCTGTAAAAAATCAAATTTTTCTCAAATTTCTGTGTGGTAAAGTTCTGGAATCTGCGTGGACCCACAAATTTCCTACCACCCAGCGTACTCCCAGGTCTCCCATTTAAAATGGTACCTCACTCGCGTGGGTGGTCAAGTACCTGCGAGAGGCAAGGGCCCAAAACGTATTGAGGAGACATCAAAATTACCTATCACAAAACAACCTGCTTTTGCAAAGGGGGTCACCTGGGTTTTTGGCCCTGGGCTCGGCGGCCATCTTAGGAAACTACCAAAGCCACACATTTCTGAAAACTAGACACCCGGGACTTGTTAATAGCGATTGCTTTTCAGGTAATTACTTCAAATTGGAAAGACGCCTCCAAGGTTTCCTTTTCTGCCTGGTGGAACCTTCTATGTTATCATCACAGACTGGATCGTGCTTCTGCCAAAACCTCTCAACAACTTATTCGTAAAGAAGCCTTCTGGTCTCCACTTACTAATCACCTATCGGCATCGGCATTGCGTAATCAAGACACTTCCTTTGTTTTTCAACCACCATGAGTATTTTACTCCTTTCTTCTTTTAACTTATTGTTTCATATTATACTATTTGTACAGTCATCACTCCACATTGGAAACCAATGTTTATTTGACGATTTATATTTTAATATAATGTAAGATATCGTTATTAATACACCTCTAATTTCTTTTCTCTCTTTCTCACTTTCTTGTTCTTTCTTTTCTTTTCCTTCTTCTCTGCCTTTTTTTATCTTTCCTATTCTTTCTATTTTCTTTTTATTTCTCTTTTATTTAATCCTTTCCTTCCCCTAAAATTAAAAAATGTAAAATGCTATTTGATTTTCAGGTACATATTTTTCTTACTGCTTTCCCCCTTTTGGCATATTTTTCCTTTATCTTAGTTTTATCGTATTAGTTATTCGGCCAAATTATATATTCAGTTGCTTATTTAATGCTTCCTGTTGTAGATGCATTGACATATATTGTACCTATGTCTTTAAATTCTTTAATAAAGCTCTTAAACTCAAAAATTACCTATCACAAAACAACCTGGTTTTGCAAGGGGGGGTCACCTGAGGTTTTTTTTTGGCCCCGGGCTCGGCGGCCATCTTGGGAAACTACCAAACCCATACATTTCTGAAAACTAGACACCCGGGGGAGTCCAGCGAGGTATGGCTTGCGTGGACCCCCCAACGTTTTCCTACCCAGAATCCCCTGCAAACCTCAAATTTAGCTGAAACAATGGGTGTCCAATGCAGAATTGGCTAAAAACGTATTTTTTTTAAAATGTAGCGCTTAGAATTCGCGGTTCTATACCCTTAATCCCTATCTTTTTGGCTCTTCCCAGTCACAGGACCTTACCCCACCCACACAAGTGAGGTATCATTTTACTCGGGAGACTGAGGGGAACGCTGTGGGGTAGGACATTTGTGCTGGCACGGTGATTCCACACAAAAATATGTGGAAAATGTGTTTTTTCCAGCTAAATTTGAAGTTTGCAGAGGATTCTGGGTAGGAAAACATTGGGGGATCCACGCAAGCCATACCTCGCTGGACTCCCACAGGTGTCTAGTTTTCAGAAATGTGTGGGTTGGTAGTTTCCGAATATGGCCACCGAGCCCGGGGCCAAAAACCCACGGAACCCCCCTTGCAAAACCAGGTTGTTTTGTGATAGGTAATTTTGATGTCTCCTCAATACGTTTTGGGCCCTTGCCTGTCGCGGGTACTTGGCCCACCCACGCAAGCGAGGTACCATTTTTATTGGGAGACCTGGGGGAACGCTGGATGGTAGGAAATTTGTGGATCCACGCAGATTCCAGAACTTTCCCACACAGAAATTTGAGAAAAATTTGATTTTTTTAGCTAAATTTGAGGTTTGCAGGGGATTCTGGGTAGGAAAACGTTGGGGGGTCCACGCAAGCCATTTGTCGCTGGACTCCCCCGGACGTCTAGTTTTCAGAAATGTGTGGGTTTGGTAGGTTTCCCAAGATGGCCAACGAGCCCGGGGCCAAAAACCCAGGTGACCCCCCTTGCAAAACCAGGTTGTTTTGTGATAGGTAATTTTGATGTCTCCTCAATACGTTTTGGGTCCTTGACTGTCGTGGGTACTTGCCCCACCCACGCAAGGTAGGTACCATTTTTATCGGGAGACCTGGGGGAACACTGGGTGGTAGGAAATTTGTGGATCTACGCAGATTCCAGAACTTTCCATTACAGAAATGTCATGGAAATATGTTTTTTTTTACAACGTTTGAGGTTTGCAGGGGATTCTGGGTAACAGAACCTGGTGAGAGCCAGACAACAAGTCAACCTATCCTGGATTTCCCTGGGTGTCTAGTTTTCAAAAATGTATAGGTTTGCTAGGTTTCCCTAGGTGCCGGCAGAGTTATGGTTAAAAAACCACAGCTAGGCACATTGCAAAAAAAGGGTCATTTTCACAGTATAAATGTGGTGTGTCCACGTTGCATTTTGGGCCGTTTCCTGTAACGAGCACTAGGCCTACCCACACAAGTGAGGTACCATTTTTATTGGAAGACAACAGGAAATGTGGGGTTGGTGGAATTTTATGGATCCACCAGATTCCAGAACTTTTCATCACAGAAATATGAGGAAAATTGTTTTTTTTACAAAGTTTGAGGTTTGCAAGGGATTCTGGGTAACAGAACCTGGTGAGAGACAGACAAGTTACCCCATCCTGGATTCCCCTGGGTGTCTAGATTTAAAAAATGTATAGGTTTGCTATGTTTCCCTAGGTGCCGGCAGATCTAGGGTTCAAAATCCACAGCTAGGCACTTTGCAAAAAAAGAGTCCGTTTTCACTGTAAAAATCTGGTGTGTTCACATTGAATTTTGGGCCGTTTCCTGTCGCGGGCACTAGGCCTAACCAGACAAGTGAGGTACCATTTTTATTGGAATTCTTTTGGGAATGCGGGGTGGGTGGAATTCTGTGGATCCACGCAGATTCCAGAACTTCGATCACAGAAACGTGAGGAAAATGTGTTTTCTTTTTACAAAGTTTGAGGTTTGCAAGGGATTCTGGGTAACAGAACCTGGCGAGAGCAAGACAAGTCACCCCATCCTGGATTCCCCTGGGTGTCTAGTTTTCAAAAATGTATAGGTTAGCTAGGTTTCCCTAGGTGCCGGCAGAGCTAGGGTTCAAAATCCACGGCTAGGCACTTTGCAAAAAAAGGGTCAGTTTTCACTGTACAAATGTGGTGTGTCCACGTTGGGTTTTGGGCCGTTTTCTGTCGGGGGCACTAGGCCTACCCACACATGTGAGATACCATTTTTATAGGGAGACTTTAGGGAATGCAGAGTGGGTGGAATTTTGTGGATCCTCGCAGATTCCAGAACTTTCCATCACAGAAATGTGAGGAAAATGTGTTTTTTTTTTTACAAAGTTTGAGGTTTGCAAGGGATTCTGGGTAACGAAACCTGATGAGAGCCAGACAAGTCACCCCATCCTGGATTCCCCTGGGTGTCTAATTTTTAAAAATGTATAGGTTTGCTAGGTTTTCCCAGGTGCCGGCAGAGCTAGGGTTCAAAATTCACAGGTAGGCACTTAGAAAAAAAAGGGTCAGTTTCCACTGTAAAAATGTGGTGTGTCCATGTTGCGTTTTGAGCCGTTTCCTGTCTCGGGCACTAGGCCTACCCACACAAGTGAGGTATCATTTTTATCGGGAGACTTAGGGTAACACAGAATTGTAGAGCAACTGTTATTATCTATTGACTTTCTATGCATTTCTGCCTTCCAAATGAAAGACAATGTGTAAAAAGAAGTCACTTTGAAAAATGTCCCATAATTCTCATGCTAGTATGGGTACTCACAATTTCGGAAATGTGCAAATAGCTACTGTTTCTAAACTCTATATTTTGTTCAAATTTCAGAAATACATAGATGTCTTTCATCCCAATTTTTCACTCTATATATTTCCCCAAATTAATTGCTATATACCCGGTACACAATAAAAAACCATTGCAAGATGCTGCTCAGTTATTCTCTCTGGGCTCGTCGGGTTCTTAGTGAAACTACAAGTCCTATATATCCCCACAACTAGAAAAGTCCAGCGGATGTAACGGGATATTGCTTAAAAAAATTGGTCATACTTAGAAGTTACAGGTGAAAACGTTGGCACAAATGGCTGTTTTTTTCAACTCATTTTCAATTTTTCATATTTTCAACTGTTAGTTTCTATAAAGAAACCTTGAAGGATCTACACAAATGACCCCTTGCTGAATTCAGAATTTTGTCTACTTTTCTAAAATGTATAGCTTTTCAGGATCCACTATTGCTTTCATTCCCATTTCTACCATTAACTGGAAGAAGGTTGAAAGCACAAAAAATATCAAAAGTAGGCTATGTCCCAGTAAAATGTCAAAACTGTGTAAAAAATGTTGGTTTTCTGACAAAAGTCTGTCAGTCCCTGAAAGTTGGTAAGATGGTGATTTCAGCACCACAAACCCTTTGTTAATACCATTTGCAGGGAAAAAACCAGGGGGCATATTAGCAAGGGCTTTATCGCCGCTTTAGCGGCACTATTTGCCGCTAAACCACCATTTTTTTATCGCCCTATTACTGGCGATAGCGGCCGGTTGTCCCATCGCCTTGCATGCCAGCGATAATTATCGCTAATGACATGCAAGGTAGGCATTCCCAACTAAAAGCGACTGGAAACAGTCGCTAACACAACTTCCCCATATTAGCAACGCAGGCGAAGCGATAAAAAAACTTGCGCTAAGCGCAATTATTGCTAGAATTTAACACCTGCTAAAAACATGACTTACCTGTTTGTTCAATGGGAGGTGGATTGTCAGGCTAAGTCCCCCATGCCGTTAATGCGTGAATATCGCTGGATTTCCAGCGATATTCACGCATTTCGCCGCTATCGCTGGATATTTTATCGCATTGGAGATAAATGTTGCTAATAGCGTGTTATCTCCGCGATAAAATCCAGCGATACGCGGCGATAAAAAAAAACGCGCTAAGCGCGGTTTGCGATAATTATTGCAAGTTGTTGCTAATATCCCCCCAGATGCTTTCATTTGCAGCACTTTTTCCCATTTTTCCCCCAAAAAACTAAATGTATTAGAGTGTGTGAGGATTATATATATATAAAAAAGGATTTTTTTCTAATTTTGGATAATTTCTGGGTCCCCTCCAGGGGAATCCACAAACCCTAGGTACCTTTAGAATCCCCATGATGTTGGAAGAAAAGGACGCAAATTTGGCGTGGATACCTTATGTGGTCAAAAAAGTACAGGGACCTAAGCGCGAACTACCCCAAATTGCCAAAAAAAGGCTTAGCACAAGGGGGATGGGGAGGCCTAGCAGCAAAGGAGTTAACCCCTTCGCTGCTAGGCCCCTGTAACATTTTGTCCACATAAGGTATCCACGTCAAATTTCCATCCTTTTCTTACAACATCTTAAGGATTCTAAAGGTGCCCAGGGTTTGTGGATTCGTGGATTTGTGGATTCCCTTTGAGGGTACTGGGAAAATACAGCCAATTTTTGTTTTTTTTAGGAAACTGTTGGATAGCGGAGGGGATAAAATTACTATTCCCACTCCAGGAAGTGCAACAGTAGGGAAAGTGTTGGATAGCATAGGGGTAAAATTTACTATTCCCAATCCATAGAGTGCAACAATAGGGAAAGTGTTGGATAGCGGAGGGGAATAATTTACTATTCCCACTCCAGGGAGTGCAACAGTAAGGAAAGTGTTGGATAGTGTAGGGGTAAAAATGACTATTCCCACTCCAGGTAGTGCAACAGTAGGGAAAGTGTTGGATAGCGGAGGGGTAACAATTACTATTCCCACTCCAGCGAGTGCAACAGTAGGGAAAGTTTTGGATAGCGGAGGGGATACAATTAATATTCCCACTCCAGCGAGTTCAACAGTAGGGAAAGTGTTGGATAGCGGAGAGGATAAAATTACTATTCCCACTCCAGCGAGTGCAACAGTAGGGAAAGTGTTGGATAGCGTAGGGGTAAAATTTACTATTCCCACTCCAGCAAGTGCAACAGTAGGGAAAGTGTTGGATAGCGTAGGGGTAAAATTTACTATTCCCACTCCAGCAAGTAAAACAGTAGGGAAAGTGTTGGATAGCGGAGGTGAATAATTTACTATTCCCACTCCATGGATTGCAACAGTAGGGAAAGTGTTGGTTAGCGGAAGGGTTACAATTACTATTCCCACTCCAGAGAGTGCAACAGTAGGGAAAGTGTTGGATAGTGGTGGGGATAAAATTACTATTCCCACTCCAACAAGTACAACAGTAGGGAAAGTGTTGGATAGCGTAGGAGTAAAATTTACTATTCCCACTCCAGCGAGTGCAACAGTAGGGAAAGTGTTGGATCTGGCTGGGATCACCGTGCCGGCACAAATGTCCTACCACTCAGTGTTCCCCTCAGTCTCCCGAGTAAAATGATACCTCACTGGTGTGGGTGGGCCAAGGGCCTGTGACTGGGAAGGGCCAAAAACATAGGGATTGAAATTAGCACAGCGAACTCTAAAAGCGCTATATTTTAAAACAAAATAAGTTTTAGGCGATTCGGCATTGGATACCCACACAAGTGAGGTATCATGTTTATCGGGAGACCAAGGGGAACGGTGTGTGGTAGGACATTTGTGTCGGCACGGTGATCCCACACAGAAATGTAAGGAAAATGTGATTGTTTTTAGGTACATTTGAGGTTTGCTGGGATTCTGGGTAGGAAAATGTTGGGGGATCCACGCAAGTCCCACATCCATGGACTCCCCGGCTGTCTAGTTTTCAGTAATGTCTGGGATTGGTAGGTTTCCCTAGATGGCCGCCGAGCCCAAGATCAAAAACGCAGGTGACTCCCTTGCTAAACAATGTCTTTTTGTAATCGATAATTTTGAAGTCTACGCAGTACATTTTGGGTCGTTTCCTGTCGCGGGCACTAGGCCCACCCGCACAAGTGAGGTACCATTTTTATCGGGAGACTTGGGGGAATGCTGGGTTGGTGGAAGTTTGTTGCTACCCTTAGATTCCAGAACTTTCCAGCGCAGAAATGTTTGCTAGTTTTCCCTAGGTGCCGTGCCGGCTGAGCTAGAGCTTAACACCCACAGCTAGGCACATTGCAAAAAAAGGGTCAGTTCTCTGTGGACAAATGTGATGTGTCCACGTTGCATTTCGGGCCAATTCCTGTCACGGGCACTAAGCCTACCCACACAAGTGAGGTATCATTTTTATCAGGAGAGGGGAAATGTTGGGTGGGTGGAAGTTTGCGGATCCACGTTGATTCCAGAACTTTCATCACAAAAAGTTTGAGGTTTGCAAGGGATTCTGTGTAACAGAACCTGGTGAGAGCCACACAAGTCCCCCCATCCTGGATTTCCTTGGATGTCTAGTTTTCAAAAATATATACGTTTGCCAGGTTTCCTTAGGTCTCGGCAGAGTTAGAGTCCAGAATCCACAGCTAGGCACATTGAGAAAAAATGTGATGTGTCCACGTTGCGTTTTGGGCTGTTTCCTGTCATGGGTACTAGGCCTACCCACACATTGAGGTACCATTTTATCAGGAGTTTTGGGGGAATGCTGGGTGGGTGGCTCCCTGCAGATTCCAGAACTTTCCATCGCTGAAATATGAGGCAAATGTGTTTTGTTTTTACAAAGTTTGAGGTTTGCAAAGGATTCTGGGTAACAGAACCTGATGAGAGGCACACAAGTCACCCCATCCTGGATTCCCCTTGGTGTCTAGTTTTTGAAAATGTACAGGTTTGATAGGCTTCCCTAGGTGCTGGCTGCACTAGGGCCCAAAATCCAAAGCAAGGCACTTTGCAAAAAAAAAGGTTAGTGCCTAGTGGCCTTTCTGCCGCCCTGGGAGGGCGGCAGATCTGGGGCTAAAGGCCTGATATGCCCCCAAGGAGGGCAAAAAGAATGTGGCTATTTTGTTGGGGGGAGTAGGGGCATTGGTATTCCCATTCTGGGCAGCCTCCACCCCTGCATATAAAAAAGGCAGCATAATCCCTGGAGCCTACTGGGCTTCCTGCCCCCCCGGGGGGAAGACATAGGGCTATTGCCCCCATCTGCCTCCTGGGGGAGGCAGAAAGACTGTGGCAAATTTTGTTGGGGGCGGGGGCATTGTTATGCCCATTATGGGTAGCCCCCACACCTATGTATAATGCAAAAAGAAATCCCTGGTGCCTAGTGGGCTTTCTGCCCCCCACCTCCCCCGGGGGGCATATAAGGGGCCATGGCCAATTCCTTTTTGGGGATGGGTCATCGGCATGCCCATTCTGGCAGCCCCCACCCCTGAACTTTGAAGAAAAAAAGCCCTGGTGCCTATTGTGCTTTCTGCCCCTCCCCCGGGGGCAGATAAAGGGCTATTGCCCTATCTGCCTTCCAGGGGGCAGAAATACGGTGGCAATTTTTTTTGCGGTGGCGGCATTGGCAGGCCCATTCTGGGCAGCCTCCACTCCTACGTATAAGTTTTATTAAAACTCCTGGTGGCTAGTGGGCTTTCTGCCCCCACCCAGGGGGCAGATCAGGGGCTATTGCCCCCATCTGCCTCCTGGTGGGGCAGAAAGATTTCAGCATTTTTGCAGGGGGAAGGGTGGGGGCTTTGGCATGCCCATTTTGGGCAGCCCCCACCCCTGACCTATAAAATAAAATCCCTAGGATCTAGGGTGCTTTCTGCCCCCCCTGGGGGGGAGATTGGGGGCTACTTCCACCATCTGCCCCCCAGGGAGGGCATAAAGACTGTTCATGCCATTTTCAATGGGGAGAACAAAGACCCTTGTCCAAGAGGATGCTCCCCCCTCCCTGGTGCCTAGTGGGTGGATCCCTGCTTGGGGATCGCCCTCCACTAGGGAAGGGTACCATTGGAGAGGGGAGATTCTCCCCTTTCCAACGATACCTCTCCCGTGTGTTTCATGCTCAGGGGGCTGAGATAACCCCAAGAAATCTGAAACAGTGAAACTGAAACTAAGTTTCATTTTCATTTTCAATATAATGACGTCAGCGAACCATGCACGAGATCGTCATTGCATTGGAAAATTTAAAAAAGCCTCTGGAGGTTGGGGAAGCTCTTCCCCACCTCCCGGTGCCCAAAAAAAAAAATGAAATCTCTGTGCTGTTTGCAGCAGAGGGATTTAGTGCTCATGAGCACATGACGGAATGGTTTCGTCATGAGCACACAAGCACTGGTGCTCATTACGGGACCATTCCGTCATGAGCACCAAATGGGTTAAAGAACCCAGTTAAAAAAAATATACAATTCAGTGACCCAAGACAAGCACACTGCATAGTGCTAAGTTGCACTAGTGTATGCCATGCCAATGTGGAATTGCATTGTACCACTTTGTAACCACAGCACTATGTCAAGCGCCTGGCCTATTGTATTGACTAGAATTTGCTCATTATTCAACTGGTCTTTGCACCAAGTTATCACTTAAAGTTATTTGCAATTCTTTTACTAGCATCAGGTACTAGCTATATGTTAATGCTACCAAAAATATTCACTAATTTTCCAGGCTCCAAACTAATTTCCCTAACTCCCCTTACTACAAACCATGCCACAGGCCATCACATGTCCTTTTTAGTTGGGTACACGGTGTGGCTTGTTGGTATATTTCAGACTCACACCCCCTAATACTATTGACCAAGCTACTCTCCTGTTTGTTGTGTGAAAGGGAAAATGCGGAAAAGCTTCATATTTTCCAAGATAGGAAGCATTTCTGCTTTCTCCTGCGGGCACACTGTGGGCAAAGGTGTCTGTGTGAGTCTAGCATAGGTTTTGTGCTTTGAGGATACCTTTCTAGTACAGATTATTATTCTTACACTAACTTCAAAAATGTTCATACATTGGATGTGTACAGCACACACTCAAAGTGGGAAAAGTTAGGAGAAATAAAATTGTTACTTCTATCTAATGTCTTCTTTCACGTGACATTATTTTTTGGTGCACAGCCTTGTCTACTATAAATAAATAAAATCCATATTTGTAAAGCGCAAACTACTCACCCTTACGGGTCTCAAGGCGCTGTCATGGAAATTAATTGAGCTATTGCCCAGAGTCACATGCTGCTGAGCTGCTGCAGCCAGGAATCGAACCGTGAGCGCTGTGCTCCGAAGTCAGCTGCCCTGGCCGCTGCACCACACCTATCCACGTTAGTGTTAGTAGATCGTTAGTAGATCGGTTTTACATTAAAAAAAACATTGGTGATTGCACGGGAATGCCTATATACCACACAGTTACGTTACTTTCAGGCAACTTTCCAGTGCAAAACCTGTTTTGCGCTGGGAAGTATGAAAAAAATACATTTTGTGCAGATTTGCGTCACTTTTGTGAGACAAACCCAGCGCAAAATGTTTGTAATGTGCCCCTGTGTGCTGTCTAGTACCAACGCAGGCACCCTAGTGAAAGGGTGCCTGCATTAGGGTTAGGATTGTTTTCCCTAGAGGCATATTCCTCTTTCTATGTGTGCTGCAGAACATAACACACATGGAAATTGGAAGTTAGAAGTAAAAATAAAAATACAAGTCTTTGTAAATCTGGGTTTGCCTCAAAATACATGGGTGGATGCATCAGAAAGCCCATGCTCCACTCATATACTCCTACCCGAAGCAAGGCAGCGTTCTGCTGTGCCTTGTTACTTTTCAATTACTGAACCACGCAAAGCCACATCAAGTGGATTTGTGTGGCTTAGTATTTTTTTTTAAACATACTTTATTGATTTTCGTTAACAATATCATGTCAAGAATACACTCAATCAATCAATCAATCAGGGGTTTCTAAAGCGTGCTACTCACCCGTGAGGGCCTCAAGGCGCTCCGTCAAAGAGCCAGGTCTTGAGGCTCTTCCTGAAGGTGTGCAGAGTGGGGGAGTGCCTGATGTTGACCGGGAGCTTGTTCCAGGTCTTTGCTGTGATGTAGGAGAAGGCTCTTCCACTTGCTCTGATTCTGCGGATGGGTGGGGTCTCAGCCAGGGTGAGGTCGGCGGAACGGAGTTTCCTTTTGGGTACGTGGAAGTAGACTCTTTCGTTGAGGTATTTGGGTCCGATGTTGTGGAGGGATTTGTAGGCGTGGGTGAGTAGCTTGAAGGTTACTCTCTTCTCGATGGGGAGCCAGTGGAGGTCTCGTAGGTGCTGGGTCACGTGCTCGTGTCGTGGGGTTCTGAGGACGAGTCTGGCTGCAGTGTTCTGGATGTTTTGGAGCTTCTGTAGCAGGGTTTTGTTGATTCCGGCATAGAGGGCGTTACCGTAGTCCAGTCTGCTGGTTATGAGTGTGTGGGTGATGGTCTTTTTGCATTTGGGGGGGATCCACTTGAAGGCCTTGCAGAGGATGCAGAGGGAGTTGAAGCAGGTGGAGGCGACGGCGTTGATCTGGCGTTGATCTGGCGGGTCATGGTGAGGGAGGAGTCTAGAATGATGCTGAGGTTTCGGGCGTGGTCAAATGGAGTGGGCGGGTTTCTGAGGGCAGAAGGCCACCAGGTGTTGTCTCAGGCGGTGGAGGACGGTCCAAGGACGAGGACCTCTATCTTCTCCGAGTTGAGCTTAAGGCAACTGTTGTTCATCCAGGCTGCGACGTCTTTCATACCGTCCTGGAAGCTGAGTCTGGTGTCTTTGGGGTTCTTCTTGAGGGAGAGGATGAGCTGGGTGTCGTGGGCGTAGGATACTATGCTGAGCCAATGCTGTCTAACGATGGCGGAGAGGGGGGCCATGTAGATGTTGAAGAGCGTGGGGCTGAGCGAGGATCCTTGGGGTACTCCGCAGTTGATCTCTGTGGGTTCGGAGAGGAGGGGTGGGAGTCTGATCTTTTGGGTTCTGCCGGTGAGAAAGGAGTGGATCCAGTCGAGGGCGGTTCCCCGTATGCCGGCGTCATGGAGTCTGGCGGCAAGAGTGCGGTTGGAGACGGTGTCGAAGACTGCGGGGAGGTCTAGTAGGATGAGGGCCGCAGTGTGGCCCTGGTCGAGTAGCATGCAGATGTAATCGGTGGCGGCGAGGAGGGCGGTCTCGGTGCTGTGGTTGCTGCGGAATCTGGACTAGGAGGAGTCGAGGATGGCATTCTCTTTGATGAAGGTGGTCAGCTGGGCGTTGACAAATCTCTCGGTGACTTTGGCTGCGAAGGGAAGGAGAGAGATGGGCCTGTAGTTTTTCAGGTCCGTCGGGTCAGCCGAGGGTTTCTTGAGGAGGGGCTTGACCTCTGCCCGCTTCCAGTCATCGGGGAAAATGCCGGATTCGAAGGAGGCGTTAATGGTCCAGCATAGTTCGGGTGTTTTGGCGGCGGCGGCTCTGTGGTAGATGTTCGGCGGGCAGGGGTCCGTGGGGGCTCCTGAGTGGGTGTTCTTTATGGTCGTTGTGGTGTCTTTGGTGGTAACCGGTTTCCAGGTGGTGATGGTGGGCTGGTTGTCGGTGGTGGAGAGGAGGGTGGTGTCTGGAGTCTGTTCGCTGAAGTTGTCGTAGAAGGCCTTGATTTTCAGGTGGAAGTAGGAGTTGAGTTTGTTGCAGAGGTTCTGGGATGGTGTGACGTCCGTGGCTTCGCTGGGGGGTTTGGTGAACTGCTGTATGACGTTGAAGAGTTCTTTTGCGTTACTGGCGTTGGTGTGGATTTTGTTCTTGATAAAGGTCCTCTTGGTGTCTCTTATGCGCTGGTGGTATTCAGTCATGGCATTCCTGTAGGTGTTCTGGTCTTCGGTGGTTTTCCTATTCCTCCAGAGTTTCTCGAGGCGTCTGCAGGAGCGCCTGGCTTCTTGGAGGTCAGTGGTGAACCAGGCGGCCTTCAGGGGGCATTGTCTGATGGGGTGAAGGAGGGGTGCGAGCTTGTCTGCGCAGCTGGTGATCCAGCGGTGTAGTTCTTTGGCTGCAGAGTTGGCATCGGTCGTGGCGGAGGGGGGGTCGTGGAAGAGGGTGGTGTTGAGGTGTTCCTCTGTGACCTTGCTCCAGTTCCTTTGCGGTGGGCGCGGGGCGGGCTTGGGAGTGGTGGTGGTGTTGAAGGTGAAGTGTACATAGTGGTGGTCTGTCCAGAGGGGCTGCGTGGTGTGGCTGAAGTGGATGTTTGTCCCTCCTGCGAAGATGGGGTCGAGGATGTGTCCGGCTCTGGGGGTGGGGGTGGTGACGAGCTGCTTTAGTCCGAGGTTGCTGAGGTTGTCCAGGAGGGTGGTGGAGTCGGGGTCGCTGCGGTTGTCGAGGTGGATGTTCAGGTCTCCGATGAGAATGTAGTCAGTGGAGGCGATGACGTAGGGTGCCACGAGGTCAGCACTGTCATTAGCCCCAGAGGGGGAACCACCATCAATGTACTACATCTTAACTGTGAGTGCACCAGCAGTGGAGTCCGTGAGTAAATGTGAAAGTGTCACAAAACAATGCATACTGAGTATTTCATGGTATCAATCTGCATATCAAAACAACATGCCCCAAACAGCCCCCCCTGACTCCTCGCCCCTACACCCTCCCTTCCTGACTCACTCAAGATTCAGGCTAGGAGAGTGCCTGATCTATTGGCTTCTGCGTGCTGCATCTGTGTATATGATTGGAAATCTATGACACGCAGCTGCTCTAGCAATTCTGCGTATGTTATACGTGCTTCTTGTAGGGATGCCGCCTGAGTAGGGTCGGAGACTGCTTCCTGCTCTTATTTGTTCAGTTTATTTTCCACCTCCTTGAACTCTTTGCTAATCATTTGTCGAGCCCCTACTGTTGTACTAATAGCAGCCCCTCTCACAACAGTCTTCAAAGCCTCCCATTCTGTTAGGCAGAAGGACGCTGTGTCTGTGTTTTCAGCGAAATAGTTAATGATGGTTGTGGCCATAGTGTTGCAAAACACTGGGTCCTCAAGCAGCTGCGGGTGCAGCCTCCACGTTGGGATTGGAGTAGGGATCCTCCCCTAGGAAAATGTCATTTCTAAGGGGTTGTGATCTGCGAGCGTTTTCCCCAAATACGTGGTATGTGTGATCTGAGCGATAAGGGTCCGAGAGCAGAACACCTGATCAATTTGCGTGTGGAGCATGTGGGTAGTAAAATTAATATTCGCAGCAGTCTGCATTTTTAATGCACCATGCATCAGCCAGTGACCACCCCTCTGCCCATCCCCAGAGGGAAGCCGGATGCTTCCTGGCAATCGCCCCTTGCAGTGGGGGATGAGAGCGGTCTAACCTTATATCTAAAACTGCATTGTAGTCCCCCCCTAGAATCCAGGAGTAACTTACCCAGTCCCTTAGCACTGTATTTAAGGCATCCAAGAATTTATCCTGCTCACAATTCGGGGCATATATGCTGACTATTACTGTATGAGTGCCATCTAGTGTACCGTGGAGTAGAGCATATCTGCCATTAACATCTATTCGCTGTTCTAGGGCTACAAAAGGGGTGCTATTCCTAATCCATATAGCAGCCCCCCTGGCAAAGACAGAGTATGATGTGTGAAACACTTGCCCTCTTCACTTTTTGGTAGCCTCCGAGTTGGTAAGGTGTGTCTCCTGCATTAAAACAATGTGTGCCTTTCTTCTGTTCAACTGGGCATATATTCTGTGACGCTTGTGCACGGAACCCATGCCCCGGACATTCCATGTAATTATGGTGTACTTTCCCAGCGCAGCCATAAGTATGTGTGTAGTATCTTGTGCCCTATCACCTCCGGTGTGCTGGAATTTCTGGAGGTTATGATTAGGAGTGAGTCAGGTAAACAACTTCCCTTTATGTAACAGAAATACAAGGTCTACCCATAGAACAACGGTGGACCAAACTAAGAACCAGTGCTGAAAACAGTACACTTTAAACATCGTGCAGTCACTACGGAGGTGTGGGTACAGTGCCCTGCAGCTTCCCCAAGACCTGGGACAGCGCGATTGCAATACAGCTGACTAGGCCTCAGCCATTCACAGGGTTTGTATAGCACAGGGAGTTCGCTGAAGTCGGCACCCCGCCTACATCAAGGTACATTAAGAGCAGACTTAGGGGCCGATTCCGATTTGGGCCGGAAAACGTACCGACCGACTCGGTACGGGAATTTAGTCCGACCGACACGTGACGGCGCCGTCCAACCCAGGTAGTATGATGAAATGCATGTGAATCACGACCGACTCGTACGGAACACAAAACGAACGACCGACCCGGACAGAAACAAGCTATCCGGCCGGGAAACCACGCGAATCGAACCGACCGACACGCACCAGGAATCAACCCGAACGAAACGTACCCGCGAACTCCGACCCGCGCAGTACGATGCAATGCGTGCAAAACCAGACCGACTCGCACGGAGCACAAGCCGTACGACCGACACGCATACAAAAGCCAGCCGAAACAACACAAAACTCCGCGACCGACTCGTACGCCGCACATGAAACCTAGCAGAAACACAGCGGGAACGACTCGGAGAATATCGCACGAGACAACTGCAGTGTCCTACTTTGTCAGAAGAACGTCTCCTACATGCACCAAAAATACTAAGGAAAAAAGACAAAAAAAAGGGCCAAACAAGCAATCACAAAGCCAATAAATACAGGGGTAAAAAAAAAATGGAACAAGGACACACCCCCAACTCCACCTATATAAAGGCCACAAATCCCTACCATGATCCTTTGCAAATTCCACTGACCTGCCAGCACAGAACACCATCAGACAGCAACCACAGACACACTCACAGCTCATCAATCACACAAGCCACACATCATTAGCACCTCAACAAATAGCACCCTCACACACACCCAGCAAAACCTACACTCACCCACCCTCACTTGCACACACACATCAATCACCACCACCACCCATCACCATGCCCCCAAAGAAGAATCCAAAGTTCCTAGATAGTGAATTGGAAGTCATGGTAGACGAGATCCTCAGGGTAGAGCCACAGTTGTTTGGCACATTGGACCAACAGACCCCCATGGCGCAGAAAACCAAGATGTGGGAGAGGATCGTCGACAGGGTCAACGCACAATCACCATGTTTGCGCACAAAGGAAGACATCCAGAACAGGTGGTATGATGTGCGCAGGAGGGTCAGGGACCTACTGAAGAAGGATTACCTCCTGAGTCAGCACACCGGCAGTGGCCCTCCTGCCAAACCAGTATACCTCAGGCCCTGGGAGGAGAAGGTGCGGGCCATTCTACCACCAGTGAGCGTATATGGACTAACAAACATCCCAGAGGCTGGTGAGTACACAACTAATATACACAATATGGTGTGACAATACACACACATCACTGTCAAGGGGGTAGTCAAACCATGCACCCTTAGCAAATCCACAGCAACCAAAAGATACTCATCCCAAGATGTGAATGCTAGTCAGACAAACACAATACCTGCCATCTCATAGTGATATGTAACTGTGTCATGACATGTACAAACCTAACAACAAATACAGCAAGGCAGTGGCACAAATATAACCAACAAACACAGTCAGATATTTTGCCACCCCTAGAACACCGCCTCACAGGGAAGCTCACTCAAAGGAAGGAATTCTGTGTATGCTGGTGAAGTCAATGTAGCCAATAGCATGATGGGAGTTGTAGTCACAGATATTGGTCACCCTCACAATTGGCCCATCAACACCACCCTGAACCATGCTCACATCACAGGGAGTGGAAAAGGACTGACAAGATGGCTGACACTTGGTACTGCTGTGGGGAGCACAAGGCCCTGCTGGGAACTGTGCACCAACCAACAGCAGGACACCACTGACTGACATCCTGAAAGACAACTTGCACTCCCTGCAATGGAAGCACGTTCCATGGTGGGATATCTGGCTGGGTGGGAAGGAGGACTCACAGCACTGACCATAGTTACAAGCAGTTCCCCTCACACACTCCCTCAACACTAACTCCACATAACCCACCTGGGAGAATGC
The DNA here is from genome assembly GCA_963921515.1 of Calotriton arnoldi. Lineage (NCBI taxonomy): Eukaryota > Metazoa > Chordata > Amphibia > Caudata > Salamandridae > Calotriton > Calotriton arnoldi. Next base: position 316,087 of record CAWUFW010007073.1, on the reverse strand, counting down.
AATGCCTCACACTCTAATTGAAGATCCCACAAAGAACCACCACCCTGGGTTATGCTGTGTGAAGCACAGGGACACTCTTGGGACTTGTGGCCAAACAAACGGCAGGACAACACTGTCAGCCATCCTGTCAGCACAGGCACACTACCCCACAGGGAAGCAGAGTCAAAAGGAAGGAAGTATGGGCATGCTGGGAAGGGGGGTGTAGGTAATAGCATGATGGGAGTGGTAGTCACAGCTCAACATCCCCCACCCACATGGCCCAGCAAGCTCACACTGAACCATGCACACCTCACAGGCAGTGAAAAGCCACCTGAAAGATGTGTGACACTGGCCTCAGCTGTGGGGAGCATAAGGCCCTGCTGGGAACTGTGCACCAACAAACAACAGGACCACATTGTCAGCCATCTTGCCATTTCTGTCACACTCACACACAGTGAAGTCCACTCAAAACGAAGGAAGTATGGGCATGCTGGGAAGGGGGGTGTAGGCAATAGCATGATGGGAGTTGGAGTCACAGATATTGGTCACCCTCATAATTGGCCCATCAACACCACCCTGAACCATGCTCACATCACAGGGAGTGGAAAAGGACTGACAAGATGGCTGACACTGGGTACTGCTGTGGGGAGCACAAGGCCCTGCTGGGAACTGTGCACCAACCAACAGCAGGACACCACTGACTGACATCCTGAAAGCCAACTTGCACTCCCTGCAATGGAAGCACGTTCCATGGTGGGATATCTGGCTGGGTGGGAAGGAGGACTCACAGCACTGACCATAGTTACAAGCAGTTCCCCTCACACACCCCCTCAACACTAACTCCACATAACCCACCTGGGAAAATGCAATGCCTCACACTCTAATTGAAGATCCCACAAAGAACCACCATCCTGGGTTATGCTGTGTGAAGCACAGGGACACTCTTGGGACTTGGGCCAAACAAACGGCAGGACAACACTGTCAGCCATCCTGTCAGCACAGGCACACTACCCCACAGGGAAGCAGAGCCAAAAGGAAGGAAGTATGGGCATGCTGGGAAGGGGGGTGTAGGTAATAGCATGATGGGAGTGGTAGTCACAGCTCAACATCCCCCACCCACATGGCCCAGCAAGCTCACACTGAACCATGCACACCTCACAGGCAGTGAAAAGCCATCTCAAAGATGTCTGACACTGGCCTCAGCTGTGGGGAGCATAAAGCCCTGCTGGGAACTGCGCACCAACAAACAACAGGACCACATTGTCAGCCATCTTACCATTGCTGTCACACTCACACACAGTGAAGTCCACTCAAAAGGAAGGAAGTATGGGCATGCTGGGAAGGGGGGTGTAGGCAATAGCATGATGGGAGTTGGAGTCACAGATATTGGTCACCCTCATAATTGGCCCATCAACACCACCCTGAACCATGCTCACATCACAGGGAGTGGAAAAGGACTGACAAGATGGCTGACACTGGGTACTGCTGTGGGGAGCACAAGGCCCTGCTGGGATCTGTGCACCAACCAATAGCAGGACACCACTGACTGACATCCTGAGAGTTAACCTGCACCCACTGCAAGGGTGGCATGCTTCATGGTGGGATAACTGGGCTGGGGGGAGAAGGAGGGCCGGATGGCAACCAAATACCACCAATGCTGTTCATGCACACACCTCAACATTCACATTGAAATGCCACAGGTTGGCAGGACAATGTGCTACACCAATATCAACCTCTGACTGTCACAATTTAGGAGAATGCAATGTACAGGCCCGCATCCAGAGGTACAGTCACAACTGTCAGGTGTTTGAACCATTGATGCCTGTAGAAACATAACATACAATGTGTGTCTCTTCCAAAAACAGGTGATGATGGGGACACAGCAGCAGACGATGAGGAGTCCCTGTCCCAGGCTCAGGGGGACACTGAGCTCACTGGTGTGGATCAGCCTCTGCCCACCTCGGATGGCGAAGACCAACCTGGACCCTCCGGTGTGAGTCATCATGCAGCACCAGCAGGGCCAACATCTGCACCCCCTGCACCCACCCCTCCAACAACTGCCAACACACAGGCCACCCCTGCCAACACGGACAGACCAAGGACCACCGATGACAACAGCACAGGGACCCAGGCCCAATGTGGAGCAACTGTCAACGAGCCCAGTAACAACCCCCAAGTGGGCCCACGGTCACCTGTGCGTGCCACCGCAGGTCCCGCACGTGTCGCCAGGGATGGTGGGAGGGGTGGTAGACATAGGTCGCTGTTTGCAGAGGGGCTGGACTGCATGATGACCCACAACTGGCACGCATTGCGGATGCGTACCAGAATAGCACCGGAGAGGTCAGCCAGGTAGTGGGGATCCTCAAGGACATTCAACAGTAGCAGGCTTCCCATCATGCCCGCTTGGACTCACACATGTCCCGTGTTGAGACACACATGTCCCGTGTCGAGACACACATGTCTGGCATGGAGTCCAAGTGGGACACATTGGAACAACTGACAGCGGTGCATAGGGACATATTGACATGCCTCCGCCAGATTAGCACCAACATGGCTTCACCTCCCTGTGTGCCCACAACATCTGGTGCTGCAACAACTGCAAATGCCACAGGGAGGGAGGCTGACTCTGGCGGAGAGTCCTCTGCACCGCAGCAGCCTGCACCAGAGGGTCCCCCCCCCAAAGAAGAGGGGCCGTCTGAGGAAGGAAAACTGAGAGGCCGATGGGCATGTACATCCCCCAGGAACCCAACACCTGTTCTGGAACTTTTCCTCTGTGTGCAAACTGCATGCCCTGTCGAATGCAACCCAACTCTCCCACATGACATGGGGAGCTTAAGTTGGCCCAATGTATCAGATGACTGTGGACTTTACTCAGGACATTTCTGCTACCAAGACTTCCAACTCACATGGGATCTTTGGATTCCAAACCCAATGTACAGCACCCACCATCCTGTGCACTATCCTCACACATGTATGTAAATAAACTCACTAATACACCATACTTGCCTCTGTTGTGATTCCAACGTGGTTTCAGTCATGGAGATGGTGATCTGATAAATGACACTGTGCATGCTAACAGCTACAGCAAGTCCAACACCGTCATGTGAGTCATGGCGACGTGGCACATATGAGGGAGACACACCACTAAGGCTACACAACACATACACACCAGGGCCATCAGACTCATTGCCTACACTGATGTTGGCAGGAAATACAGTGGAATGCACAGACACCACACCTATTCTGAGTCTGTGTCAACTAGCCCACAGGTGCAGTAAGCAAATGTCAGTCAGATGTGTGACCACAGACAACGCACATCCCAAAGTGAAGCACAGGTTTATTACACATTTGCAACATGTTGTTTCCACTACAAATGCAAGGTAATCCCACGTGGATGTGGCCACAAAGTCAAAAAGTGCAGAAGATAGAAAGTCCAGGGGTGTGTGGCACATCACCTGTAGGAAACGACTGCTGCCACCCTGAAAGCTGAATCATGGAGTCGGGGGATCCAAGTTGACCAAACAACTCTGTAAGCACCCTGTGAAGGACAGACATGACACACAGTCAAAACCACTGAAGAACAGCACAGAACTGCAATACTTATGCCCAAAACATGTCACAAGATAACTACACAAACCCAAGTTAGCATGTCAACACTGTTGGGCAGTACAGACTACCTGCAAGGACACATCGCTGCACGCATCCAGTCAAGTAGCACATGGACACACTCAAACAGCACTAGAGCACCACCCACACATATCATGCAAACTCAAATCATTGACATGACAACTCTCTGGATACTCACATTCAGCTGAAGAAGTTGGTGATGAGCTGTGTGCGGACATCACCATCACCATCACCGTCATCACTGGCATCGAGGCCCAGGCCAGGATCCTCCACAGGTGGTGGACGTTGGCCATCGTCATCCAGGATGAGAGGCAACTCCTTCCGCACTGCCAGGTTGTGTAGCATGCAGCAGACGATGACAATCTTGCACACCTTTGCTGGGGCATATGCTGTCTTGTCCAGGCAGCGGAAGCGGCTCTTCAGGAGACCAAAGGTCTGCTCGATCACTCTCCTGGTCCGACCATGTGCCTCATTGTAGCGCATCTGGGCTGGTGTCACATGGTTCCTGAGGGGTGTCAGCAACCACGGCATGTTGGGGTATCCGGAGTCACCTACAGACAGACAATTGCACATTAGCTGAGTTTGAAAAGTGGGCGGAATGCAACATCGCAGAACACACACAATGGTATAAAGTCAGTACACACCGACAAGCCAGGCACGCTGGTTCTGCATCTGTGACATCATCCTCGGGATGCGACTACTCCTCATCACGTAGGCATTGTGTGCCGAACCGGGGAAACGGGCACACACATGTGTGATGGTCATATCTGCAAGACATACCACCAGAGCATTGATCGAATGGTAATGTTTACGGTTCCGGTATGCCTGCTCATGTGCCTGTGGTGGTACCAAAGCCACATGTGTCCCATCAATGGAGCCAATGACATGTGGCATCCTCCCCAGGGCATAGAAGTCACTCTTGACGTCAGTGAGTTGTTGACGTGTTGGGAAATAGATGTACTGGTTCAGGCATCTCAACATTGCCCCCAAAACATTGCGTAGCACACGGCTGAACATAGTCTGTGACATCCCACCAGCAGTCGCCACAGTGTGTTGAAAGGTACCGGTGGCAAAGAAGTGTAGGGCTGCCATCACCTTCACCTTGGGGGTCAGCACTGTAGGGTACGGCCGTCCAGGTTGCAAATGTGGGGCCAAGCGCACTGCCAAATCCTCAATCAGCTGCCTGGTGAAGCGGTACCGTCGGATGCTGTCACGTTCCACCATCGTTTCCAGGTCAGGGAATGGTCTATGGACAGCTGGAGCCCTGCAGTGCATACGTGAAGAAAGCAAGATTGTCAGTCACCCCACATATGTGCAGTCCACCATACTCAAATTCACATGATACTTCATTACGAGACACAAGTACTTGATGTGTGTGCCGTTCTGTTTGGACATATATGGCACCTACATGGACATCATCTAACATCTCTGTTCAACATGTGTTGACAACAGGTTCCAGGGTGTGCTATGGGAAACCATTAGGCTGTGTCACGGTACCCATTTACTGCTGTCACATTCCACACACACACCACAGTGACATGTCTGGACAGATGCGCCACAGGCATCACAGCTCATTGACAGGTAGATTCCCAGGGACCCTGTCTTGCCACATGGACACTGGCATGACATGGCGTATCATGTACATGTCAGAAAAACAAACATGGCTCCCACAGGTAGTGGCCCCTGTTGCCTCTGCAGGACAGACATGGATGTCTGTGACACACACACACACAACATCAAAGTTCATGCACAAACAACGTGGATGTGGAGACTGTCTCCCATTGTGCACATGGAGTCAGAGACATCGGAAACACAACATGCACACAGACTGTGGAGGGCCATCACTATTGTGGCAATGGGTCACCCTGTGATGTATATGCCTTCCCACATGTGAGCCTGGGGGTACGTGACACGTCATACACATACACAACCAGGAAATGTGACCATGCCACATGCTCCAAAATGAACAGTTGCACATCACAGTGGTCAGGTGCACAACACACAAAGGATCCTGTCCCCATAAACACTGCACAGCCTGGGTGTGGCTGCCCCCAAGTGCCACCCCAAAAACCACATGTTTACCCCCATACACAGAAAAGGTAATGCAGCCTTACATGCCTTAGATACAGTGTGGACTGGGTGTGGTGTTGTAGGTGTGCCCCTGAGTCCCTGGGAAGTTATGTGGCTGGCATAGGTTCACCAGTGACAAGCATGGTGACATATGCGTGTGACCTGTACAGGGACGCGTTGTACAGCAATGGACCGATCGGTGTACCCGCACGGCCCATTGCATCTGTTGTGAGTGGGTACGCGTTGTACAGCAATGGACCGATCGGTGTGCCCGCACGGCCCATTGCATCTGTTGTGAGCGGGTACGCGTTGTATCCCGGAATACGCGTTGTACAGCAATGGACCGATCGGTGTGCCCGCACGGCCCATTGCATCTGTTGTGAGCGGGTACGCGTTGTATCTCGGAATACGCGTCGTACAGCAATGGACCGATCGGTGTGCCCGCACGGCCCATTGCATCTGTTGTGAGCGGGTACGCGTTGTATCCAGGAATACGCATTGTACAGCAATGGACCGATCGGTGTGCCCGCACGGCCCATTGCATCTGTTGTGAGCGGGTACGCGTTGTACAGCAATGGACCGATCGGTGTGCCCGCACGGCCCATTGCATCTGTTGTGAGCGGGTACGCGTTGTACAGCAATGGACCGATCGGTGTGCCCGCACGGCCCATTGCATCTGTTGTGAGCAGGTACGCGTTGTACAGCAATGGACCGATCGGTGTGCCCGCACGGCCCATTGCATCTGTTGTGAGCGGGTACGTGTTGTACAGCAATGGACCGATAGGTGTGCCCGCACGGCCCATTGCATCTGTTGTGAGCGGGTACGCGTTGTACAGCAATGGACCGATCGGTGTGCCCGCACGGCCCATTGCATCTGTTGTGAGTGGGTACGCGTTGTACCGCAATGGACCGATCGGTGTGCCCGCACGGCCCATTGCATCTGTTGTGAGCGGGTACGCGTTGTACAGCAATGGACCGAGCGGTGTGCCCGCACGGCCCATTGCCTCTGTTGTGAGCGGGTACGCGTTGTATCCCGGAATATGCATTGTACAGCAATGAACCGAACGGTGCGCACGCATTGGCTGGGGCCTGGCATGGCAACGGACGCGTTTTCGAAGCTTCAACGAGTCTGATGCAGTGAATTCAGTTGGCCAGCCACAACAATGTTGCAAATTCATGGGTGTCATGAAGTTGAAGTTTTGAAGGATGCTGTGGGCGTGTATTAGTGCTGCTATTCCATGGATTTTTCAGATTCAGAAGATGCAAACGACTTGGACCTATCACTTTGGACACATGGGACAGTATCTGCCTCTGCAGCACACATATAATGCTGGCAGTTCCCCTGAGGGCTCACTTGCCTGCACTACATGCTCCAGGACGACATCTGCCACCAACACTGCTGCTGTCTCTGCATCCTCTGGATACTGCAATGGCACGTACTGTGGAGAGAGCCCCAGCCTTCAGCCTTGAGGAGAACCAGGCCCTGCTGGACAACCTCGTTCCACAGTACAGCAAGCTGTATGGGACACCAGGGGAGCAGGTGAGTGTGCTGTCCACTGACTTACTAATTGTGCATGTTGTCTGACTAGCAAGACTTCCAGTGTGCACACCACTGGCTAGCATGCTCACTGAGTAGTTCTCACCCCCCAAAGTGTGTAGTCACATGCACTGAACAGGTACAGTGCAGTAACAGTGCATTCCAACAAGGTTTACTTCCCATGCAATGATACCATGTAGTAACTGCTGGCAAACTGTTCATAGCCATCGTTGCACTGCCTGTGTACATCATATGCCCCTGTGATTGAGACATGTATACCCGAATGTGTGATGCACGGATATGTTGCATGTGTAGTAATGGCCTTTTCATTTTGTCATCCTCACAGGTTGATGCCCACCAGAAGCAGGAAATCTGGCTGACCATCGCCCGGGCAGTAAGATCCATGGGGGTCTACAAGCGCCGGATCCGCAACTGCCAGAAGAGGTGGCAGGACCTTCGTGGCTGGACCCAGAGGATCGCAAGGGTCCAGCTGAAGCTGTCGCCTCCTCGCAGGAGGGGCGGACACCGGACCCTGACCCCCCACATGCTCTGAATCCTGGCGGTGGTCTTCCCTGACCTGGATGGGCAGCTGAAGGCCAGACAGCAGCAAGGAGGGGGTGAGTCCATGACTGCACTGTGAACTCTGTCTGACATGCTATGTGCCCTCCTCTGGCCTGGTTAAACTTCCACAGTACATCAGTCTTGTGGTCCAGGACCCATGTCCCTCAATTGTGACATGCCCACTCCTCATCTAATACGCAGGTGTGGTCCTTACGGTCAGGAAATTGTGTCACTTGGGTACAAGGTCCTTGCATTTTGCTTTGCTCAAGGTGGGGGACAGCTTCTGTTCCCGTGACTTTGTGGTGGGCTTCATGGGTGGGTCGATTGCTCACACAATGCCTAAGTTGTGAAATGTAATCTGGGTGTAACTTTGAAATGTGGTCCACTTGCTGATCTGAATCACCACATGTCCCTGGGGTATTTGGCACACCCCCATGCTGCGGGTGGGAACAATGTTTGGGCCTCAGGAGTATGTATGTCAAGTGTGTCACACATGCTTAGCCACCTGCCTACTGTCCAGGGCTCATCCCTCTTACAGGTGGAGCTGGACAGTCATGCCTACTCCAGGGCATACAATACACTCTGTACTCCCACTCCCGTGTATCAGCTGACATGTTGTGCTCAGTGACATGTTCCCTCAGGTGTCTGCCTCTGTGTCATTGTGCTGTGGCTTCGTTGTCAGGACTACTGGTATGTTTATCGGTTAGGGCTCAGCATGCCATCTGAGATGTGACCATGAGAGATGTTACTTCTGTGACTTATAGGTGTTTGATCACTTGACTGTGCACACAGGTGTATGCGACTGTGACTTTCAGGCAGCAGTTTTTCATTCACAGCACACTGTGAGGTGCTCAGGTTCTGAGAGTTGTGTTTCATGTCTCCCATATGTCCAATTGGTATGACGTGGACAAATACGAGTACAGATGATGTGGTTTGTGGGGGATGGACATGTGCACTTGTCACTTACATAACTTACATTCCCCATGTCCTAGGATTGTGACACAGTGCAGACTGTTGTTGGCTGGCTGCCATGGCCATGTGACTGGAGACAGTGATGTGTGACTGCACGCATGCCTGTGTCATGGCATTAAACTTCCTAAGAGTGATCCTGCAGGGGAGTGACATGTGCAACAAGCACCCCAATGTGGCATTGACTAGCCGGACATGGGTGCATCATGGTGTCTGGTGCTGGTATGCATCACATGCATTTCTAATTAGACTCTGGCCATCCCTTTATCCGGACACCTGCACTGACTCAGTGGCAAGAGATGTGATGTGTTCATGTTAACATACTTCACCGTGTTCACTGCAATGTCCAACAACTGTGTAGGTGGTGCATGTGTCCACACTGGGGTATTACCATCAGACAGGCACCAGACAGATGGGTGCAAGGGCAGGAGGGGTGTGAGTTCCATGGTTGACCATCAGACTGACAATTGGCTTCTCAGAATCTGTGTGAGGACTTTTGGCAATGTTCAACTAAGGATGCCAGGGCTTGCTCTGTAATGTGCTGTACTTACTGTGGTGTGTGCGGTCAGTGCAGGTGACTGATGTTTGTCTGTGTGGCGTGGTGGAGAAGGAGACAGGGAGGCCAAGGGTCAGTGATTACACAACTGTTTTATTTAGAGGGTTTTTTTTTTTTCATAAGGATAAAAAAATACAGGATGCACCATCCGGGGTATAGTTCTTGGGTCCGAGGGCAGGGAACGTCCAGTGGAGAGTCCGGTCCTCAGGTCTGATGTTAGCACCTTCCGGTCCTCCTCGCACTCGGAAAAGGAAATAAAGAAAGGCCTGGTAAGGGAAGGGAACGTGCTATGGGGATGTCACACAGGGAAAGGGAGTGAAGGACTGAGCACCCGACCGTCACCGTGACGCGCTGTTTTCTCCCGGGGCTTGATTAACGCTCTGCTTTAAGGTTCGCAGCGGTGGGCCCCCGTTCCTAGGTTTAGCTAGGTGGCCCGCCCTTCTCTCCAGCCTTCCCCTTATCCCATACAGCCCCCAGGTGTCCCCGTACCTTTTGGAGCCACGATCCTCCTGGACCGTGGCTGGCTTGTACGCGTTGCCGGAAAGGGTCCGGTTCCCCCTTTTCTTCAGTCCTGGAAGTTTCTACTTCAAACAGCTGGGCTTCCGGCTCGATCCCTGAAGTGGCTCCCGGTTCTCCAAGTCCAGGCGGGATGAAGAAGGTCCTTCCGTCTCGCTGGGAATTCGCCGATACCGATCCTTCCGGCTTCCGACTCCGTCTTGCGAGAGAGAGTCCTTCCGTCTCTTCCCCTTTGAAGGAGGGCGGAACACCTGACCAGGGCACGTGATCGGGACCCGGAGTTGAGAGCAGTGGAGTCTTAAAGGGACAGAGCATCTGAGGCGAGGGCTGGAAATAGAGGAGGGGACAAGGTGACAGGTGAGGGGGTATCCCGTCAGGCAATGGATCCGAGGAGGGCCTCACAAGCAGCTCCTCGCCACACTCTGTTTCCCTGATTGTTTGCAGATACATCCACGGCCACAGGAGTGGACAGCTCCACGGACCGGGAGGAGCTGCAGAGCCAGACTGGGTCAACAGCCGACGAGTGGTCGGAGGGACCCAGTGGCACGGAGGGCGAGGGGAGCCACACCGAGGAGTCCTCAGCACCATCCACCTCAGCTGAGGACCACAGCAGCTCGGAGGATGACTCCCTTGTGGAGGCGGGTCTCAGCAGCCACCAAACCCCAGCTAGTCTGTCTGGGCCCGCCACCACCACCACCACCACCACCACCACCACCACCGCCCTTCCATTGGCTCCCATTCCAGAGGTCCGTGGAGGCTCCCGTGTCCGGGAGCATGTCTCCTTTGTGCCAGGCACCGCACCCCTGCCCCTGTGTCCCCTGCTGCCCTGAGTGAGGAGTCTGTGTACCTACTTCGGCAGCTCCATGTAGGGCAGACAGCAATGCTGAGTGTCCTCCATGCACACACCACTCTGTTGACACAGCTGGTGTCGTTCATGGAGGGCATCTCGACGGGTATGTCTACCCTACAGAGGAGCAATAAGTCCATGGACTCCTCCCTGATGGCAGCAGTGTCCCTCCTCCAACAGTCCCTCACCCCTCCTACCTCTGCCCCATCCACACTTCCTGGCACCCTACCTGTCCAAAGCACATGCACACCTGCACAATCACCCAAACACACAGACACGAGCAGCACAGACACACCCAAAAGAAAGGCAAGACGTGCACACAAGCATACTCAGGGGACTGATACCACACACACAGGGGATGGGAACAGACACATACACAGGCATCCACAGTCACTCCGCAGTCCTCCAAATCCTCTCCCTCCAAGACCCCTTCCCTTACCTCACCTGCAACCCCACCTACACAGCAGCTCTTCCTCTGTGACCTCGGCCTCTTCCCCTCCGATCCTGCTGATCCAGCATACCGGGGGAAGAGGAAGTCCACCCACACAGAGGGAGTGCCCTCGCCCCTGGACACCCTCCCCCAGGCGCAGGCAGACTGAGGACCCCATTCAGAAGTCCCCCGGACCAGGAAGGGCAAGACCCCACCACCACCACCACGCAGCTCCACCACCCAGTCTCTCTCCTCCATCCCCCAGGCCACCACTCCACAGGTTCCACCGCCACACCCTGCCCCAGGTTCCCCCACACACTGATACCGCATCCCCAAACTGCTTAGGCCCTCCCCCCCTGCCAATTGCTCTTCCACCCCCAAACCAGACGCTCTGCCTGTTTGTGCCACTGGTGTGGTGACCGGGTCCCCCCCTCTGTCCTGCCCACCTCATCTGCCCCCCCTTCCACTCCCTTGGAGTCATGCACTGCAGTGGAGTCCACAACCACCCCGTCTGACTTGTGCCCTACAGTGGTGCCGGCCCCCCCTGAGTCAGACACCTCCACTGCAGTTGCCAGTGACACTCCTGCACCCACCACCCCTTCACTGCCTCCTTCTAGCATCCCCTGATCCTGTCCCTGCGGTGCCTGGCCTGCCCCTCGTATGCCCCTCCAAGGGGGATGTCCCCTGTCCGTACCAGTGCAGGCAAGCAATGGCTGACGAGTTGTCACACATCACCCTGTTGGGACTGTGTATTTGGACTGGCCATTGGCCTTAGTTTCTTTTGGAGTTAAAAATTTAGTTTGACATTTGCTGAATAAAGCCTCTTTTTGTTTACTTGTGGTTTTTCTTTTGATGTACATGATGTAGATGAGTATCATCATGCATTTGCAGTTGTAATAGTGTTCAGATCAGGAAAATGAAGTGTTGCTGTGATGAACTCCATGTGGTCCATGGGATATGTGTCCTGATGTAGTCTGGATCTGTAGCATCCTTTGCTGCAGTCTGACGGTGTAATGTTCATCATTTGACACAGGGATGTACGTTTTGCATTTGTAAATTAACATCTTTGTCTTACACTGATGCCCATCTGGTGGGCTTACCACTGTTCAATGTTTCTATTTCCCTGACTGTGTGCCCATCTCCACTGGACATGCAGTTTAGCACATCAATGTTGAAGGACTCATCTGTGTATACAGTGCAACTTGCTTGACACGTGTTTTGGGTGTATGCAGATGACTGACGTGACACTCCCGTATCCAGGCTGATGTGAGCAGAGCCTTCAGTGTGTTGTAGTTGTTGACTCACTGACCGAGTGTTCTGCTGACATGTTTGAGTCGTGCACAGACAAGGTTTGGCACAGCGGACCTTCCACAGGAGTGGAGTGCACTCATGGCAGTGTGTAAACCTGTGACATTGCCTGGGCCCGTGTTGTGTGTTGTGTAAGCATGTCTGTGCGTGTTCCCTTCCCTTTTCCTACACAGGCTGTGTCCCTAGGGATGTTTCTGTTTGTGATGCTTGCTGAGTTGTTCTGTGTTCATCCAGCATCTTGGACCTGGTTTCTCCGGGATGTGGGTGCATGGCAAACTAATGTTCATCAGGTTGTCATCCCTAGTTGTCTTTGTTGTCAGGGCTGGGGATGTGGGCAAACGCAGATGGGACACAGTCAGGATTCCTCTTGGCACTTGCTGGTTACACAAGTCATGTAATTTACAGTTTGTGTTAGCTTTCAGTGATTGTGACACGTTGTATGTGTGACTGCTGCCACTCCTCAGGGTCAGAGCTGCAATGTTGGAAGTTGTCTACGTATGTTCTTTGTGGGTCACCTTGGCTTCTTCATTGGTGTGTGACTATGGCCGGGATCCCATTGATTGGGGTGGATTTCACGTCATGCCCATGTACCGCGTACTGTGCAGTGTGTCAGACATTCACGAGTCTTGTTGACTGGCCATGTGTGATGGGTTTCTGCACCTTAGTTCCCCCCACCACCCCTGGGATTGTCATAGGTGCATGTGCAATGTCACCAGTCCATGTGAGCTTCACTGCTGCACATTGGTGTAGATCAAGGTGTGTGGTGTTGAGTGTGTGCAAATGTGAGTTGTTGCACAGCTAGACCCCTACCTCCATATTGGCCTTGGCTGGCAGGCCGTGCTGATTGATTTGTGCTTGTGTAGGTGTGATGGTAGTTTGTTGCTCAGGACACATGGCTGTGGTTCACAGTGTGAATGACATCTACCTTTGTCATCACAGTGGGATTATCATGCAGGCTAGTGGCACCACAATGTGGGGTCCCTGGGGGTAGTGCTGTGGTGGATTTGTCTCTTGCTGTGTTAGTTGCTGTTCCTACAAGCTTGTGTGACATGTGTCATTTTGGCTCCCTCTCATCTAACAATGCCTGTTTGCCCACATAGGGGAATCCGATCCATGAGTTACTTTTGTTTGGCACTGTGTTGACATCTGTGTAATAGGGATTCAGGCCTCCTCATGTGTCGTGTGTTTGCCTGGGGACACTGGCACACCACCCCCCTCACCTGTTGTGTTTGATATGCAGTGTGAGTCTGCCTGTTTGTGTTTGTGCATTTGCACCACTGCATTGGCATATCTTGAGTGTGCCATTGGCTGTATGTTGTTTGGTGGGTTTCCCCTGCTGTCCCTGGGACTCCTAGGTCATCAGTCAGCACAATGATCATGGTTTGTATGTCCCATTGCTGTCATGGTATGGTATTTGTTCACCTGACATCTACAGTCTCCACAGGATATCTACATTTGTGTGTCCATTGGTGCAGATATGTGGCTCTGCATTATGATAGTCACTTCTGTCATTGTGTTATTTGTGAATGTTGACAATGTGAGCCCCCATGGGTGATGTTTGTATGCACATGGCCAAAATGATGTTTCATTGCCACTGCACTGTTTGTCTCACCCAATCTATGTTGCTATGGGACACAAGCACTACTATGCTACTGATGTGTTTGTTGTTGTGTGACCAGGAATCATCCATGCAGTTTGGCTTTTGCAGCTTTTACCATGACTGCACTTACCTTTTGGTCACTGTGGTGATGGGGCTTTAGGCCCCATTGCCACACTGTTCAAAATGTGCTTCAGCTATGGACCCCACACTTACCTTTTGGTCACTGTGGTGATGGGGCTTTAGGCCCCATTGCCACACTGTTCAAAATGTGCTTCAGCTATGGACCTCACACTTACCTTTTGGTCACTGTGGTGATGGGGCTTTAGGCCCCATTGCCACACTGTTCAAAATGTGCTTCAGCTATGGACCCCACACTTACCTTTTGGTCACTGTGATGATGGGGTGTTAGACCCCATTGCTACAGTGGTCATGGTCTGCTTGCATTGGGGAGGCCACACACATTTATGTGTGACACATGTGATAGGGGGTCACATTGTAAGTTCAATGTCATGTTCAGTGTTGTAGGCATTTGACACAGACTACACATGCTTGTCATGGTGTTGGGGGGAGATGTAATTTTCAGACATGCCTTATGTGGGAGTATGCTGGTTGTGTCATGCATTACCCGTCCTATGAGTAGGGGTGGTGGTAGTGGCAGGCATCCAGCCCCCCATGAGTGTGGATGGTAGTAGTGACAGGCATCCAGGCCCCCCTGAGTAGGGGTGGTGGTAGTGGCAGGCATCCAGCCCCCCCATGAGTGGGGATGGTAGTAGTGACAGGCATCCAGGCCCCCCTGAGTAGGGGTGGTGGTAGTGGCAGGCATCCATCCCCCCATGAGTGGGGATGGTAATAGTGACAGGCATCCATGCCCCCCTGAGTAGGGGTGGTGGTAGTGGCAGGCATCCATCCCCCCATGAGTGGGGATGGTAGTGGTGACAGGCATCCAGGCCCCCCCTGAGTAGGGGTGGTGGTAGTGGCAGGCATCCATCCCCCTGAGGGTGGGGATGGTAGTGGTGATAGGCATCCAGGCCCCCCTGAGTAGGGGTGGTGGTAGTGGAAGGCATCCATCCCCCCATGAGTGGGGATGGTAGTAGTGACAGGCATCCAGGCCCCCCTGAGTAGGGGGGGTGGTAGTGGTAGGCATCCAGGCCCCCCTGAGTAGGGTTGGTGGTAGTGGTGGGCATCCATCCCCCTGTGGGTGTGTATGGCATTGGTGATGGCCATCCCACCCCTATGGTTCTGCTGTTGCTAGTGTGCGTCATTTGTGCATCCCTATGTGTGTGTGACATATTTCTGGTACGTGTCGTTTGTTGGTGTTGTTGGTGTTTGACTTACCGTCTGCGCCGTACGCGTCCGTGCCGGTCCCAGTAATAGATGTAGAGTATAGGTAGGACCTGCGCGATGGGATTCATGGTTGGGTCGTCTCGTTCGGGTTTCGCGTGTCTTCGACTCGTACTCGTCGCTGGCTTGTTCGTCTCGTAGCCGTGGATATTCTTGTGGCGCGAATCGGAGCTTATGTACGGCTCTCCCGGATGCTCAAACGTGCCGGACGTAGCGACGGGTTCGGCGCGTACGGAAGGCGCATCGTACTAGTCCGGCCGGAAGGTGCTGTGTATTTGCTTCCGTGCGACTCGAATCGGCGTTTACAGATCCGGCTCGGGCGGGGAACAGGAGCTGAAATGGGTGAGTACGGTTCGCTCGGAATCTGGGCTGTTATGCGCATCGTACTTGTTCGTTCGGACGAGGGTTCGAATCGGTCGGGAAACACACGTTCAGCTGGTATTTTTTCCAGACAAATACTGTTAGGTGCGCTTCCGGCCGAGATCGGAATCGACCCCTTAGTGCCTGGGTTAAGAGGTTGTTATCCAAGGTAGTCATTCACCAATTGCGGGGTAATGGAGGGGAAAAGAGCAAGACTGTTCTCTGAGTCCAATTGTAGATTAATGTCCTCCGAGGATTCAACCTAGGAGTGGGGGTCCCGGTCAATGAGCGTCGCCGCCGTAAGTAGTCCTGACTTTTGACTCTCCATGACCTGTTCCGGAGATGGGCTTTTCCTTGTCCCCTTGTGGTTCATCTTTCTTTGACGCATTTTTCTCCCCAGTGATGACTGTGACCTTTGATTGGTGTTTTGCGTCGACCTCTGCGATGTGGTAGAGGAAAACATAACTTCCACCCATTCAGTAGCTTCCTCTGGGTTCCCAAAGAAGTACGACTTCTGCTCATACACGACTTTGAGACGGGCCGGAAACAGCAGGGCATATTTGAGGTTGAGAGCTTTGAGCTTCTTTTTAAGTTCTTGGTAGGAGTCTCTCTGGCTTTGGACCGCCATCGTAAAATCTGGGTACAGGGAGATCCGTTGATAGGATGGGGGACTTCTCTCTGGCGGTACGGAGTAAGGTGTCGCGGTCTTTGTAATTAAGTATCCAGGATATCATAGGCCGAGGTGGTGCTCCAGAAATCGGTTTCCTCGTAGGGATTATGTGTGCCCTTTCAATGCTGAAGAGGTCTGTTAGCCCCTCCGGGACTAGCGTGTCGCGCAACCACTGTTCTATGAAGCGTGTTGGGTTAGTCCCCTCGCAGCGTTCCGGCAGGCCCAATATTCGAACATTATTTCTGCGCGACCGGCCCTCTGCGTCTTTGACTCTGTCCTGAAGGCTGGCCACCTGGCGTTGCAGCCGCTCCAGCTGGCCCGGGTGAGCCTTGTGTTGCGGCACTATTTCGGTGAGGAGCAATTTATTGCTTTTCACAGTGGTGGTAAGCTTGTCATGATGATCAGCTTTTAGCAGCGTGAAGCCCGTTGTTAGCTTATCTATTTGCTGCCCGATTGCCTTCCGCGAGTCATGGATCTCCTGCAAAATAATGTCCAGTTTATCTGGGGGAGCCTCCATGGCTCTTGGCGGTATGCAGTCTGTGGCCGGTACTGGGGTCGCATTACCTTGCCCATCGTGGTGTGCACCCCCCAGTGCAGAGGGGTTGAGTTGCTTCCCTTTTGTGCGACCTATCGCAGGGTGGGCAGAGGCTCTGGTGTCCGTAGATGTGGGCTTATCGAGGGGGGGACGGTGCCCACCTTTCTTATGGGTGCTTCTGCTACTCACCAGCAAAGAAGGGTATCAGTTGCTGCGCCAACCCTCTCTTGCTGCATCAATACCCACTTTTAAGGGGAGAGGATAGAGGGACACCTTACCCACGCAGTTGCTGAGCCTGCACTGTGTCAACCCAACAGTGTCTCCCCTCGTCGCGGCCCCCCTCCACGTGTTCACAGCCAGGTATTGTCCTATACCGCGGGTTAGTTGCTCCCTATTTAGTAGGGGAGAGCATGCAGTGCACAGGCCCGCCAGCTCGCCCGCTCCCCAGGCAGCTCGTCGCTATATGCATCACAGAGACAGGGCCAGCAGCTCTCTTGTCCAGAGGCCCAAAAAGGGGGGGTGCACCGTTCCGCCCAGAACAAGCCACCGTTTTAGTTCCTCAGTCGCTTCAACAACGAGGGAAGCACAAGCCTTGTCGGCACTTTTAGGAGCTCCAATCCGTGCCCCAGAATAACCAGGTGTGCCGCACAGTGTTCAAAGGCCTCCTCCGCAGCCTAGGCGGGAGCAGCTCTCGCCCAAAGACTGGAGTCTCCGCATCTTCCACTAGTCTCAGCAACTTGCAAGGGTGCAGCCGGTCAGTCCGAGGGCCGTGAATGAGGGTGAGGGCTCCATCTCAGTCGCGTCGCCGCCAGAGTGTCCAGAGCAATGCCGCCACTGCTCTCACACAGACTGCAGCATGGTCAGCTGCAAGCGGCAGCGCAACCTTAGGCAGTCTTCGGGCCCCGGTTGTGGTGCGTACCCCCACGGCGCGTCGCACTTACTGCCGGTCAAGGTCTTGCAGCATCCCAGGTTTCCAGGCCTGCATGCAGGTCCCGCACCCCAGGCAGCTCGAATCACTGGGGCCGATGTCTCCTTGTCTGGAAGGCTGCATAAATCACTCCCTGTTCATTTAGGCCCCAGCGCAGTCAGCGTGACTTCAGCCGATCACGCCCACTGCAATCGGTGCGGCTCTCAGTGCCTCGAACCGGACCCAGGTTTCCAGGCCCGCAGGCAGGTCTCGCGCCCCGGACAGCTCGGTTCGCCGGGGCCGTCGTCTCCTCGTCTGGAAGGCCGCAGCGATCGCTCCTTGTTCATTTAGGCCCCAGCGCCATCAACATGGCTTCCGCCGATCACGCCTGATGCAATCGGCGCTGCTCTCAGTGCCTCGAACCGGATCTCTTTCTCTGCCGCCTATCCTCTTGGCAGCATTCATTGGTGAGAAGCCTGGGTAGCGCTCGGGATGGCCCCGCAATGCCGCTGATTTTCACAGGATCATACAGCCTGATCTGGAGCTCAGCTACAACACGTCCACCATGTATGGCGGTTAGCCACGCCCCCTCTTGCATGGCTTAGTAAATTGAAAAAATGATTTTGTATCCAGAACTGTGCCACAAAAGCGATGCCTTCATCACTGAGCCCAAATCTTACTGGCGGCTCCGATGTGTCTGTGTGAGGTCACCTTTCTTCCTTAGTGCCAAGGCTGGTTTTAGCTTTGATGGCACCCAGTGCAACATTCTTTGTTAGTTGGCTCCCCCAGAGCATAACCTTCCTCATGGATTTTCTCATTACCACCCTCCAATAGTGCACTTCATCTCTCCTTAGCCCCTCTCTCACATGTATTTATTTCATAGCACTACCCATACCAATGTAGAGTGTCAGAGCGCTTTACATCACAAACATATACAGACATTATGTCATACAATTGTGTAAATCAATGTATAGCAATAATACTTAAGACAATGAGGGTTGTAAGGTGCAGGAGTTACTTCATCAATACTGGTAGGAGTTATATGTTAAGAGTATTTGATCAGGAGAAACAAACGGACAGATTTACTACATTTTCACGCAGTGCAGTCCCCAAAATTGCTGCACTGCCTTTCATGAACAGACATATATTGTGCTGTTGCTCTTCCCTCTATTGCTGGCATACCTTTGGCTGCCATGCTAATACCCACACAATAATGCATGATGTCAAGCTTAGGTTTTATACTGGTACCATTCCAGCACAAAATTCAATGTTTTGACAAGTTTAACACTTTACCACTTGTATGTGTGCTGTACATTGCAGCGCACATGCAAAGTTGCAAAGGTTTGGAGAAAATAAATCTTTTCTCCAACTTTACGCCTGCCTCAAGGAAGAGTATACAAATTCCTTTCTGCCAAAGTTAGTAGATAGAGATTAGCGTCAAAACCAATGAGTGGGTGCAAGGGAACATCCATGTACCATCCATGGCATATCTCCTTGATGCAAAGTAGCACATGGTGATATTTTGTGTTACTTTTGGGCTACTTTTTAATGCAGTTCACGGTTTGCACTGGAAAATAAATCTCTAACAAAACTTTGCACCAGGTTTGAAATATGTGTCATATTAATAAAATGATAATGATACTACCTAAACAAACCTTTTTTAGAAACCTTAGAATAATGAAAGAATGAGATAAAGAACAATAAGGCTTTAAATATATTCTTTGCAATTAGCATGCAGCACTTTAATACCAGTACATAGCTTAATATGCTTTATTATAAGGATTATAACATATGAACTTCAAGTAACAAAAGGATCTCTGTGACTAAAATAGTAAGCCTCTGAGCCATCTTCATACCATACAAATCTGTGGTCTGCATGTTACATGTTGTTCTTTACACTGGGAACATTAACCCTTTATGCTACTTTATCATGAGTTAAATTAGTGACTAGAAAAATCACAGATCAATCCATCAAGTGCATTAACCACCAAAGTTATACGGTGTTATTAGGGGACTGGGCCCGGCCAGCAGTATCACGGCTTTGGGAGCTACACCCATTCACCCACAATAGACCATGGTATCCACCCCCCCCATTGCAACTGCACCAAATCTTAAGTTAATATTCAAATCGCTTCAGTAGTTTGGTCCTCTGTAGTTTTTCGGTGGGACCTTGTATTGGGAAATGTTAGGGGTAATTATAAAGCTGACTCACTCCTAGGTAAATCCACCATCTGCTCAAAGTGCCAAATTTATGACAAGTCTGAAAACAAAACACAAACGAATGGTTACATCAGGAAAGTACATGGTGACAATCTGGAATGTTAGGGGGATGGGATCTGAGCACAAGCGACACAGAATATGCGCCCAAATAAATAGGAGGAAATCGCACATTGTTTTAGTGCAGGAGATGCACCTTACCAACTCAGAGGCCACCAAGTGCGGGAAAAAGTGGAAGGGACAGTTATATCACACAACATATTCTGCATTTGCGAGAGGGGCTGCCATATTGATCAGAAACGGCATTCCCTTTACTGCGCTAGACCAAAGAATAGATGTAAACGGCAGATATGTATTGATCCATGGTACATTAGATGGCACGCACGTAGTGCTCGCTAGCATATACGCCCCTAATACAGAACAGGATAAATTCCTAAGTGCCCTTAATACAGTGCTAGCCGACTGGGTTGGGTACCCCTGGCTTATGGGAGTGGATTTCAACACAGTATTGGACGTAGATCTGGACCGCTCCCAACCACCCTTATAGGGAACTAGCACTAAGAAACAAGCAGCCTTTCTGAATGGTTGGGCGGCGGGCTGGGCACTACTTGATGCGTGGCGCATTAAAAACCCGAATTGCCGGGAATAATCATTTTATTCTCCTCCACATGTTACATACACGAATAGATAGGATATTCTGCTCTCTATCTCTGGCTGCAAAAATTGCCCATACCACATATCTCGGGAAAACATTGTCAGACCATAACCCCCTGGAGGTAACACTCTCCTGGGGGAAAATTCCTACACCTGTACCAACATGAAGACTGCAGCCCCACCACTTGAAGACTCAGTGTTTCGCGACACCCTAGCCACAGCCATCTCCAACTATTTCTCCGAAAAGGCAGATACTGCAACTTCACGACAAATAGAATGGGAGGCTTTTAAGACAGTCATTAGAGGGGTGCCTATCAGCACAAGAGTAGGTGCCCATAACATGAATGATAAAGAGCTACGAGATCTGGAAGACAAACTAGGCAGACTAGAGCAGGCAGCAATTGCTGATACCACAAAGGAGGCGGCTCTGCAGGAAGCTTGCATTACACACGCTGAACTTCTAGAACGTTTACAGGTTATAGACTACCGTTCTTACACGCACAGACAACAGGCCGAGGCTGATAGGGCGGTACCCTCCTGGCCAGGATTTTAAAAGATGCACCATCCTCCACCCCTATTCAGGAGATTGTTACCCTTGAGGGAACCACAGCAAACATGCAATTAGACATAAACACGGCATTCAGGAAGTACTATGAAACATTATACGCACCTGCTATAGATTTCGAGGAGGAAGTATTAGAGGAATTCCTAAACGATTTAGGGGCATATTCTCAAGGAGCTATCGCCGAGTTATCGGCACTTTAACGCATCCAAAGTCGCGCTAAATTTATCGCCCCATTCACAAGCTGGTGCTAACATCCCATAACACCACTTTTCCCGTGAAAGCAGTCACAAAAAACATCGCCACAGATGACCCCGGCAACTAACGCTAATGAAATGCAGAGTAGGCGTTTCTGAGCAAAAAGCCGCGACAACACCACAACGCAACATTCTCAACGACCAGCCACATCGGCGATAGGAACACAAAACAGGCGATATGGCGCGTTACCAGCAGGCAATTAACACCTGCTCTGACCTGGTGCAAAGTCGGATGTCAACCTGCACAAGAAAAGGGAGCCCAGCCCACAGCCACACCTGAAGAACAACAGATGCCATGGAGCCACACACCATGCACCCCGGAGCCCCGAGAGGGCAACAACACCCACCGCCACCACCCCCAGGACCGCCACCCCCCCAACGGACCCCCCCGAACCCCGCTGACCACCACAGAGGCAGCGCAGACAAAGACAGCGGACCTTCAGGAAATGCACCAGCCCCACCGACCTAACACCAGACAATGCCAATGCCCACTACAGGCCCAAAAGGACAACCATCCTCCGCATCCTGAACATCATTGCCCACAGGCTGATGGTACCAACACAGCGGACAACCAACATCCCTCCGCAGACAAAGCTGCTGGCTGTGCTGCACCTGTTGGCCTCTGGTATCCTCCCAAACAACAACCGCCTGAGTCGGAGGAGTCTCACAGCCAGCCCCATCCAAGTGCCTCACACCTGTCCTGGATGCCCTCACCAGCTAGGGACCCCAGCACCCATACGTCCCCCACAATGCGCAGGACCAGCTGGAGACCAAGCAAGGACCATACGCCATAGCTGGATCCCCGCACGTGTCGGGGGCAATCGACTGCACACTTGTCCCACTTGTGCCCCCTGCCAACATTGCACACAATTACTGCAACAGAAAGCACACGCATCCCATCAACGTGCAGGCAATAGTGGACAACAGGGGACTCCTCACCAATGTCATAGCCAACTACCCAGGCAGTGGGCATGATCCCTTTATCTTCCGACAGTCCAACATCAACTAGCGCTTCCAGGATGGCACCCATGGGAATGCACTGCTCGTTGGCAAGTACCAAATGAACGCACCACACACCTCAACCCCACAATCATGCAACTCACAACTTTGGCACTGCACACGTCACAAAATCACATACAACATGCCAAACAACATGCCCCCCCACCAGAAACGACAGCACAACTTACTGTGGCAACCTTGGTTAGCCATGTACATGAGCCATCGACGGCATGGCACCCCAGCCACACAATACCGGAATGTGGGGAGAGGTGGGAACCAGGCATGTGCGAAGGAGGCAAGTGACCCATGAATGAGTATGTACACAATGCCAAGTGTGGCGGAGATGTGCCGGACAGACTGCAGTATGCAGACCACAGACATAGCCATGTCTACATGCACTGCTGGTGTTTGGAGTGTAGTGGACAGTGGACGCAACCATGTCACCCCAGCCAGTGGGGAAGATCGCGGAAATGTAGCTTGTGACATCCCCCCCTGTAAGCGTGTGCAGAGTGGGCTGGCCCGGCATATGCCAGGCCAGCGCAGGGGTGTGAATAAAAAGCATGTAGCTCTGGGCGTGGTTCTCTTCCGGAATGCCCAATGTGTCTGCCAGGGCAGCGCCTCCCAGCCCGCCACGAGGCCGACGCCGTGAGCGGTGTGGCCTGCGATCCTGTGCGCCTACTGCACCCCGGGCCGCTGGTCCCCGGACCCGTCATGCCCTCTCCTGCACAGCCAGGCCTCACTGCTCACCTGCCGACACCGGCGTGTGTCAAAGAGGGCCCACCACGTGCCAGCGCAAGCTCCAAGCCCGAGGCCCGCAACCTTCGCAGCCTCCTCAGATTATCACGGCCTCAGCGACACAGGCCCGCTTTACTCTTTTTTCGTTGACGTACTCCACCGCTGCCTCGGGCCTACACTATGCTCAAATAGGTCACACATTTGGAACTGAGTCTTGATTATGCTATGGCAGAGTACACACTTTATGGCAGCGTTTATATCACTATATTCCCTTCGATGTGGTGCCACCAACTCTGCATAGCATCCCAACCACACGTGTCTGTGGGCCCTTGATGACAACGCATTCGGCCTACACTGTGGTCGAGTAGGTCACACATTGGGAATTCAGTCATGAATCATTTATGGCAGACTTGACATCATTGTACTGGCCTCATCGCAGACTGCATCCCCTTTCAGCTCCGGTGCCACTAAGTCTGTTCCCCGACATCCATGGACACTTTCTGCTTGAACTTTGGTGGCGACTGAGTCTATGGACTGGGGCTTGTCTTCATCATCATGTCGGTGATACTGACTTTGTGGCAAAAATGAGGCTGTGGCATTCCACTCCTCCATTTGCCGCTTCCGGCCGGCTTCTGCCCTCTGCATCATGCCCTGGAGGACACCTTCCACTGTCCCCCACAAACCTCCGCTACATTCACCTTCAACATCGACGAGGACCCGCTCACCTCGCGTGGCCCTATCTCACTGCACCGCAAGTCACCGTCCCGTGGCAGTGTGCCTGTGCCGGCCGCAGTGCATCCGGGGCCACTAACTCTGTGCAGCTCAAGTCATGGCCCCTGTCTGATAGCATATTGGATGGCCTCTGGGTCGATGGACTGGGGGTCATCAAGGCCATGTGTCTGTGGCCCTGCGCTGTCCGCTGCCTCCGGCCTCAACTGCGGCCCACCTGGGCTCACACATCAAATCGAGTCCTGGGCTGGCCTGCCCGGACGTCGCATCACCGCAGGATGCACACGCCACCACCGCCAGGACCAACTCCAAACAACAGGTGCCAGAGTCGTAAGTGTCTTACTGCCAGACTATCAGAGTTGCTCACACCAGTCGTGGGTGCCATCATCAGCTTGTTCCCTGCTCAGCTCTTCAGGTGCCACTAACTCAGTGCACCACAAATCATGGACCATTCTGCTTGCATGTTGGGTGAACACTGTACTTTCTCCGGCTACCACCATGATGCTTCACAGTTATTTCTGTTATGCTGGTGCTTTCTGTTTCCGCTTTAATTGTGATCACTGTTCAAGTTGTTGCCAGCAACAACGACTCCATGAGGGCTGGCTTACACTCACCCCACACACATCCAGCACATGCGTCACTGTACATGTGACCATGCCAATAAAGGTGTCGAGCGCACGTGCCCGTGGCCAGTTCAATGAACTATCTGAGTGTGTCCGTGTGCTCATGATGTATGCATTTGTGCCCCAGGCACTACAACATTACATTGTGCCGTGTACAGAGGACGCAGCCATGTCACCGCAGGCAGCGGGTGGGACATTGCACATGTAGCTTTCTCGTCCCCCACTCAATACGTAAGATAAGTGAACTGGGCTGGCATACGCCAGTCCAGTGTGGGGGTGTGGATCATCATCCCATGGCTCTGGGTGTGGTTCAGTACTGGAAATGTGCAAAGGCATGTGTCTCTGTCGCAGTGTGGGTCTCCATTGGGGAGTGTAGGTGGGCCCTGATGGGACTTAGACACCCACGTATGTGATCTGGTTCGGCTTCCATGAGGTAGTACCCCACCCGCACAAGTTCGGCCACCCCCTTCTGGCAGTCTGACACCTTGCCTTGGGATGCGATGTGTGCTTCGGTGGGCTGCTGGGAGCCAGCCGGGGTGGTGGGTGCATCCAGCTGTGTTGTCTGTGCAGTGGGTGGGGTATCCTCGATGCAGCGGTGCTGCCCTGCTCCTGGAGTTCGATTGCCTAAGATGTCCATGGACTGTTGTGGGGCGTAGGTGTCGGAAGTGTGGTGGTCCTCTTCAGCATCACTGTAGAGTTGTCTGGCCTGCTCTGCTGGAGGTGTTGTTTGTTCCTCTGCAATGTGAAGGGGAGATGCTTGTTGACATTGTGTTGGCATGTATGTTGCCGCTAGGCCTGGGCGGAATACTATGCTACGCTCGCATAGTTTGCGTAGTTTGCGCAACTACGCGCTATGCGAATTGCACGTAGCACAGTGCAAAAACGCATAGCATAGCGGGCATTTTTTGCTTGCTCGCGGTCCTCAACGTCAAGTTGGCGACCACGAGCGAGCAAAATGACATCCCGGCGAGACTTTTTCCTCGTTCGCGATCAGCAACATCAAGTTGCCGATCGCGAGCATGGAAAATAAATCTCCCGGCGAGATTCTCAACGCGGGGAGGTCAGGTTTCTCATTGCGAGTGGTCGCGTATGCTCGCGACCGCTCGCGATGAGAAACTACCAGTCTGCGTTGAGAAAACTGCTGCTCGAGTACAAATCTACTCGAGCGGCAGAAAACGACCGCTGCACTGTGCAAGATGCCGTTTGCAATGATTGCACAGTGCGGACAAGCATCCGGCACTGTGCAATCATTGCGAACAGCATTTCCTACCGCACTACGCAGTTCGCGTAGTGCTACGAGTAGCTCGCGTAGTGCGAAGCGCACTTCGCGTAGCTACGCGTAGCGCTACTATGCGAACTACGCCCAGGGTTAGTTGCCGCATTGTTCAAGTTTACATACAGACTTCATGACAATGTACATTGTGACTGTTTGGGAGAGGCAGACTATTTGATGCGGGACAGTGGACATTTGGACTACATGACGTAGGTGAGGTTGTACACGTACATTTGCATCTCACAGTTTCCTGCTATGTCACATGTGATTGGTCATTTTCTACGCACAGGCGGACCCAGTTGTGTCCTCTGTTCTGCAGTGTAGGTGTTGGACTGTGTACCACATTGTCCACCATGTGGGTGTGCTGTAATTGCTATGTGTGTGTGCTGCATTGTGTGGGAGTCGCACCTGCAGCTGTGATTTTGCTGCCCCTTATCCCTTGGAGGCGGTGTGCCTTTGGCTTTTGTGCTTTTGAGGTGCTGTGATGTTGGCGACTTGGGTCATTTGTGCTCAGGGACGGTTTTTGTACTCTTGTGCATTGTTTGTCTGCAGATGTGTTGTTGACGTCAGTGGTTGTTTGTGCAGGTGGATGTGTCAGAGTGTGACCTGCTCCTTTCCGAATGTGGTCCACACTCAGCCACCTCAGTCATGGTGATTGTACTCCAGCCATGCTGCTGGTCATGTGGTGTCACTTGCATTGTCAGTGTGGCTCTCACATATGCATCTTTGCTGTGTTTCGCACGGGTGCTTGTGTGTGTTGTGTAATTGGTGATGTGTGGGGTGGGACCCCTTTGGGCGCATGGTGAACGGGGGCCTACTTGATGTTTGTATGTGTGCTGCAGTGTGCCACGGGGATCAGGGACATGACCCAGGGTTATTGTGGGTGTGCGGTGTGCTACACGTCGTTGTGCATGTGTGCCATTGTGCCCGTCCCCCCCGTCCCCACAGTCCCTGTTCGTTACTCACCCTGTTGCTGTTGTGTCATGTCATGTAGAGCAGTGTCCGGACTCCCAACTCCTGTCCTTGCACCGTCTCCACACTGATGACTGTGGCCGCCATTTGCTCCAGCTCCTCCTGTGGCGCAGGACTCCCACCTCCATTCGCCGTTGCTGCCTTCCTGTTGGCAGCGGGTTTCTGCTTGGTTTGGCTTTTCACATTGTGCCAGCGCATCTTGGCCTGCTCGGCACTTTGACTGCATTCACGATGGGATGCCATTTTTGCGTCTGGATTGCCAATAACACGGTGGTGGTGAAGGACAGTTGTTGTTGGTGCTCTGTCACCTCCGTGACGACGATCGGGTTTTCCTGCGGACTGTACCCCGTCTTCCTCTTCTCCTTGGCCTTCCCCGACCCCAAGGTTCATTGCTGGTGGTCTGTGGGGCTTGTGGGGTTCGCGTTGACCTGGGCACTCGTTCCGGGTGCATCCATGTTGCTGCGCAGTTTGATTTGTTTATGGTGTGTTTTTCTTGTTCAGCTTTTATGGTGCATTTTCCCGCCAGACGTGTGGGATCGCAGGCCTATCGCTGGTTGTCGATCTTTTTTTTTTCGTGGTTGGCCTTATCGAAACTTTATTCGCGTTGGTGTTTTGCATTTTTTCAGCATCGCGTTATTTTTAAAGCGGTCATTTTATGCGTTATCGTGGGACTATCGCATGGTGACGCTAGGTTGAGAATGCTACGTTAACACGGCGTTGTTTTCCCGGGATGGACTGCGATGTGAAAAGTTGCGTTAAGCTAAACTTGCGGTGGTTATCATATGTTCTTGTGAATATGCCCCATAGTATTCCCCCAGTTATAAGAATCACATAAAAAAGAACTAGCGGAACCAATTTTGAAAACCGAAATTAAAGAAGTGATCAAAGATCTGCCAAGGAACAAAACCCCGGGACTTGATGGTCTCCTGATAGAATTTTATGAGACGTTCTCAACAGCATTGGTCCCCCAGTTAGAGCGACTGTACCAGGCAGCACTGGACACAGGGTCCCTCCCTCCTACTACACGGCAGGCGCTTGTCACATCCCTCCCGAAGCCTGGCAGGAGCCCTTCAGACATGTCCGGATATCGGCCTCTTTCATTACTAAACACCGATTACAAGATTTTAAGTAAAATATTATCCCGTAGATTACTTCATCATTTACCAAAATTGATACACATAGACAAGTGCAGCTTTTGTTCCTGGCCATAGCACCTCCCTCAATATTAGACGACTGTACCTTGTGTTAACCTCTACATCGGCGGACAGCCCGGGAGCTGGCTGCATCTCCCTAGACCTGAGACAAACATTTGACACGCTGAATTGGAAATACATGTTCGAAGTCCTTTCACAATTTGGTATACCGCAAGAGTTTGTGCGGTGGGTCAGCCTACTATACACGGATCCTACGGCACGGGCCCGCACTGGAGCCCACATCTCACAGTCCAACCCGGTAGTTCGGGGCACACGTCAGGGATGTCCTCGTTCCCTACTTCTGTTTGTAATAACGCTTGAACCATTAGCTATCAAACTACGAACAATTGCAGCAGGTAGGGGTATCACGATCGGAAATACCACCCACACCCTCTCTGCTTATGCAGATGATATTATTCTCTATCTCAGAAACCTTCAAGGTGACCCCAAGCCCATCCCCAGCATATTCACTCAATTCCATAGCCTCTCAGGCCTATCCATTAACGAGTCCAAATCGTACGCCTACTATTTTAATGATATGGCACAAACAGTGCCGGTTCAATTTGGCACCTGGGTATTCCCAAATGCCCCCACTACATTCAAATACCTTGCATACAAATATATAGGGGAGCACAGGAATTGTTGGACGGCAACCTCGTACATGCTATTAAATCACTACCGCTCTCTGTGGCAGGGAGAGTAGCCATCTCAAAAATGGTTATGCTCCCTAGACTGTTATACTTTTTCACAAATCTACCCATAGTGGTCCCGACACACATATTCAAAACCTTAAACACGCTCCTATTAGAACTAATATGGGGTGAGGGCCGCAGAAGAGTAGGGCTCTCAAAAATCCAACTGGGCACTGACCGGGGGGGGGTATTGGGTGTCCCTGACTTTAAGGCATACTGCCCTGCGAGCCAACTGCAGTGGCTGTCATACTGGACCGCAGGCCATAACCTGCAGGAGATAGGGATGACGCAACAAACACTGAACAAGGGAGTCCTCCATACTCTGTTCCTGCCGAAAGGGAGGGCCCCAATAGCGGCTCCTCCTCTGCTGAAAATAGCCCTAATGTACTGGAAAAAAAGCAATTCAGTATACTAATGGATTACTCCCTTATGCCCCTGATGTTGCATTAATGGGGATCCCTATACCGACAAGAGTAGTGACGGCTAGATGCATTTCCAGTTGGTCACGCGAGGGAGTGAATACTGTCGGGATGCTATTTGCTAACAGCATGCTATTGGATCATGAAAACTTTGTCAGGGAGCAAGGAGCACCGAATTCCCTTTATATACTACATGCAAGCATTAGTAGATACATTAAACGTACTTGGGCGCCAGATAATAGTAACTCCCCACACATGATTTAGTACATACATTATATCTTATGGGCAATGGAGGACACCTAACCCAATGGCTTTATAGAGGAATACGCTCTCATGCAGCAATTCCACTTGAGACGCTCAGGAACAAATGGAACACTGATATAGGAAGAGTAATAACAGACAAGGGACGGGAATCTATATTGGAACACCCCAAGAAAGTATCCTGCAACCCCAAATTTAAACTTATTCAATATATGATTTTACATAGGGCCTATCTCACACTGCACCGATTAAACGAGATGTATCTGGAAATGGTAGACCAATGTCCCCGTTGCTTTACACAATACGCTGACTTATTACACATGCTATGGGCCTGTCCGAGACTGGCGCCTTTCTGGGAAAATGTGATAAAGGTCCTAAGGGCTGTAACAAATATAGCAGGGGGAGACACGGCAGAATACTGTATATTGTGACAATGCTGTAAACGCAAGAAGCAAGTGGTACATACCCGATTTACTAGCTTGGCATTGATATTGGCAAAACGTTCAATTACGATGCAATGGAAATCTGCACCACCCCCAGCTATGCTTACCTGGCATGGGGAAGTAGTCCGATGGGGACGAGCTGAAAGTATGGCTTGCGAAAGACCCCTATTTCACTAGAATGGGACGCAATGCTAGAACTTTTTATATCCTCGGAACCTTCATTACACTGAGACTCTATAATGTAGATACCTACCTACCAGATTAGACATAGTAAACATTAACGGAATCCTCTAGGTCCTGTCTAAGCAGAGATGAATACAGCTGTTAACCATGCATTTAGGAGCACATACGGGAGCAGAGACCTTACCATCAATGAATTGGCCTATGTTACTTATGGAGTGAGATTGGGATAGGGAGGGGGCGGGAATCCTAAATTATAGTTTCTGGGAGGCGGGAGGGTACTGTTTATTTGGGAGGGACTATATGATATATTTTGGATGCAATTACTATTATTGAGATTTATATCCCTATTACCACTGCTCCTACTATGTATACACTTTATGATAGAGTATATGCAAATAATAATGATCGCCATGTAATTACAGTAGGAGGCTTCTATATGATTCTAGTAATGTATGTTTATTTGCCATGTTGTTTTGTTAACCAAGAAAATCAATAAAATATGTTAAAAAAAAAACCCACCAAAGTTATTATGCTGTAATTATTGTCCCATGCAAAAATGCTAGGCACACAAAGATCTATGCATCAGCTTGTCACGCAAAGGGCACCCCCTCAAGATTGGCGCCCGGTGCAGCGGCACTGGTCACATCTCCCTAAAGCCAGCACTGCTCAATGCTGTGTGTGGCAGGGGTCTGCTGAGGAGGCAGCTGGTATCTATTAACTGCTTTTAAATATGCAGGGCCCGATTCACAAAGGTAAAGTTAGACAAAAGTCTAACTTTATGACTTTCGGTATTCACAAAGGGCATTTACTACTTGTAAGGGGACGCCGCAAAGTGAATGTCCTCTCGCCAGGATCCCCTCACACAGGACACTCGGCCGAGGACTGTATTTGATGAGCCAAATGGGCTGAGGGGTACCTTTAGGCTACTGAGAGTCAAAAATTGTCTTCCATACATTACTGCATATTATTAACCCCCTTCAGTGCTCGCTTACATTTGGTTATTGTACTATCTTATTTTTCCCAATTGGAGTTCGATTTTGCATTACTGCATATTATTACCCCCCTTCGTTGTTCGGTTACACCTGTTTATTGTATTATTCTCTTTTTCCTAATTGATGCTCGTTATTGCATTCATGTCCTCTCTTCCATCCTATTGTAAAGCGCTCTGTTATCCCTCGGGATCTTGTTCGCGCTATACAAAACTTTATAAATAAAATAAATAAATAAAATAAAATAAATAAATGGAGAAGGCGTAGTAATTAAACATGTCGCTGGCGTCAGCTCCAAAATATGGCCAGTATTTCATCTTTTCACATATGAATGTGTCTTAACTTACAGAGTGACTACTTTAATTTTTTGGTCCTGAAGAATGCCTGAGAGCTCCATTGGAGTCTGTGGTAGGCAGAAACATGTTGACCTCTGAGGAGGTATATTTGTTTTGAACCTCTCGTCCTCTGCTTTTTTAACTCTATCCAAAGACACTATAGAATAAAATTGTTGGTGCCCTTGAGATAGTTTTAACTTTCACAAATTTACTGCACTCTGTCCCTCACTCACGAACATTCACTTTGTGGCATCCCCTTGTCATTAAAACACCTCAGCTCCTCCCCACCCATTACACCGAGTGGGGAGTTGTAGCCCACATCAGGGACCTTGCGGGCCCGATGTGTGGAGGGAGCCCAATGATGAAGCATGTCATCTTTGGGTGAGGGAGGGTTCTCGTCCATTAAAAGAACTATTTCTCACATTCTCACCACTCTATTCTTAAATTTGCATAGAACATATCTTTAGTGAGTTATCAGTTTGGTAGAGGGAGAGATATGTTCGGTGTATACTCCCTTAGATCCTTGGTGTGATATTAAGGTTATTTTAATATCACAGACACACTGATTTGAGAAAAAAAGTAAACATTTTTCCCTTGGTGCTTTTTTTTTCTTTACTGATGTCTGATTTCTTTTTCTTGAAAATGCACAGAGCCACAAGGCAAGCAGCATTTTCAAGAAAAGGAAACAAACACCAAAGGAGACTGTTTCTTTTATCGAGGCAGATAAAGTGGAAATTGTGGGCATCCCCGGCCTTTGGCAATTTCCCACCTAATAAGTGGTTCGCTAAAAGCTGGAGGGTATAACTGACAGTCAGTGCACCGTGCTGAGGGGGCCCCCTGGAGCTCGGGCCCCCATGCACCGAAGGGCCTGCGGGGGCTAATGTTATGCCACTGGGTGAAATATGTAGAGTGAAAATGGGTATCAGGGAACATATGTATTTCTGAAATGGACACAAAATTGTTTAGGAGCAGTGGTTATTTGTAATCTGTGCATTTATGGGTACCCGTACTAGCATATTATTTAGAGGATATTTTTCAAAATGTCTTCTTTCTCCTAAACTGGCTTACATTTGAAAGGCACAAATGCAGCAAACTGCAATTGGTAATAACAAATGTTCTACTATTCTATGCTTCCACATATCTTCCAATAAAAATGGCCCCTCACTTGTGCAGGGCAGGCCTAGTGTCCGTTACAGGAAACCAGCCAAAACACACCATTAACACATCACATTTTTCCACTGAAAACTGACACTTTTTTTCTAATGTGGGTTGTTGTGGATTTTTGGCCCTAGCTTAAGCTACACCTAGGAAAACCTAGCAAACCTGTACATTTTCTGAAAACAAGACACCTAGCGGAATCCAGGATTGGTTGACTTGCATGGATCCCACCAGCTTTTTTTACCCAGAATACCTTGCAATCCTCAAACATTAACTATAAAAGCATTGTTTAGGAGGGGGGTGGGCGCACACTGCCTCACACTCCAGCACTCAGTTTGCCCCGATGCATCATAATAAATGCAGTGCATGATAACACTTTCTTCGGTGTTAGGCTTCAGTTTTTCACCCTTGTGGGTGCAGCCAGTGCTGTGTATC
Source organism: Calotriton arnoldi (assembly GCA_963921515.1). Lineage (NCBI taxonomy): Eukaryota > Metazoa > Chordata > Amphibia > Caudata > Salamandridae > Calotriton > Calotriton arnoldi. Next base: position 283,145 of record CAWUFW010007073.1, on the reverse strand, counting down.
TCTAGACACGTGTTTCAGGATAATTGTCCTTCTTCAGTAGAGAGCAACACTTTTTTTGGGGGTGCTGGAGATGCTGCCCAAAGTCTTCTCAGGTCTCAGTACCACTCGCTGGGCGCAGGTGCATCAACCAGAGCTCGTCAACTCGTTAGCTCAAGGGAGCCTTTTCAAATAGGAGGGGGGTGGGCGCACACTGCCTCACACTCCAGCACTCAGTTTGCCCCGATGCATCATAATAAATGCAGTGCATGATAACACTTTCTTCGGTGTCAGGCTTCAGTTTTTCACCCTTGTGGGTGCAGCCAGTGCTGTGTATCTCTAGACACGTGTTTCAGGATATTTGTCCTTCTTCAGTAGAGAGCAACACTTTTTTTGGGGGTGCTGAAGATGCTGCCCAAAGTCTTCTCAGGTCTCAGTACCACTCGCTGGGCGCAGGTGCATCAACCAGAGCTCGTCAATCGTTCGCTCAAGGGAGCCTTTTCAAATAGGAGGGGGGGGGTGGGCGCACACTGCCTCACACTCCAGCACTCAGTTTGCCCCGATGCATCATAATAAATGCAGTGCATGATAACACTTTCTTCGGTGTCAGGCTTCAGTTTTTCACCCTTGTTGGTGCAGCCAATGCTGTGTATCTCTAGACACGTGTTTCAGGATAATTGTCCTTCTTCAGTAGAGAGCAACGCTTTTTTTGGGGGTGCTGGAGATGCTGCCCAAAGTCTTCTCAGGTCTCAGTACCACTCGCTGGGCGCAGGTGCATCAGCCAGAGCTCGTCAACTCGTTAGCTCAAGGGAGCCTTTTCAAATAGGAGGGGGGTGGGCGCACACTGCCTCACACTCCAGCACTCAGTTTGCCCCGATGCATCATAATAAATGCAGTGCATGATAACACTTTCTTCGGTGTCAGGCTTCAGTTTTTCACCCTTGTGGGTGCAGCCAGTGCTGTGTATCTCTAGACACGTGTTTCAGGATAATTGTCCTTCTTCAGTAGAGAGCAACACTTTTTTTGGGGGTGCTGGAGATGCTGCCCAAAGTCTTCTCAGGTCTCAGTACCACTCGCTGGGCGCAGGTGCATCAACCAGAGCTCGTCAACTCGTTAGCTCAAGGGAGCCTTTTCAAATAGGAGGGGGGTGGGTGCACACTGCCTCACACTCCAGCACTCAGTTTGCCCCGATGCATCATAATAAATGCAGTGCATGATAACACTCAAACATTAACTATAAAAGCATTGTTTCCTCACATTTCTGTGACTGAAAATTCTGGAATCTATGGGTATCCACAAACTTTCTCCCACCTAGCATTCACCTATGACTTCAGATACGAAGCATTTTCAATGCAATAGGTCTCACATTTTTTAGAGTTAGAGCTGTTGACGGTGTAAATGGTAATGTTTTATACGTATGTTTTTTGTTTTTTTGTGTAGTGTCTGTATGTGTTGTGTAGTGGAAATATGTTTATATTTTTATTTGTTAGTAGTGTATTTGTGTGGTGTGGACTGTATTTGTGTAATGTAACTATGTGGTAGGTTGTTTATTGGTAAAGGATTATGGTTATAAGAGATAGTGGTAGTTAAAGAAAGTATGAGTGGCTAAAGTAAAGTGAGAGTGAACTTAAGGAATGTGTCGCTAGCTCTATCAACTTTGTGGAAGAGTGGCATTGCGTGGAGTGGTGTGCTGCGGCGTGGAGTGCAGCGGCATTGTGTGGAGTCGTGTTGTGTGGAGCGGAGTGGCGCTGCATAGAGTGGTGTTGCGTGGAGTGGAGTGTCATTGAGTGGAGTGTTGTTGCGTGGAGGGGGGTTGCGTTGAATGGCGCCGTGTAGAGTGGCGTTGCGTGGGGTGTGGTGTGCAGTTGTGTGGAGTGCAGCGGTGTGGAGTGGCGTTGCGTGGAGTGGCGCTGTGAGGAGTGGAGTGCTGCTGTGTAGAGTGGCTTTGCATGGAGTGGAGTTGTGATGCATGGAATGGCATTGTGTGGAGTGGCACTGCGTAGAGTGGTGTTGCAGTGAGAGCCACTGCTTGGAGTGGAGTGGCGTTGTGTGGAGTGGCGGTGCGTGGAGTGGTGCTGCTTGGAGTGGGGTTGCATGGAGTGGTGCTGTGTAGAGTGGTGTTGATTGTAGTTAGGTTCAGCTGTGTGGAGTGCAGTGGCATGGAGTGGCTTTGTGTGGAGCAGAGTGGCGCTGCATAGAGTGGCGCTGCGTGGAGCCGAGTGGCATTGTGTGGATTGGCACTGCATAGAGTGGCGTTGCCGTGAGTGCTACTGCTTGGAGTGGCGTTGTGTGGAGTGGCACTGTGTAGAGTGGTGTTGCACTGAGTGGCGTGTGGCGTACAGTTGTGTAAAGTGCAGTGGCATTATGTGGAGTCGGATTGTGGTGTTGCATGCAGCGGAGTGGCGCTGCATGGAGCGGAGTGGCATTGCAAGGAGTGGGGTTGTGTGGAGAGGCGTGGGGTGGAGCGGCGTGGCTTTGCATAGAGTAGCGTTGCCTTGAGTGTCAGAGTGTCACTGCTTGGAGTGGAGCTGCATAGATTGGAGTGGGTTGGGTAGACTGAAGTGCAGTTGTATGGAGTACAGTTGCGTAGAGTAAATTGGGTTTGCTAGGAGTGGCGCTGCGCAAATGGAGCAGCGTTGAGTTGAGCAGGGTGGTGTGGCGTTGTCTGGAAGCTTATTTTGTACTGAGTGGCATTGTTTGAGTGTCACTGCTTGGAGTGGCTTTGCATGGAGTGGCGTTGCGTAGAGGGGTGCTGTGTAACCCTGGGCATAATACTTCGCTACGCTCACGGAGCATGCAAAGTTTGTACTACTACGCACTACGCAAATTGCACGTAGCAGAGTGAATAACTGTGCTAATTGACATAGCGTAGCAGCAGTAAAATAAACACCTTCAAATGCTTTGATAAAGCAATTTTCTATGCTAAGAAGCATATAACCAATTCACAAAAATGAATTTTGACAATTAAATATCAAGCAATGAGAGAGGTGATGATTTTGGAGTCCTCCTAACCTAGGGGAGGACCAAGCAGATGCCTTGAACACAAAAAGCATATCATGTGAACGATTCAATGGTGGTCCCTTCCTATCCCAACCAAAGGCCCTGCAAAGCATTATGGGACGAGATTAGCAGTGGGCAGTGAATATTATAGTTTCCAATATCAAAATAATTCTAAAAAGAGCTGCAGTTCAACTAGTCGTTACTAGGTGTCCCTCACGAGTCAAATGCAAAAGCATTGAAATTATTAATACATCAAGCTGCAGTTCCACTAGTCGTTACAAGATGTCCCTCACGAGTCAAATGCAAAAGTATTGAAAATCTTTCATGAGGCTTATGCATTTGACTCGTGAGGGACATCTAGTAACGACTAGTGGAACTGCAGCTCTTTGTAGAATTATTTTGATATTGGATACTATAATATTCACTGCCCACTGCTAATCTCGTCCCATAATGCTTTGCAGGGCCTTTGGTTGGGATTGTATTTTTGCCAATAACTGTGCTTGGGGTGGTACTAAGAGGATGGGACCACCACTGAATGGTTCAAAAGATGTGTTTTTTGTTTTCAAGGCATCTGCTTGGTTTTCCCCCTAGGTTAGGGAGGATCCTAAAATCATCACCTCTCTCACTGCTTGTTAATTTATCGTTTTCACTTTTCTGTAGTAACTATATGCATTTTTAGCATATAAAGACAAAGATATTTATTTTATCTGAACTTACACTGTACAAGGTGCTTTTGGCAATTATTGTGCAGTGCAGTCAAGCACACAGCTACGCAATGTGCATAGCTACGTGTAGTTAAAAATGTACTTCACGTAGCTACGTGAAGTGTAACTACGCCCAGGCTTAGTGCTGTGTAGAGTGGCACTGCGTAGAGTGGCGCTGCCATGAGTGCCACTGCTTGGAGTGGCGTTGGGTGGAGTGGTGCTGTGTAGAGTGGCATTGCGTGGAGTGATATGCAATTGTGTGGAGTGCAGTGGAGTGGAGTGGAATTGTGTGGATCGGAGAGGCGCTGCATAGAGCGGTGTTGCATAGAGCGGCGCTGCCGTGAGTGCCACTGCTTGGAGTGGCATAGCGTGGAGTGGCATGCAGTTGTGTGAAGTGCAGTGCAGCGGAGTGGAGTGGCACTGCGTAGGGTGGCGCTGCATGACCAGAGTGGTGGTGCAAAGAGTGGCATCGTGTGAAGCGGCATTGTGTGAAGCGGAGTGGCACTGGGTAGAATGGCGTTGCCCTGAGTGTCACTGCTTGGAGTGGCATTGCATAGAGTGGAGTGGGTTGGGTACAGTGATGTGTAGTTCTATGGAGTACAGTTGTGTGTGTGAATTTGTATTGCGTAGAGTGGCGTTGTGTAAAATGGAGAGGCGTTGCCAAGAGCGGGGTGGCATGGCGGTGTATGGAGGGTTATTGCTTGGAGGGGCATTGTGTGGAGCGGAGTGGTGCTGCGTAGAGTGTTGTTGCGTGGAGTAGGGTACGGTGTGCAGTTGTGTGAAGTGCAGCGGAGAGGAGTGGCATTATGTGGAGTGGCGTTGCATGGAGCGGAGTTGTGTGGAGTTGCATTGCATGGAGTGGCGCTGTGTAGAGTTGCGCTGCCTTGAGTAGCGATGTGTAGAGTGGCATTGCCTTGAGTGGCATTGCTTGGAGTGGCATTGCTTGGAGCGGAGTGGTACTGCATGGAGTAGAGTTGCGTGGAGGAGAGTGGCGCTACATGGGTGGCGTTGTGTGGCGTTGTGTGGAGTGGAGTGGCGCTGGGTGGAGCAGAGTGGCACTTCCTAGAATGACATTGCCTTGAGTGTCACCGCTTTGTGTAGCGTTGTATAGGGTGGAGTGTGAGGGCCGTCTTACTGGATTGTGAGGGGGAAAGAGGCTAGAGGAGAGAGAGTGAGTGAAGAGACATCTATTGCAAGCATTGGCCAGGGCATGCACAGAGGCTTCACAGACCTATTCATCAGCTGAACACAAGGACAAAGGAAACAGGGGGGGAAGAAAGATTTAACCACCTGTACATGTCGCAGCCTGCTGATGAAGTAAACAGAGGCAGGCATTGGGGGAGTGCCGGTTCTGGAGGGGTATTCCCAGTACGAGGTCTCTCTGCAGTGAGAAACCCACAGCTGTGTGTGTGCTTGGAGGGTGGGGGAGGGCTCTGAGCGCAAGGAAGGAGGGGAAAAGCCACAAACAGGCAGACAGAAGGGACTATCAATGCGTTTGTGAAGCTGAGCGAAGGGAAAGGAAAAGAGAGTGCGCAGGAACAAACATTTATGAAAACAGAGTACTGCCACAATAACTGGGGCTGTCGCCTGGGAGGGTCCAAAATGGCAAAAGGCAGGACTAATTTACCATATCCTCCATCAAAAACAGGCATTGCAGAAGGGCAGTAAAGAAGCCAATAGGAAAGATGGGAGGTTCTTCAACCACACATACCAGATACAGCATGCCTCACAAAGCAGCGCATGCGCGCTTCACTAGGCCCGACCTAATAAAAATGGTACCTCACTTCTGTGGGTAGGCCTAGTGTCCAAAACGCAAAATGGGCATAGCACATTTTTCCACTCAAAACTGATTCTTTTTTTGCAATGTGGGTAGCTGTGGGTGTTGGGCCTTAGCTCAGCCGACATCTAGTCAAACCTGCACTTTTTTGAAAACTAGACAACTAGGGGAGCCCAGGGGTGCATCACTTGCGTGGCTCTCACTAGGTAATTTTTCACAGAAATACTTGCAAACGTCAAACTTTGGTAAAAAAACACACTCACACACATTTTCCTTATATTTCTGTGATAGAAAGTTCTGGAATCTGTGGGGAGCCAAACATTTCCTACCACCCTGAGTTGCCCCATGTCCTCTGATAAGAATGGTACCCCACTTGTACACAAAAGGTGCTGCAGTATTTGGGGCTGTGCTGTGGCGCCAACCATGCAAACCTACAAACCACAGACATTTTTGTAAACTAGACCACCAGGGGATTCCAGGGTGATGTGTTTTGCATGGATACCATGAGGTTTTATCACCCACAATGTCCTGCAAACCTCAAACTCTGCTATAAGTCATGCATTTTCCTTACATTTTTGTCATGGAAACTTCCAGAATCTGCAGGAATCCACAAAATTGCTACAACTCAGCATTACCCCACTTGTGCCGATAAAAACGTTGTTTCACATGTGTGGCTGGGCCTAGTGTCCACGACAGGAACGGATGAAGCCAAGGTCAATGGGAGCCCTTGATAGTGGTATTACATACTGATTAACCTGCACTTGTGCTCTTCTTCTGTCTTCAGCTACTAATGGTATAGGTAAGGATGATTATTGGCATTTATCTGATTATTATTAAACTGCCCAAATGCGTAGTCAGTTTTCTTACTCGTGGCATTACTGCTGCTGACGCACACAACGCTCAGTCCCGCTCAGTGAGATTTAGGAACTACAGCGAGGGTGAAGTTCTTCATGGGCCTCTTTTGTCTGCAACTCAGTAGACAAAGGCCCAGCTCATAATTAATGTGAAAAGGTGGGTGAGTGAATAAGTCAAGGAATGGGTAAATGGCTGGATGGATTAGTGAGAGGATGAATGGATAAGTGAAAGGGTGAATGGATGGATAATGACAGAAAGGATGGATGGATACGTGAGTGGAAGGATGGATGAGGGTAAATAGATGGATGTTTGGGTGGAAGGGTAGATTGATGGGTAAATGGGTGGATGGATCAGTAAAAGGATGGATGGATGAGTGAAAGGGTGGATGATGGGCGAGTGAATGGGTAGATGGATGAGAGAAATGATGGATGGATTGATGAATTGATAAGTGAAAGGGTGAATGAATGGATGGATGGATGAGTGAAAGGGTGGATGTAAGGATGGACGAGTGAGTGAAAGGGAGGGTAGATGGACAAAAGGATGGTTAGATGAGTGAAAGGGTGGATGGATGAGAGAAAGGATGGATGAGTGATAGGGTCAATGGATGGATTCATGAGTGGATGAGTAAATGGATGAGTGGGTGGATGGGTGAAGGGTGGATAGAAGGATGGGTGGCTAAGTGACCGGGTAATGGAGAGAGAAAGGGAGGATGGATGGATGGATGGATGAATGATTGGCAGAATGGATGGGCGAATGGGTGCATGGATGAGTGAAAAGAGGAATGTAAAGATGGATGAGTGAAAGAATGCATACATGAGTGAAAGGGAGGGTGAAGAGCTGGAAGAAAGGATGGATGGATGGATGAGTGAAAGGTTGAATGGGTGGATGGATGAGTGACTGGGTAGATGGATGAGTAAGGGAAAGGATGGCTGGATGGGTGAAAGGGTAAATGTTTGGATGGATGAGTGAATGGATGGATGGATGAGTTGAAGAGTGGATGGATGAGTGAGTGTAAGGGAGGGTAGATGGACAAAAGAATGGATAGATCAGTGAAAGGGTGGATGGGTGAGAGAAAGGATGGATGACTGATAGGGTCAATGGATGGATTCATGAGTGGATGAGTAAATGGATGAGTGGGTGGATGGGTGAAGGGTGTATAGAAGGATGGGTGGCTAAGTGACCGGGTAATGGAGAGAGAAAGGGAGGATGGATGATTGGCAGAATGGATGGGCGAATGGGTGCATGGTTGAATGAAAAGAAGAATGTAAAGATGGATGAGTGAAAGAATGCATACATGAGTGAAAGGGAGGGTGAAGAGCTGGAAGAAAGGATGGATGGATGGATGAGTGAAAGGTTGAATGGGTGGACAGATGAGTGACTGGGTAGATGGATGAGTAAGGGAAAGGATGGCTGGATGGGTGAAAGGGTAAATGTTTGGATGGATGAGTGAATGGATGGATGGATGAGTTGAAGAGTGGATGGATGAGTGAGTGAAAGTGAGGGTAGATGTACAAAAGAATGGATAGATCAGTGAAAGGTTGGATGGGTGAGAGAAAGGACGGATGAGTGAAAGGATGAATGAGTGATAGGGTCAATGAATGGATTCATGAGTGGATGAGTAAATGGATGAGTGGGTGGATGGGTGAAGGATGGGTGGCTAAATGAAAGGTGAATGGAGAGAGAAAGGGAGGATGAATGGAAGGATGAATGGAAGGATGGATGTGTGAAAGCATGGATGAATAATTGGCAGAATGGATGGGCAAATGGGTGCCTGGATGAGTGAAAAGACGAATGTAAAGATGGATGAGTGAAAGAATGCATACATGAGTGAAAGGGAGGGTGGAGAGCTGGAAGAACGGATGGCTGGATGGATGGATGGATGAGTGAAAAGTTGAATGGGTGGACGGATAGGTGACTGGGTGGATGAATGAGTAAGTGAAAGGATGGGTGGATTGGTGAAAGGGTAAATGGTTGGATGGATGAGTGAATGGATGGATGGGTGGAAGAGTGGATGGATGAGTGAAAGGATGGCTTGCGTGAAAGGGTAAATGGTTGGATGGATGAGTGAATGGATAGATGGGTGGAGGAGTAGATGGATGAGTGAAAGGATGGATTGGGTGAAAGGGTGTGTGGATGATGGATGGATGAGTGAAAGGGTGGATGGAGGGATGGATAAGTGAAATGGTGGATGGAAGGATAGATGATGGATAGGTTTGCAAATGGTTGAAAATGTTTGGATATGGATGGACACACAGGTGGAAGGACAGAATGAATGGTGAAAGACTGAATGATGGATGAAATAATTAATAGATGACAGAATGTAAATTTGAAATGGTGGATATCAGGGGTTTGATGGATGGATGAATGGTTAGATCCTTGGACAAAAGAGCTCTTCTCGGGACGGTTGTGACTTTGCTTTCTTGCTGCCATAAGAGCTTTAGTTCAAAGTAGGATGTATTTAAATTTTCTGGCTACTCCCTTGCCTATGTGTTACTATTCTGTATTTGCTGTGTGCTTATGAGTGGGATCTATACATCATGCATATGACATTTTGAGTGACACCCAACTGCTACTTGAATGTTACACTAGTAATTGTAAATGTGTGCATGTTTTGTTTGAGGTGTAAGGTTTTAGGGAGAACCTCATAGTGCCATGAGCTGTGGTTGGGATGTATATTGTGTTTGTAGCAATAGGCAAGGCGTCAAAAATAAACTATGTAATAGTGTATCAACAGTGCCTTCTTTAAGAAAGCTGCATGGAAAAGCACCTTTGTGACTTCCATCAGCTAGTGCAACTCTCTGCGAAGCCCCCATAAGTAAAGTCAGATTCCATATTTTAAGTTCCACTTGCTGAAACACCCATAATGCGTTCCCTATAGTGGGTTCATCACAGCAATCCTCCCTTCAGTTCACCTATGCGTGCCGCTTTACATCTCACAATGGCACTCAGGTATGAGATGCTAGGAGTAAAGTCAATCCGAGCAGATATTCCTGACCACTTCTCTCACCACACATGCCTGCTCAGGAACATGAGTTGTAAACAAAATATCAGACTGGACAACCCAGTGCAGTAACCATATACATAGATTATTATCATATGAAATTCACAAAAGACCTGCACAGTTGCTCAAAGCTGTGCGCATCTCGAAAAACTGTGAAGTGCATGAATGTCTCAACCTAATATAAATTTCTTTTGACTTGTACTTGTATCGCGCAACTTCCTCTGATGTGTCTGTAAAATGTACCTTTTGTCCCGAAGTTTTGCCCTGAATTTTGACCATCTGTCCTGAATTTGTGTCCTGAATTTTGACCCATTGTCCTGAATTTTTACACTTACCATCCTGAATTTGCACCCATGCCAGTCGGTCACCCTACTCGACAGGCTCTCAGGAAGTTTGCTAAAATTCACCCTCCTGGACATTTAAGACTGTACCTGCCCCTACTCTGTCATCAGAGTCTGGGGTCCTTGGCGTGGAGGCTACAACCTAGAAACAGGAACCAGGAGGAAGGGGTAAATCATAAAAGTACAGGGGAAACGCAGGCACAAGAACTGGTGTGTAAGGGTATCCGACCAGTTAACGATTTGTTGACTTTCCGAGTGGTTGCTTGGAGCTGTGCCACCACGTGAGTAGGCAATTGCTCCAGGAGAGTTCTGAGTGCTGGGGTTTGTGTCAGGTCCCCACTTGGGATTACCAGTTGGGCAGACAAAGAAGAAAAACAAGGGGCGTGACTTGCGAGCCGAGAGAAATGGCCGCGATCCAGGAGAGCTCCGTGGAGGCGTAGAGCGCCGGAATCCCTCCAGGCTTCATTTTGCACTACTGCGACCCAGGAATTACATCCTTATGGGTCGGAATCTCCCCTCCACAATTAGCGACGTTTGCAGGCATATGGGGTGAGTGCAAACAATGCTTTGGATATTTCTTTTCCGCTCGCGACTCGATGAGGAGCCGCAGCCGCCATTTTGTTTTTTCCTCCGCTCTCTTCGTTACCCGCCTGCCCTCCAGGAACTTTCTCCTCACAGAATATCGCTCCAATGCTTTTTTAATTGAGCTCTGTTACTATTCCCTCACAGATTTTCTTACTACTGCCCAATCATATGAGCATTTTATATTCAGGGACTGATTTATTGTTCTAGTTTCTGCAGCTCTATTCCTCACTAATTTTCTGCAGCTCTGGACATCATTTTAAATCCTTGCGCTTTCCATAAAGATAGTTTGTTTTCACATACTCTTGATGGAAAAGCCCCGTACCAACCGCAGTGGTATTCAACAAGCTAATTGTGCATCATTAGAGGATCATAATCCCTCCAGCATCCTGCAAGAGAATATGGAGTAGATAGTTAGTGATTCTGCTGGATCAAGAGGCTTGACACCTAACACACCTCGTTCCAGTTCTAAGCCAGGGTCTAAAATACCCTCTGCATCCATTTCTTCATCAGGGAAACGTATAAAGACTAATCCACCTTCTCCTACTAATCCTTCTTCCTCAATCTCCATGGAACTTCTCCTGGAAGAAATCCGTTCCCTCAAGCCGTACATGGAAGGAACGAACACCCGACTTCAGAGCCTTGAGGATAATTGGTCGTACACGGAGCAAAAAGTGGAAGAGCTTGAAAAACGAGTGGATTCTGTTCAAACTATCACGGATCAAGTCCCTTGTATGCACAGGGAGATACAACAGCTTAAACAGCACATTGAAAATGTGGAAAATCGCAACAATCGTAAAAACCCATTGTCCTTTTTTCAAACCTTCTTACCAACACTTCTTGGTTTTTCTGACACACCTCCATTGAACATTCAATGGGCTCATCGGTTGGGGCAAAGTCCTCGTTTTTCCTCTTCTTCAACTTCTTCCACGAAACCTAGAGGAGTAATTTTGTACTTTTTAGAATATACAGATTTGCTCAAAGTCCTTCACGCTGCCAAACAAAAAGGGAAAATCTCTTGGAATGATTCTAATCTTTTCTTTGCTCAAGATTATGCAAAGGTTACTGCAGATCGTCGGAAAAAGTTCCTGGATATGAGACCTGCTCTGCGTACTCTGAATGCTCGATATGGCTTATTTCATCCCTGTTTGTTTAAGGTGACTTATAACAACAAAACAACAAACTATGAAGACCCTGCACTTCTTCAGCATTTCTTGGACACTTGCAGAGATGAATCCATGGACATTCCTCGGCCATAAATATATATATTTTTTTTTGTCTACTTAAAATTGTTTATTAATAGCTGTTTCATCCCCATTCCTGATGTATTCTGTTCTGTCATAATGTCCTTTGTTAACATTTTCTTTTTCTTTTTTCATTAGATACGGTTCTTGTGGTCCCTCGTTTTATGTCTTCTTCGTTAGTCCTGGAGGATATTCCCCGTGCTGTTTCTCCTCCCGGAGTCTTTTGTCCGGTGTGCTGCCTTCCCTATGAAGCTCCACCCTCCCCGCTCTCATTGTCTTCATGTGGTATGTCTTTTTGTTATATCTCAATTGTTTTGTCTTTTCGCTCTTTCCTTTGTTTTCCCTCTTTCCTTACCTTCCCTCTTCTTATCTTTCTTCTTGTTTATACTCTATGAAATCTCTCCTATCATTCTCATTGCCCTTTTTCAGCCCTGTTTCTGCACTTATACCTTTATTCCTTTACTCTTTTTCTTTCTCTTAGTAGTGTATTTGAAAATTTCACTGTTTGCATAGTGATTGTTCATGTAAATTTTATTGGTTATTTTTAGAGTTACTACATGGAATGTTAAAGGAGTAAATAACCCTATAAAAAGACAACGGGTATTAACCCATTTAGCCCAGCTTAAAACAGACATTGCATTGATTCAAGAAACTCATTTGTCTGAAACTGAGGCGTCTAAATTGAAAAGATGTTGGGTAGGCAGTGTTTTTTCCTCCTCAGCTCCCGGCAAGAAAAATGGAGTTTCTATCCTCTGCCACAAGAAATATCAGATCTCAGTTATTCATCAAGAATCAGACTCTGATGGTAATTGGGTAATTATTAAATTACTCATTAATCAGATACCTATAGTTCTTTTTAATGTATATACACCGGTTAATGTTGATAATGTATTTCGGACTCATATTTCTGATAAACTTCTTTTATTTGATGATGATTATATTATTTTTGGTGGAGATTGTAATCAGGTTCTTGACCCTATATTGGACAGACATTCCTCAGTTAAATTTGTCAACACTAAGATGCACTCTCAATTCACTTCCGCCATACACGCAGGTCTTTAGTTGATATCTGGAGGCTTTGCAACCCAGATCTTCGAGAATATAGGTTTTACTCCCCTCCACATCAGTCACAATCCCGAATTGACTACCTATTTTTCAGTAAATCCTTAACCCAGCAGGTTCTCCACTCCGAAATTGGCTCTATTTTAATATCAGATCATGCCCCAGTTTATGTTGATTTTGATTTGATACCTTTTTACTCCACATGCTGGTAGATGGCGCTTTAATAATACATTACTATCTGATCCTAAATTTTCAGACCAGGTCAGCTCTTTTGTTTCTGAATTCTTTTCTTTTAATTCTACTCCAAATTCCTCTCCCGTAATGGTCTGGGACTCTTTCAAAGCTGCAGCTAGAGGCTTTATGATGAATTTTGTTTCTCAAAAAAAGAAATATTTTGAAGCCCAAACTGCCCAATTGCTTAAAAAAATCAAACAACTCGAGCTTACCTATCATCACTCAAATACTGAATCATCTTTAAAGAATCTTATTGATGCAAAATTTACCTTCAATAAATTGTCCACAGAAGCCGCATCGTCCTATCTTTTAAAAAATAGTTCTCGTTATTATGGAGGCCAAAATAAAATGGGGAAATTATTGGCTAATTATTTGAAAATACGACGAGAACGGACTAAAGTAGAATCCATACGGAATGCTACCGGTACTTCATTATTTAAGGACAGCGACATTTTAAATGAGTTTGTTTCCTTTTACAAAACTTTATATACTCCTGAACAGCAACCAACTTCACAAGACCTCTCTGCTTATTTTCATTCTATTGACTCCCCACCCTCACATCATACTGATTTTGCTTCTTTAGAAAAAGATATCACCCTTTCAGAAATCACACATGCAGTCTTGGTGTTAAAAAGAGGGAAGGCTCCTGGTCCTGACGGATTCACTATTGAATTTTATGCACATTTTGCCAACTTGCTTCTTCCAAATCTATTACTTCTTTTAATTCCTTTATTGCAGCTGGTTCTTCTTCTGGATCTTTTCAAGAAGCCATGATATGTTTAATTCCTAAGGATAATAAAGATCCTTCTCTCTGTAAAAATTACCACCCAATTTCTTTAGTTAACATTGATTATAAGATATTTGCAAAGATTCTCGCTCTCCGTATTGATCTTATCTTACCTAATCTTATTGGTCCCGAGCAGTCAGGTTTCATAAAAGATCGCCTAGCATCTGATAATTCCAGAGTTTTCTTTAACATCCTTAGTAAAGCCTCTTCTCTTGATTACCCCATTGCTGCTTTAGCTTTAGACGCAGAAAAAGCTTTTGACAGGATTGGATGGGATTTCATGTTTCAGGCCTTAAAATGGGTAGGACTTCCTCCAAAATTAATCACCCTTAGGGGCATATTAGCAAGACCCACGTTAAATTATCGCCATTTTAGCGGCAGGAAACTGCCGCTAAAACGGCGATAATGGGCTTGCTAATATGCGTTATGGAATTCCAATAGAAGCCCAGGTTAGATGTCCTGCACATCTAACATGGGCTTCTATTGGAATTCTATAACGCATATTATCAAGCCCATTATCGCCGTTTTAGCGGCAGTTTCCTGCCGCTAAAACGGCGAAAATTTTAACGTGGGTCTTGCTAATATGCCCCTTATTTCCTTATTGTACTCGGGCCCTAGAGCATCAATTTTCGTTAATGGCAAAACCTCGGACTACTTTCCTCTTTTCAGAGGAGTACGACAAGGTTGTCCGTTATCACCCCTCTTATTCATAATAGCATTAGAACCCTTTTTAACCAAAATTAGACAAGACACTCAGATTACTGGATTCCAACTTGATACTACTCATGTCAAAATGTCTGTTTATGCAGATGATATTCTTTTGTATTGTTCTAATCCGGCCACATCTATTCCATCCTTTCTCAATCAAGTGGATAGTTTTTCTCAACTTTCTGGATATTGGATTAAACCAGACAAATGCGAAGTCCTACCTCTTAATATGTCATGCCTTAAACACGATTTTATGCTTACTGGCTTTTCTTGGCAGCCGCCTAAAATAAAATATCTTGGCCTATGGTTTTCTTCTAATATTTCAGAAACTTTGAAACTAAATTTTGATTGCATTATCAAAACTTGATCTGACTCTATTGAACGTTGGCACCCGCTTTTCTCTCTTGGTGGGGAAGATTAGATTCTATCAAAATGATGCTTTCTCCTTTGATTTTGTATATTCTTTCAATGATCCCTGTACATATTCCTGGGTTTTATTTTAAAAAGATTGATTCTCTATTAACAAAATTTCTCTGGAAGGGGAAATCCCCTCGTATAGCCTTGTCTTCTTTAAAAGCAGACAAATCTTCTTCGGGTCTTAAATTTCCTGACTTCAAATCTTATCACTACGCTTTTTCTTTAAAACAATCTTCCCGTTGGCTTTCCCTTGATCAATACATTCATCCTCCTATTTCAATCAATCAATCAATCAATCAATCATATCATTTGTAAAGCGCACTACTCACCCGTGAGGGTCTCAAGGCGCTGGGGTGGGGAATGCTGCTACTGCTCGAAAAGCCAGGTCTTGAGGAGTTTTCTGAAGGTCAGCAGGTCTTGGGTCTGCCGTAGGTGGATGGGGAGGGTGTTCCAGGTCTTGGCGGCGAGGTGGGAGAACGATCTGCCACCGGAGGTCACTCTTCGGAAGCGGGAGACAGTGGCGAGGGCGAGGTCGGCGGAGCGGAGCTGGCGGGTGGGGGTGTAAAAGCTGAGTCGTCTGTTGAGGTACATTGGTCCGGTGTTGTGGAGTGCCTTGTGTGCGTGGGTGAGGAGTTTGAAGGTTATCCTCTTGTTGACCGGGAGCCAGTGCAGGTCTCTCAGGTGGGGTGTGATGTGGCTGCGGCGAGGGATTTCTATAGAAAAAACTTTTATTTACCCTTTTGACTTTAAAGAGTCTCTTGCCTTTACCAATACTATAGCCTCTTTCCGTTCTCCAGTTATTTCACATACGCGTAAGCTTCTTATCCCTCTTTTACCATCCTCTTATCCTTCACCCTCCTCAATAGATCAACAACCCATTTGGCATAATAATTTACTACGTATAAAAAAATCGTACCATTTTCTGGAAATCTTGGAGACTCAAAGGGTTGTTTTGGATTTCGCAACTATTACTTGATGGTGTTCCCTTATCCTTTTCTGATCTTCAAACAAAATGTGCACTTCCGTCATGCTTTAAGGCACAGTATAATCATTTGCTCCCTTCTCTTATACAATATCTTGATTCTTTACCATCCTCTCCCGATCCACCCCCGAGATGCTCCACCCTTTTTCCCTTATTAACCACTTCTCCTTCAGTTTCTTCTTTATATAAATATTCATTTCTTTCCTCAGACAGAGTCAAAACGAAGGCTGAATTGGCTTGGGAAAAGGATCTAACAGAGTGCTGGTCGACCCTCATTTGGGACAAACTATGGTTCAAAATTCATAAAACTTCCAGAGCTGCTAACACTTCTCAAACCCTTTATTTTGTTTACCAACGCCTCTTATTTACCCCTGTTAAACTGGCATCATTCACTTCGGACTCTTCACCTACATGTTGGTCTTGTCCCAGCACCCAGGCTGATTTAAAACATATGCTATTTGAATGTCCTTCTATTTCTCGTTTTTGGCAATCAGTCTGGTCTCAAATTAATAAAATCTTTAAAACTGATGTTCCTTTCTCCCTTTCTACCATTTTCTTAGGCTCTTTATCACCTCTATGGCCCCAATCACCATCAAATTTGAAATTAATTGATTTATTACTGGCAGTGGCCCTCCATTTAATAACGTCCAATTGGAAACAGGCTGACAAAGTCACCTTTAGAGCTTGGTGGAATGCCGTCTGTTTTCATCACAGACTTGATACTAATTATATTACTCCCTTATCTTTATACATCAAAAGAGATCTTTTGTGGCTTCCTTTGTCTACCTATTTAACTTCGGCTGCTTCTTCTTATGCAATACAGGTCAATACCTCGGATGAAGTTCGGAAACCTCCATAATGGAATGTGATGTCTTTTTTTTTTTACTTCTCTACATAGTTATTATTTTACTCCTTACGTTGTATTCTGTATTATAGTATGATTCTTTATCTTTCAAGTGTGTTTTATGCTTACGGTGACTTTATGCATATGTTATTTCTCTTTGACTTAGTGATATAAAGTTTTGATATATTCTCCCTCCCCCCTTTTTCTCCCTCCTTCCTCCCCTTATCTTTCTTTTTTATAATGATATATAATCTAATTGAAATGTATTGTACTTTTTATTGTACATGCTGTTTTTCCTCTACTACCTTTCATTACTTAATAAACTTAAACTTTAAAAAAAAAAGAAGAAAAATAAACTGAAAGTGCCAGTGACATAGTCATTGCTGAATATTCACAGCAGAAAGGTAACAGAGAGTGATGTTGAATCTCTGCCCAGTGTTCTGACTGCTACTCTGTGCTGCTGGTGTCCTACGGGACCTCTTTATGTTTGACACGCTTAGGATTCAGGTCTGGGCACTCAGCGCCAAGTTCAATAACTCCTAATCTACTTCAATTTGTTTCCAAGAGAGCTCAATTATATTCCAGAACACATTCTTAATTATCTGCCATTCAGTTTTGCTTTGTTAAAAAGTCATTACAGCACTGCGGAATTCGCTGGAACTCAATTAGTTAATTAAACAATTAATTGTAATAAGCATGCTATTGGTGCTCAAGGAAGTGGTCGTGCTAGTTCTCCTCTGCAGGCAGGGGAGTGGCTGTGACTACAATTTTCCAAGTAAACTAACAAAGCACTTTAACTCCTCAGGTGCTATTTACAGCTCTCCTGGAAAGACTACAAACCCCCTGGGTTCATGGAGAGTGCCCCCTGTGGTCTAATGCCTCCTGTGCCCTGGCAACCACTATGTGGCCTGTTGCTGGGTGAGGGTGTAATGTGTGCAGCTCAGATACGACTTGCTATGGGTAGGACCCAGGGGCATTCAAAATAACCTATCCTGCTCCTCATTTTATTATTCCGGTCCATCTTTTCCTGTGCAGAATACTTGTGTCACATGATGCAAGTCTCCTAATAACTCATATAAATGTTTTTGGCTGGTGAGATTCTGGATTATTGACTGGGGTGAGACCCAGAGTAGAGCTCCTACAAAGTCAAGTAACCCAGTTCATAAGACATAAAGAACAAGTTTTAATGTGAAATGCCATCCTTACCCCTTGCAGCTCTCACTCAGGCAATAGTCTTCTACCAGGGAAAAATATGAGTAAAGTATTTAACTTCACACAAAATAAAACCGAAGTCAAGAAATCACATAATAAATATCCCCAAACTAATTTAGAAAAGCGAGAAAGCAATTAATGAGCAAACCCACACCAAAACAAAAAAAATTGCTTACATTGATGAGAAGTTATGAATGTGTAAAGAAAAGGTGACAAATACAGAAAATAATGTGAGTCAAAAACCAATGTTAACTTATGGGAAAAAGTGTCTTTTCAAGACAGGAGCGATGGAGCGTGGGTCAGGTGAAGTCCAGAAGTTCACATCAGTCAATACTATTACCAAAGGACTTCAGTTCTCAGATGGAAATCAGAACTCTCCAGAGCAGGACACAGCAACACAGGAGGATTCCGGGAGGTGCATAGGGCAGATCTGAAGAATTACTGAAGGCTTGAGTTGTTCCACCTAAAGCTCAGAGGGGGACAAACTAAAAACTGTAACCGCCAAAGTCCTCACATTGCTGGGGTCACTTTGCTGCCTTTGCCTGGTCTTACCTTCTACATTTAGCATATTCACTTTTTCTTAGCTCAAAGTCCTCCTATGGGGCACAGCTGGGTGCTGCAGCTAGGCAGGGTGCAGGGAGGCTGGATACCTTTACTGTGAAGTCCCTCCAAACCTTTGATTCATAAGGTGAAAAAGAAATATTAAGTAAGAGGTCAAGAAATGAGAAACGTCTGTCCCTCAAGGTTGTGCCTTTCGCAGGTAGCCTTGGAAATTTTATTGTAGTCCTTCGGAGGCCAAATATTTCTATGTTCCAGCTGTCTTCAGTTAGGGTCTGGCCAAAACCCAGTCCCAACTGGTCACCTGGCTCTTCTGTAAAAAAGCTCTTCTTGTCCTTCATCTTCCTGTGGGTATCATGAGGCCAACTTGCTTGACACAAAGCTTGAGTATTAGCAATAGGCAGCGGCGTCACTAGGGTTGGTGTCACCCAGTGCGGTAACTCATGGTGTCACCCCCTCACGACTTACCCCATGACACCATCACATGGGGTGACACCTTTCCCAAATGAGACTATTTAGTAAATAGTCTCATTTGGGAAAGGTGTCACGCCATGTGATGGTGTCACCCGGTGCGGTCCGCACCCCCCGCACCCTCCTAGTGACGCCACTGGCAATAGGTTACGAGGCATCAGTCCTTCCCCAGACTGAGGGTATCAGGCATCAGGCGTCTCATTTTTGTCTTTTCCAAGTCCAGATGTGTTCTAAAGTCTCTGGAGTGGAAGGAAGCCTTCCTTATAGTAATCATTAACTGGTGATTGGTCACACGCCTAGCCTTAGAAAGTTCCAATACTCAGTTCATCCGTCTTTTGCAACACTTCATACAAACTTACATCAAAGCAATGACAGAAATAACTATTTGGGAATGGGGGATCTAAAGATGGAAGAATGCCACTCCCAATACTAGAGTTCTTTCAGGCCTCCCATGGCTGGCCTTTAGCAATGAGGTATCTTCCTTTCCCAGCACTGGAAACCTACCTGGAGCCCTGTTGCAGTATAAACATGCTAATATCAAAGATCTTTCCTGCCCTTTTGCTGGTCATCTGGTATAACTGTTGTCGCCCCCTCCCCAAACAATCCTCAGAGAGATGGAAGTGGATTTTCCTGTAATTCACCTCCCCTTGTTTTGTCCTGGGATTTACCAGCAGGCAGCTGCTCCAAATACCTTTGTTTATTAGAAGTCCGTGATGGGTGTTATTCACACCAGCTGACTAAGCCCGGGTAGAGATGATCAAACGTTATAAAAAAAACATCTTTGGGATATTTACCAAAAATCTACGTTGGCTGTTGATTTAGATTTTTAATAAATATCATGTTGCCACAAACAAAGGGATTTTTCGCTTTTTCTAAGCCAAGTTATAGTAATATGAGTTTTAAACTTAAAGCAGGGTTTAAAAAAATCAGAAATGCTGCTCAGCTTATGCAGTAAATGGCCCTTTTGAATTCAGTTAATGAAGGGACATACCAGGCTTGTGTTTGGCATATTTCGTGTCTGGACATCACACAATGTGTTGCCTCCCAGGCACTACGTACACTTGACTTAGCTAATGTTAGAGGAAGGATTTTAAACATGGCATGAGATTTTGCTTTGACATGTGCCTGCTGCTGCAGCTTGACCTGCAGTCGGCCATCTTTGATTGGGCAGCCAAAGTATTGTTTTTAGAGTCATTCATGCAGGTGGTGTATGTGGACACTTAAGCCCATATGTGCCATGTCGCTCTTATGACACATGTGCAATTTTTACACTGTTTTACTGTTCTTACCCAAAAGTGACAAGAGCCTAATGGGGTTAACCAGTTCAGTGGCACGTTTACGAGGTCCGGGTACATGAACTGGAAGGTGTTAAAGCGCCTTCATGTTTCCAGAGTGAACGTGTGCCACCAGATGTAGGTACATGAAAACACACAGTTCAGAGGGGTTCTGAGAAAAGGACCTACATGGACATTGTTCACCACGAGAGGAGCAGACTCTATGGGACCAGAACACCTGTGACTACAGATTGTTTGACACAAATATTGTGTCCTAAATATTGTCACAAAGACATCACCCCACCGGAATTAATAATAGAAAGTCTACACCTAATGCGGCATTATTTATATAAATGATATTTGGGGCACAATAACTATGTCAGACAATGGTTTTGTGACTGACATACGACTGAAGTCTAGGATTTTATTGCCGTGGGGGCACAGGCCCTTTTATCTGCACTGAAGTCAGCATACTGCCTACTGTCTCTCTGTGAGTAAATCCATGTAGCCTGGCACCCCACCCCAATTCACCCTAGGCGTCAGACGTATGTGTAAAGTACATTTTGGGTACGTTAGGGAAGGGGTAATCCTACTTGAGTCCCTCTGCATCTGTCTACAGCCATTGGATTCAGGGTGCTTCAGATGTTTAGTGGTACTCAGTGGCGGCTCCTCCATAGGGGCGTCGGGGCGACGCCCCACTTCTTTCTGGCAGTGCGAGAAGGCAGAAACATAAACGGTAAAAACTACCATTTATGTTTCTGCTTCTCGCACTGCGAGGAAGCAGAAGTGCCTGGTTGGGGGCTGGAGGGTGGGCGGTCCTGCTCGAGGGCTGGGGGGGAGTGGCTTTGCCCACTGTTGTGGGCACTGACTGTTTGGTCAGCAGGGCTGACCAACCCAGTCATGCGCACTCCCTGTTTCTCTATGTAGGCTGCTGCATGCAGCCTACATAGAGAAAATGACCCGGCTGGGGCGCTCTCCCGCTGCGCCTCACCAATGACAACGCTGCTATTGCAGCGTTGTTATTGGCTTAGGGCTGGGGAAGGAGGCTGCCTGTGGCTGCCAGTGCTTCCTGACCTGCAGGAAAGCAGCGGGAACACGCAGGATCCCCGGACCGGGCTGTACCACCGCCACACCGGCCAGGAGCGAAGGCGGAGGCGGAGGTGGCGCCGGCGGTAAGGTAGTTTTTTTTTAAATTGTTATTCCCCCACCCTACCGTGAACACCCGCGCCCCCCATCCCCCACTGGCGAACATGCCGGCCGCGGCCGAAAACAAAGCGACATAAACTGAAGACATCAGAATACCATCCCTCCTCGCCCGTGGCGGATTACTCTGTGCGAGCAGGTCAAATTATAACAAAACAATAACTTTTACAATGTATTTCCTAAGTGGAAATGTGTGCACGGCCGAATTACCGTCCATCGTAGCCCGCTCCCTGCCTGCCCCTTCGCAGAGGCCCCTTCAAGTGCCTCAAAAACGCGATATTAAAGAGGGTTATAGAATCTAAGCAAAAAAAGTCTGGGTTTTTAGAACTGTAATTTTTCATCCTGTGCTGGGCAGTTCCTAAGAGGACAAATGGCTGCTACTGCTAGGCTATTTGTTTGTTATAAATGCAAATAGTACGTTTGCCTTATGTTAATTAGCTGTCAACCAGAGAAAGACCTAACTGAGGCTGGCACAGGGAGTCGGTATTGTTATACCTTGGAACCGGTTCTGCACATTATTCATATTGTATTGTAATCACCTGCAGCTCATACCCCGTCAGCCCCTCCTCCGGCCTCCCCCGCTCTCTCCAACTTCTGCTCCTGCTTTCATCCCGCCTCCCTTTCACTCTCATTATTTGCTGCTCCTTCTGCCTTTCAGGTTCTGGTCCTGTCTTCACGCTGAGAACTTGCTGCTTCCATAGTTTTGACATGTGCCTTTATTCCATGATAAAACGTAATGCTTTCCCGGCTTTCTTTCTTTTCTTTTCGCTGTTTCTCGATGGGTTTCTTTGTGAGCTCCGAGCCTCCCAGCCTCCCTCTGTGGCCCTGCTTATGAGAGGAATGGAGCCGTCCGACCCCTGGGGCTAGATTCTCAGATTTGAGGAGTTTACTGCACGGGGTAATTACTAGAGCAATAGAGACTGCAGCCTTTGTTACATCAAAGCTGCTGGAATTCAACAGGGGAAAAGAGGACACATTTAGCATGACATCTGGACTACTTGCAGCTGTGCTTTAAAATATGAGGCGCTCTGATTCATCGAGCTCTGATTGTGTGACACCAGTGTCAGAGACAGGAGGCGGAAGTGATGTGCACCTTATGACTGGTGTCGGAGACGGGAGTTGGAAGTGATGTGCACCCTATAACTGGTGTCAGAGACAGGAGTTGGAAGTGATGTGCACCTTATGACTGGTGTCGGAGACGGGAGTTGGAAGTGATGTGCACCCTATAACTGGTGTCAGAGACAGGAGTTGGAAGTGATGTGCACCATATAACTGGTGTCAGAGACAGAAGGCAGAGGTGACGATGTACACCTTATAACTGGTGCCAGAGACAGGAGGCGGAAGTGATGTACACCCTATAACTGGTGCGGAGACAGATGTACACCCTTCTGCTTTTTTCTTTCTTCCAACAACTCCGTCCTTTCTAAAACATAAGCATGATCATATAAATTCTAGCTTATGGTGGCTTCACTCCCTTTCTCTCAGGATTTTAAGTAAAATTGGTTCAAATAAATCCTTTGTCTCAATACACTTTTTTGATTTAACCCCTATATCTCACACACCACGCCTCCTTTTTCTTTTTCGATTTATCACTTTGCACACTCGGATGGTGTCCCCTTTTTTCTTGGAAACTCTGTGCGGGATTGACACTTTTTTTCTCTCTTCTCTAAATGCAGCCTTGAGAAAGCCCTGGCCCTATAAGCAACACAGGGCGAAACACGTGTCGGCTGTTCACTTCTCTAAAAAACTGCTCTACGAAAAACCAAAAACGAGTGAAATGATCATTATAATGTGGTGAATAAAAAGAACAACCTTCACTCAAATCAACCTGGATAATGTGTGTTATTTGAACAAGGAATTACCCTTTAACAATAATACTTCTCGTGAAAAGGAGGAACACCTGCTCACAACTTTTCCCTCAACAGATGTACACCCTATAACTGGTGCCGGAGACAGACAATTTGCAGTAAAATGTGGTGTAAAATCCATCATTTGTTCCATTTTTTTTTTACCATTTTCTTGCGGGGGAGGAGAGCCCCCTCCCCCCCAATACCCTCCTTTTGCACTTTAGGCTTTCTCACTCTACTCTCTCGCTCATTATACTCGGGTATAACATTTCCGCCTCACCACTTTGAAAATCCACCAGCCGCCACTGGTGGTACTCACAGGTCTGCTGCATTCCAATCACTTCCCACAATTAATTTAGGTTTTGCACCCAGACAGCAGAGGAGGACTTGAGTTTTGGGGTGTTTCTCTTAGACGCCATGAATTTGGCAGATGTTTTCTTGTGGGCTACCTTGGACACTAGGAACGCTGGTATAACAGCAATTGTCCGAACAGACGGGGGCTCCATCAGTTGAAACCATATCTGTGCCTCAGACCCATTAATGAAGCTGTCAGGACGTTTCTACAGAAGTGGACATCAGAGAGGTCCCAGTGGGTACCAGATACTTCACCATTAAAAGAATTCATACATTCATTCTAACAAACAAGAATCCCCTCCCCCCCCCCCACAGTGCTTCGCTCGAGCAGGGCAACAGCGCCCCTAAAAGAATCCCTCCCAGATTACTGGTTCAAAACAAAGTAAGAGGAAGGGAACAACGTCCTACAGCCAGTGGACCATGGCATCATTCCCAGAACTGGTGGCAGACCAGGGCCCAAGATCAGGATCTACTCTTATTGTGACATTAGAAAAGGATTTGCCCCATGTACCCGGATCCCAGAGCTATGAGATGACGTCATTCTTGTGATAGAAGGTCATATTCCAACAGCAGATAAATCCTAAGGGATTACTCGATTCTCTATTTTCCATTGCCAAATGTCTGATAACCTCAAAGATACTGATAATGTGTTGCTCTTCAGCAAATGTAAGGAGGAATGTATTCCACATGAGTGTGCCACATTTAACACATTGAGAAAGGGAGGATTGCTGATAAATGTTGATAAATTGCAAATGGGTCAGTTGTCCCTTACCTTCATTGGGTTAAAAATGTCAGAGCATTGGCAAAATAACACGAATGAGTGAGTGAAAGAACCTGCTGCGCTGCCTTTTGCACAAACTTTCAGCAACCCTAGGCCTTTGTTCTACATTTCGGGCACGATTTGGAGTTTGGTGGATGGGTCACTGACAGAAATGTGATTGATGTCCCGTCCACCTTGTTATATACGAAATAAAGTACCTCCTGTCATACATTATAAAGATATTTAAGTCACCGAGACGTTCTGGGACCATATGGAGGAATGAGGACGAAAGCTGAGTCATTTCTAAGGCTATGGAACTCCGGGGTGACTAGCAACATACTTATAATGTATAGCAGGGGGTACTTTATTCCTTTTACTACATGACTACGCATAACCTTTTCCATAAACTTCTTAAATCTTTGGTGTGTTGCTCTTTCCTATGAATGAGATAGCATGTTTGGAAAGATGAAGAATAAATGTAGACTCTCTAGTGTAAAATTAAACACACCAAAAAAAGTAATTAGATATTGGCTGCAAAACGATATTAGAATCAGTTTAATGAACTTACCTTCGATAACGCTTTATCTGTAGAGACAGTATCTAGTCACAGATTCCTTACTTTAGGATCCTTCCCAGGCACAAGGCTGGATCCTGAAATTTTTTCCCCTAGCATGTCTGCGCGTCAGAAGAGGGCGTTCTGTGACTCCGCATCAACGTCGTCCATTGGATGTGACGTCGACGGAGTCCATATAACACCATTGCCAACGAAGTGACGTCAGTTTCTTCCGTGACTATTTTCCGTGCCCAAAACTTGGAGCCACATATAGAAACTGCCTATTTAAACAGTGTCCTGAAATAAAAGATAACGTTGTATCAAATAATCACAGTTTTTTTTTTTAAATGAGGATGTGAATTTCCATAATGAAATCCTTGAGACAAAAGAAGAATCAGTTCTCAGAGCGGGGAGGATGGGAGGGTTCATAAGTAAACTGCACATAGATCCTGTCTCTACCAGATTATGCGTTACCAAAGGTAAGTAACTTGTTCATCTGATAGAGACGTCTAGCCGCAGATTCCTTACTTTAGATCGGATATCAAAGAAATACCATCCCCGGAGGAGGGTCTGTGTACCGAGACCATTAAAAGTCTCTTACTGGAACAAAACCGGTCAAGAACAAGAGAAAAGACCGGACATTCATAATAATTTAGGGGAGCAACAACATACTGTACCACATATAAATCTGCGGAAGGAACCACAGGTAAGTAAAGTTGTAAAACATTAAAAGGAACAGATGGGAATCAAATTATCCATGTTAGAATTCCAAATCTGTGTCAGGAGTCAACCATCAATATGAACATAAAACTATTTGCATCCATAATGGGATCCAAACCCATGCATGCCCACCCCATAATAACTATGGAAGGGGCCACAGTAATAAAAGTCCTAAAAACATTAAATGCATTGGAAAAACATCAACTATAACAACAGGACAACTCCACCAAATGACCCTATGAAAATAAACCTATTCGCTCTTATGTCCAGACCCTAACTGTGTGTTCGATATTTGTGGTCATTTCACTGCACAATACCTCTATGTCATATAAATCCCTGTCCTAGCCAGAAAAGCACAGAGGAAGGTCCACCTCCTGTCGAGAAAGCATAAAGAATTTTCTATCAAAAAGAAGTCGAAGACAACAATAGAAACTATTGGCACAGAAGCAGTCTTTCCCTAGACAAAGTAACTAGAGATGATACAAATACCTATATAGATTCAACAATAAAGCCAAATAATCAGTCAAACAATACTGACATAACTGTATGTAAACTATATTGGGAATACCACTTAGGAAAGCAACATCCATCCAACACGTCAGTATAATGCAATCTGCCCGAGACGCCACCACTAAGTTATAGTAGTATAAGGTGGAATAAGACATTAGTGCAAAAAAGAAACCTTGATAACCCAGCGAAAACCAAGGTTAGTATGTGACCCTACTGTAGGGATAGAGACCTATCTGCAGGTGATCAGGAAAAGGTCCCTATACGGAAACCGGACCATTTAAAGGATTCCACAAAAAAAGGAATATGATAGACCCATAAAATAAATCTCAATTTGTATATTTCAACTATGGACAACACTTCGCAAATGTAAACCCAAACTGCAAACAACTAGTGTCCATTAAATGACAATGTCACCTAGCAGAGCAACGATCTTGTAAAATAGTAATAAAAGTCTTCTACAAAAAGTAGAAGCTATGAGGCAAACACCTATTACCCTCATGTATCAAAGTCTTCCACAAAAGGTAGGAGCTATGTGGCAAACTCCTATCCCCCCATGTATCTATGTATATCAACACATGCATAGAGAAGAAAAGGTACCGCATTTGAGGGAAATTTACTTCAGAAAAAAAGAAAATGTTAAGGAATAACGCAAAGAGTCTTAACTCCAAAAGAGTCAAGAATATGAAGAACTCTTACAATAGAGTGTTAGAATTGACCGACAGACCACGTCTCCCTGAAGACCTATAACAGCTGGACATAATCCTGGGAAAACAACACAATAATGTCCAAAGAACATGTATAAACCAACTATGTCTACATGAAAGAATAGAATAGCCAAGCAAACTGTAATGGGTATAGGACAGAACCTGAAGAGCTAAACAGATAGTGTCCTAAGGCTCACAAGATGATAAACTTTTGGTTTATAATTAACTAAATCTAGCAAGAGTAGAGAACTTTTATTATCAATCATAAGGAATTTCATCTTGCATCTTACGTAAGTTCAGTGCCAGGAGTAAAGCATAACACACAAAAATTAATAATGCAGGCTACAATCTACCTGAAGGAAATTGGGAACAACACCTTCAGGGCTGTACTATATCATCAATGGCACCCCACACTAATGATGACCAAGACTAATAAGAGGATCTTTGCAAATAAACACTCTCAACAAAGGGCAGATCATATCTACTGAAACTCCCATGAAGTTACAAATATCAAAAGGGTACTAACCCCGA
Organism: Calotriton arnoldi; assembly: GCA_963921515.1. NCBI lineage: Eukaryota > Metazoa > Chordata > Amphibia > Caudata > Salamandridae > Calotriton > Calotriton arnoldi. The sequence goes on along the minus strand of CAWUFW010007073.1, from coordinate 255,934 downwards.
CAAATAATGATATTGCACGTCAGAGAAAATAACGCTAGACAGAGGGTGAAACTGTGCACCCTAAAAGGAGGGACCAATAGTCCATAAACTGAGCAATTCCGGATCAGCATATATATATATATATATTTATAAATGCACACCATAGCATACAAACGATACTCCACCTAGCGTAAGGTACATACCATGAAGGCATCATCTCTTGAGCTTGAGCTCCTCGTCAGAGTACTGAAAACTCCAAGACCTGTATACCAGGTATCAATTAGAAATCAAACCCAACTAAACAGCTGAAACAACTGTAATCAACAGAGCTGAAGTGGAAAGTCACCACTTCTACACCCAGTAGTAAATAACAATAAAGAAAGGCACTTATTGTGGAATATACTTTAAAGAATATGACTCCACTTAAAAGGAGTCCTTTAGAATAGATGCATCCTATAATGTCTCTGGTTATCCTAACTAACCAAAACTAAGGGTCATGAAAAAACGTGTAAAGAACCAAGGGCCATATTACCAAGAACGGCGTTAAAATTATCGCTGCTTTAGCGGCAGGAAACTGCAGCTAAAGCGGCGATAATAGGCTTGATAATATGCCCTTGAGAATTCCAATAGAAGCCCATGTTCTGGTGTAAACATGGGCTTCTATTGGAATTCTCAAGGGCATATTATCAAGCCCATTATCGCCGCTTTAGCGGCAGTTTCCTGCCTCTAAAGCGGTGATAATTTTAACGCCGTTCTTGGTAATATGCCCCCAGAAGATTATCTAAATAGTAAAACATATTACTTACCTGTACACTGTGGTTTTCTAGTATTGATATCTTTTATAGATTCACATGCTTGAATCTTCCCCGTCATCACGGTGGGAGTCCCACGGTAACACTAAAATAGCAGTATTAAAACTTAGCATTCAAATGCCATAGGAATTCACTAGCCTTTAGCAACCTATTACCATTGTTTAAAACATCCAAACTCCAGACAATCAGAGCATAGACCATAGAGTCTCCATCCCCTGCAGGCCCTCCATACCTCAGATTTCGAGCACGAGTACAATTTGAGAAACAAGAGAGGTATGGAAGGTGAACCTGAAAGGGGAGGAGGAAGGGGTGCTTGTGAATCTATAAAAGATATCAATACTGGAGAACCACAATGTACAGGTAAGTAACTTGTTTTTTCTCTAGTATTGTAACTTTTAAGGATTCACATGCTTGAATCAGAATAGCAAGCAGTTATCAAAGGGTCAGCGGCGGCGGGTAAGGTGAACCATCCCACCATGCGACCCAGAGAAGAAAATACTAAATAATAATTCTAAAGAGCATGCATCATGAGCTCACATCAAGATATATATATATATATATATATATGTATATATATATATATATATATATATATATATATATATATATATATATATATATATATATATATATATATTACCTACTGGCAGTCGCCAGTAGGTAGTTATAGTTAGGACCTTGTTTCTATTCAAAAAGCGTTTTTTGTTTTCCCAATAACTTTGGCGTCGTTTGACGAATCTTTGCGACGTTTTCAAAACTAGTGGTGCGCTCCGGTCAGCTCCTGTCTTGAAAGTTTCGGGGTGATTCGTCAAGCGGGGCCGAGAAAAAGGGGGTTCCAAACGCGTTTTCCCCATGTAATTTTCCATAGGAAACTTTAGACAAAGCTACAGCCCGAACTGCTGAACGGAATTACACCAAATTTGGCAAAAAGGTAGGTCTTGGTTCAGAAAGAGCCCTTTTGTTAAATGGTGTAAATCCATTCAGTAGTTCCTGAGAAATTTAAAAAAGAAAAAGTTTTGATATCTGAGCACCGGGGAGGGTTCGCGAACCCTCCCGAGCATGAGCTCAATTCTGATTGGCTGCCAACATTCCAAACCAGGAAGTGTTGGCAGCCATCTTGTGACTCGGTAACCGAGTCACAAGAAATCAGAAAAAAAAACATGAAAAAGAAGAAAAGGGGGCAGGGTAGAAACACCCTGACCCCCTAGGCCTGCTCAGGGGGTCCCACAAGGACCCCCAGGGCCAAAAAAAGCATTTTTTTTTTTAAACGGCAGAATTTGCGTTGGGGTCGCGAATCCTGCTGTGAAAATTAAAATTTTCGACATTAACCACGGAGAGAAGGAGGCTTGTTTCCCAGATCACGAAATACACCGGACTGGCATTAAATCGACTCCAACCGACGGGTGGAAGTCTAATATAGCTTCTTCTGAGGCTCCAAACCGGCTGGTGGAGTTCCTTGGGAATTAAGTTTCTACCCATACCTGACTAAGAATTCATTCGTTAACAGGCCACCCAGGAATCTACTTTTGGGTTACCGTTCCTCCCCTTTCCTGCCTTGAGGAAGACCCGCCTAGATGCACTTCCACTTTTGCGCGATATACAGGGTCGAAACGTCGGCGTATTGTATATGTCCACGCAACGCTGATGATCACAGTCCCATTCGTTATTGGATCATTTAAGCATATGTGTTAATAACAAGGACATTTATGAAATCTTTTTCCCTTCCCCCTCCCCATTTTTTGCACATTTGTTTTTGTATATAGTAGATTGTATTTATCACCATTCACCACGTCACTATTGCACTACAGTCACATATTGCAATTGAAATTATAAATTGCGACAGACTTTATTATTTGATTTTCTTCTAATATAATTTTGATTCAAAAATCTTTGGTGTGTGTTATATCTGTATTTATTTCATTATTGAATTGAGTTACAAGTAAGTTGTTACTATTTGTTCTAATTAAGTGATACCCCGACAGAACCATTTTTCTTTAGTATACGTATACCCAGGTTCTGAGGGACACCGGGTTGCCCCATTACGCTTAACACGTGAAAATTAAAACAAGCATTGGCATAGCCAATAGGTCTCGCCTTTGGGGCCTTATAAGTGTTTAGCCAGAGCTATTGACTTTGCCAATGTCTTCAAGCTGTGCTGTAGAGAAGTGTGGCTGCTGTGCGGCATGCTGAAAAGTTATAATAAAAAAGTGTCAGAAGCATTTTTGTTACTTTATATATGACCAAGAAGGCATTATGTAAAACTGAACGACCATATTAAAAAAGTATTTACAATAAAAAATTTCCTCAGTTTTCTTTTGTTCTTGCAATGCTGGCAACTTGTTTCTGCCTATTGCAATGGTTGTTTGTTAAAGCTTTTTTTTTGAGGGGGCATAAACAATCGGAGGGTGAAGGTTGGGAACTAGTACCTGTATTATAACACTAGCAGCGGCCAGACGCTAGGGGAGAATCAACAGATGCCAGATTCCGAGAGCAGGCTGAGGTGGTGCTGAGTGATGCTGAGGTGGTAGTGGTGGTGGTGGTGACTGTTGCGGAGACGATGCTGAGGTGATGCTGAATGATACTCAGGTGTTGCTGAGTGATACTGCTGTGGTGCTGAGTGATACTGCTGTGGTGCTGAGTGATATTGTCTTGGCGCTGAGTGATGCTGTGGTGGTGCTGAGTGATATTGTCTTGGCGCTGAGTGATGCTGTGGTGGTGGTGAGCGATGCTGTGGCGGTGCTGAGCGATGCTGTGGCGGTGCTGAGCGATGCTGTGGCGGTGCTGAGCGATGCTGTTGCGGTGCTGAGCGATGCTGTGGCGGCACTGAGCGATGCTGTGGTGGCGCTGAGCGATGCTGTGGTGGCGCTGAGCGATGCTGTGGTGGCGCTGAGCGATGCTGTGGTGGCGCTGAGCGATGCTGTGGTGGCACTGCGTGATGCTGTGGTGGCGCTGAGTGATGCTGTGGTGGCACTGAGTGATGCTGTGGTGGCGCTGAGCGATGCTGTGGTGGCGCTGAGCGATGCTGTGGTGGCGCTGAGCAATGCTGTGGTGGTGCTGAGTCATCCTGTGGTGGTGCTGAGTCATCCTGTGGTGGTGCTGAGTGATGATGTGTTGTCGCTGAGTAAAGCTATGGTGGTGCTGAGTGATGCTGTGGTGGCGCGGAGTGATTTTGTGGTGGCGCGGAGTGATGTTGTGGTGGCGCTGAGTGATGCTGTGGTGGCGCTAAGTGATGCCGTGGTTGTGCTGAGTAATGCTGTGGTTGTGCTGAGTGATGCTGTGGTTACACTGAGTGATGCTGTGGTTGCACTGATTGATGCTGTGGTTGTACTGAGTGATGCTGTGGTTGCACTGAGTGATGCTGTGATGGCGTTGAGTGATGCTGTGATGGCGTTGAGTGATGCTGTGATGGCGTTGAGAGATGTTGTGTTAGTGCTGAGTGATGCTGTGCTGGCTCTGATTGATGCTGTGCTGGCTCTGATTGATGCTGTGGTTGCGCTGAGTGATGCTGTGGTGTTGCCGAGTGAGAGATAGAGTGAAGATATAATGCCCAATTAGAGAGGGTGGTGAGAGAGAAAGAGAGAGAAAGGGTGTACATAGAATAAAGAGTGGAGCGGGATAGAGAGAGAGAAAGAAGGGGAGAGAGAGTGAATGAAGGAGTTTGAAAGAGAAACAGATAAAGGGGTGAGAGAGAATGAAAGGCTAAAAAAGATAGAGAGGGGAGAGTTAATTAAGTAGAGAGAGAATTAGAGAGGGGAGAGAGAAGGAGAGAGAAAATAAGAGTGGAGGGTGTGGAGTTTAAATAGAGTGAAGAAGTGACGCGGAAAAAGTAACCTTAAATATAGCTTTGTGCTTTGCGCGAATAAATATCAACAAAAAAAACAGTGAGAGACAAAAATACTGGTAATTAGGCTGTGACTCCCAATATAAAACAAATAGTGATATAAGGTGAAATCAACCCACCGAAGCAATATTTCTAACTAGACAAAAAAAAGCTTGCATTTCAATGCTAATCGCTGTTGTTTTTCATTTGACTGTAGTCCAGGGCCCTCAGTTGGTAATGTGAGCTGCTGCTGCGATTGAAACATCAGAGTCCAGAGAGTTTATGAGCCATGGCGAGGAAATGAGGACGAGATAGGAAACCCACATGGCAGCTGCGCGTGCACGCCATCGTGAACTCAAGCTGGTCGCCAGCCGAAAGCCAGTGGGTTTGCACTTCCAAAACCCGCTTACTAAAACTCTCGGCCAGACCAGCGCAAGCGCTGGTGCAGGCCGAGACCTAAAATACGAAGCAGGGGCTCCCGCACTTCGGGGCATATTATCAAGGGCTTTATCTCCGCTTTTTTGGCTTTTAAAGCCAAAAAAGCGGAGATAATGCTTTCGCCCTATTTACAAGGCAGTGCTAACATGCATTAGCGCATGTTAGCAGCCTTATTACCGACGCCTCGCTTTGCATCTCTAATGAGATGCAAAGTGGGCATGTCCTACTAACACAACACGGGAATCAAGGAGTTACAGCACTACTCCCTATCAACAAGCTGGCCCAGGACACCAATTCCGACGTTAGAATCCGCGCTAATCGCGGATAACGCCGAAAGCTAACGTCTGCTAAAAAGCAGACTTAGCTATACATATGATGGGAGGTGGATTCTATGGCTGAATCCACATCTCCCTATTAGCAAGGATTACCTGATTGCTTCCGTTGTAGCGCTGGATTTCCTGCGATGTGCGCGGATTTCACCGCTATCGCCGGATTTAATATCGCTGTGGAGATATGCGATTAAATCCGGCGATAGCCAGCGTTAAGCTAATCCGCGCTATGCCTGCTCAGCGATGTTTATCGCTGTTCTTTGTTGATATGCCCCTTCGTTTTCAAAAAGCCCCTGGGTGGGCCAGGTCCCGGTGGCAATCGGTGATTTATTTGCGGGGGCCCGCGGGGGCCCCCACAGCCCCGGGGACCGCCACCTCCCCAGGGCATTGCAACCCATGCAGCATTCTAAGCAATAACCTTGAACCAAGCGTGCCACCTGTTGGGCCAAAAAACGCTGAGCTAGCGGCTTTTGGTCGCGGCTGCCCTCCCCCTCTCCTTCTTTGTCATAAAGCAGGGAAGGGGCTCATTAAGTGACGTGTCGGGTTCCATTACCGGGTGGCTGCTGAGAGCAACGCCGCTCCCCCCTCACTCTGAGAGGCCACGGGCACCGCACAGCCCCACACAGCACGCGGCCCCTGCTCCCTCTGCCCTGAGGCCCTGAGGCCCCGAACTGGAGCGTGCGAAGGGCTCAGCCCCTCACACACCCTCCGAGATATCAAGATGCAACTGCAGACCTGTGCCGCTGTGCAGCGCCTCCCCACCCCAGACACACACACACACACACAATGTCAGAAGACACATCAAGTGCCAAGTTCAGTCTTTTCATCTCGACTCCCTTTCCTTATAAAACAGCACCAGCCTTCGGCTGATGGTAAGTATTTGAGAAAAGAACAGCTCTGACGAGTAGAGACAAAAACACAACTGCCGAGACAGTGACTGCTCTGTCAATCACCCTGCTGCAGGCCACGGCCCTCTCCTCTCTTGTTATCCTCTGTTTGCTGCCTTCACAAAGCTTCCTATTTCTTTCCCGGGCATGCAGGTGATTTATGTGCAACTTCCATACATGTCAATAAAGCGCTTCCAGAAATAATCACACGTCGTGACTTGCGTTGCATTGTATTACAATAACATGGCACTCCTCTCAGGACAACACTCAGGTGCAAAGGTGTGACGACGCCGGGCTGCAGACACTTTCTGCCTGTTGCCTATTGTTACTTTATGTAGCATTTTCTACAGGACCGCCAAGCGGCTTAGGGGGCGCCTCTAGGCGCTACGCTTTGAATAAATAAATGCACGAATGCCTACACAGACAAATGAGTGAAGAAATGGAGGCAAATAAATACATACAAAAATAAAAGTAGACAATGGCACAATAAGTGGACCTTGGCATATAAACCCGTTTAATAAATGCATGGCTAATGAAGTACATGGTTGAATAAAAGTACACAAATCAATAAGCGAATACACGAAAAGATACAGACAGATGAAAGTATGAATCAATGGGAACCAGTGGAAGCGAACAAACACTAAATCACCGAAATTGACTAGAGCCCAAAGCGTCTATAATTACGGAGATAAAACCAGAGATAAACATCACTCAAATTAAGTGGTTAATTGTTTTTTAATAATATACTCAGATTTTATTCTGAATTATCACGTGGTTATGCAAGCCATAGAGTGCGTGCAGGGGTAGCGACCGGCAGTGCCCTACATGTGGGATATTGCTGCGCACAACTGTCCATTCTGTCCTGAGCCCGGGAGCTGAATCGCACGAGGAAGGGAAACAGGCGGTCTCTGTCAAGGGAGTGATGTAATACCACAGAGGAGGGCCCTGGGTGGTCACCGGCCAGGGGCAGAGGGCTGAAACCCCTGGGAAGCTTAGCACAGCTGGACATTGTCAAGGGACCAGGTGATGAGGGGCTGGGGGGGGGTCAAGATTCCTATGAAGGGTTCTGCGTTGGGGCTGGGGGGGAGCGAGAGGCTTGAAGGTGATTGGTGTCAATAACCTTTTGAAAGGCCCTGTGGGAGGCTCAGAGGTGGCCACTGCCCAGTTTATCGCTGCTGAAGGGCTCTGGAGGAGGCCCACGGACGCCAGCTGCCCAAGGGGCCGAGTGATGAAGGGTCCATTCAATTGAGAGAGGCGGGCACATGTGATCACTGTCCAGGGTCTCGGTGCTGAAGGCACGAGGTGTGTCTGTCCAGGGAACGAAGGATACACGGTCTAGCACTGGTGGGCACTGCCCGGGGTTTTGTGGCTGATGGACCACCTTGGGAAGGCTGCAAAACGCTGGGAAGGGCTTGCATGTGGTCACTGTCCATGAACTCACTGATGAAGGGTAGAGGGGGTGTGGTGGGGGGGGGGCTGGTACAGATGGTCACAGTCCATGAACCCGCTAATGAATGAGAGGGTAGCGGCTGCTGGCACAGGTGCCCACGTTCTGGGGAGCGGGGAATGTGGTGGCCTGGGGGAAGCTTTCACGTCACTGTCCAGGGTCTTGGTGGTGATGGGCCCTGGGGAAGAGGGAGGCTCACAGACGATCCCTGTCCGGGGCCCCAGTGCTGAAGGTCCCTGCGAGCGCGAGGCACATGAGGTCATTATCCCGGGCCAATGTAGGCAGCGGCCTCCTTACCTTCCTGCACCACCTGAAAGGGGTTGTTGGCTTCGATGTCTTTGATGGAATCTGTGATTTTCTCGCTCTGCAGGATGTCATCATTCAGGCTCAGATCGGACACGGCCAGCTGGAACACTTCGTCGACCTTGGCCGCATTTTCTTCGAAAATGGCACCTGTTGAGATGAGGGGAAAGTGCCTTTAGTCGGTGCTCCTGATCGGGGCCTAGAACGGGTGGTGTTGTCCTGGTTATGGGGACTGTGTGGCGTTATGAGGTTGCTTATGTACTTCGCTGTTGAAGTAAAAAATACAATCCAGTGGATTTAAATAGATTTATTTCTTAAGAGCAGCACAGCAACAGGATACAACTGCTCAGTAGCCAGGAACAGTGCAACTGCTGTGGGTGCTAAGCAGCACAACCAAGATTCTAGGCGGAATCAGAATGTAAGTTGCAAAGATGCAGATACATTAAAGGGGAAGGGGAAAGAGGAAATAAGACCAACATAAAGAATATGAATGTAATGAATGTAACATACCTCCTTTGTTTCATAAATCAAATGAGAATAAACAGAGGTGGGTTTAAACATTATAATCAGACAATTTCAAAGGAGGGCATCTTGGACGGAACGAAATCTTAACTCTAGAGGCCACAGTGTCCTCAGGCAGCCCAACCAAATTAGAGGAACAACCTCCACCCTTAGAAGAGACAAAAGGACATTTGGCAACACGTTTGACATTCCATAGCCTGCCATCTTATGTGATGACACTGTTGTCAAACACTTTTACAATTCTCATGGGTTTGCCAAATTTGTCAGAACACTTAGTGGTGAAACCAGGTTTCTTTACTCTGACAAAATCACCAATCTTGAAATCACGACTTTTGGTATGCCATTTGCAATCATACCATTTTTTTGTACTGACCTGTTTAGATTGTACTCTTTGTGCAATATCACTTACCATCTCATTGGAGAAAGACTTGTACTTGCACCTCTCTTTGAACCACCAAGGGCAAATTTTTGATGCAGGGTCTCGCCATTTTAGTAGGCGAAAGGGACTAACTTCAGTTGTGGAGTGAGGTGTGATGCGATATAACCATAGTTTCTCCTTTAAGAGATTCCTCCAACTCCCTCCCATTTTGACCACCTCAGACACAAAACCTTTCAAAACTCTATTAAAACGCTCGACAAGACCATTCTCATGTGGTTCATATAGCGAAACAGTGTGATGTTTGATATTTTGACATTTTAAGAATTCCTCCATTTCTGTTGAAGTGAGTGATACTCCATTATCAGTGACAAGGACTGAGGGGCAACCCTCTCTGGAAAAAATCTCTTTGAAAAACTCAATGACCATGTTGGTAGAGGAGCTGGAAACAAATTTCACCTCTGGCCACTTGGAGTGATAGTCTACAAGTACAAAAGCGTAGCGTGAATCATGAGGAAGACACATGAAGGGACCTGAAATATCAAAAGCCACCTTCTTCCATGGTTCAACGGGCCAGTCAGAATCTTTTAATGGTGGTACATTGAGTTTCAACATTTTCTCACTACTCATGCAAACCTCATATTCTCTAACTGTCCGATCAACCATGCGATCCAAACCTGGCCACCAGAAATAGTTCCTGACTAAGCGCTTCATTGCTGACATGCCGGGGTGTGATTTGTGTGCTAGTTTCAATATAAGCTCTTGAATACCAAAAGGTGGTACACATTTTCCACCTTTGTATATTAATTCCCCTTCTAACTCTAATTCATCAGATACTTTGAACATGGGCATAAATTCTTCAGAAACATTCTTCCTATCTGGCCAACCCTCCAGGATGTACTTTTTTATGGATTGCCAAGTGAGATCATGTTTTTCAGCAAGTTTCCATGACTCTTCAGTAATGCCTTCAAATGACTCTGACACCACATCTTGGATAGTGGTAACTACATCAGAGTCATCTAAACTGTCACCACCTGAGGGCTGACAAGGAAGGCGAGACATGAAATCAGCCATAAATTTTTTTTTCCTGGAACAAACTCCGGTTTAAACGAGTACTCCTGCAACCTGGAGGTGAGCCTGGCAATGCGAGCGGTGGAATTCCACCCACCTCCTGGGGAGAGAATGTTGACTAATGGTTTGTGATCTGTCCTTAAAATGAATTTACTACCCCTAATGTAATTTCGGTAGTGTTCAATCGCCCATACACATGCCAGCAGTTCCTTCTCGATAACAGCATACCTGCGTTCAGTCTCATTGAGAGTGCGGGAAGCAAAACACACATTCCATTCATCCTTTCCACACCTCTGGGATAAGACACCTCCAATACCGTATAGGCTTGCATCTACGGTGATGACGCACTCCTTATTCATGCAAAAAGGTTTGAGAGTGGGGGCTTTAAGAATCTCAGTTTTTATAGATTCAAAAGCTTGCTGTTGTTCTTGCTTCCATTCAAAAGCAACATTGTGTCTCAGTAACCTCCTAAGAGGCTCCATTTTTGAAGCAAAATTTTCCACGAACTTGCTGTAGTACTCACACATGCCTGCAAACGAAAGTAATTGTTCCCTGTTAATTGGAGAGGGTGCGTTTGTGATGCCATCAACATTAGATTTTTTTGGCACAACACCATCGCCAGATAAAGTGTGACCTAGATATTCCACAGTACTTTTAAACATTTTGCATTTGCTAGCTTTAAGAGTTAAACCACTCTTCCTCAACCTCTCACACACTTCCCTTAAGTGTTTGACATGTTCCTCCTCATTACTTGAGAAAATTAGGATGTCATCCTGAAAGCACTTGACAAACTTTTCAGCGTTTCTGAAAATGTTGTACATCACTAACCCTGGGCGAAGTGCTACGCTACGCTCACGTAGTTTGCGAAGTTTGCGCTACTTCGCACAACGCGAATTGCACGTAGCACAGTGCAAACACGCGTAGCGTAGCGTAGCGTAGTGCCGCGGTCATTTTTTGCTTGCTCGCGGTCCTCAACGTCAAGTTGGCGACCGCGAGCAAGCAAAATGACATCCCGGCGAGACTTTTTCCTCGTTCGCGATCAGCAACATCAAGTTGCCGATCGCGAGCGTGGAAAATAAACCTCCCGGCGAGATTCTCAACGCGGGAGGTCAGGTTTCTCATTGCGAGTGGTCGCGTATGCTCGCGACCGCTCGCGATGAGAAACTACCAGTCCGCGTTGAGAAAGCTGCCGCTCGAGTAAAAATCTACTCGAGCGGCAGTAAGCGACAGCTCGCACTGTGCAAGTTGCCGTTTTCAATGATTGCACAGTGCGGACAAGCATCCGGCACTGTGCAATCATTGCGAACACGCACTACGCAGTTCGCGTAGTGCTACGCGAAGCTCGCGTAGTGCGAACTGCACTTTGCGTAGCTTCGCGAAGCACTACTTCGCGAACTACGCCCAGCCTTATACATCACTCTTTGAAATACCGAGGCTGCCGAGGCTAAACCGAACGGCATCCTGGTATATTGATAAAGTCCCTGCGGTGTGATAAAAGCTGTAAGCTTTTTAGATTCATTGGTAAGGGGAATTTGGTGGTATGCTGACCTGAGATCTAATGTGGAGAAAACATTGGCACCCTCTAACATTGAGACAACCTCATTGATGTTGGGGAGGGGATGACAGTCTACGATAATACCAGCATTGAGTGCCCTGAGATCAACACAGACTCTCAATTTTTTATCTGGTTTCCTCACTAAAACTATGGGAGAAACCCACTCAGCAGACTCAATAGGTTCAATGATGCCTTCAGATACTAAATCATCCAACATGCTCTTAAGTTCCCCCTGACATTTATGGGCACACCTCTCAATCTTTGTTTTACAGGAATAACTCCTTTTTTAAGTTTGATCTCATGTGAAAATTGTACCAACTTACCTAAAACATCTGAAAATACATCATTAAATTCATCTTTTATCAAAGTTTCTTTCTCCTCAGACGAAATGACAGCAAGGTTTCCCTGGAATAAACTTTCATCTAAAAACACGGGTTCTCTTGAACGGGGATTGAGAATGATTCCCAATTTCCATTGGTCTTTCCATCCTAATACATTTACTACTTTGACAGCAATATACAACTTGATAGAAGCACTTCTAGTCTTGAAACAAAGACTCACCTCAAAATAACCAATTACGTCTATTCTAGACCCATCGTAGCTCTCAGCAATGATGTCAGATGGTAATATATTGGAAAAATCTAACCTTGTGCTAAGCTTGTTATCAAAATATTCTTTTGAAATAATGGTCCATGGAGAACCTGAATCTGCCATGAGGTCAAGACTAACATTTTCTATTTCTACTACACACATGGGTGGACCTTTAACATGCATGGAATCAGGATCGTTGACACTAGAAATTACTTCTGAAAGAAAAACTATAAAACCCTTGTTGCCTTCAGAGCATCCAGTACATTCACATTTTTGTACTGTGGTATTACTTTCGGAAATGCAAGATACTTTACCACGGCTATTAGTGCTGTTTTCCTTAAATCTCTACATGCAAAAGCAAAATGTCCCATTCTACCACACTTCTTACATTCCTTATTTATGGCAGGACACCCTCCATAAGAAGCCATGTGCATCCTGCTACCACATCTGTAACAACAACCAGTTCTTTCATATCTGTCAACTTTTTTGAAGCCTCCATAGTAGTTGACGCGAGGGAAATTTGATTCCGTGGGATTGTTGTCACTTCTCTGTGTTTCTTGTCGTTTGACAACACAAACATCCTCACTGGGTTCAGCTTTATTGTTGCTAGTGTTCTTGACGGTAAGCATCCATTTTCCCGATTGCTCAAGGGCCTTGGCTATAGAAATTGCTTCTGATAATTTGGGATCACCTAATTCCCATAAACGTTCTTGAGTCTTTTTGTTTCTGACTTGCACTATTATTTGATCTCGGATCATCTCATCGCACATAACTCAAAAGTTACAATGTAAACTCAGGGATCTCAAGGAAGTTAAGAACTCATCAAAAGATTCAGATTCATTTTGCACTCTTGTATAGAATTTATACCTATTTAAGGATATGTTGGTAACAGGTTTAAACCTTTGTTCAATTCTCATTAAGGCCTCTTTATATACGTTGGTGCCATCACCTTCTCCTTCAGTGGGCGGAACTTGGGGTAAGGTTCTAAACACAACCTGACCTTCGGAACCCAAGCAATGCAATAAAATACTTTTTTTCCTTTCGGCTCCCATGCGCTCCCCATCAATAGCCCTCATGTAGTTGAGAAACTCTTCTTTCCATCGTGTCCATGGAATGGGGGGATCCCCTTTGTTTTGAAGAAATTTATCAGGGGGATCAAACTGCATGATTCTTGTATGATGGATAAACGTGCACAGGATGAATTATATGACTGAAAACACCTGTGTTCTGACACTAAATATTATGAGTCATGAAAGAAAAGAACACGCACTATGAAGTGAGTTGGAGTCAAAAGTTGTGCGCATACACATTCCAAAATTCTGCGCATAAACCTTACAAGAATCTGCAGTGGATGGGGCAATAAAGAAAACCAAGCGTAAAGAAAACAAAGCGTTTCGTAAATGTGCTTGCAACAAATTTAAACTGTGACAGGAGGGTTACTGTGAAATAATACGCAAATTCCTTTGAAAATAATGATGGTCTTTATGCTGTCAGTGAGTAGTGGCGCTGCAGGGAAAATGTTTTTAAAATTGCACTTACTTGTGAAGAAATACACGGTTTACTGTTTGCGCGATAAAAGAAAGATTCTCCGTGATATGGTTACCATGCCAACCCGACTTCTCAAAAAAACAAAAACAAAAAAAAAATGGCCGTCACGTAGTTCGTAACGCAGCAGCGCGCAGACGTGGTGACGTGCCTCTTCCTCACAGTGAGAAGAATGCGGGAAAAGAGTAGTCTGGAATCCTGCGTCAGACTTCTCCCGTGGTGTTTGTTACGCTCACCTGCCTCGCTCCAGGACTGGTGAGTTGATTTTTGAATTATAATGTTGGTGCTCGAGCGTTCCTCGCTCCGAAACACGAAAACCAGAAAAGGATGAAAAATGTTTAGTTAGAGATGGATTTGTCCTTTTTGAATCAGGTTTTCAGTGGCGTAGATAAGCCGTTTTCAGCAGCGCTTCCTCACGTTTTCAAACGTTGTTGTCCAAAGTTTAAACACGGCACACCCAGGTTCAGGAACACTCCACTCCTGTGCTGCTTCCAAAATGTTGGTAGGGGTGCTCCTCTTCTCCGCTCGTCGCCAATTTGTTGAAGTCAAAAATACAATCCAGTGGATTTAAATAGATTTATTTCTTAAGAGCAGCACAGCTCTTAAGAGCAGGAACAGTGCAACTGCCGTGGGTGCTAAGCAGCACAACCAAGATTCTAGGCGGAATCAGAATGTAAGTTGCAAAGATGCAGATACATTAAAGGGGAAGGGGAAAGAGGAAATAAGACCAACATAAAGAATATGAATGTAATGAATGTAACATACCTCCTTTTTTTCATAAATCAAATGAGAATAAACAGAGGTGGGTTTAAACATTATAATCAGACAATTTCAAAGGAGGGCATCTTGGACGGAACGAAACCTTAACTCTAGAGGCCACAGTGTCCTCAGGCAGCCCAACCAAATTAGAGGAACAACCTCCACCCTTAGAAGAGACAAAAGGACATTTGGCAACACGTTTGACATTCCATAGCCTGCCATCTTGTGTGATGACACTGTTGTCAAAAACTTTTACAATTCTCATGGGTTTTCCAAATTTGTTAGAACACTATGGGGTCGATTCCGATTCCGTTTGTAAAGTGAACCGACCGACACGTCCCGGGATAAAGTACCGACCGACTCGTCTCGCCGCTGTACGACCCGCGCAGTACGATGGAAAGCCTGTGAATCCCAACCGACTCACCCGAATATGAACCGGACGACGGAGCCGTACTGAAAAATAGCCTCCGGCCGGAAAAAGCCCTCGAGCAGTACCGTCCGACACGTTCCCGGAACGGAGCCGAGCGACACGTACCCGTGACGTACGAGTTGCAAAGTACGATGCCATACGTGGGAAACAAGAACGACTCGCATGGAGCACAAGCCGCACGACCGACATGCACACGATACAAACACTCAAACCAACGGACTCCGCCCGCGACCGACTCGAACTCCCGCGAGCGAAACGAACGCCCACGACCGAGTCGAACGCCCATTGACCGAGTCGCACACGACATACACAACACAGCATAACAACAGCGTGAAAGGCTCGGAGAAGCCTGTACGACTCACCAGCAGCGTCCGGCACGGTCAGAAGAACATCTCGTACACACACACAAACAACAGCTGACCAAACACAAAAAAAGGACCAAACAAGCACTGACAACGAAAATATATAAAAAAAAAAAAATCAATTAAGAGAGACACACCCACAACTCAACATATTTAAAGGCCACCAATCACTCCCATGAGCCATTGCCATTTCCTGAGAACCTCCACACACACAACTCTGCTGACACACACCATTGCCATCTCACCAACAGCATTCACACACACACACCCACAAACCTCACTTGCACCCTCACACACACACACACCAATCACCACCACCACCACCCCACCACGACACCAAACCCCCCATCCACCCCACCCTCACCACCAACTCCACCCCACCCTCACCACCAACACCACCCCCCACTACCCCAAACCCCCATCCACTCACCCCTCACCCCTCACCATCACCAACCCCCCACCCCCACAACCACAACTCCCCATCCACCCCCCTCACCACTACCACCACCACCACCACCACCACCCCCAACACCAGTACCCCAACCCCCCATCCACCCCACTCACCACTACTACCACCACCACCACCACCACCACCACCCCACCCCCAACACCACTACCACAACTCCCCATCCACCCCCCTCACCACTACCACCCCCACCACCCCCACCCCAACACCACTACCCCAACTCCCACATCCACCCCCTCACCACAACCACCACCACCAACCCACCACCCTCGACACCACCACCACCACCACCACCACCATGCCCCCCAAGAAGAATCCAAAGTTCACAGATAGTGAGTTGACAGTGCGGGTAGATGAAATCATCAGAGTAGAGCCACATTTGTTTGGCACATTGGTACAGAAGACCCCCATGTCCCAGAAGGCCAAGATGTGGGAGAGAATCATCAACAAGGTGAACGCACAAGCACCTTGTTTGCGCACAGAGGACGACTGCCAGAACAGGTGGTATGACGTGCGCAGGAGGGTCAAAAAGCTGCTGGAGAAGGACCATAAGCTCAGCAGGCACACCGGCAGCGGCCCCCCTGCCAAACCTGTTTACTTCCGGTCCTGGGAGGAGAAGGTGCAGGCCATCTTACCACCGGAGAGCATACATGGTCTGACTGACATCCCAGAGCCTGGTGAGTACACAAATAAGAGACTCAAGATTGTGGGGCCATGTACACATGTCACCGTCAAGGGGACAGGCAAAACAACTTCCGTCAACAAAGCCACAGTAACACAAACAAAGTCATCCCTACAGCCATATGCCTGGCACAGCAACACAACACCTGCTATCTCATACCAACATTGAACTATGTCATCACGTGTACAAACCTAGCAAACATCAGAGCAACTCAGTGCCACAAAACCCCAACAGACACTGCCACACAGTCTGCCACCACTGTCACACCACCTCACAGGGAACCTGACCCACAGGAAGGAAGCTCGGGGATGTTGGGGAAGTCAGTGTAGCCAAAAGCATGATGGGAGTTGTAGTCACAGCCAATAGCCCCCCTCACAAATGGACCAACAACACCACTTCTAACCATGCGCACCTCACAGGCAGTGGAAATGTACCCTCAAGATGGCTGACACTGGGTCCTGCTGTGGGGAGCACAAGGCCCTGATGGGCTATGTGCACATACCAAATGCAGGACCCTGATGCCTGACATCCTGAAAGTCAACTGCCACTCCCTGCAAGGGAAGCATACACAATAGTGGCCCATCTGGCCATGGAGGGAGAAGCACTGCCAGCTCTGACCATTCCCACCACCATGTGCTGTCACACACCCCTCAACACAAACTCCACACAACTCACCTGGGAGAAGGCATTTACCCACACTTCATGCAAACAACACCCAAGACCCACCATACTGGCTACTGCTGTGTGACGTACAGGGACTGTTGCCACTTGTATACAACCACCACTACACCACTGACTCACAACCTCAACATCAACCCACACTCACCGACATTGAAGCATGTCTCTGTGTGAATTGCCTGGCCCCTGGGGGAGGAGGAGGTACTGCAATGACACTGAAAACCATTGAGGCAGCTGCAAATCACATCTATCCAGCAAAAACTAACAGCAGCCCTGGGAACACACACTGCCAAACCAAAGAGCAGGGCAAGATGGCTGACACATGGATACAATGTATGAGTAGGCTGCTAGTCACACACACGCATCGACCAACCCAATCACAGTCACACTGCCAGCTATTGCAAATGTACCTTTGCACTCAACTTCCGGGGATGCAGTGTCCCAGGGACCCCCTCTTGCCTGGACAGGTAGGCGCGGATTGTAGTTGACAAGTGCAGAAATGCAGACCTACCACAGAGACCCAAACACACAGCAACTCACATACACAGCAGTGACAGGGGACACCTGACTGACTACAATGGACCTACCAACATCCCTCACACTGTAGCATGCTGACATACACTCAAACACCCGTTGTCAGCCACATGAAACGCAGACATTGTCCAGTATTGTAGGCATCATCCACACCACACAGCACTCACTGACATGGACACTGGGGACACAAGGACTAACATGGGCTGCACTGGAGCAGGCATGCAAGTCACAGCTGAAGCAACCGAACACACACCTCTGGTCACGACTCTAGTGAAGAAAGACAGCCGCAGCGAACAGTCCATACCACCATGGAGGACATTGACATCACAAAGCATGTGTGCAAACACAAAACTCACACACAACTCCATTAGCAACAGTGACACCATCACCTGTGTGAAATGGGATGTGGACTGGGGACACAGACAACACAGAAGAGAACATCAGGACAACCCGGGCATGCTGGACTGTGACCAGGTTGTGCAGACACACTAATGTGATGCACATTGACTGACACAAACTGGCATCACACATGCCCCAAACAGAGATCCCAAACTAGGTGCCTTTGCAAGGATGCCAGCGTCAAAGCACAAATGTTGACAGGGATGAAACACCTGTGTCAGGCATGTGTCAGCACCAGTGCAGGAATGGCACAGTACAATCCAGCGTGCAATTAAGATGCCAGGCAGGCAGACAGCTAGACTTGACAACCAAAGTGCCTCAGGGTGTCAGGTGAATGCACCACACTAATGGAAATCTCCCGCAGTGACAAAGTAGGATGATGCAATGGACAGGCATGCAACACCAACCACAGTGGCCAATGTCATGTGTATGAACCATTGATGTCCATGAATACATCACTAACATTGTGTCTTCCTTCCAAACACAGGGGCAGATGTGGACTCAACCACAGACGAGGAAGAGTCCCAGTCCCAGGCTCCGGTGGACCCACCTGGCTCCGGTGGCGCACAGTCTCACACCTCGTCGGACGACACCCAAGCTGGCCCCTCCGGTCTCGGCCCTCATGCAGCCCCTCGGCAACATTCACCTGCCCCCTTGAAACCACCCCTGCAACTGCTGATACACCGCAAGCCACCCCTGCCAACACGGACAGACCCACCGAACCATCAGACGGCACAGAGTCACAGGGCACCAGGGCACCTGACAACAGCAACAACATCCAAGGTCCCCCTGTGACACCTGTGCGGAACACCACAGGTGCTGGCCGTGTGGCGAGGGGTGGTGGGAGGGGTGGGAGGCCGAGCAGAGGCTCCACTGAGGGTGCGGGTCTGCAGGATGACACCCACCTGGAACGCATCATGGATGTGTACCAGGAGAGCACCGGAGGGTTCAGCCAGGTAGTGGGGATCCTCACGGACATCAAAGAACAGCAGGCTGCCCACCATGCCCGCTTGGACTCCCACATGTCCCGTGTTGAAACACACCTGTCAAATATGGAGTCCAAGTGGGATACCATGGAAGATATAGCAGTGGTGCACCGGGAAATGTTGACCTGCCTCCGCCAGATCAGCACCAACTTGAGCCCACCTCCCTGTGCGACGACTACATCTCGGGCAACAACATCTGCCACTGCCACAGGGAGTGAGGGGGTCTGGTGGAAGCCCCGTGCACGGCAGCAGCCTGCAGGTGAGACTCCCCCTGAGAAGAAGAAGAGGGGTCGTCCGGTGAGGAACAAGTGAGACGAAGATGCCCATGCACATCCCCCAGGAAACCAACACCTGTTCTGGACAGTGACCTTTGTGTGCAAACCGTTCACCTTGTTGTACGACATCGTACTCCCCACATGACATGGAGGGTCTGAGTTGGAACAATGTGCTTAATGACTGTGGACTGTACTCTAGACATTTCATCTACCAACACTCCTAACTTGTTATCTGTGAACTTTGGATTCTAAAGCCAACGGACAACACTCCCAATCCTGAGCACCATCCCCACTTATGTGCTAATAAATTCACCTAAACACAAGACGTGACTCTGTGGTGATTGAGAGGTTGCCAGTGGCATGTAGATCTGGATGTGCTGAAGAACACTGTGCATGCAAACCTGTACTGTGATGAGTACACTGTCATGTCAGTCAGGCCAATGTGCCACATATGTGGGAGACACACCACCAGGTCTACTTTACACATGCCCACCACGTCCAACCAATTCATTGCCAACATCAATGTTGACAAGCAAGCCTGTGGTATGCACAAACTACACAGCCAACCTGAGTCAGTGGTGACAGGCCCACAAGTGCAGTACGTCAATGTCAGTCTGATGTGTAGGCACAAGCAACACACATCAGAAGGTGCAGCACAGTTTATTGTCAGGCAATTGCCACATGTCCCTTATTACACACATGCAAGCTAGCAACACCTGACAGTGGGCACACGGTCACCAAGTGGATAACTACGGAAGTCCTGGGGTGCCTGGCACATCACTCGTCGGGACACTAACGACTCCATCCTGGCAGTGGAGCATGGGCATCAGGGGTCTCTGTACACCAAACAACAGCCACAGTACCCTGTGAAGGACAGACAGAAACACAATTGTTAACACTGCATGACGCCATACAACTGCAACACACATGGCAAACACAAATCACAGACTACACCACCCCAAAATACTAAACATCACACAACTGGTGGGGAGTACAGGTAAACTGGATGGACACATCACTGCAGGCATCCACACAAGTAGCACACGGCCACACGCAAGGTGCACCACACACACAAAACATGCACACACAACACATTTACAACACATCACTGTATACTCACATTCAGGAGAAGAAGTTGTTGATGAGCTGTGTGCGGACATCCTCCGCAGCCTCATCATCGCTACTGGCATCCTGGCCCAGGCCAGGATCCTCCACAGGTGGCGGGTGTTGGTCATTGTCATCCTGGATGAGGGGCAACTCCCTTCGCACTGCCAGATTGTGCAGCATGCATGCTACGATGATGATCCGGCACACCTTAGCAGGGGCATACGGGAGGGCACCTCCTGTCTTGTCTAAACACCTGAAGCGGCTCTTCAGGAGTCCAAATGTCCGCTCTATCACCCTCCTGGTACGACCATGTGCCTGGTTGTAGTGCATCTCGGCTGGTGTCACAGGGTTCCTCAGGGGTGTCAGCAACCATGTCATGTTGGGATATCCAGAGTCACCTACATACAAACACATGCACATTAGAGGAGTTGGAGAAAAACAGGTAGCACACAATTGGCAGGCACACACAATGAGGAAAAGTCAGTACACACCAACAAGCCAGGCACGTGGATTCTGCATCCGTGACATCAGTCTAGGGACACGACTACTCCTCATCACATAGGCATCATGCGCAGACCCAGGGAAACGGGCACACACATGGGAGATTGTCATGTCCGCCAAACAAACCACCAGAGCATTGATGGAGTGGAAATGCTTGCGGTTCCTGTATGGCAGCTCATGTGCCTGTGGTGGCACCAAAGCCACATGTGTCCCGTCAATGGAGCCTATGACATTTGGCATCCTCCCCAGGGCATAGAAGTCACCCTTTATGTCTGCAAGTCGTTGGGGTGTGGGGAAATAGATGTACAGGTCCAGGAAATGTAACATGGCCTCCAACACATCCCGAAGCACCCGACTGAACATTGTCTGCGACATCCCTCCACCAGAAGACACAGTGTACTGGAAGGTACCCGTCGCAAAGAAATGAAGGGCTGCCATCACCTTCACCTTGGGGGTCAGTGCCGTCGGGTATGGCCAGCCAGGTTGCAGGTGTGGGCCCAACTGCCCTGCCAACTCCTCAATCACTGCCCTGGTGAAACGGTACTTTCTGATGGACTCACGTTCCACCATCGTTGCCAGGTCCGGGAATGGCCTAGGTATATTTGGGGCCCTGCAGTACAGACAGAAACAAAGGATGAAGGCACACCCTCCAGCAATGTCACAAAGCCACAGCAACACAGCCCATCATAAACAAACACATAACACAATGAGCTGAGGTGGTTGCCACAGGTTACAGACACTAATGTCCCATACATGGCATCAACGCACATTGAAGCCCAAGATGTGCACATGACAGGGCCCCTGTTGTGCCATGACAAAGCAATGGGCCCTAGCACAGTACATCTGCCCTGTTGCCACCTACCACACAAAGCCCACAGTGACTAGTGAGGACTGATATTTTCTCCACATCACAGCTCCCTGACTGACAGTTACACAGGCATGATGTGACGTATCGTTGACATTACACACAACAAGCATGTTAGCCACAGTCCATGTGCCCTGTCGCCACAAGTGGACATATGTAGGTGTCTGTGCCACCCCCACACAACAACACTGTGCATGTACAAACCAATGTGATGTGTGGATCAGCTCACATTGGATCACACCACATGCACACAGATAGTGTATGGACATCACAATGTCGACACTGGTTCACCCTGCGTTGAAGCTACTAACACTGATGAGACAGGGTACATGTGACACGACACACACGCACATCCTGGCTGGGACTGTGTCCATTGCCAATGTCCTGTACTGCATTGCTGCACCCCCTGTGGCAATGGGCACACCACACATGTATGTGTCCACCCACATCCGGGTCCAGCCTGGGAGTGCTTGTCAACAAGTGGCACACGACCAAACACATCCTGTGCCCCCAGACACACACATAAGAGGCAGCCATACATGACTGGGGACACACTGTGGCACAGGCAGTGGTGCCATTGGTGTGCCCCATAGTCCCTAGCTAGTGACAGAGGATGTCATCTGTCAGGAATTGACAGCAAGGCTGACCGACACGTTCAATGTCCCCAAAACCCAAATAACTTGTTCGGACCGAGCCGTGCGCATGTCAGGGACATACATTACAATGGCGATGGACGCGTGTGACGCGTCGGTCGTGCATGACCGAGCCGTGCGCATGTCAGGGACACACATTACAATGGCGACGGACGCGTGTGACGCGTCGGTCGTGCATGACCGAGCCGCGCGCATGTCAGGGACACACATTACAATGGCGACGGACGCGTGTGACGCGTCCGTCGTGCATGACCGAGCCGCGCGCATGTCAGGGACACACATTACAATGGCGACGGACGCGTGTGACGCGTCGGTCGTGCATGACCGAGCCGCGCGCATGTCAGGGACACACATTACAATGGCGACGGACGCGTGTGATGCGTCGGTCGTGTATGACCGAGCAGCGCGCACGTCTTGCCCATTGAATCTGATGGAGACGGGTGTGTGTTGCCATTCAAAATCCGCGTAGTACAGTCATTTGCCGGGCCCTGCACCCTCATTGGCCATGAGCTGTCATGGTAATGGACGCGGATCTGAAATTTGAACGAGGCGTGTGCAGGAAATTCAGTTGGAGTCGTACAACATTGTTGCAATTGCCAGTGTGTCATGGAGGTGATGTTTTAAATGATGCTGAAGGCGTGTACGAGTCGTGCTATCCCATGGATTGGCCTAATTCATAGGATGCAAGCTTTTTGGACCTATCCCTTTGTACCCCAGGGCAGACATGCCTCCACAGCACAGATGACCCCCAGAGAACCCACTTGCCTGCACCACATGCTACTGGAGCACATCAAGATCATCACTGCTGCTGTCTCTGCTTCCTCTGGCTTCAATGATGGCACGTACTGTGGAGAGGGCCCCAGCCTTCAGTGAGGAGGAGAACCAGGCCCTGCTGTACGGGCTCCTGCCGCAGTACACCAGGCTCTATGGGAAACCAGGGGAGCAGGTGAGTGTGCTGTCCACTGCTTTTCTAATTGTGCTACTGGTCTGACCAGCAGCAGCATTAGTGTGTACACCAGTGGCTTGGTTGCCCACTGACTACTGCTCTTGCCACAAATGGGGCACCCACATGTACTGCACAGTTGCAGTGCAGTGCAAGGTGTATTGTCACTAGGTCCCCTTCCCAGGCCATGTCTCAAAGCTGTGAGTGCTGGACACCGGTCCCTCAACCATAGTTGCACCACCTGTGTACCTCATTAGCCTTGCTGATGCCCACATGTGTGACTGCCTGTGTGTTGCACTAATATGTTGCCAGTGTAGTAATGTCCTCTGCACTTTGTCATCCTCACAGGTTGCTGCCCAGAAGAAGCATGATATCTGGAGGAGCATCGTCCGGGCGGTGAGATCTGTGGGGGTCTACAGGCGCAGGATCCGCAACTGCCAAAAGAGGTGGCAGGACCTTCGGGGCTGGACCCGGAGGATCGCACGGGTCCAGCTGAAGCTGTCGCCTCCACGCAGGAGGGCGGACACCGGACCCTGACCCCCACATGCTCCGGATCCTGGCGGTGGTCTTCCCGGACCTGGATGGGCAGCTGAAGGCCAGACAGCAGCAAGGAGGGGGTGAGTACATGACTGCACTGTGTGCTGTGTCTGACATGCTATGTGCCCCCTCTGGCCTGGTAACACCTCAACAGTACATTGTTCAGTTAGTCCAGGACCCATGTCCCTCTCTGGTGACTTGCCCCCTTCTCATCTGTTTGCCAGGTGTTGCTGTTTCTGTCTGGGCATAGTGTCACGTGGGAACTGTGCCCTTACATGTGAAGGTGCATGGGATGTGGGCCAGCATTGCTTCAGGGGACTCAGTGTTGTGCTTCAAGGGTGGGACCATTGTACAGTACATGCCAGGGTCCTGGTATTTATCTGCATGTACTCCTGTCATGTGGCCAATTGACAGCTCGGGCTCACCACATGTGCCTGGGGCATTCGGCACACACCCATGCTGCTGGTTGGGTAAACTGTTGGGGCCTCTGGAGCATGTACCTCAAGTGTGTCACATATGCACAGCCACCTGCCTACTGTCCATGGCTATCACCTGTTCCACGTGGAGCAGGACAGTCATGGCTAGTCCAGGGCATGCTACAGTCTGTACTCCCACTCCCGTGTCTCGGTTGGCACTTTGTGCCAGGTGAACAGTTCCCTCAGGTGTCTGCCCCTGTGTCATTGTGCTGTGGCACCGTTGTCAGGCCCACTGGTGTGTACATGGGTTTGGGGTCAGCATGCAATCTGAGATGTGCCCATGTGAGACAATACCTCTGTGACATGTATGGATGTGATGACTTGACCGTGCACAATGGTGCCTGCAACCGGGTAGTTCCAGCAGCTGGGTGTCATTCACAGCAGCGTGCGAGTTGCTCAGCTTCAGAGTGCCCTGTCCCATGTCTCTCATGCGTCCAATGGATCTGGGGTGGGCACATCAGAATCCAGACGCTGTTGTTACTGTGGATGGTAATGTGTAGTTGTCAGCTACAGAGTTTGCAGGCCCCATGTCTTGGGAATGTGACACAGTGGTGACAGTTGTTGTAGGGCTGCCCTGCCCCCTGTGACTGGAGACTGTGATGTATGATCTCACAGGCATGGCTGAGCCATGGGACTACACTACCTAGGGGTGATCCAGCAGGAGTGTGTCATGTGCAACATGCACTCCATTGTGCCAAGGTATGCAGGACTTGCGGGGATCAGGATGTCTGGTGCATGTACTCAGCCCCAGCCTCTCAGATGCAACACTGGCCATCCCTATGTCCAGGCAAATGTACAGGTCCATTGTCAGCAGATGTGATGTGTGCATGTTGACAGACCACTAGGTATTTTCAGGTCTTGTCAAGTGATGGGTAGGTGGTGCATGTGTCTGCAGTGGGGTGTAGGGATCCTACATGTGCAAGACAGATGGGTGCAAGGGCAGGAGGGATGTGAATGCCATGCTCGACTCTCAGACTAACCATTGGCCTATGCAAATCTGTGTGAGCACTCCTAGCAAAGTTCAACTGATTGATGCCCGCACTTGGCCACTGATGTGCTGTACTTTCTGTGGTGTGTGTGGTCAGTGCAGATGACTAATGTGTTTTCATTCTATTTTCCCTGTGCAGATACAGACACGGACACAGAGGGAGACCGCTCCATGGACCAGGGGGAGCCAGAGAGCCAGACTGGGTCGGAATTTGAGGAGTCGGAGGGACCCAGTGGCACGGAGGGCGAGGGGAGTGAGTCTGTGGGCTCCTCGGCAAACACCACCGCAGCTGAGGACCACAGCAGCAGTGACGGGGACTTCCTTGTGGAGACGGGTGGCAGCAGCCACCATCCAACAGCTGTTGAGGTTGTCCCCGCCCCCTCCATCACTGCCCTCCCCATGGCTCCCACATCTAAGGTCCGTGGAGGCGCCCGTGTTCATGGGCATGTCTCCTTCCAGTCAGGCACCGCACCCCCTACCCCTGTGTCCCCTGCAGCCCTGAGTGAGGAGTCTGTCGACCTGCTGCGGCAGATCCATGTGGGGCAGTCATCCATGCTGCGTGGCTTCCATGTGCACACGGGTCTGTTGAACCAGCTGGTGTCGTACATGGAGGGCATGTCATCAACCATGTCTGCCCTACAGAGGACCAGTCAGGGCATGGCCTCCTCACTGACGGCAGCAGTGTCCCTCCTCCAGCAGTCCCTCCCCCCTCCTGCCCCTGCCCCATCCCCTACTCCCAGCACCCTACCTGTTCAACTCACACACACACCTGCACCATCATTGCACACAACAGACCCAGGCACTACACACACCCCCAAGCCAAAGTCTAAACATGCACGCACGCATACTCAGGGGACTGATAATACACTCACCGGGGATGGGTCAGACACACACACACATGCATCCACAGGCACTCCGCAGTCCTCCGATGCCTCACCCTCCACAGCCCCTTCCACGGTCCCTTCCACTGCCTCAACTGCATCCCCAGCTGCAAAGAGGCTCTTCCTGGTCGACCTCGGACTCTTCCCCACTGATCCATCCACACCAGCACACAAGGGGAAGAGGGGGTCCGGCCACACAGAGGGGGGTGTCCCTCGCCCCCAGACACCCTCCCCCAGGCGCAGGCAGGCTGAGACACCACGCCGCAGGTCCCCCCGCACACGGAAGAGCAAGACCCCACCACTGGCCCAACACTCCACCAGACAGTCTCCACCCGCCATCCCCGAGGCTCCCACTCCACAGGTCCCACCACCACACCCTGCCTGAGGTTCACCCACCCACCGCTACCGCATCCCCAAGATGCTCAGGCCTTCCCCACCTGCCTCTTGCTCTTCCAGCACCCCACACCCCACTCAGCCTGTGTGTGGCACTGCTGTGGAGGGCGTGCCCTCCCCCTCCGTCCTGCCCACATCACCAGATCCACTTCCTGCTCCCCTGGGGATGGGCACTGCAGTGGAGTCTCTGCCCTCCCGGTCTGACTTGGGCACTGCAGTGGGTTCCGTGTCCACTCCCTCTGACCTGCCCACTGCAGTTGTGCCGGCACCCACTGCTCCTGACTTGTGCCCCCCAGTTGTGCCGGCACCCACTGATCCTGACTTGTGCCCCCCAGTTGTGCCGGCACCCACTGATCCTGACTTGTCGTGCCGGCACCCACCCTGTCAGACTCCTCCGCTGCAGCTGCCGCTCCTGCACCCACCAGCCCTTCCCTGCCTGTTTCTGTAGACCCATGATCCTGTACCTGCGGTGCCTGGCTGGCCTCTATGTATGCCCCTCCCAGGGGTATGTCCCTTTCCGTTGGCAGTGCAGGCATGCCAAATGTGGCATTTGGACACTTGTCCCTGTTGGGTCTGTTTATGGACTGGCCATAGGCCTTCATGTTTTTCTTCTTGATTCTCCATTTCACAAATAACTCGGCTGAATAAAAGCTCCTTTTTGTTCACTAGTGGTTTTGCTTCAGATGTACATGATGTTGTTGATACTTGACATGCCCTTGCTCCAGTGATGGTGTATTCCATGGCTGGGAAATGTAGTGTCACTGTGCTGGAGACCATGTGGCCCATGGGGGTATGTCCTGTTGGGGTGTGTATCCATGTCATCCTTTGCAGAAATCCGACGGGGTCATGATTATGGTCTTTGGAAATGTGTTATCTATCTTTTGTTAGCAATGTCTCATCAGTGTCTTACACACATGCACACCTGTTGGCCTTAGCATGGTTCAATTAGGCCCATTTCACTGACTGTGTGGCCATCTCCAATGGACATGCAAGTGTATGCATCTATGTGGATGGACTCATCTGTGTCCTCAGTGCTACTTCATCTACATGTGTGTTGACTCTGTGCAGTTGACTCAGGGGACCCTCCGTGCCCAGGCTGCTGTTACCAGGGCCACCAATGTGTGGTATATGTTAGCTGTGTGACAAAGTATACTGCTGACATGCTGGTGGCCTGCATGGACAACATATGGCACAGCTTTCCTTCCACAGGAGTGGAGTCCCCTCATGTCACTGTGCTGATGGGGGTTGAGACCCCATTGGCACAGTGCTCTACATATGCTGCATGTGTGGTCCCCACACTCACCTTCATGTCACTGTGCTGATGGGGGTTGAGACCCCATTGGCACAGTGCTCTATATATGCTGCATGTGTGCTCCCCACACTTACCTTCATGTCACTGTGCTGATGGGGGTTGAGACCCCATTGGCACAGTGCTCTATATATGCTGCATGTGTGATCCCCACACTCACCTTCATGTCACTGTGCTGATGGGGGTTGAGACCCCATTGGCACAGTGCTCTATATATGCTGCATGTGTGCTCCCCACACTTACCTTCATGTCACTGTGCTGATGGGGGTTGAGACCCCATTGGCACAGTGCTCTAAATATGCTGCATGTGTGATCCCCACACTTACCTTCATGTCACTGTGCTGATGGGGGTTGAGACCCCATTGGCACAGTGCTCTACATATGCTGCATGTGTGATCCCCACACTTACCTTCATGTCACTGTGCTGATGGGGGTTGAGACCCCATTAGCACAGTGCTCTACATATGCTGCTGTTTAGTACCACACAGTTTCCTTTTGTACACTCAAGTGATGGGTGTTGAGGACATTACTGCAGTGCTCATGTGAGGCTTGGCTTGTGTTAGCCACACTATGGTATTGCAGACACGTGTTGTGAGTTACATTGTGTGTACATGGTCATGTTCACTGTGGTGGGTATTGTACACAGACTACATGTTGTGGTCATGAGGTTGTTGTGGATATCCTTTGGTTTGTAGTCCTTATGTTGGGGTATGGGGTATGTGTTACACATCACCCATCCTATGTGTGTGGGCATTGGTAGTGGTACTCACACAGTTCACTATTGGTGGTGGTGACAGGCAAGAGGCCCCCTATGGGTGGGGGTGTGAGTAGTCCCAGCCAAGAGGCCCCCTATGGGTGGGGGTGTGAGTGGTGACAGGCAAGAGGCCCCCTATGGGTGGGGGTGTGAGTGGTGACAGGCAAGAGGCCCCCTATGGGTGGGGGTGTGAGTAGTCCCAGCAAAGAGGCCCCCTATGGGTGGGGGTGTGAGTAGTCCCAGCCAAGAGGCCCACTATGGGTGGGGGTGGGAGTGGTGACAGGCAAGAGGCCCCCTATAGGTGGGGGTGTGAGTAGTCCCAGCCAAGAGGCCCCCTATGGGTGGGGGTGTGAGTAGTCCCAGCAAAGAGGCCCCCTATGGGTGGGGGTGGAAGTGGTGGCAGGAAAGGGGCCCCTATGGGTGGGGGTGTGAGTAGTCCCAGCAAAGAGGCCCCTATGGGTGGGGGTGTGAGTAGTCCCAGCCAAGAGGCCCACTATGGGTGGGGGTGGGAGTGGTGACAGGCAAGAGGCCCCCTATAGGTGGGGGTGTGAGTAGTCCCAGCCAAGAGGCCCCCTATGGGTGGGGGTGTGAGTGGTGACAGGCAAGAGGCCCCCTATGGGTGGGGGTGTGAGTAGTCCCAGCCAAGAGGCCCCCTATGGGTGGGGGTGTGAGTGGTGACAGGCAAGAGGCCCCCTATGGGTGGGGGTGTGAGTAGTCCCAGCCAAGAGGCCCCCTATGGGTGGGGGTGGAAGTGGTGGCAGGCAAGGGGCCCCTATGGGTGGGGGTGTGAGTAGTCCCAGCAAAGAGGCCCCCTATGGGTGGGGGTGGTAGTGGTGACAGGCAAGAGGCCCCCTATGGGTGGGGGTGATGGGCAAGGGGGGCCTGGGTGTTTGTCACAGGTTTACTGGTACGTGTCGGCTGTTTGTTTGGGGGGTGTCTCTTACCGTCTCCATCGTTGGCGTCTGTTCCGGATCAGTCCATGGATGTAGAGGATCGGTATGGCCTGTGCGATGGGATTCATGTCGACACCGTCTCGTCTGCACTGGTCGTTGGTTCGTTTCGTCCCAGTTGCAGGCTTGTACGTCTCGTGTCCGGAGATCGTGTTGTGGCGCGAATCGTTCCTTTCATGCAGCTTTTCCGGATGCTGTGACGTGCCGTATGTGTCGACTCGCTCGGCGCATAGGAAGTGCGCATCGTACTTGTCCGGCCGGAAACAGCTCTGACCTAGCCCCCGTGCGAGTCGATTCTGCGTTTACGGGACCGGGTCGTAGGGTGAATTGAGTGTTTATTTGGCGAGTTCGTGTCGGTCGAGTTTTCAGCACATGCACGCATCCTACTTGATCGGCAGGACTGACCGGCTCCCGGGACGGGTCGGTCGGGAGGTAAGCGTCCGGACGGCTCTTTTTGAGCTGTCCGACCCGAATCGGAATCGGCCCCTTAGTGGTGAAACCAGGTTTCTTTACTCCGACAAAATCACCAATCTTGAAATCATGACTTTTGGTATGCCATTTGCAATCATACCATTTTTTTGTACTGACCTGTTTAGATTGTACTTTTTGTGCAATATCACTTAATATCTCATTGGAGAAAGACTTGTACTTGCACCTCTCTTTGAACCACCAAGGGCAAATTTTTGATGCAGGGTCTCGCCCCTTTAGTAGGCGAAAGGGACTAACTTCAGTTGTGGAGTGAGGTGTGATGCGATATAACCATAGTTTCTCCTTTAAGAGATTCCTCCAACTCCCTCCCATTTTGACCACCTCAGACACAAAACCTTTCAAAACTCTATTAAAACGCTCGATCAGAATGTAAGTTGCAAAGATGCAGATACATTAAAGGGGAAGGGGAAAGAGGAAATAAGACCAACATAAAGAATATGAATGTAATGAATGTAACATTCGCCTAATCGGAAGCAATAAATCAACCCAAGGGGTTCTCCTTCCATGGATATATCATTTTATGAGCATTTGAAACACCTGTGGTGGGCTCCAGCGACTGGCCTGTGCAGCAATAGTAGTATTGATGAATTGATGCTAAAGTAGCTCATTCAAAGCCTCAATAGTAGATGTTCACAATGTGTCGACCTCTTGAGTATGAAGGGGTACGTGAGGCGTATTAGAACCATCACCTGTTACCTGCATGCTACACGCACATCACCTGTTCCATTAACCCACTGAGCTTTGTCATTGGCTTTCCAATTCAACATAAGACCTATCAATGTTTTAACAAACGGTGGCAAAGCTAATGTTTCCCATCAATGACACACATTGCAGCATCACATTGTAATGACAAATACACATGCGCGCACACAGTCATATAAACACACAATCAAATAATTATCCCTATGGTCGTGCAAAAGGTTTGTTTGTGTGAAAGCACACGCCATTACCAACCAGATAATTCGCCCGGGAAGACAGCAGAAGCCCTGCGGGTTAAAATTAGTACAACAGCCTGCTAGCAAGGCCCGGACCAACTTTAGAGAAGAGCATGCGTTACTATCATTAACCTACCACAGCTTCCCCGACCCGCACGCCAATGAGCGGCGCCCATTTCCACAGCCAAACTTCTCAAATAGAGCTGTGTCCAGAACCCTCTCCTGGAGGTCAGACTGGGGGCTGGCCCTTTCTCCTGCTTGAGGAGTACAGTCCGCAGTGTGCGCACGTGCACAGTGCACCTGTGGCTCCTAACTGGTCTATAGGTTGTCAAGTGCATGGGGGTGCAAGGAAGACTGACCAGCCTCCGTCCTCGCACCCTCCTCACTCACAAGCACCGGTGGTACGCGTGGGTGGCCCCTCCATAGTATCTACCGGAGCATCCCACGCCTGCCCCTAGAAGCCTTTGTTTCACAGCACACGTGCGTTTCCAGTCATCTCCGGAACGCAACACCCCGGAACCGCCCTCACCAGTATTCGCACGAAATGCAAATCCGCTTACCACCCCCAGTTCCCTTTATGCCTCTGATGTACCCCCCACCACTGGTCGAATTATTTTTTTTTAAAAAGTCTGGCCATGACCCGGGGGAAGGGGTCCCGGGGCCGAAATTGGCCTCGGGAGGGGGGCCACGCAGCCCCCTTCCCGATTTAAAAAAATATATATATATAAAAAGGGGTCAGGCCCTGGGGGATGTGGTCCCCAGGGCCCCAAAAATGTAAAAGAAGGGGGGCCACACAGCCCCCCTTGCAAAAAAATATATTTAAAAAAAAGCCGGCATCTAGCCGGAGGCCACGCCCCCTTTCTCCTCCACTCTGCAAAGTGCCCCCTGGCGCGTTTTTAGTTGGGGAATTAATTCCCCTTGAATACTGAGGGTCCCTGGGGGCCAACTAGCCCACCAGGTACCTCCAGTATGCGCCACAGAGCTGCGTTGCAGAGAGGTGGTCCGAGGCCACGCACCTTTTCACATCACTCTGCAAACGCGCCTCTTGGCGCACTGCTGGTGGAGCGATGAGGTCCTCTTGTGTCCTAAGGACCTCAGGACACAAGTGGACTTCATCCCCCGAGCAGCAGTGCGCCAAGAGGCGCGTTTGCAGAGTGGTGTAAAAAGGGGGCGTGGCCTTGGACCACCTCTCTGCAATCTAGCTGTGTGGCGCTTACTGGAGGTACCTGGTGGGCTAGTTGGCCCCCAGGGACCCTCAGTATTGAAGGGGACTTAATCCCCCAATTTAGAACGCGCCAGGGGGTGCGTTTGCAGAGTGGCGGAGAAAGGGGGCGTGGCCTTTGTCCACCTCTCAGCAATCCCACTGTGTGGGGCTTATTGGAGGTAAGAGGTAGGCTAGTTGGCCCATAAAGGACCCCCAGCAGCGAAGGGGACTTCAATCCCCATCCAAGAGCGCACCAGGGAGCGCGTTTGTAGGGTGGTGGGCAAAGGGGGCGTGGCCTGCTACGAGTACTTACCAATGCTGCTGTGTGGGACTTACTGGAGGTAATAGGAGGGGTAGTTGGCCACCAAGGATGTCCTTGGGGGCCAACTACCCCTCTTGTTACCTCCAGTAAGTCCCACACAGTAGGATTGCTAAGACGTCTTTGGAGGCCATGCCCCCCTTTCTCCACCACTCTGCAAACGCACCTCCTGGCAGACTACGGGATGGAGATGAAGTCCAATTTACTCCTGAGGGAGTTTGGGGGCCAAGAAGCCCTCCTGGTACCTCCTGTAAGTCCTACGCAGCGGAATTCCTGAGCGCTGGTCGGAGGCCCAGCACCCTTTCTCCAACACTCTGCAAACGTGACTACTACTTAAAGAAGCATCTTTCTGCACCTATGACTTAAAGGTAGTTTTAATCCCCCTGCCCTATTATGTACTAGGGCCTTACAGAGGAGGTCATGCCAATCACAGGGGTACCCCAACCCATAGTGTACCTTAGTGTATGTAGGTGTTTTCACTGTATTCTAAGTGTCTTTTAGCATAGCACCTGCTCCGGGCCTGGTTAGTCAGAGTCAGTTACCACCAGTACTAGTCAGCAAAAAGTTGGGGGCCCAGGATGACTTTGCAACAAGGCCTCTTTCTGCACCTCTGTTGGTTCTTTCTGCATATCTCTTGCTTCTTTCTGCACCTTTCTTTGTCTTTCTGGACTTCTGTTGCCTCTTTCTGCATTTCTCTTGCTTATATTTGCGCCTTTCTTCCTCTTTCTGCACATGTCCTACCTCTGTAGGCATAGTTAGAAATTAGCATTTAAAAAACCTTTGAAATTCACTGAAAAAACCATAGGTTTCAGGGACGTTATAGTTAGAAATTAGCATTTAAAAAACCTTTGAAATTCACTGAAAAAACCATAGGTTTCAGGGACATTATAGTTAGAAATTAGCATTTAAAAAACCTTAGAAATTCACTGAAAAAACCACAGGTTTCAGGAACGTTATAGTTAACCCTGGGCGTAGTTTGCTACGCGAGTTACGGCTGTGTGTTTGTCTGCACTGTGCAATAATTGCCAAGAGCATCTTGCACAGGACAAGTTAAGATAAAATAAATATCTCTGTCTTTATATGCTAAAATGCATATAGTCATTTCACAAAAGTGAAAACGAAAAATTAACAAGCAGTGAGAGAGGTGATGATTTTGGGATCCTCCCTAACCTAGGGAGATAACCAAGCAGATGCACACAGCTACACACTACACAATTTGCGTAGCTACGTGTAGTTCAAAATGTTCTTCACGTAGCTACGAGTAGTGCTACTACGCAAACTACGCCCAGGGTTAGTAGCTACGTGTAGTTCAAAATGTACTTCGCGTAGCTACGTGTAGTGCTACTACGCAAACTACGCCCAGGGTTACCTGTAACACAGTAGAATGATTATCTACGTCAAAGGTTGCGGCAGCCGCCACAACGTCTAGACCATCAAGGTCTGGCACAAACATTTTAATGCCAAAGAGCATTTCATATGGGGTCCGCCCACCCAGAGATCTTCTAGGGAGATTATTGAGTGCACGTTGAACACCATACAAATGGGCCAGCCAGTTTCTGCCAGTACCTAAGACTCTAGCTGTCAAAGAGTGCTTTAAGTCACGGTTCATTCGCTCCACAATTGAATTGCCCTCAGGCCTGTATGGAGACGAAAACTGCACCAGCACCCCCATTGACTTCATTGCGTCCTTGTAAGCCTTAGAGGCGAACGCTGGACCTTGGTCCAAATGGAAGGTGCCACAGGCAAACATCCCGACAAAGACACGCAAATCCCTGATGACATTTCGAGCGACAGCACTGCGTTGTGGCCAAACCCAAAGGAATCTTTTGCACGAATCAACTGCAACTAAAATGTATTTATATGCAGTATCAGAAGAGAACGGACCGCAGTGATCAAGATATACACAGCCAAATGGTTGATTAGAAATACATAGCTGTGTTTGTGGTTGGCGTGACACCGTAGAAGGTTTGATTTGTTGACAGACATCACAAGAAAGCACATAATTACGGGTTTGTTTATATAAACCACACCACCAATAATGTTGCTGTAAAATCGAGACTGTCACAGACACCCTGGCATGTGCAGAAGCCATGCCCTCCTGTGCGGCTCTGATCAAAGCAAGTCTGCGGTCCATGTTGGGAATCAGCCGATCCCCAACAGATGGAATAGAAGCGTAAGGAACTTGTTCGGGAGATATATTTCGAAGGGAAACACTGAGGATAAGCAGCTCCCTCCCTTGTAGCAGCTACCACTGCCAGAATATCATCATCTATTTTAGCCATGGACCTTGTATCTGCTGCTATGGAACACGTGGCTACTGCAGATTAGGCCGCTTCATCAGTCAAAGAATTACCAAGAGCATGTGCTCCCACACGCTGATGGCCAAGAGTATGTATAACATGTGTGAGGGGCAGATGTTGTTTGAGGCCTGCCACTTGAACCCAAAGCATTTTATGCTAAATTGCGCTGCCTTTAGAATCTCTATAGTCATTTAGAGCCCAAAAGAATAAGTTGTCATTAAAAGACTGAACACAGTAGTAATAATCGCACACAATAAGAGTATTCACATTAGGATCAGCAAACTCGAGAGCAAGAATAAGAGCTCGCAGCTCCTCCAATTGTGCCGTACAGTCCCCAAGTGCTTGAGTATGTACTATGGAGGACTTAAACTCTCGGTCGACAATGGAGCCAGTCACAGTTGCGCAAGCCGCAGCGTGCTTGGAACCAGTGGCTGGTTGAGCCGAGCCATCGGTGTAAATGATACATTTGTATTCATGTAAAGCAAGCAAGGACAACGGAGCAGGATGAACATGTTCATACTGTAAAAACTGCTGTGTCTGAAGTGCAGGGTCAAAGATAAACGTGACATCAGATGATGTCAAAGACGTAGCCCATTGTATCCAACGGGGATGTAATGCTTTAGAGTTAAGTACACTTGCCTTAGTCACGGCCTCCAGAGCAGGGAAGGGCGTGACCATAAGAATGCATTTACCTTGCGCCAGTGAGCGTTCTTTCAGAATCGCCATTTGGACCACCGTTAAAAAAATTTCAACATTGGAAAAACGCATTTCAGCCGCAGTGTACAAATGCGATTTGTATGCAATAGGTACTGTGTCCCCCTCATTGAATGTCAAGTAAGTGAAACCCACCTTCCCTGGTATGATACACAGGTTCGTGGTGTTATCACGCATCAATAAGTAGTTAGTTGCAAGCATGTCAGATTGTAAAGACTGTAGGATAGAGGTATGTTCTGGAAGTCAGCTGGCAGAAGAATATGTCGGTTGTAACAACGCATAAAGTGGCTTGATACGCTGGGCATAATCGGGAATGTAAATCCTCCCGAAATTCAAAAATCCCAGCAAGGACTGAAGTTTCTTCAGTGTAGAAGGGGGTTGCAAATGTGCACATTTCTCCAGGAAGTGGGGGGCTAACCCCTTTCCTTCATTATTGAGCTCATAGCCCAAAAAGAGCACCGCCAAATGAGCGATATAAGACTTTGTAAAATTGAATTTATATCCATAGTCGGCGAACGCAGAAATTATGCGGTCGACTCGGACAAGATGCAGCATAAGCTCATCGTCCGTGAGATAGATATCATCTATGTACGAGAACGCATCTGGATCTATGTCGTGTAACAAAGACACAACACGTGCAGCAAATGCCCCGGGGCTTTTCTTATACCCCATAGGCAAGCGTGTAAATGTTTTCTGATTTCCGACGGCGGTGAATGCTGTCAAGTCACGGCTCCCAGGAGCCAAATTGTGACTGTAGAAACCATTCGAAATGTCCAGTGTAGTTTTGTATTTTTTACGAACAAGATTGTTCACCAGCGCAGAGCTGTGTATGTTTTGCACAGCAAAAGTGCGACAATGACTATTCAAATTTTGGTAATCCAACACAATGCGATATGAACCGTCAGGTTTTGATACCGTAAATAGAGGATTATTCATCCGTGATGTACATGACTCAATCACTCCCTGATACTTTAACTGTGTTAGAATGTCACAAGCGTGTGCCTTAGCTTCGCGTTTGATTGGATATTGTGGTTGGGGCTGTGGCGTAGATTGTAAACGTATCTCATGAGCCGGGGAATCAATATCCCAGCCCACTTGATTATGGTACACCGCCGGGGCAAGGGCCAATGCCCACTCAGCTGCTGAAGCCTTTGCATGCTCCTCAGGGACGTAACGCGAAAAACTCGGAAGTATCACGTCCTCCCCTCTAGAAGCGGCTAACACAAATGGTGGAGGCCAATCTGCCTCTGCCAACAAAATGTCGTACGAAGAGGTTAGATTTTCCCAGAAAACCGCCCTGATTGGATGTTGTACATCACCTTGAATTTGGAAAATAATTTCATACAGTCTATCCGGGGGGGCAACCCGGGTATCTGCTGTTTCCACAGTTATGAATGTATCAGTTGCTGTCGCCTCCAGACAGGGACGCAGTGCCTCCCGCACTATGGTAACTTCCGCTGCGCTGTCGAGCAGAGTCCCCACCCAAGTCCAGTCCAGGAGTCACACTCTCATCGTCTGAGGCATATCTTGCTGTTAAAGCAGCAACTTTTTTCTTCTGATACGGGGGTCTAAAACGAGGCAGTTCCTCTTGTTTGGCTTTTGTGTCAAACTGTCGAGGTTGATCTCGTCCCTGTTGACCAGTTGGACCTTTGCCACGATCCTGGCGTTCCCCTCCACCAACTTGAGGGTCCGATGCATCCTGTAAAGAACGAGGAGAGCACTGATCAGGGACTTGAAATCTATCAGGAGTCTTAATTTTCGCGCGGTCGCGCAAATCATAAGTACGCTCAGAAGACTCAGGTGTCGGTGATCCAGCATGCAAACCTTGCTTCTGCTGTTGCTGCCCCTGTTTTTTATTTTTCCAGTTCTTTTTAGGAAAGAACGGGCACCCGTCCTTATCAGGTTGGGTCTTTTGTGTTTGTGATTGCGACTGCATTTGAGTAAAAGGCTTACCTCCCAGACTATTGCGGCCAATAGTTTTATAAGCCTTTGAAATAATCCTTGGTAATTTGCGTGGCTTATCTGCATCTGCGACAGCCTCCAAGCGGTTAGCCACTTGTAAGCTCACAGCATCACCCTTAACATTAGCAAGGATCATATCAGCAACCACGTTGAACACCCCCACCAGTCTCATCCCTAATTCCAGAGCCGCTTCGGCTCCGTGTTCATCTTGAACACGTTTAATCACGGAAGGGAGGACGATCATGGAGGGAGTGCCAAAGCACTTTGAATATACCGCTGCAAACACCTTGCCCCAGGTGTTACAATCAGCTAATTCGGGAACTAAGTCTTTAGGCAAACTTATAGTTAAGATCCTGTGTTTCTCTACAGGAGTGGTATTCGGAAAAACAGCTTCGATTTGTCCAAATTTCTCAGCAAGCCAATAAGGTAACTCATCCCTATTCTGTGGACGCTTGCCCATTACAGAATTAACCATAAGCGGACTGATGGTTATACCGCCAGGTCCAGCCAGTTGAACAGCAACCCCAGGTAGTCCCACCGGATAGTTGCGCGGCATGAACTGTACGACAGCTCGATGCATGCGTATCAACGAAGTATGCAACACGCGAAGCTCA
The DNA here is from genome assembly GCA_963921515.1 of Calotriton arnoldi. Classification (NCBI taxonomy): domain Eukaryota; kingdom Metazoa; phylum Chordata; class Amphibia; order Caudata; family Salamandridae; genus Calotriton; species Calotriton arnoldi. The sequence continues at coordinate 217,794 of CAWUFW010007073.1, read as the reverse complement.
GCAAGCGTCTCAGTTGTAGTATAACGTGGGTGAGGGGTATACCCAGCCAAAACGGGCCACGTGGCCCCTTCTATTGATAAAGGGCCAAAACGGACCTGCGTTATTGGGTGAGGAAGAGCGCCATTAAACCAAATTTGGTGTTGCCAAGCCGTGAGCGGAATCTCAAGAGTTCTATACGGACTATATACCCGTGGAAGCGTAGTGGCAGTATACTCGTGAAACAAATTGTCTGCCCCATCGACTGCTGGAAAAGTAACCCAAGAATAAAACACCTCAAAGCGGAAAGCAGAATCCGCCTCAACTACAAAGACAACGTCAACACCTGCATCAGGCACTCCGTACTGATTTAAGTAAGCCCTGAGCAGTGCGCGGTTAGGAGGTGTAATGTCAACCGCCATAATGAATAAGAGAAGAACAACCTAAGCGTGGCAGCGCAACAAAGGGTTAAAAGAAACGAAAGACCTTTTAAAATTCAACCTTGAAAAACCTATAATATATCACAATATAGGAGGCTACACCGTCACAACTGTCTCCGGAAACAGGTTTGAGGGGATTGTGGACAAGCACAAGCACTACTCAAGAGTCTCGCAGATAAGAACCAGACCAAACATTGGCGGCGCCATGTTGCGGGGATTCTGCACCTACACAGAACTATGCACAGGAAAACAGGACCTCGGTGTATAGGGGTGTACCAACCTACCACCTTAGTGCCCAAAACCGACTAGCTATAGTGTCTCATTCGTTCTCCTCCAAAATACAGAAGCCACAAATGATTAGACTACCCAGAACACAACACTCCCGACTCACTCAGGAATCGCAGTGGCAAGACATACCCTTTCGCTCGCTCACTCGTACTTGTCCACAAATAAGAATTGGCAGAGTCACTGTAATAGTTCAAAATGTTTATTTTAACTATCGTGCTCTATAATACAGTATACGAGCCACTACCAGCAGCAAAATGCATAAACTCAGAACAATCAGCATTGTTACAATTCCATAGAGTACAAAGGAGGAAGTCATTTTATAAAGACAGTGGAAAAAGGACTATAAGGCCTAACCACCCTCCCCTTGACTGGAAGAAGTTTATTATAAAAGGAAGATCTCTGGGCTTTGTCAGCAGACCCCATACCTTAAAGCCTAGATGCAAGGTTTACATCATAGGAACGGCATAGCTCTTCTCCATGAAAGGGTTCTCTCCAAGTGTGTGTTAAAACAACATGCATCCCCGTAATATCAAAGCCCGAGTCTCCAGCATTGCAGCTGTGTTTAGCATGTTATGTCTAGGGGGCCAATTCCGATCTCGGCCGGTAGGGCTCCGAATCGGATCCGGCATTACCGGATCCGATTCGGAGCCCTGTTTCCCGACCGAGTCGGACGTGCGTCCGGGCGAGCGAGTGCGATGCAAGCGGACGCGAAATCGCCGACCGACTCGTTCGCGGGACCCAACCGCAGCGACCGACTCGCACGGACTCGACTTGCACCGCGCAATGGAGACGTTCCCCGGCCGGGTAAGTATGATGCGCGCCTCGAGCAGTCCGACCGACTTGCGCCGTCCGGCTCGAAAGAGCAGTCGGAGCCGCACTTTGGGGGTCCGTGTCGGACCCCCCGGTACACCTAGCCGCACAAGTCGCACACAGGGGGGACCCATGGTCCCCCCTACCTGTGCATGTACGGCGCGACCCGCTTCAACGCGTACCCGCTGCAGGGGGCACCCTTGTTCGCCTCGCACCCATTGAGTCAATGGGAGCCCACGTACGCGTTGTACGACCGGCTCCCATTGACTTCAATGGGAGTCCGACCGACTCGAGTCCGATAGCATGCGAACGCATCGTACTCGTTCGGTTGGACTGCTATGGTCCGATTCGGTCGGAAATCTCTCCGGGTCCGGCTCGGTCGGAGTGATTTCCGGCCCGAATCAGAATCGGCCCCTAAGTGCTAGGGACTGACCAGAAAAGAATAACAAGAAGCATTGTTTATCGACCTTGCACATCGTGTTCAGACTAAACTCCAGGAACTCAGCAGAGAACCCGAAAAGCAGACAGTTCACATGTGAAAGGCACAAACAGAGTCTTGTAAAAATAAAGTCATGTAGTAACGTGCGCAAAAGCAGCATCATAGCAGCAAAGCTCATGCTAACTTAGCAATGTCGACAATGACCGTAACGGCCATATAACAGGCCAAGCCAAAGATACTATACGCCGACTTGAGAGTATGGAGCAACTGCTCAAGACAGTAGCCATACAAAATTAAGACCTAGAGGCTCGGTCACAAAGAAACAACATTTGCATCCTTGGCCTGGCGGAATCCACAAACATTTGGCGCCATGAGCCATTTGTCGAAACGTTGCTTACTGAACTGTTCGGAGCAGACAAATTCTCCAAGACTTTCATTGTGGAAAGAACACACATATCCCTGGGCCCCCGCTCTCCCCCTGGTGCACCACTGCGGTCTATAACCGCCTGCCTGTTCAACTACAGGGACCGTGACACGGTCCTCTGCCTGGTCCGAGAAAATGCCCGGTACAATATCAAGGCTCTGTGTTCTCCTTCTACCCAGATCACATGGCCGCAGTTCAAGAAGCCAATCGTAAATTTGCAGATGCTAAGAGACAGCTCCGCACAATCGGTCTAAAGTACGCCATGCTATACCCGGCAAGGCTGAGGGTACTAGTGGACGACAAACTCAGTTTCTTTGATACTCCTACCGATGTGCTGGGCTTCTGTAAGCAACATCAAAGTAACGCCCGTAGAAGCCCTGCTCGCTCTTCTGGACACTTCTCTCCTGATCAGCAGCTGGCTGCGAGTGCTGAGCTCTTCACCTCGGAGTAATGATCACCTGAACCCCTGACTCCTGATGACTTTTACCTGACACTCCGTTGATTGTTCAAATGCCATGGACAGATGGTTACGGCATCTTCGAATGCCATTAATGTTTTTGTATATCTTTTCTACATTTTGCATAGTTTCAGAAATGGGCATCGAGCATTCGAGGCGTTCTCCGCCCCCTACGGATAAATCTGAATGGTTTATTGTTGGGATTGTTTTTTCTTTTTCTTTTTCCTTTCCTCCTTTCTTTTTTGCAGGGTGGGATATCGGGTATTCGCCGAGCCAATGAGCCCTGGTGTGGTTGGAGGGTGGGTATTGCTGCTTTGTCTCAGGGGTTCCTTTTTTGTGTGTATTTTTATTTTTTGGGTTCTTTATGTTTCCTATTGTTTCTCCCTTTTACATGTTTCCATCTCCACATGTACCACAACCACTGCTTTACACCGGAGATGAGCATGCAAACACCTTTTCTTATGACATAATTTCTGACACTACTGTGGAGGCCAAGTTGATTACTTGTAATGTACGGTGACTTAACAACCCCAGGAAATGCAAGCTCGTACTAGCTTACCTCAGGAGACACAACATTAAAATTGCATTCCTACAGGAAACTCATCTTCCACCACAAAATTCTCCCCCATTTGCTCCATCTTGGGGGTCTCATAGGTATTTTGTGGGCTACAGCACCTACTCCCGAGGAGTCTGCCTCCTTATTCACTGCACCCTCCCCTCCCCGCACATTAGCTTACGATATCCGATACACAAGGGAGATACCTCTTAGTGATAGGAACATTAATGGGCAAAATTGATGACCCCTCTTTCTTCTCTGAACTCCTTACTCTGCTTAATTGCCACGACTATGATGCGCTGTTCATCGGTGGTGATCTAAACCTGTGGCTCGACCCCAGACGTGACTCCTCTAACCCCATACAAAACACAAAACCACATGCTCAACGGGCACTACATAACTTAATACAGTCCCTGACCCTTCACGACATATGGCGCTCGTACCAGCCAGACATACCGGGATACACTTTCCACTCGGCACTGCATTCGACTTGGGTGTGAATAGATTATTGGTTTACTGAAGCACTAGGCTGTCAGTGGATTAATGGCATAGAAACTCTGCCCCGTACACTGTCGGATCACGCTCCAGTGTTTCTCCATTTAAAAATGTCACATTCCACCGGATGAAAAGGCAGATGGTCCTTCCCGGCCACGGCCTTACTGGACACGCTGTTCAAATCAGAAATACATGAGGCGATTAATGAATACTTAACTTTAAACGAAGGTTCTGTGCCTCAATATGCAACACTCTGGGACGCCTTTAAGGCTTAAATTCACAGTTTTGCATATCCAAAGAGGCCGGGGTACTGCGCTCGATACGTGGCAGTCTTACCCGGGTTGAGGCAGAACTGACACACCTAGACAACTCCCCTACTACACCTGACACTCTTACCAGGCGCAGCACACTCATATTTGAATTCAACGAGCATGTGGACAGAGAGGTCACCTTGCTGGGCAAATACCATGTGGCACGTAGGTATGGAGAAGGGGAACGCCCTGGCAAGACCCTTGCGCGACTAGTGCGACCCCCCCCTGGGGAACCGGACATATAGCGGCACTGCGAAGATCCGACGACTCCACAGCAACTGACAATGCTGATATAATGTCGGAACTAATAGTATACTACAGGTCTCTGTATGCAACTAAACTTCCCACAGGTTTCACACAGCATTTGGCGTACCTGGAGGAGGTCACAATGGTATGGTTAACCACAGGGCAGGCACAGTTCCTCAGTGAACCCTTCACAATTGAGGAGATTACTCGGGCACTAGAGGCCATAGGCGGGTCGAGGACCCCCGGCCTTGATGGCCTGTCAGGGATCTTTTACAAGGTGTTCAAACAAATATTAGCACCCCAGCTGCCCGAGGTATATGCGGAATCGCTTGAAAAAGTCATCCTCCCTCCCTCCATGAGAGAAGCAGTTATATCTCTCCTGTTAAAACCAGGCAAGGAACCCACTAACTGTACATCCTATCGCCCCATCTCCCTAATCAAATTTGACAATAATATATTAGCCAAGATGGTGTCCACCAGACTATCATTGCTACTGGATCAAATTCTCTCACCAGTACAATCAGGTTTCATTCCACATAGATCCACTGCCCTAAATCTCCGGACTGTATTTCCAGTGATAAATAGGATTTCGCTGTCGGTCCCGGCAGCAGTGGCCCTTCTCGATGCAGAGAAGGCATTTGACTCTCTAGAATGGCCATTTCTCGCCGCTACACTTCGCAAGCTTGGAATTCCAGCAAACTTTATTGCCCTGGTCGCTTTACTATATTCATCTCCTACAGCCAGACTACGAGTAAATGGTTCCCTCTCCCCTCCATTTCCGGTGTCCCGCTGCACCCGGCAGGGCTGCCTCCTATTTCCCCTCCTTTTCATAATAGCAATGGATCCCCTAGTCCGAAACTTATAGGAAAAACATATGTTCCGTGGCCTTCAGTTTAATTCAGGTCCCTTGCTGATGTCCATGTACGCAGACGACATCCTGCTCTTTATTAGACACCCCAGCACAAATTTACAGCCTCTTATAGACGAGATCTGCCGCTTCGGCAACATGTCTGGACTACGAATTAACTGGGACAAATCAGAACTTTTTCTGATCACGGATTCGACCAACCCGACAGGAGATGATCTTCCTCTTCGATGGGCGGGGGACACTACTAAATATTTAGGTATCACTCTACATAGGAATAAGGAGGAGGTTATTCGCCTTAACTATGGGCCAGTCATGGACCAGCTCACCTCACAGATTGAGTGATGGATCCAACTACCGATATCAATGGCTGGACGCATTGCCCTTATTAAGATGAACGTCCTTCCCCATTTTTTATATTTATTTGTCAACATACCAATACCGCTGACTAGGACCTTCTTCATGCAACTGTGGGGCCTACTTTTTTGGTTGGGCTGGGCGGGACGAAGGCTGCGGATAGCCTGGGGCACCCTATCACTCCCCTATGAACGGAGAGGATTTGCGGTTCCTGATCTGCACCTTTACTATTTGGTCGCACAAGCTAAATTTGCCTGACACTGGTTCTACCCAGATGCCCGTATACCATGCACCAAACCCGAACAAGACTTGGCGGCCCCCACCCCCTTAGGTGCATTATTTCCTTTGGGCATACCGCTCAATCCAAATGACCTACAACCCTTATCTACCACCTGCTGGGCGTGGCATAGACTCCGTCGATTACTGGGCACTGGCTCTCTATATTCACCCGACCTCCCACTGCCACAAAACCCGTTTTTACCGCTCACCTCTGAAGTGGTGGTTTAACGCACTCTCAACAAGCTGCAACTGCGTACCATTGGTTCTTCGTTTCCTGACGGGCATGCGATAACCATGGCAGACCTAGCCGTGTGGACCGAGATGTCCTATATGGATAAATTCATAGCAACTAGAATGCTCAGTGCTCTCCGCTCAGCCGCTTCTTCTTTCCCTTCCCCGCCTGAGGAGTTCACACCTCTCACGCTGCTTATAACGGAAAAAGATGGTTCTCATTTGGTCACAAAGCAATATCGGGTGTATATGGCTCTTAAGCAGGTGCAAGACAGGGGGTTGCAGCATCGCTTGGAGAAAGACCTGGGTCAACTGCTGACTGACAAGGAGTGGGCTTGCAGCCACAAACAAATTAAAAGGGTCTCCCCCAACCATAGGCACAACTAATTCACTTCAAATTCATACATCGGATCGACATCACTCCACGACAGCTGTCCAAATATGACCCTACCAAATCGTCAAGCTGCCCAAATGCCTTGCCCCTGATGCTTATTTTGCACACATGACATGGACATGCCCACCGATAGCTGCATACTGGACTGAAGTATTTCAAACGCTCACTGACATAAATTCCATACCGCTCTCCCCTTCCCCCAAGCTGGCCCTGCTGAGAATAATTAGCAATATTCAACTCTGCTACCGCAGGTTTGTCGCCATAGCGCTATTACTGGCCAAAAGAGAGCTTGCGCTGCACTGGGGCACCAGATAACACCCCAAAAAGGAAGCATGGCTCCGTAGCATGACTTATTGTGATATGCAGACCGACATATATGCTACACTTCAACCTCCAACTTCACGACCTAAAGATATCTGGCATATATATTGCCACTATTTACACCCGACACAGCGGGCCTCCACAGTCAGCTCGCCCCCACCCTCACCTAACCCAGATGGGCCTGTATACAGAATGCCTCAACACCCGTCCCTAGAACCTGCGCACTAGATTTCTACACGCCCTATTCTATTGGATAAGATATTCACTACCCCCATACTACCTACCTTCTCAATGTCCGCTCAGAAATAACGCAGCGCACCTCTATCGTACCCTCTGTATTCGATTGCACAGAAATATACATGTGGAACACCCCCCTTCCTCCCCAATTTCTCTCCCTCCCCCGTTTTCTTGATGTTAAATGTTGATGCATAACAATCCTTAAACCCTTCAACGGAAGTCGATATTGAATCTTTTTGCTCTGTTTGTCTGTGAAATTATTTTATAACATCAATAAATAAATAAATAAAAAAAGATCACAAAAAGGGACCCTAGGAGCTCATGTGGAAGTGTGTAAGATGGTGTAATGGATAATACCCATCGAAGTATGTATATTATGTCACTAACAAAAGGCAAAAATGCTTGAGACTAATTTTCTTGACTTTATTTTCTCACTTATTTCAACTTCACTCTGCCCCTCTGCCCCTCTGCACTCTGCCACTCTGCCACTCTGCCACTCTTCCACTCTTCCCCTCACTCTGAATCACCATCTGCTCATCCTATTGAAAAACACCTCTGCTCCTCCCCTTTGGGGAGTTGTAGCCCCTTGTGGTCTTGGTGTGTGGAGGGAACCAGTGGCGTCTAATGGAATTTGACACTGGTGGGGTGTAACTTTAAGTATAATGAATCAATGAATGCTAGCGAGCGAGTGAAAAAGCGAGCGAGCCTAATGGCAATAAGGAGATCCTGGGGGGTTCTTCCCCCAGAAATCTTTTCAAAATTGGTGTATTTTGATGCAATTTTCAGCACTATTTCTGTGATAAATGGACTAAAAATATAGTTCTTATAGGCATTCATAAAGGAAAACTCATTAAATATTTCATCAAATTTCTGGGTTGCCAAGCAGGTCTGACTTCCGAAGGGGACTAGGGTACTAGGCAAGACTGCTTTGGCTCTACCCTTTCCAATATAAAACACATAACTTAAGTTCATAAACGTCCACAAAAAAACACACTTGTAATTTTGTTCCTACCGGTAATGCAGGCTGGCCACTTCCTTTTCTGCATCAGCTATTCAACGTTGATTGCCCAGTAATCTTCATGTCAAATTAAATAGCTACAAGTATAAGAAATATCCATTCGAAACAAACATTTAATTTTTAGGAAGTCAGCAAAAGTTTTGTATTTATGATCAAGACAATTTTGCTAAAAATCAATGAAGTAAATATTGTTCTTAAAATAGTTTATACATCCAGTGACGGCTGGTGGATTTTGAAACTGGTATGGCATAAGCATAATGAATCAATGAATGCTAGTGAACTAGCGAAACGAGTGAGCCGGCGCAATAAGGAGAGTTCGGGGGGCCTCTCCCCCCTAGAATTTTATTTTAAATTGGTGTATTTTGGTTTACTTTTCAGCACTACTTCCATGATAAATGGACTAAAAATAAAGTTCATATAGGCATTCATAAAGGAAAACTCATAAAATATTTAATAGATTTTCTGGGTAGCACGTCTTACTTCGAAAGGAGCTGGGGCAGTTACTAGGCAAAACTGCTTTAGCTCTACCCTTTCCAATATAAAACACATAACATAGGTTCATAAACATGTACAAAGAAACACACTTGAAATTTTGTTCCCACCGGTAATGAAGGCTGGCCACGTCCTTTATTGCATCAGCTATTCAACGTTGATTGCCCGGTAATCTTCATGTCATATTAAATATCTACAAGTATAAGAAATATCCATTCAAAACAATCATTTAATTTTTGAGGAAATCAGCAAAAGCTTTGTATTTATGAGCAAGAAAATTTTACTTAAAAAACAAATGAAGTAAATATTGTACTTAAAATATTTTATACATCCAGTGACGGCTGGTGAAATTTCAAACTGGTACTGCGTAAGTATAATGTATCAATGAATGCTAGTGAGCGAGAGAAACGAGCGAACCCGACGCCAATAAGGGAGGTTCGGGGGCTTCTCTCACCGAAATGTTTTTAAAATTGTTGTATTATGGTGCAATTTTCAGCTCTACTTCTTTGATAAATGGACTAAAAATACAGTTCTTATAGGCATTCATAAAGGAAAACTCCAGTGACGGCTGGTGAAATTTCAAACTGGTACAGCGTAAGTATAATGTATCAATGAATGCTAGTGAGCGAGAGAAACGAGCGAACCCGACGCCAATAAGGGAGGTTCGGGGGGCTTCTCTCCCCGAGAATTTTTTAAAATGGTTATATTATGGTGCAGTTTTCAGAACTACTTCTTTGATAAATGGACTAAAAATACAGTTCTTATAGGCATTCATAAAGGATAACTCCAGTGACGGCTGGTGAAATTTCAAACTGGTACAGCGTAAGCATAATGTATCAATGAATGCTAGTGAGCGAGTGAAACGAGCGAACCCGACGCCAATAAGGGAGGTTCGGGGGCTTCTCTCACCGAAATGTTTTTAAAATTGTTGTATTATGGTGCAATTTTCAGCTCTACTTCTTTGATAAATGGACTAAAAATACAGTTCTTAAAGGCATTCATAAAGGAAAACTCATAAAATATTTTATAGATTTACTGTGTTGCCACGCAAGTCTGACTTCCAAAAGGGCTAGGGCAGTTACTAGGCAAGACTGCTTTGGCTCTACCCGTTCCAACATAAAACACATAACATAGGTTCATAAACGTTCACAAAGAAACACACTTGTAATTTTGTTCCTACCGGTAATGCGCGCTGGTCACTTTCTTTTCTGCATCAGCTATTCAACATTGATTGCCCAGTAATCCTCATGACATATTAAATAGCTACAAGTATAAGAAATATCCATTTGAAACAAACATTTAATTTTTAGGAAGTCAGCAAAAACGTTGTATTTATGAGCAAGGCAATTTTGCTAAATAAAAAAAAATGAAGTAAATATTGTACTTAAAATAGTTGGGTCCATCAGCACCTTAGAAAACCACTAAATAAAAATAAATTATGAAATTAGACTAATAGGCATTGCTTAAAATATAAGAAATATCCATTAAAAATCTTTAATTTATTTTAGAAAGAAACAACAAAAACTTTATATGTGTAAGCAGGCTAGGTATAATTGTTCAAAAATAAAACTGTATACTTAATTTTTAAATACTTTGCATGCCACTCTCAGGGCCTTGTGCCTGTCAGCACAGTAGAAAATGGTTAAATAAAAATAAATTATTAAAATAAATAAATGTACATTTTAAGAAATATCCCTTCAAAACCAATATGATATTTTAAACACAAACAATTTTTTCAATAATAATATTTAAATACTTTGCATGTCACTCTCAGGTTCTTGTGCCTCTCAGTACAATAGAAAATGGTTAAATAAAAATAAATTATGAAAATAAATAAATGTTGCACATTTTAGGAAATATCCCCTCAAAACCCATATGATATTTTCAAACACAAAAGAAACAAATATTTTAAATAATAATAAAATATGAAAACAAATATATATAAATTCACAGATACATAAGCACACATATATAAATACAAATCAACATTTAATGGAATAAGTAAGTTGCCAACAGTACTTCCTAATGTTACCAAACAAAACAAACCTAGCTATAAACAACTGAAACTATGATCCCACATCAGATTCATATTTTCTAATTATATAGAAAGTTTGCTCGTTGATCTTTAATATGAGCAAACCTTTCAATTGTTCTTTTGCTGAATTCTGTTTTTTCCTTTATTAGCTCTTTTCCCATTGATAGCATGGCCAAAGCATTAAGGGGTATATTCACAAGAACGTGTGCTAAACATCACCAAAAAATGTTAACGCAACTTAACACATCGCAGCCTATCGCGGGAAAATAACCCTGTGTTAACGTGGAATTCACAACACGGCGGTACCATGCGATAGTCCGCCGAAAACGCGGCCAATGTCTGCGATACAACCACCTCGACGGAGATAAAAACACAAACCACAACACAAAAAAACATGCATGAGCCCATTCGTGATGAGGAAAGCAGCGATAAGCACCGCCAGGCCCGCGGCAGGCGGGAATAAGCACAACAAAAGCCTGAAAAAGAAAGACAAACCAAACAGAAAACAACAGCGAAGCACAATGGAGGCAACCAGAGCCAGTACACAACCCCACAAGCCCCATTGGCAAAAAAACATTGTACATGGCAGGCCATCGTGGACAAGGTGAATGCAGCAGGAGAGCGGAGGAGGACAATGGAAGAAAACCAGAACAGCCGGAATGATGCGAAACGCACAAACAAGCATAAACACGCCAACAACCAGAAGGCAGCAATGCACACCGGAGGTGGGAGTCCAGCGCCACATAAGGAGCTGGATGACATGGAGGAAATGGTGTCCACCACATCAGTCTGGAGATGGTGGCAGGACTCGGGGACCGGAAACTGCCCAAAATCAACAGACACAACAGCAACAGGGCGAGGAACGACCAGGTACTGGGGGGACGGGGGAGATGGGCACAATGGCACACATGCACAATGAAGCACAGCACAACTGCAGACAAACCATGCCCAAGAGTAACAACATCAACCAAGAGCACAAGTCACACAACCGGGCAAAATCACACCACTGAACAAGCCCAGAAGTGAAAACCACACTGCCTGAAAGGGAGAAGGGTGAGCCAAATCAGAGCTGAAGGGACATCTCACACACAATGCAGCACACACACATAGGAAGCAGAGCACCCCAACATCGAACACAATGTGGCACAAACAGCAACATTTTCACACCCCAACACAGGAAACAAGTGCACCCGCTTGTGGCCGGTAAATGGCCATATGCATCTGGCAAAGCACGAAACAGGGACATGAGAATGCACAAGTACAAACCCACAGCCCTGATGGGGTAGCAATGCACGTATGGCAGGGAGCCAGATAGGCCGTGACACACACATTGGCATACAAATCAAGACACAACTCAGTTGGAGACAAGTGAAAGTGCGGAAACTTTATCAACAAGTGCGTGTCAGTACGGCCAAGAGAAGTGCCATGACATGCAGACCAATGCAGCAGCATGTCTGAATGAGGAACGTTTGAAAGCGCACATGTCCACCCCGGGGGAGTCCATCACCAACACAAGGCAGTGCCAACCCGCGTTGGTTGTTCGCGCATGGATCAGGAGTCCAGGCCAATGCAGCCATGTCCACTGTCGTCTTGGGACATGTGACCAGATCCCCAACATGCAACCAGGCGTCAGGACACGTGCAATGGGTCACATCGAGTTCAGGCTGCAGGTACCTTGTCACTCGTCCATGAACGCGAGTGCAGCAGCGTAGGCCAACATTTCCAATGAGAGATCGTTGTCCACCACATCTGACATGTCGTCCACGTAATCCATCAGCTGTCCCAGACAGATGTGCTGACTCCAACCCCTGGCCCCAATTTGCACCAAAGCCCAATCGGGGAGCGGCTCAATGTGGTCACTGCACACGACGACTTGTGCAATCTCCCAGCTCCACTTGCCAGCATGCATGCCAAACATCCAGGCATGCCATAAACAGGCATCACAGTGACACTCCTGGTCGTGGGCCAACAGGGGGTGCACACACATGTCAAAATCCAGGTCAGCTACCGTTACGTTGGAGAGGCAGACATCCATGGTCCACTCGAATATGCACGAGCGACAATGCAACAGAGGCTGAACGCAGGTGATGTTCGCAAGGCGGAAGCTCAGCCGGTAACTGACCCGCAGCACTGCCAACGGCAGTGCCCCCAGTAAATGCAGCAGACGTGTACGGTACAGGTCCACGTGACTGGAGTTGGGCATGTGTCCGGGATGGTCTGCCATTGCGTCAGTGGCTCTGCTTGAAGCGGCACTGGCTTGCCCTGCGCCAGTCCTGTGGATGAAATGGCACAGCTCGGAGCAATGAGCAGTGTCTGTGTGCAACGGGTGCAGGCCTGGGGTGGGGTGGGAGTACGTGTGAAGGCCATTTCACGCACGCTAACTTCGACCAAGGACTTCTGCGTGTGGGATGTGTACACGTTGGTCTCACTTCGGGCAGTGCGTAGTGTGGGAGTCGCAAGCAAATGCTATCGTATCTGTCAGGGGGTGCTGGCCACATGCAAGTCCCAGCTCGGAGCTGCAGATGTGCTACCGCCTAATAGTACAGACAAAGGACCTTTCATCCCTACAGTAACTTTACCATCTGCGTGCATACAGGAGATGTACAGAGGCCTGTCGTGGGTGTTGTGGGATGTCTGCGACCCTGGGAATCATGGATGATATGCCCAGCACGTGGCACATGAGTGGGCTCACTGTGTGTTACGTTGCCTCACAGCTGCTCCTCCCTCCCACGAGCCCCCACACTTGTGTGCGCTGCGCAGTTGTATCACGTGCACTCCTACGGCACACCATTGTAATGCCTGTCCGCGCATGTCCAGCGGAATGCCAACAACACGTGAAGATGGCCTTTGAGGGTGTGCGGCCATGTGAGTGAAGGCCAATGGACCGGACAGGGCGTACACAGGTGTACAGTCCATGGCTGGCTGTGATCGCACTGCGATTGAGGCTAGGCAACTGACTTATGCAGCCTCAGGACTGATACACATGACACTTGGCATGCATGTGCCAAGAGCCCAAGTGATCTTGCACTCCTACATTTCCCCATACGTGTGGGCCCGCCCTCCTGGTGTATGCTACATTGCAACATCGACTACTGTGGCCCTGGTGGCGACAACACCCCAAGAACAGAGACACACTTACTGCACTTCCTGCTCAAGGCCAGGCCAGAGCCACGCCCTGATCCCCCTGCTGAATCAGCACACCCCTGCGCTGACCTGACGGACGCCGGACCAGCACACGCCGCTTGCGCATGCAGGGGGGGGCGGGCGAAGCTACATGTCCAAGGTCTCAGCCAATGCAGAGGTGACATGGTATCGTCCGCTGAAGACAGCACACTGTGATTTTGCAGGGCTCGGGCCCATCATGCTGACATAATGACCACACGGACACACTTGCTTAGATGGTGGGAATGGCTACGGGCACATGCGCCTGGCCACTTTTATTAGCAGGCTCACATGTCTAGTGACACCTGTGTTGGATGTGTGTGGGGTGTGTGCACACCAGCCGTCATGGAGTGCCTGGTGCAGTCAAAAAACGTCAACAGTGTACATCGTTAAGGACACACCCATTCAACCATAAAGGCCCCATGGCTTGAGCTGCACAGAGTTAGTGGCCCCGGTTGCACAGCGTCCTGCACGGGCCTACCGCCACGGGCCGCTGACTTGCGGTGCACTGGGGCAGGGTCACGAGAGCAGAGCAGGTTTCTGTAGATGACAAAGGGGCTTGTCGCGGAGTGTCTCGGTGGACAGTGGAAGGTGTACCCCCAGGGCATGATGTAGAGGGCAGAACCACGCTGAAACAGTCACTATGGTGGAGATGAATGGAACAGACACATGTCGGACACCAAGTCCGGTCCAGCCAGATGATGATGCAGAAAACCCACAGGCCATGGACTCAGACGCCACCAAGGTCCAACCAGATAGTGCCCATGACTCATTGCGCACAGAGTTAGTGGCACCAGTGCTGTTAGGGGATGCCGCCGGCGATGAGGCGTGTCCAATGGTGTGGACTCCTCCACATCTTACCCAAGACACAGTTCCACATGTGTGGCCTACTGGACCGCAGTGTAGGCCCGAGGCAGCGGTCAGCACGGGCCATTCACCGAGTGTCGCCGGCTTAGGTTGGATGGTCCCACCGGCCTGCGTAGTTCAGGTTCAGTGGCATCACGGGACGCGGACTTGCGGTGAACAGGGTTGATGGCACCAGGTCAGTTGTTGATAGTGTTCGGTCACCTCCGTGACTCGGATCCGGCTTTTGTCCGGACTGAGCCGCATCTTCCTCTTACTCCTCTCCGTGCATTCACTGGTGTGGACTGGTGTGCCATTCATGAGTCGCGACTAAGTGCTGGATGTGGGACCTACTGGTCCGCAGGGTAGGCCTGAGCCCTCATCCACGTGTCGCCGGCTTGTGTTGAACAGGGTTAGTGGCACCACGTGTCGCCGGCTTGCGTTGAACAGGGTTAGTGGCACCATGTGTCGCCGGCTTGCGTTGAACAGGGTTAGTGGCACCACGTGTCGCCGGCTTGCGTTGAACAGGGTTAGTGGCACCACGTGTCGCCGGCTTACCGTTGAACAGGGTTAGTGGCACCACGTGTCGCCGGCTTGCGTTGAACAGGGTTAGTGGCACCACGTGTCGCAGGCCTGCGATGCAGAATTTTGCTTCACTGATCGGGGGGAGTATAGTGATGTAGACGCTGCCACAGACCTATGGCCACAGCCATTCAGAACTCACGACTCAGTTCAACATGTGCCCACAACTGGGCCGAAGAGTACGCCGGTGGAGTATGTCAATGAAAAACAAGTAATGTGGGCCAGCGCCGTGGAGGCCAGTGATGGTCTGTGGAGGCTGCAAAGGTCACGGGACTGGGGCTTGGAGCTTGCACCGGCACGTGGTGGGCCCTCTTTGACACACGCCGGTGTCGGCAGGTGAGTGGAGCCTCGTTGGTGCGCTGGGGCAGGCATGACGGGTCTGGGGACCAGCGGCCCGGGGTGCAGCAGGTGCACAGGGAAGCAGGCCTCGCCGTGCTCGGCGCCGGACTCGTGGCGGGCTGAGAGGCGCCGCCCAGGCAGACGCGTTGTCCATTCCGAATGAGAACCATGCCCAGTGCGACGGGCTTTTTGTTCACACCCCTACGCAGGCCTGGCGTACGCAGGGCCAACCCACTCCGCCCGTGCATGCAGGGGGGACGTAAAGTGCGACATTTCCGCATACTGCCCCACAGCCTGTGGGGACATGGTAGCGTCCACTGGCCACTACACTCCATGAACCAGCAGTTAATCTCCACATGGCCATTTCCGTGGTTTGCACACTGAAGTCTGTCCGGCACCTCCACGCCACACCTGGCATTGGGTAGGTTCACATTCCCTAGTCACTTGCCGCTCTCGCACATGCCTGCTCCATGCCTCTCCTCACATCCTGCTATTGTGTGTCTGTGGTGCCATGCCGTGGCTGGGTTGTGGGCATGGCAAGGCCAGGTTCCCAATGGAGTCGTGTTGTCGTGTCTAGTCGGTTGGCATGTTGTGTGGCATGTTGAATGTAGTTGTGCTGCGTGCCCATTGCCAGTGTCGTGAGTTGCATGACTGTGGGCTGGAGGTGTGTGGTGTGTTCATTTTGGACTTACCAACGAGCACTGCATTTCCATGGGTGCCATCCTCGGAGCGCTGGGTGGTGATGGACTGTCGGGAGATGTAGGAATCATGCACTCTGCCTGGGGAGTTGGCCACGACATTGTTGATGAGTCCCGGGCGGTCCACTATTGCCTGCACATTCATGGGATGCATGTGCTTTCTGTTGTGGTAGTTGTGTGCAGTGTCAGCAGGGGGCACGAGGGGTACATGTGTGCAGTTGATTGGCCTGACATGTGAGGGAATCCAGCTATGGCGTAGGGGCCTTGCTTGGTCTCCAGCTGCTCCTGCACAGTGTGGGTGAAGAGGAGGTGCTGGGGTACCAGGCTGATGATGGCATCCAGGACAGGTGTGATGACCTTGGACGGGGCTGGCTGTGTGACTCCTCTTACTCTGGCAGTTGTGGGTTGGATGGTACCAGAGGCCGACATGTGCAGCGCAGCTGGCAGCTTTGTCTGCGGAGGGATGTTGGTTGTCCGCCGGGTTGGTACCGTCAGCAGGTGGGGGATGTGGGTCAGGATGCGGGGGATGGTTGTCCTCTTGGGCCTGTAGTGGGCAATGTCATCCTCTGGCGTTGGGTCTGGGCGGCAGGTGCGTTTCAGGTGGGTCCGCTGTCTTTGTGTACGCTGCCTCTGTGGTGTTCCGGGGGGGGGCGGGACGGGTCCTGGGGGTGGTGGCGGGCCTGGGGTGGGTGGCGGTGGGTGTTGTGGCCCTCATGGGTCTCCGAGCTGCATGATCATTGTCTCCATGGCATCTGTGGGTCTTCAGATGTGGCTCTTGGCTGGACTCCCTTACATGCTGCAGGTAGTCGTCCTGCTTAACACCAGCAAAAGGCAGGCAGGCTACCGCGGCTTATCGCATGGTTTTGACTTGCATCGCAGATCTGGCAGTTCGTTGTGAAAGTGGTGTTGTGGTTTTTTCGTGAGTTTTTGCACGAGAACGCCTACTCTGCATCTCATTGGGGTTAGTTGGTGGTGTCCACCGTGGGGGTAAATTTTGGGGCAGTTATCGCGGGAATACTGGCGATGTCTGCAGTTTGGACCCGCTTGTGAATGGGGTGTTAAATCTATCAATGTAGATTATGGGTGGTGAGATGCACACCTGTGTACTCCATATGTATTCTGTACTCCATTTTAACCATACTCTATTACTTCCACACTCTGTAGGCGTGCAAGCTTGCTCCGCGCTCCGCCCAATTGCGCTGCAATATCAAACGAACACGAAGGAACCACAGCTGATCCCATTCAAGCTGCACAGCCACGTCCATCATGAATGAATCCAATCAATCAAATATATATTTAACTTTTCATTGTTCTTCATTTTACTCCATTACTTTTCACCATTTTTTCCTTTAGTTTTCTTCAATTCATTTTACTCATTCACTATTTTATTCACGGTTTTATATGAAAACACAGGAGAATTATATGTTTCCACATGCCACGATTTTATTTAAAATCACCCAATGCATTTCGGGATATTCCCTTCCTCAGGGGTATCTAGGATACAAAAATTAATAAACAACCATCAGCTTGGTTATAGTGCTTCTTATACAACATACAAGTTAAGACATCCATTTGACTCTGAGTTAATTAGACCATGAAACGCTACAGCATCAAGCCTCAGCTGTTCTTCTTATTACTGCACTCATCGTTTTCCATCACAAACCCTGTTCAACGCCCCTAACATCCAAACCATCATAAATCTTAAGTCCCAGACTCCAGTAATTCAAAAACACTTCTGGCCCCGAAATTACTCGTACAAACATGCTTTTATCACTGTTGCAATGAAGCCTTTCAGCGCGCTTACCGTGACATGTGCTGCTGCCTTTTTACAGGAGAAAGCATTCCTCAGTTTCAACTTTTAAATGGTTGGATGTTAGGGGCGTTGAACAGGGTTTGTGATGGAAAACGATGAGTGCAGTAATAAGAAGAACAGCTGAGGCTTGATGCTGTAGCGTTTCATGGTCTAATTAACTCAGAGTCAAATGGATGTCTTAACTTGTATGTTGTATAAGAAGCACTATAACCGAGCTGATGGTTGTTTATTAATTTTTGTATCCTAGATACCCCTGAGGAAGGAATATCCCGAAATGCATTGGGTGATTTTAAATAAAATCGTGGCATGTGGAAACATATAATTCTCCTGTGTTTTCATATAAAACCGTGAATAAAATAGTGAATGAGTAAAATGAATTGAAGAAAACTAAAGGAAAAAATGGTGAAAAGTAATGGAGTAAAATGAAGAACAATGAAAAGTTAAATATATATTTGATTGATTGGATTCATTCATGATGGACGTGGCTGTGCAGCTTGAATGGGATCAGCTGTGGTTCCTTCGTGTTCGTGTTAAATCTATCTCCACTTTGATGCGTTAAGGTGGAGATAACTCGGAGATAAGTCCTTGTGAATATGCCCCTAAGTCTAGCTCAAGTCATTTTGTTTTACCAACACGTTTTTACCCTCTTCAGTGTGGCGAAACATCGCTGAAACTCTGCTGTTGTCATGGGTGTAGCAATAACAACTCTTAATAGCTTTATGGTCTCAGAAAAAGACTTCTGTAAGTTGGTCTCACACAAAAAGTTAAATAAAGCCATTGCACCACCAGTAGCCTGACAGAAGTCACGCCTTTCATACAGGACTGAAAGTTCAGTACGCAATCTGGCTTTGTCTAGCATAGGATAGGCTTCTACCATTTCTGCGAGTGCCTTGGCTGGGAAAGATTTGGCATGTCTTTCAAAAAGGTCACTTTGCAATTGTGTTGCAATTACAAGATGCTTTGTGAATGGAAAGCGCTCTCTGGCATGGACCACAATAATGGCACAGACTTCTTTTGCTTCTTGGGTCAAGGTATTTATTTGTAATCTCCAGTTTACAAATTTAGATTACTTTGGCAGTGTAGAATCCAAACAGTCAATGGATGCCGTACTTTGGTGATGCTTGTCACAAAGTCTGTAGTAGCTTTCTGTACAAACAAGGTGTCAATGTCTCGCTTTGATTATATAAAATGTCTACGTGGGGCATTATACTATGAAAAAGAAACAGAAAGAGTATAAACTCCCTATCTTGTAATGTTCTTGTAAATCCCTTAGCTTCACATTTAGTATTGGACTCAAAATCACCACTGTTTGCAATGGTCGTCATTCATTCAAAAAGATCGTCTATGTATTCATAAATTATGTTCATTGTTTGAATATTGAAGTTCCAGAGAGTTTCAGACCATATTGGAAGTCTTTTTGAAACTATTTGTTCAAGAATATCAGTCCTTTTCGAGGAACATGCAAAAAATGCTGTTATACCACCAACTTCTGAAAAGAAAATGTTGGCTCTAGATATTTTGGAGGAAGCCTGTTCCATGATTAGGATAAGTTGGTGGGCATAGCAATGAATATAGAGTGTATTTGGGTACACATCCCAGATTTACTTTTGCACCCCACCAGTTGCACCACGCATGGCGCTGGCACCATCGTAGCTTTGAGCAATTACTTTTTCTTTAGCACATTGCTCAGGGAAAACAATGTTTAATCCATTAAGAATGACTAAGGCAATTGTTTCTGCAGATGAGTCTTTGAGATGTGTGAAACAAAGAAATCTTTCCTTGCAATTTCCATCAATGTATCAAAAGACCAGAACTTAAGTCTTCGTAGAGACATCAGTTGTATCGTCAGCTTGGATAGCCACATAATCGGTGCTTCTCAAATGCTGTATAATATATTATCTTATTACTACAAGCATACAGTCCAGCAATTCATTCTAAATAGTTTTAGAAAATGCCTTTAAACACTGTGGCAGCTTTTAAATGTGTTTCCATAGCACTGTCAATGCTGGAGACAAAATCAACTAGGCTCCTGAACATGCAGAGTTTAGAGACTCTTCAGTTTCATCATGGCCTTGTAGTGCCAAATTTAAAGGCACCACAAGAAGGAACACATTCAATCAGTTTTGATAAAATTAAGAGTGGGCGTAGCACCACTACACAGAAATCTGCGGAATTGAACAAAAATTCCATGAACTTCTCCGTTCTAGCTCATTCCTGTTAAAAAAACAAAAATATCACATACCCTTGATAAAACAACAAGTAACTCTATCCTTACATGCTAAAATGCATATAGTCATCTCACAAAAGTGAAAAAGAAACTGCAGCAAGCAGTGAGAGAGGTGATGATTTTGGTGTCCTCACTAACCTAGGGAGAGAACCAAGCAGATGCCTTGAACACAAAGAGCACATCATGCTGAACGATTGGTGGTGGTCCCATCCTCCTAGGACCACCCCAAGCACAGTTATGGGCAAAAATACAATCCCAACAAAAGGCCCTGCAAAGCATTATGGGACGAGATTCTAGAGTGCAGTGAATATTATAGTATCCAATATCAAAACATTCCTCAAGGGGCAGGCTGTCCAGGCTCAGCTGAGAGCTAATACTATAATATTCACTAAACTCTAGAATCTCGCCCCATAATGCTTTGCTGGGCCTTTGGTTGGCATTGTATTTTTGCCCATAATTCTGCTTGGGGTGGTCCTAGGAGGATGGGACCACCACCAATCGTTCAGCATGATATGCTCCTTGCGTTCAAGGCATCTGCTTGCCCTCCCCCTAAGATTGGGGTGACCACAAAATCATCACCTCTCTCATTGCCTAGTATTTTTCAAAGTTCATTTTTGTGAATTTTTATATATGCTTTTTAGTATGTGAAGGTAAAGTTGTTTTATCAAAGAGTTGTGGTGCAGTAGCTAACTCCGCTATGTTAATGCGTAGTTGCCAAATCTCCGCGAGTGGAGTTCGTTGCCCACTGTTAAATAAAATGTATCTGTGTATCTACTTCTGCATTATGTTTTCTTACTCTCACATGGTATGCTTCATTCAATTGCTGTACAATGTCTGATTTTCTAATAGAGATCATTTTTCAACATATTTGTGAGATGGGATTTACAGGAATCATGTTTTTTTAATTTTGTCTGCCAGATGCTTTAGGCCAGTAACTCCTGTTTTTGTCCAGATAACTTTTAGAAGTGCTATCAGTAAGCTATTCCATCCTATCATACCATGTTCTGCTAAACCGACGTGTGTAACCCTTCCCTATCTTTTGCAGACTGCTCAATTTTAATTTCGGGTTTAGCAACTCCTAACATTTTCACTTGCAGTTTATCTGCATTTGTCAAGCCCACAAATGGGTTTATGAGTAAACTGTCAACTTTATTTATTGTTTTCAGCAATAGATCAGATTGGAAATAGAAAACCTAGCCTGTTTATAAATATTCCCTAGGATGAAGACACAAAAACTATATTACGCAAAATACTAAATAAACACTAATATGAATTGTCATGCACACACAAGTAACAGCAATTAGTCATCCATCCTCATTCTGACAGGAATGCAACTGCAGCAGCACGTACAGCTTTCCCCCAAGTGGTATAGCCTTGTAACTATTTGCAGAATACCTCCCGGGAGCCTGTTAATAATTAAAATATGGTGTTAGCTTTGAGCCTAAGTGCCATTGCATGCACAACACCAGTTACAATTGAAAGGCTTGAGCATGTCAATTCAGCGATATGCCTAGACTCTAAAGGTGTATTCCAATCATGGGGTCCTTGAACTACTATTATAAGGATAAAATAACTATATGTTTGGAGTAAACCTAAAACAATGTACTTATAAATTTAGACTTGACTTTAGATGGCAAATAATACAAAAAATAATGAAAATGGTCTTAAAAAGCATAAGGCTCCCAATGAGCAATAAGAGTTCCAGGCAGATCTCTGATATATCCAGTACCCATCTGTACCAAGCACAGCAAATACATTTATATTTTTCCAATTAAGAGTTTATCATTGCAGTTAGACCATTTCTATATTTCTCCAAATTTTTGAACGGAGCTATTTTACAAACAAGACAGACTATTAAACCCTATAGACAGTGCTAGTCCTATCAGAGATCCTATTACTAAATAGGCAGCGGTCACACTGTCACAACACATTAGATAGATTGTACGAAGAAACCTTTGTGACAAGGGTATCGATTGCGCAAACATAACAGTATTCCCATGTAATTATTGAAAAACTAATATGGTGCTCCAAGGGGAAAGTGTAGCCACCTATACCCTTAAATGTGGAGTGGGCGAAGTCCACAACCAGAATAAGTCTGTACAGTCCCTGAGCAACACAACATTAAAACGTGGGTAAAAATAAGTGCCAAACTCCATGTTATTTGTGGTAGGAAGACCAGATCTAAGAAAAGATAGAGTTCAGGGACACCAATAAGTAATGGTCCCCCTAAAGTCGATACAGGTGCCCAGTGTTGTCATTTCCATGCCATTAGAGATTCAGTGTGATGAATTGTTAAATCCCGAGTACTTAGACATCAAAACAAGTGTCCAAGTATTGCTAGAGTGTACCCGTGCGTAAAACCACCCTTGGTCGTGCTTAGTCATTAGAAACAATTTATTTGAAGCATGACTAAGCACGACCAAGGGTGGGTTTACGCACAGGACACTCTAGCAATCCGGAAAACAACAATAGGCAAAGTGCCACCCCTTTGATATACGTGGGGCACTGTCTGAGAGCCAGATCCGGAATTATTTTTGTTTATGAACTTGCACTGACTGAAGAAAGTGTTTTACACTCAGTACAGCAGTTGACAAGAGAAAGGTGATTATATTTTTACATGCAGTGCCAAAATCTTATCGTGCCAAGTAAATAAATGGGGCAGGCTGCATGCTTTCCACAGTGCACTTGCTGCCAGTGTGCTCGCAGCTTAAATGCAGCTACTCATGCAGCCACAGGGTGGGCAAGGCCCAGGGGTGCTATAGTTTGAATGAATAATGCATTCTAGTGTGGTGATGTGGACACCAGCACTAGTCTGACCACTGAAGGGAGGTAATTGACATGACTGCAAATGTGGAAAGTGAACGCTCATCAAAATTCAAAAAGTGTTTTTTTTACATTTGAAAGCTTTGACATTAAAAAGTCACAGTATAGCAACGCACTGAGTCGACTTTATTAAACGTGATGGGGGAGGGGCTGACACCTACACCTGAATAGGGCTATGCCTGTCCTCACACAAAGACCTGCATAACCACCTGTCCTTATGAGGATCAAAGGCCTCTGTTGTTGTCTCTCCCACTTCATAGACACATTTTTGTACAAATACTGGACCTCTGACGCCCCCAAGTTAGTTCACTTTGGGGTCTGGAGGAGACTCTGCAACTACAAGGAACTACGCTGCCAGGAGGGACTTCCCCTTTGTCACTTGCTTTGCTGTGCTGGCCTACTGCCTGCTGATTGCTGGGCTGCCAGGAGCGACTGCCACTTTGCACTGGTGCTCTGTAGTGTTGGCCTGCTGCCTGCTACCTCTGCAGCGAGGGAGAACTGCCCTCTATATCCTACAAGTTCCTGAGAAACTCCAAGAGCTTGTTGGCTTGCCTCCTGTTATGGAAGACTCAGGGCCATAAAAGACTTCTGTGTACCCGGACCGAGCACTGCATGCAAACCAACATTTACTGCGGGGTATTTGCACATCTAATTGGGCCACCAGACACACTCCCACAGTCTAGCGCCTGCTGTGTTGGCGCCTGATCACCTTTTGCAACAAGTCTCACTCGAGATTGCCGATTTTGAAGATACCACAGCGCCGCCATGTAGCCTTTTCCCCTCAGTCAGCGTCGGGAGCACCGAGCAGCTTGGGGGCCTTCTTGTTGCCTAGCAACCACAATGAGCTGAATGCGCTCTCTACAGGCTCCCCGGGGCAGAAGAGTCACAAGACTGCGTGTACTGCGGCAGAACCCCAGCCCCACCTGCCTCTGTGCCTCTTACCAACACGGGCCACATGTGTGAGGCCCACAGACACCGCAGTATGGGGCCATAGACCTGCCTGTGCTGCCACGTCGACCCCATGTGCGAGGCTGCCGACAGCCAGAGCAGTGACTTTAAACCCCAGGTACTGTCCTGATGGCCCGTGAAGCCTGACTTCAACCCCCACTGCATCAGAGACACTTGAGAGGGGAAAGTACTCTGCTGCATTCCGTTCTCGTACTTTCTTAGACAGAGGCGGCCGGTGGGCTCATTTGAGGATTACTGTAACTCCCTTAAAGTGAATGCCCGCACCTTTCTTGAGCACTGTGATTCCCCATGAGAATGAGCTATTAACGTAATAACTGGCATTACTCTTGAAATACTGATTGGATTTTTGTCATTTTGGTCTGGTTTTAATTAGATAAAGATGGTCTATTTTTCTACAACTGGCATGGAGTCTTTTTGTGGTGTCTTTCACTGTGTAACTGTATTAAGTGTTCCACAAATACTTTAAACATTGCCTCTTTGATAAGCCTGCATGCTCTGAGCCAAGCTACCAGACGTTGAGCGCAGGTTATCTTACGTGTGTATCTGAATTAACCTGACTAGAGTGGTGGGTTCTGCCTGGCTTAAGTGTATACCCAACCCAACCAGAAGCCCCATTTCTAACAGGGAAACATTCAGCAGTGCCTACATGTTGCCTGCTTTCATTCCAAGAAGTAATTTGCAGGCGGGGAAGGGGCTTATCAGATTTTAGCTGGGCCCATAACACAGGCCGAAGTTAAGGGGCAATCAGACCTCCTTTTGTTCCAGTATTCAGACTGGGAGCTATGTGTGGCCTCACACCTAGATGCAAATGCCTTGACTGGGGCAAACGATTGCCCTCATCCTCCTGGACCTCTCAGCCGTCTTCAACACTGTCTCCCTCCACACCCTCTGCGCAATACTCCACGACACCGGCATCAGCGACAAAGCCCTGGAATGGATCCGCTCCTTTCTCACCGGCTGAACACAGAGAGTCAAACTTCCACCATTCAACTCAGAACCCACAGAGATCAGCTGCAGAGTGCCTCAGGGACCCTTGCTGAGCCCCACCCTCTTCAACATCTACATGGTCCCACTTGCAGCCATCGTCAGAAGGCACTGACTCAACATTGTCTCCTACGACACCCAGCTGATTTTCTCCCTCACAGACGAACCCACAGCCACCAAGAGCAACTTCCACAACCGGATGAATGCAGTCGCCACCTGGATGAAGGACAGCTGCCTCAAGCTTAATTCAGACAAGAACAAAGTCTTCATCTTCGGCTCCACCATCTCCGACTGGGACGACTTCTGATGGCCCGCAGCGCTCGGAACCCCACCTCACACCCACGGATCACGCACAAAACCTCAGCATCATCTTGGACTCCAGCTCTCAATGAACCACCAAATCAATGCCGTTTCATCCTGCTTCCACACGCTCCTCCTACTTCATAAGATCTTCAAGTGGATCCCCACCGAGTCCAGGAAAACCACCATCTATGTGCTCGTCAGCAGCAGACTCAACAACGGCAATACACTCTATGCCAGCACCACCCAGAAATAAAACCCCCAAATAAACTTCAGAACATCCAGAATGCCTCCACCAGAAGCATCGTGAACATCCCACGCCACAGCCACATCACCGGCCATCTGAGAGACCTTCACTGATTACCTATCAACAAAATAATTACCTTCAAGTTCCTCACGTATGCCTACAAAGCCCGCCACAACACCAGACCTGCATATCTCAACCACCACCTCTCCTTCTACACTCCCACCAGACATCTCCGCTCCGCCCAACTGGCCCTGGCTACCATCCTACGGATCTGCATAACCACTGCTGGAGGAAGATCCATCTCCTACCTCGCTGCGAAGACCTGAAACTCCTTGTCTCTGCACCTCATGCAATCACCATCGCTGCAGCAATTCAGGAAGGATCTCAAGACCTCGCTCTTCCATTGAACTGCAGGTCCACCCTCCCCCCCCCCCCTCCCCCTCTCCCCCTACTCAGCACCTTGAGACTAACCCTGGGCATAATACTTTGCTACGCTCACGAAGCATGCAAAGTTTGTGCTACTACGCACTACGCAAATTGCACGTAGCAGAGTGAATAATTGTACTAATAAACGTAGCGTAGCAGGAGTATAATAAACTCCTTCAAATGCTTTGATAAAGCAATTTTTTATGCTAAAAAGCATATAACCAATTCACAAAAATGAATGTTGACAATAAAATATCAAGCAATGAGAGAGGTGATGATTTTGGAGTCCCCCTAACCTAGGGGGAGGACCAAGCAGATGCCTTGAACACAAAAAGCATATCATGTGAACGATTCAATGGTGGTCCCTTCCTCCTAGGACCACCCCAAGCACAGTTATGGGCAAAATACAATCCCAACCAAAGGCCCTGCAAAGCATTATGGGACGAGATTAGCAGTGGGCAGTGAATATTATAGTGTCCAATATCAAAATAATTCTACAAAGAGCTGCAGTTCAACTAGTCGTCACTGGGTGTCGTCCCTCAAGAGTGAAATGCAAAAGTATTGAAAACCTTTCATGAAGCTTTTGCATTTGACTCGTGAGGGACGACACCCAGTGACGACTAGTTGAACTGCAGCTCTTTGTAGAATTATTTTGATATTGGACACTATAATATTCACTGCCCACTGCTAATCTCGTCCCATAATGCTTTGCAGGGCCTTTGGTTGGGATTGTATTTTTGCCCATAACTGTGCTTGGGGTGGTCCTAAGAGGATGGGACCACCACCTAATCATTCAATAAGATGTGCTTTTGTTTTCAAGACATCTGCTTGGTTCTCTCCCTAAGTTAGCGAGGATACCAAAATCATCACCTCTCTCACTGCTTTTTGTTTTCACTTTAGTGAAATGACTATATGCAATTTTAGCATATAAAGACAGAGATATTTATTTTATCTTAACTTGCACTGTACAAGTTTGCTTTTGGTAATTATTGTACAGTGCAGTGAGTCAAGCACACAGCTAGCACTACGCCCAGGCTTAATAATAATAACAAACTCCTTCAAATGCTTTGATAAAGCAATTTTTTATGCTAAAAAGCATATAACCAATTCACAAAAATGAATTTTGACATATCAAGCAATGAGAGAGGTGATGATTTTGGAGTCCCCCTAACCTAGGGGGAGGACCAAGCAGATGCCTTGAACACAAAAAGCATATCATGTGAACGATTCAATGGTGGTCCCTTCCTCCTAGGACCACCCCAAGCACAGTTATGGGCAAAAATACAATCCCAACCAAGGCCCTGCAAAGCATTATGGGACGAGATTAGCAGTGGGCAGTGAATATTATAGTGTCCAATATCAAAATAATTCTACAAAGAGTTGCAGTTCAACTAGTCGTCACTGGGTGTCGTCCCTCACGAGTCAAATGCAAAAGCTTCATGAAAGGTTTTCAATACTTTTGCATTTCACTCTTGAGGGACGACACCCAGTGACGACTCAGTTGAACTGCAGCTCTTTGTAGAATTATTTTGATATTGGACACTATAATATTCACTGCCCACTGCTAATCTCGTCCCATAATGCTTTGCAGGGCCTTTGGTTGGGATTGTATTTTTGCCCATAACTGTGCTTGGGGTGGTCCTAGGAGGAATCGTTCAATAAGATGTGCTTTTTGTTTTCAAGACATCTGCTTGGTTGTTGGTTCTCTCCCTAAGTTAGTGAGGATACCAAAATCATCACCTCTCTCACTGCTTGTTAACTTTTTGTTTTCACTTTAGTGAAATGACTATATGCATTTTTAGCATATAAAGACAGAGATATTTATTTTATCTTAACTTGCACTGTACAAGTTTGCTTTTGATAATTATTGTACAGTGCAGTCAAGCACACAGCTACGCACTACGCAATTTGCATAGCTACGTGTAGTTGAAGCTGTACTTCACGTAGCTACGTGAAGTGCTACTACGCAAACTACGCCCGGGCTTACTTGAGACCCTTGCAGGTGAGTAGTTGTGCTTTATAAAAATACTGATTAATTGATTGAATGCAATGGAGGGGAGAAAAAGGCTCATAGATTATCACTTCACAGTATTTAAGAGAAGCATGCTTTGACTTTGTTCAGACCCTGTATATAATAGATATGCATGCACTATAATAATGTCAGATGTGCTGTTTTGTTACAGTATTTACACAAATACCAATTTAAATACCACTATTTTGATTTTTTTATAGTGCTACTCATCCATATGTAGAGTGTTAGAGTGCTTTATATAACCCTGGGCATAGTAAAACTATGCGAAGTACACTTTGAACTACACGTAGCTACACAAACTGCACAGCTGTGTGTTTGTCTGCACTGTGCAATATTTACAAACAGCATCTTGCACAATGCAAATTAAGATGAAATAAGTATCTCTGTCTTTATATGCTTAAATGCATATAGTCATTTCACAAAAGTGAACATGTTAAATTAACAAGCAGTGAGAGAGGTGATGATTTTGGGATCCTCCCTAACCTAGGGAGAGAACCAAGCAGATGCCTTGAAAACAAAAAGCACATCTTGTTGAACGATTTGGTGGTGGTCCCATCCTCTTAGGACCACCCCAAGCACAGTTATTGGCAAAACTACAATCCCAACCAAAGGCCCTGCAAAGCATTATGGGACGAGATTAGCAGTGGGCAGTGAATATTATAGTATCCAATATCAAAATAATTCTACAAAGAGCTGCAGTTCAACTAGTCTTTACTAGATGTCCCTCACGAGTCAAATGCAAAAGCTTCATGAAAGGGTTTCAATGCTTTTGCATTTGACTTGTGAGGGACATCTAGTAACGACTAGTGGAACTGCAGCTTGATGTATTAATAATTTCAATGCTTTTGCATTTGACTTGTGAGGGACATCTAGTAATGACTAGTTGAACTGCAGCTCTTTGGAGAATTATTTTGATATTGAACACTATAATAGTCACTGCCCACTGCTAATCTTGTCCCATAATGCTTTGCAGGGCCTTTGGTTGGGATTGTATATTTGCCCATAACTGTGCTTGGGGTGGTCCTAGGAGGAAGGGACCACCACTGAATCGTTCAGCATGATATGCTCTTTGTGTTCAAGGCATCTGCTTGGTCCTCCCCCTAGGTTAGGGGGGACCCCAAAATCATCACCTCTCTCATTGCCTAATATTTTTATTCTTAAAGTTTATTTTTGTGAATTGGTTACATGCTTTTTAGCATGTAAAATTGCTTTATCAAAGCATTTGTAGATGTTGATAATTTTGCTGTTAGCTGTACTATGTGCAATGTGTGTAGTAGCCCAAACTACGCATGCTCCGTGAGCGTAGTGCTTTATATCACTTGTCAATCAATCCATCATGGTTTGTAAAGCGTGGCTACTCACCCGTGAGGGTTTCAAGGCGCTGGGGGGGTGGTGACTGCTGGTGAATGAATGAATGAGTGACCAACTTATAAAGCAGGAACAAATGCTCGAGGGCGTCAGGTGCTAAAGTGGTTCGACTGCCAGGAGGGCGGGAGCATCAATCCTCTACATGAAACAGTTACAAGACAAAGAGCCAGGTCTTCAAGGATTTCCGAAAAGGAAGGTGTGCCTCAAGACAAGAGATGGGTATGGGGAGAGTATTCCAGAGCTTGGAGGCCACCACAGCAAAAGCTCTTCCTCCCCATCTTGCCCTCTTAAACCTAGGAATAACCTGCCGATTTTTATCGGTAGAGCGCAGCTGTTTAGTGGGGACATAACGTTAGAAGAGCTGTTTAATTCCCTCTGGGCTCGAGTTGTGAAGCGCCTTATGAACAATGCATAGGGCCTTAAAAAAGAACCGTTTCTCAGCTGGGAGCCAATGCAATTTCCAAATAGCAGCAGTGATCGAGTGAAATTTCGGAAAACGCAAGACAAGTCTCGCTGCAGCATTCTGGACAAGCTGGAACTTATTAATGGATGCCTTACTGATGTCCAGGTAGAGTGCATTACAGTAATCCATCCTGGACAAAATCAAGGCCACAGCTGCTTGTTTAAGCGTGGAGAGAGAGAGAAATGGAAATATCTTCCTAATGGTCCTTATAACTCAGAAACAGGATGAGACAGTCTTATTGACCTGAAGATTAAAAGACAGCTTGTTATCAACTAGGACACCAAGATTCTTTGCTGGTCAGTCTGCGCTTAGGTGTTCAGTCAAAGAGCCAGGTCTTGAGGTCCTTCCTGAATTGGGTCAGTGACGGGGAATTTTCTGAGGTGGGTAGTCAGGGTGTTCCAGGTCTTGGCTGGGTTGGAGAAGGATCTTCCGCCGGTTCTTGTCTTGTGGATCTAAGGGACGGTAGCCAGAGCCAGCTGGGTGGAGCAGAGGTGTCTGGTGGAATGAGAGGCGGTGGTTCAGTTATGCTGGTCCTGATTTGTGGACGGCTTTGTAGATGTGAGTGAAGAGCTTGAAGGTGATTCTTTTGCTGACTGGGAGCCAGTGGAGTTCTCTGAGGTGTTCAGAGATGTGGCTGCGACGAGGGATGTCAAGGACCATTCTGGCTGTGGTGTTTTGAACGTTCTGAAGTTTCCTGAAGAGTTTCTGGGTGATGCCGGCGGAGAGTGCATTGCCATAGTTGAGTCTCCCGCTGATGAGTGCGTGGGTGTCTGTTTTTCTGGATTCATGGGGATCCATCGTAATGTCTTTCGAAACAGGTGCAGCGTGTGGAAGCACGATGAGGCAACAGCGTTGATCTGATGGTTCATTTTGAGCGAGGAGTCCAGTATGATGCTGCGGTTACGTGCGTGGTCTGCGAGGGTGGGCAGGGTTCCCAGTGTGGAGGGCCACCAGGAACTGTTCCATTCTGGGGGTGAGGGTCCTAGTATGAGGACTTCGGTCTTGTCCGAATTCAGTTTGAGGCAGCTGCTCTTCATTCAGGTGGTGACGGCCTTGTACACATTATATATTGACAATAAATCATGAGTGTGTAAAGCAATGTACAAGATGTGTTACAAAAGTTAGTGATGGTTACAAGGTGCAAAAGGCACATGTCGTTCATAGCTCACTGTCCTATATTAGAAGGATTACAATTTATGAACTGTAAATAACAAAATGATCTCTGTGCTAAAAACAGTAACCCACTTATCTAGCTACACTAAATAAAAATCCGTCATCTGCATATTACATGATCAGCTTTGCAGGAGACATATTAACCCTCAGTGCTACTTTGATTCAAAACTGGGATGGGGCTAGATAAAACAGAGATCTCTCAAGCAAATGCGCTGACCACCAGAGTTATTATTCACTGAAATATTCTGGGTGCACGAAGATCTCTACAACAGATGCCTTCACCCCATAAGATATAAATGCACACTTTGCAAACAATTTAGCAGAATAGATTTAATGCCACGTTTCTCCACGTTGCCAATTTATTTATGGACGAGCTCAAATGCACTCATGATACTCAACCTTCTAAACTTTTCAATATGCTTCAATAATTAAAAAGTAAAACATTTAATATTTTACACTTACCTTATCAGGGAGCTTCTGTTCTGTCCCAGTCAGTCCTGCAGCCGGTTGATGAGTCCAGGCCGGGGTTGGTGTGTTTCCTGTTGCTGTCGTGTCGTCTCAGCTACAGTTCACAGAAGAGCTGCAAGTGAAAGCTCTACTCTGTAAACTCAGCTGAAATGCTCTAAACAGAAATACACTTAGAAGAAGCATTCACACTGTATTCTGTTTACAGCATGGAGCATGTGACTCGACCTCACAGGGTCATGAGTTGAGTCTCATGACTCTGTGATGTCAGGTCCAATGTGATTGAAAGCATTTTTAATTTTTTTTTAATGTTACTACAGTAATCACAGCACAATACAAAGTGCAATGATTATTGTAATAATGTTGCAGGCAGTAAAAAAAAACATACTTTTCCCAACGCGTCACAGAGATGGATGGGGTCAGTTATGCTTTTTTATCCCACCCCATCCAGTGACGACTTGTGAAAGGGCGGGGTGAGGGATCGTCATTGCGCAGCTTTAGATACTGCAGCCTCGGGAGGTACAAGGCTTATACTGTACCTGCCTGAGGCTGCCTGGAAATATGACGCTGCCTGGCGTCATTTGTGGATGGGTTTAAAGGCCCCAAAAGGGCCAAAACAGTGACTACAGGGCTAGCACCATGTCAGCTGGGTTTACTAAACTTTATTGTGACACATGATATAGCGCATGTGTCACAAGAGATCTGCCTGACTGCCTGCCTGTCCTGCCTGACGCCGGGGTCTGACTCGGGCGTCACAGGCAGCCAGGCAGGCAGCAGGACTGGGGCAGGCTTCCGCATTTGTTTTAAAATGGTAAGTAACATTGCTACTGGTGTTACTTAGCATTTTAAAAGAAATGTGATATGCGGATGCCGTGCAGCGCGGTAATAGGGTGGGCTCAACCCGCGTGTCCATTGAAGGAAACCGCCGCTGGAGAGAACCCTATGAGAGAACCCTATGATGAAGCATGTCATCCTTGGGTGAGTAAGGGTTCTTGTCCTGATAGAAGTGTTCTCTTCCTTCAGACACTATTTCCTTTTCTTTTTCTTCCCTTTCTTTGCATAGAGACCAGACAAACTATTTGTGTGTTTTTGTACGTTTCTGGGTGGGCCTCTTTCTCCCATTGGACCCTTTGTGTTCATTCAATCAATAAAGCATTTCCAGCATTTTATAGACAACCTGTATGGGTTACCATCAGTCAAATCACATTGATGTTCAAATGCATCTACATAAATATTTGCCAGATTCCCTAAAATATGGGCGGAGCCTTCTCAGGCACCCCCGTAAGGATTACGATGTCCCTTTTGGTCTGCCTTTCTATGGCGTGTCCAACCGTCATAGAAAGGCAGACAGATATGGATTTTGGGGGCCCCTAGCAGGGCCCCCGTCGCTCCGCGACCTCCGCTAAGAATGTGTCATTTATATGTGTACATTGGACACATGTGCAGTCAAAATATACACACATGCATCAATAAATATGAAAAAACATTCACCTCCGTCAGGAAGACCGCCGCCGGCCCATCGGAAACTTCGTAATTTGGCGGGTGGGAGACCGCTGCTGTCTTCTTCTGACTTCGTCCGCAGCAGTTGGACTATCGGACCGCCAAAGTCGTAATCAGGCCCTAAGTGTAAAATATGCAGCAAACAACTACTTTGCTTCTGAAATAAAAAAATTAATTGTCTTAGCATATTACCAGTCACAGAAGTACCTAACCACTACAACCTGCTCATAGAATTCACTACTACCAATCCCATGAGCAAAAACGTAGTTCCCTAATGGACTATATTGAAGACACATGGGTTGGGAGTCTGTACCGTTCAGGTCATAGGTGACAACCTAAGTTTCAATACCTTGGTCAAATGTTAATGACAGTACCATGGCCCAACAAGGCAAAACAAACAAAGCAGTCGAAGGATGCCACAAAGACTTCCTAGGCACTTTAGGGAAAAGTCATCCTCCTCTATACTAATGCCTAGAAATCCTGAAAAAGAACAAAGCTAGCGACGGCTTAGAATTTAGCATTATTTAACCCAAATTAAACCAAAAATATCAAAACAGATCAACAAAATGTATGAAATGCTACAATGCAAAGTAAAAGTCTTTATAAAGAACAAAAGCCTCTACTACCAAGAAAGAATAGCAAGAACAATCCTATAAACCACCTGACAATCCAGCTAAAATTCACATGCAACATAAACCAAAAAAAATACATTTATTTATGAATTTTATTGAAATTATCTTTATTAACCAGTCTAACTTTAAATTTCAAATAAAAATATCCACAAATACTGGTGTAATAAAATAAATTCATATAAATTGATAACTAACACAGGAAACACAATAACACTACATGTTAAAAATTGACAGCAGCAAACATAATATAAAAAATACAATCAATACCCCCTTTATTTAAAATGACAGAATTATGAAAAAGTGCAAATATATCAAACATTTCCCACCCAAAATAAAAAAAATAAAAAATTAGTTATACAATTCTGTGGCTTAAGTTCATGATTCTTCTCCAATAAACCATAAACAAATTGACAAAAATAGAGAAAAATAACCCAAATTTAAAATGTAAAATTGAAATAATCAGAAAGTAAATTAAAGGAAATTTAAAAGTAATGTTGATTAAAAATATAACCAAAATCATTTCCTTTAAAAAAAATACACATCCAAAAATAAGTACGGCTTCCACTGTTACCACAAAACCTGTAAACAAATAACACACGCACCCTCACATAACATGCACCCCAAACATGACAAACAATATAAAATATATTTTAAAAAATACACTGATATCATAAAAATAATAATAAACAAAATTACACTCCACATCCGATACTAAGTCCTGCCTCACTCTACTGCATAACTACAAAACACAACCTAACACAAAAGTATACTATGATAATAAACCAATCAATCAAGGAATTGTGAAGCACCCGTGAGGGTCTCAAGGCACTGGGGGGAGGAGTGCAGCTCCGAGTCAGCCATAGAGCCAGGTCCTGAGGCTCTACCTGAAGGTGTGCAGAGTGGGGGAGCGTCTGAGGTTGATTGGGAGCTCGTTCCAGGCCTTTGTCGCGATGTAGGAGAAGGCTCTTCCACCTGCTCTGGTTCTTTGGATGAGCGGGGTTTCAGTGAGGTCGGCGGAGCAGAGGTTTCTCTTGGGTGCATGGAAGGAAACTCTTTCGTTGAGGTATTTGGGTCCGGTTTTGTGGAGGGATCTGTAGGCGTGGGTGAGTAGCTTGAAAGTTACTCTCTTCTCGACAGGGAGCCAGTGGAGGTCTAGCAGGTTTTGGGTGATGTGTTCATGCCGTGGGATGCCGAGGACGAGTCTGGCCGTGGTGTTCTGGATGGTCTGGAGTTTGCGTAGCAGGGATTTGTTGATTCCAGCGTAGAGGGTGTTTCCATAGTCCAGTTTCCTTGTTATGAGTGCATGGGTGACGGTCTTTCTGGATTCGGGGGGGATTCATTTGAAGGTCGTGCGAAGGATGCAGTGGGTGTTGAAGCAGGTGCAGGTGACAGTGATCTGGCGGGTCATGGTGAGGGAGGAGTCGAGTATGATGCCGAGGTTCCGGGCATGGTCTGTGGGGTGTTGCCGAGGGCGGTGGGGCACCAGGTGTTGTCCCAAGCTGAGGGGGTGGGTCCGAGGATGAGGACTTCTGTCTTCTCCGAGCTGAGCTTCAGACAGCTGCTGCTCATCCAGGATGCAACGTCGTTCATTCCTTCCTGGAAGCTGAGTCTGGTGGCTTTGGGTTCCTTCATGAGGGAGAGGATGAGCTGGGTGTCGTTGGAGTAGGATACTATGCTGAGTCCATGCTGTCTGACGATGGTGGCGAGGAGGGCCATGTAGATGTTGAAGAGCATGGGACTGAGCGATGATCCTTGGGGTACTCAGCAGTTGATCTCTGTGGGTTTGGAGAAGAAGGGCGGGAGTCTGATTCTTTGGGTTCTGCCGGCAAGGCACTGTATTCTAGACTAACTACCCCCTACCCACATCCCACTCCTCGGAAAAATTCCAAAACTTAACTTCTGGTCTTACAATGTGCGTAGACCAGTTGCAAAGAACCGGGACTGACAGAAACAAAAACCGCCTTCTAATGTTAATAGACTAAAAAATATAGAAAGCAGAAAAAAGCTGCTAAATGAAAATAAAATAAAAAAGATTATGTTGCAATAAAAATGAATGGGCACTTTACCAATCTTATTAAATATATAATATATGTTTTAGAAAATGTTTAAAAATGTGTAAACATATAATAAATACGAAAACATTATTGGTAACATATATATTAAATAGTAGTCCAAAATTCTTACAAATAACTAATAGTATTAATTAATATATAATAAAAAGTATATGTTGTTATAAAAATGTATATACCTTTGTTTTCAAATAAAAATGTCTTTGTTAAAAACAACTAATTTACAACATATATTAACATAAAAAATTCAGAGGTAAAATATACTGTACAGCAAAAAAAGTGAAAAAATGTTTTGACTATTGTTTGTAAATAAATTATATATTTTTATGTGTGGTAAATAATAAAAAATGTATAAATAGAGTATATGTTAAACTATAGAAGTGTATTATTAATATGTGCAAGCACAAAAAGACTATAAACCAATGAAATAACTGATCACAACCTACCTATTTATACAATCCCTCTTTACAATACATTATCTATTACATTACCCAATAACTTACCCACTTAAATATAAATCGTTTTGAGAACACATTGCCCATCAAAAGAGTAATATATACTATTCCTACACCAAAGTAAACTACAGTAGAGAAAGTTTATGGCAGGGGGGTGGAATTCCTATAGCCAATGCCCAGGACATATTGTTTGTGGTCAAGGGCATTAAGTGTTCATGTTTATTGGGACAAGTAGGCCCAACCCCCTGCAGCACAAACCCTTTGGCTACAAGATTACAGTATCACATTTTAGAGCAGGGAAAGGCATTGTCCGCATATGTGTGCCCATATGTTAATGCTGTTCGAACTTGTATTTATGGTTCAGTAATGCAAAGCCTTTATTATTAGGGTGAACGCTTTAAGGAAATATAAGTTCAGACTGAATTACCGACAGCGGTTCCAGTATAAAAATGTGTGCACATGTTTGTAAAGCTTTAACAATATGAGACTTCATATAATGATTCCAGGATGCTCTCTGATTAGATGCAGATATATGCAAAAACTTGAAAGCAGATTGATGATTCTTTTGCTTTCAAAATTAAATGTTCATTAAAAAATGCAACTAGGAAAAAAACGTTTTGCTTAACTACTGTGAAATTTTAGCTGTCAGTCCTTTGAAAAATCATTTAGTAAAATGTGTTGATGCATGCTAGTATTTCCAAAAATATTCATAATGGCAAATCAGTGTAATCAATTTCAACAAAATTATAGGAAACATGAAAATAAACAAGCATTTGCATAGCCAATAGGTAAGACATTGGTGGTCAGCCTTTTGCTTTTGTCAATGCGTGTCTTGTTTTGACATGTATTTTTGTGGGAGCTGCTGGGCCCTCATCATTAGAACAAACATGGGAAAAAGCAAAAATGTTTTTGTACTGTAAAAACACACATTGCCACAGTAGTTTCCAGCACTGAAAAAAACTACTTTGGTTGCCAATATGCTCCTTGTGAAAGAGCAGAATTCTGCTACTCACAGCAAAGTCAGCCAGTAGATAGAAAGGGATTGAATTTTAATAAAAAGAAAAGGTCTTAGTTAAGGCCAGACCTAAAGAGGGGTCTAATTCTTAAAGAAAGTCACAAAAGTGCACCCATGGTATGTCCTTGCATTAGTGCAGAATTATGGCTTTCATGAATTCACAAGAATTTACAGATGTAGGTCAACTTAATCCTAGAAATATCTGTGAACTGCATTTTATCATGAGCAAATGTGCATGTGTAGATTTGCTCATGCGAAAATCTGTTGAGCAGTAACATGTTCACTTTTCCACAAACCACTTTTCTTATCCCAACCCTGGAAAATGTTTTACTTCTTCCCTTGTTGGGAGGAAATTCCCAATCTTTCTCTGTATGGGAAAATATTAGAGAGGAGCTGATGCAAACCCATAAAAAATGCAAATTAGTAGGTTTGCTCAGACTCAGAAGGACATTCCAACCATGAGAAACTATTTCCCAGCAGTATGTAGATCTGTGGAAAGGTGGAAAAATAAGAGAATTTCTAGTATTCAAAGACTACTATGGTAGGATCTCTGGCATAATCAGAGAGGCTATTATCAGAGCTCCTGCATAATGAGATTGCTGTCGTAATTTGTCGTCACACTACATGGTACCAAAGGGACAAATGGATTTTGTTAAAGGACAAGTACATTTATGTAGCGACCTGTCCCATGGACAAGTAGATATTTTATTAAATTCCACACTCCTGTAATGGGATCATATTTACTATTCCGACTGGAATTAAAAGCATTTTAGGGAGCATTTTAGACATTGAAGCAGTCAGAGTTGCATTTTCCACTACAATCTAAACCACTTAGGAGAGTGTGACGGACAATGAAAAGGTCAAATTTAATATTCCCACGCCAATATAAACCACTTTGGGTAATGTGTTGGAGACAGAAAGGGTCACAATTGCTATACCGACTCCGATCTGAACCATTTTGAGGAAGCTGTTGAACACTGAAGGGGTCAGATGTACTATTCCCACTCAAATCTACACCATTTTGGAAAGTGTTGAACACTGACGAAATCAGAATTACTATTCCCACTCCAATGTAA
This sequence comes from Calotriton arnoldi, assembly GCA_963921515.1. Lineage (NCBI taxonomy): Eukaryota > Metazoa > Chordata > Amphibia > Caudata > Salamandridae > Calotriton > Calotriton arnoldi. The sequence continues at coordinate 179,462 of CAWUFW010007073.1, read as the reverse complement.
AACATTTTGAGGAAGGTATTAGAGTCTAGAGGGGTCAGATTTACTATTCCTGCTCCAATGTAAACCACTCTCGGAAGGCCAACTCGCCACATTCATCGAAGAGCACAACATCCTCGACTGCTCCCAATCCGGCTTCAGAAAAAACCACAGTACGGAAACCGCACTCCTCGCCACAACAGACGACATCCGCACCCTACTGGACAAAGGAGAAACAGTAGCCCTCATCCTCCTCGACCTCTCAGCGGCGTTCGACACAGTCTCTCACCGCACCCTAATACGCAGACTCCTCGACGCAGGGATCCAGGACAAGGCCCTCGAATGGATCCGCTCCTTCCTCTCCGGCAGAACACAGCGGGTCAGACTCCCCCCTTTCCTCTCAGACCCTACACCAACCACCTGCGGAGTCCCTCAGGGGTCCTCCCTCAGCCCTACGCTCTTCAACTTCTACATGGCTCCACTCGCCCCCATCGTCAGAACCTACGGACTCAACATTGTGTCATACGCAGACGACACCCAACTCATCCTCTCCCTATCCAACGAACCCAACACCGCCAGACACAACTTTCGAGAAGGCATGGAAGCCGTCGCCAAATGGATGAAAAACAGCTGCGTACAACTAAACACCAACAAGACAGAAGTACTCATCATGGGCCCAAACCCTGATGCCTGGAACGACACCTGGTGGCCCCCCGCCCTCGGAAACCCGCCCACCCCCACGGACCACGCACGCAACCTGGGAATCATCCTGGACTCCGAGCTCAAAATGGACCGCCAGATCAACTCCGTCTCGTCCTCCTGCATCCACACCTTCCGCCTCCTATGTAAGACCTTCAAATGGATCCCTCTCCAACACAGAAAGACCGTCACTCACGCCCTGGTCACCAGCAGACTCGACTACGGCAATGCACTCTACGCCGGAATAAACAAAAACCTCACCCGCAAGCTACAGAACATCCAGAACGCCACCACAAGACTGGTCCTCAACCTGCCAAGACACTGCCACATCTCCCAGCACCTGCGCACACTCCACTGGCTCCCCATCGAGGCCAGAGTCACCTTCAAGATGCTTACCCATGCACACAAGGCCCTCCACGACACCGGACCAGCATACCTGAACAGCCGACTCAATTTCCACGCACCCCAAAGGACCCTACGATCAGCCCAGCTCTCCTACGCCGTGGTCCCCCAACACCAGAAAGACCAGATCGGGAGTCCGCTCCTTCTCCTTCCTCGTGGCCAGAGCCTGGAACGCCCTTCCGCTCCACCTCCGACAGACAACATCGCTTCCCATTTTCGCAAGAAACCTCAAAACCTGGCTCTTCGACAGACCCCCTCCTTGATGGACTGGAACCTGCACCCCACCTACCCCCAGCGCCTTGAGACCCTTACGGGTGAGTAGTCGCGCTTAACAAACGCCTGATTGATTGATTGATTTTGGACACCGAAGAGGTCATACGTACTATCCCCACTGCAATATAAACCATTTTGAGGAAGATGTTGGTCACTGAAGGGCTCAAATTTACTGTACCCGCTCCAATCTAAACAATATTGGAGAAGGTATTGGACACTGAAGGAGGCATATTTACTAATCCCACACCAATCTAAACCACTTTGGGGATATATATATATATTCTTTTTATATATATTATCTACTGGCGGTCGCCAGTAGATAGTTATAGTTAGGACCTATTTTCCATAGGAAATCCGCAACATTCTATTTGAAATAACTCTTGCGTCGGTTGACGAATCTTCGCGAAATTTTCAAACTTTATGGCCCGCTCCGGTCCGCTCCTACCCTGAAAGTTTTGGGGTGATTCGTCAAGCGGGGGCCGAGAAAAAAGGGGGGTGCCAAAACGTGTTTTCCCCATTCATTTTCCCATAGGAAACTTTAGCCACGGCTACAGCCCGAACTGCTGAACGGAATTACACAAAATTTGGCAAAGAGGTAGTTCTTGGTTCAGAAAGAACCCTTTTTGTTAAATGGTGTAAATCTGTTCAGTAGTTGCTGAGAAAATCAAAAGTAAAAACACATATATATCTGGGCGGAGCCTAACCACACATGTCATCGTGAGATCTGATTGGCTGTCAGCACTTCATCCTGGAATTGCTGGCAGCCATCTTGGGACCAATATAAATGATAGTACCCCATTGAAATGCATTGTAGTGAATCGAAGATTTTGAGGATTACCAAAAGGAGAACTATAAAGGGTGATAACTAACCCTGGGCGCAGCTTGCGTAGTAGCACTTCACGTAGCTACGCGAAGTACAGTTTGAACTACACGTAGCTGTGTGCTTGACTGCACTGTACAATAATTGCCAAAGGCATCTTGCACAGTGCAAGTTAAGATAAAATAAATATCTCTGTCTTTATATGCTAAAAATGCATATAGTTATTTCACAAAAGTGAAAATGATAAATTGACAAGCAGTGAGAGAGGTGATGATTTTGGGACCCTCCCTAACCTAGGGAGAGAACCAAGCAGATGCCTTGAAAACAAAAAAGCACATCTTTTGAATGATTCGGTGCTGGTCCCATCCTCTTAGGACCACCCCAAGCACAGTTATTGGCAAAAATACAATCCCAACCAAAGGCCCTGCAAAGCATTATGGGACGAGATTAGCAGTGGGCAGTGAATATTATAGTATCCAATATCAAAATAATTCTACAAAGAGCTGCAGTTCCACTAGTCGTTACTAGATGTCCTCACGAGTCAAATGCAAAAGCTTCATGAAAGGGTTTTCAATGCTTTTGCATTTGACTCGTGAGGGACATCTAGTAACGACTAGTGGAATTGCAGCTTGATGTATTAATAATTTCAATGCTTTTGCATTTGACTCGTGAGGGACATCTAGTAACGACTAGTTGAACTGCAGCTCTTTGTAGAATTATTTTGATATTGGACACTATAATATTCACTGCCCACTGCTAATCTCGTCCCATAATGCTTTGCAGGGCCTTTGGTTGGGATTGTATTTTTGCCCATAACTGTGCTTGGGGTGGTCCTAGGAGGAAGGGACCACCACTGAATTGTTCACATGATATGCTTTTTGTGTTCAAGGTATCTGCTTGGTCCTCCCCTAGGTTAGGGGGACACCAAAATCATCACCTTCTCATTGCTTGATATTTTGTTGTTAAAGGTCACTTTTGTGAATTTGTTATATGCTATTTAGCATAGAAAATTGCTTTATCAAAGCATCTGAAGGTGTTTATTTTACTGTTGCTACGCTATGTCAATTAGCACAGTTTTTCACTCTGCTACGTGCAATTTGCGTAGTAGCACAAACTTTGCATGCTCCGTGAGCGTAGCAAACTATTATGCCCAGGGTTAGTGATAACAGACTTTAGTTACATTAGAATTCATTTGTTGATGGTACCATACTAATTTCAGGAATTGTGGTGTGTTCTAAGGTGATTTTACCCTGTGAAAAACCTTCTGCTGGGATATCATGAATCATGTTTGAGAGAAAACTATTTTCACATGCTTGTCCCATACAGTTTTGGAAGGTGCTCCAGAAGCTAAAATGAGAGCATATTTTCTGTAAATTCACATTATCTTTCTCAGTCATGTGAGAATGAAGTCTGACATTCTCAGTAAAACATGTACATCCAACAATGGCAGAGACTGTCAGTTGATTCCTTTGTGTTCTACTGCAGCTTCCCAGAGTGTTCTAAAGAACAACTAGAGTGCTAACAGCCTTACTTATGACAAAAGTATGGCACACCTGAAGCCATCTTGATTGGAATAAACTGGTAACACTTAAAACATTTAATTTAAAAAGGAACAAAATGAGGGGGTTCATTTTGCCATAGAAATTATGGTTAGTGCTGTAGAAAGAAAAATTAGGACATGTTTTAAGTGAGATCTCAAATATCTTCCTGTTATATTTCAACAGGAGCAGCCTGTCAGTTGATGCCTTTGTGTTCTACTGCAGCTTCCCAGAGTGTTCTAAAGAACAACTAGAGTGCTAACAGCCTTACTTATGACAAAAGTATGGCACACCTGAAGCCATCTTGATTGGAATAAACTGGTAACACTTAAAACATTTAATTTAAAAAGGAACAAAATGAGGGGGTTCATTTTGCCATAGAAATTATGGTTAGTGCTGCAAAAAGAAAATTTAGGGCATGTTTTAAGTGAGATCTCAAATCCTCTTCTATTTCATTAGAAAATTCTGACATGCAGACTGAAACAATCACTTTCAATACCAGCAGTAGACTTCCAGTTAACTCCTTGGTGAGCAGTAGCTTTACTACAGTGATCTAATGAACAACTAGAGTGCTAACATTCTGAATTTATGGCAAATGTGTGACACATCTGAATGCCTTCTTGATGGAATCAAAGTAAAAACTGAAAGCATTTCCTACTGAGGAGACTGTAGTAAATGAGGAAATTAGGAAACTTCATAACAAATAAGTCTCCCAAGATGGCCACCATAGAAAAAAGAGCCCAAATGTAGCACAAATATCACCCAGAGGTAGCCCACATATAGCCCAATGACAGAAGTGTGCAAAACACTTTTTATTTTTTGTTTTTTTGCAGTTTTATATAGTGCAGACTGGTCAGGTATTGGAGTGCTTTACATGAGCATTGGTTACATCACACAAGGACAAATTCATGTTGGTTGACCCCTACACTACCCAAACACCACTGCACTACCCTAAACCCTAAAACACTACCCCCAGCACGACCCCCTTCACTACCCAAACACAACTGCACTACCCAAAACTCAAAAACACTACCCCCAGCACGACCCCCTACACTACCCAAACACCACTGCACTACCCTAAACCCTAAATCTACCCCTACACTACACAAATACCACTGCACTACCCTAAACCCTAAAACACTAGAACCCAGCACGACCCCCTACAGTACACAAACACCACTGCACTACCCTAAACCCTAAAACACTACCCCCTACACTACACAAACACCATTGCACTACCCTAAACCCTAAAACACTACCCCCAGCATGACCCCCTACACTACACAAACACCACTGCACTACCCTAAACCCTAAAACACTACCCCAGCACGACCCCCTACACTACCCAAACACCACTGCACTACCCTAAACCCTAAAACACTACCCCAGCACGACTCCCTACACTACACAAACACCACTGGACTACCCTAAACCCTAAAACACTACCCCCAGCACGACTCCCTACACTACCTAAACACCACTGCACTACACTAAACCCTAAATCTACCCCCAGCATGACCTCCCACACTACACAAACACCACTGCACTACCCTAAACCCTAAAACACTACCCCCAGCACGACCCCCTACACTACCCAAACACCACTGCACTACCCTAAACCCTAAAACACTAACCCCAGCATGACCCCCTACACTACCCAAACACCACTGCACTACCCTATACCCTAAAACACGACCCCGTACACTACACAAACACAACTGCACTACCCTAAACCCTAAAACACTACCCACAGCATGACCCCCTACACTACACAAACACCACTGCACTACCCTAAAACACTACCCCCTACACTACACAAACACCACTGCCCTGCCCTAAACCATAAAACACAACCCCCAGCATGACCCCCTACACTACACAAACACCACTGCACTACCCTAAACCCCCCTACACTATACAAACACCACTGCATTACTCTAAACCCTAAAACACTACCCCCAGCATGACCCCCTCACAACACAAACACCACTGCACTACCCTAAACCCTAAATCGACCCCCAGCACGACCCCCTACACTACCCAAACACCACTGCCATACCCTAAACCCTATAACACTACCCCCAGCATGAACCCCTACACCACCCAAACACCACTGCACTACCTTAAAACACTACCCCCAGCACTACCCCCTACACTACACAAACACCACTGCACTACCCTAAACCCTAAAACACTACCCCAGCACTACCCCCTACACTACCCAAACACCACTGCACTAACATAAACCCTAAAACACTATCCCCAGCACAACCTCCTACACTACACAAACACCACTGCACTACCCTAAACCCTAAAACCCTACCCCCAGCATGACTCCCTACACTACCCAAACACCACTGCACTACCCTAAACCCTAAATCTACCCCCAGCACGACCCCCTACACTACCCAAACACCACTGCACTACCCTAAACCATAAAACACTGCCCCCAGCATGACCCCCTACACTACCCAAACACCACTGCACTACCCTAAACCCTAAAACACTACCCCCAGCACGACTCCCTACACTACACAAACACCACTGGACTACCCTAAACCCTAAAACACTACCCCCAGCACGACTCCCTACACTACCTAAACACCACTGCACTACACTAAACCCTAAATCTACCCCCAGCATGACCTCCCACACTACACAAACACCACTGCACTACCCTAAACCCTAAAACACTAACCCCAGCATGACCCCCTACACTACCCAAACACCACTGCACTACCCTATACCCTAAAACACGACCCCGTACACTACACAAACCCAACTGCACAACCCTAAACCCTAAAACACTACCCACAGCATGACCCCCTACACTACACAAACACCACTGCACTACCCTAAACCCTAAAACACTACCCCCTACACTACACAAACACCACTGCCCTGCCCTAAACCCTAAAACACAACCCCCAGCATGACCCCCTACACTACACAAACACCACTGCACTACCCTAAACCCCCTACACTATACAAACACCACTGCATTACTCTAAACCCTAAAACACTACCCCCAGCATGACCCCCTCACAACACAAACACCACTGCACTACCCTAAACCCTAAATCGACCCCCAGCACGACCCCCTACACTACCCAAACACCACTGCCATACCCTAAACCCTAAAACACTACCCCCAGCATGAACCCCTACACTACCCAAACACCACTGCACTACCTTAAAACACTACCCCCAGCACTACCCCCTATACTACACAAACACCACTGCACTACCCTAAACCCTAAAACACTACCCCAGCACTACCCCCTACACTACCCAAACACCACTGCACTAACATAAACCCTAAAACACTACCCCCAGCACAACCTCCTACACTACACAAACACCACTGCACTACCCTAAACCCTAAAACACTACCCCCAGCACGACTCCCTACACTACCCAAACACCACTGCACTACCCTAAACCCTAAATCTACCCCCAGCACGACCCCCTACACTACCCAAACACCACTGCACTACCCTAAACCATAAAACACTGCCCCCAGCATGACCCCCTACACTACACAAACACCACTGCACTACCCTAAACCCTAAAACACTACCACCAGCATGACCCCCTACACTACTCAAACACCACTGCACTACCCTAAACCCTAAAACACTAACCCAGCACGACCCCCTACACTACCCATACACCACTGCACTACCCTAAAGCCTAAAACACTACCCCCAGCACGACCCCCTACACTACTGCACTACCCTAAACCCTAAAACACTACCCCAGCACGACCCCCTACACTACCCAAACACCACTGCACTACCCTAAACCCTAAAACACTACCCCCAGCACGACCCCCTACACCACCCAAACACCACTGCACTACCCTAAACCCTAGAAAAGAAACCCCCACCCCATGCCCAATCCCCCTTACCTCTCACTCCTCGTGGTTCCTCTCTTCTCGTGGTTCCTGCTTCACGTCGTCTCTGAGGGGCGGTGCACGTCGTTGTGAGGAAATGGAACAGCCTCTGTTTTCTTACAACGACATGGATCTTCTACATGTTTTTTAGAACGCATGGTCATTTACCATACATACCTTTACAACAAAATTCGTTGTAAAGGCATGCGTGGTAAATGACCATGCGTTCTAAAAAAATGCGTAGTAATGACTTCGTGATGTACAACGCATGCGTGGTAATGCATGCGTTGTAATGGTATCGCAAAGTAAAAAAGTCGTTGTAACGGCTGATTACCGATCGAAGCTGGCCCCTGTCCTTCAGTGAGACGTTTATTTGATTAATTAGGAGGAAGGAATGTGTTTTTTTTCCCGAAAAGTGCATTCCCGGCTGTTGTATTGTGAAAGTGTCCGCGTGGCCTGGTTTCACTTCCGGTGAGAGAGTGGAAGAGTCTGTTTGGATCTAAAGGAGTTCTGTTGTTGGACGGGGCCGGCGCGACATGTCATCAGAAAACATAGCTAATGGAAAGCGTCCTCCCTGAAGTGTGGAGCAGTGCCATGAGAGGTCAACGAGTTTGAGTCCCACCGCAGTATGACCGTACCGCGTGACCCATGTGCCACCTCCAGGGTACGGGAGGCAGAAGCGGCATTGCAGGTCCTCTTGAAGACCGTTGCAGCACTAATTCTACATTTTGGTACTAGGGCATTTTAACTTCGTTGTTCCTGCCAGATACAAAGAGAAGATCCTGTGTTATTCAGTGCCCTTGTTACCTTTTTGTGGGTTGTGGTGCTTGTCACTTCGCTGCCCCGCCGGTGCACACGACTGGGCACCCCACCTCGTGTGCCATCTGCAGGGCCTCTGCCCTCGGATCACTGGTTTCGGTTTCTGGAGTGGCAACATAAACAGTTGCTCCCAAAGGACTAGCCTGAACACTTAGGTGAATATCCCCTGCACCAGCATTCCACGGAAATTCTTTCCTAGCTCTCCCACGTCAACGAGGACGTCATAATAGCACGGCTCCGCTCGCGACACCGTATGACGTCATCGGAGCCATAAGAGAACCTCGTCGGCGTCCTGACGTCAGTTCCACCCATTTTTTCCGTACCACCGAGGCAAACAGGGGACCGAGACATTTTCACATGTATACATAGTATAATAAATATATATATATTCACTGAAAAAACCATAGGTTTCAGGCACGTTATAGTTAGAAATTAGCATTTAAAAAACCTTAGAAATTCACTGAAAAAACCATAGGTTTCAGGCACGTTATAGTTAGAAATTAGCATTTAAAAAACCTTAGAAATTCACTGAAAAAACCATAGGTTTCAGGGGCGTTATAGTTAGTTGGACATTTCACTTGTACAAAACCATAGAAATTCCCCCATTATAGTTAGTTCAGCTAACTATAACTCGCGCCCGCAATGCACTGCTGATGACGTCACATATTACATCACTCATGACATGGTCAGTGACATCACTCATGACATCACTGATGACATCTCAAATGACATCACTGATGACATCACTGATGACATCATTCAGTGAATGTGTGTTTTTCTGAAAATTAAATATGTTTTATATATGTATATCTCAAGGTCGATGGAAGAATAAATGGGTATATAAGTGTCTAAATGGATAATTTTGTTTTGTAAAATTGATTGTATAACTGACTAAGTGTATCTTAGTGAATACATGGGTTAGTGAGTAATGTTTAAATATGAAAATATCTGTATCAGTCTCTCACTTTGTGTATAAGTGGCTGCATGGGTTGGTGAGTAGCTACATGAGTGCCTATATGGGTTATTAGTTGGTTTTTTGAGTATCAGTATGAGTGCCTGAGTGTCTGTATGGTTCGGTGGGGGTATTACTTAGTGCATAGATGCATGAATGAGTGACTCACTGTTTGTATGTATTGAAGACAGCATGTGTGCAGGACTGTATAGGTGGATGAGTATGTGTATGGGTGTGTTAGTGAGTGAATGACTGTCTCAATAGTGTCTTTATGAGTAACTACATATGTTTTAAACAAGTATATGTGAGTATTGGTGTATATAAGTGAGTATATGTGAGAGTGAGAGATTGGAAGAGTTCCTGTACAAATAAGTAGGTGTTTCTAAAAGTGATTGTTTAAGAGAGTAAGTATGTGTAAGTTTCTGTAGAAGTAAGTGTGGTAGTGTGTGTATAACTGTATATGCAAGTAAATGGATGTTTGATACTTTGTTTGCATGTGTGACTATGTGTGTGAGTAACTCTATGGATGAGTGGCGCTGTGTAACAGGATGTATAGGTGTATGAGTACATATGATGAGTGAGTACATGTATGAGTGACTGTATAGGGACTGTTGGTGAATGAGTGGATGTGTGTGTAGATCTTGGAATTACTGAATAGGTGTGTTGTAACTGGTATTGGTATGTCCATTGTTTTGAAAATGTTAGTTTGTATTTTTGAGTGTGTGTATCAAAGGTTATATTAGGGTGAGAGGAGGTCTGCCACTCTATCACAAGGATGATGTCATCAGTGATGTCATCAGTGATGTCATTTGAGATGTCATCAGTGATGTCATGAGTGATGTCACTGACCATGTCATGAGTGATGTAATATGTGACGTCATCAGCAGTGCATTGCGGGCGCGCGAGTTATAGTTAGCTGAACTAACTATAACGGGGGAATTTCTATGGTTTTGTACGAGTGAAATGTCCAACTAACTATAACGCCCCTGAAACCTATGGTTTTTTCAGTGAATATATATATATGTATATATATATACATATATATATATTCACTGAAAAAAACACAGGTTTCAGGGACGTTATAGTTAGAAATTAGCATTTAAAAAACCTTAGAAATTCACTGAAAAAACCACAGGTTTCAGGGACGTTATAGTGAGTTGGACATTTCACTCGTACAAAACCTGAGAAATTCAGCCGTTATAGTTAGTTCAGCTAACTATAACTCACGCCCCCGCAATGCACTGCTGATGACGTCACATATTACATCATTCATGACATGGTCAGTGACATCACTGATGACATCACTGATAACATCTCCAATGACATCACTGATGACATCATCCAGTGACTGTGTGTTTCTGTTGAAGCAGGGTCTATTTTATCATATAGTACCCAGAGGCCCATTCTGCCCACACCTGGGCCATCCTTGCCACGTCAGCCAGCATGAAACCCTTATATAGGCCCTGCCACCTCCATCCGTAGGCTTTGTTAAATTGACCAGAGTTCTGCACCCATTTTTCTGAACAGCAGGCTCTAAGCCTGTCTGACTAAAAATCCAGCCAGCTTCTCTCTGCGAGGCTCTTCTGCTCCAGACTGGATAGCCCCCACCCTACCCGTGTGCGCAAAGTTCACTGTCTCAAAGTTCACTGTCTCCCTCTCTATCCTGTCGATATATAGCACACCACATCCTGGGTCTGAACATGAGAACAGAGAAGTTCCCACCACAAGGACGTCAGACCAGGGTGATGGATGTGGCAACCAAGACATTGCTATATATTTTATTCCTTACATTACATATTTTCTGCTTGCCCTATGCAATTTACGACGAGCGCTTGGCTTGAGAACATAACCCTTGACCTAGTCTATGTTCCGCATTTAGTAGGATAAGCACGACACTTCTGATAAATGTGCAACACGTGATGTAGGTGACGTAGGTAGGACTGACGTTGCAATAAGCACTTCTGCTTCAGATCCCAGCCTTGAAGGGTATAAAAAGAGAGCCCACGGGGTTCTCGTCGGACTACCCCACCCGTCTGTTGGTAGATGGCAGGCGGGTGTGGGTGCTCCCCAAGAGCTCTTGTTTTTTTGTTTTTAAAATACAAGTTAACTTGACAATATATTTGCTGTATATGCTATGTATGCTATTTTGTCTCTAGATTGGTGAGAATTTAATACTTATATTATAATTGCAAGGCTGCTTTCTTTTAGGTTTAAACGTGAGTATTCTCAGCATTTTAGATCAAATGTGTGTTGCATTCTGAGAACGTTTTCCTTAATTTAAATTATGTTTTTCATAGTGCATTTATGAATGTGTCTTTTAGATTTGTATCCTGCACACATTATAATTGCATTTTCTGAAGTGTCTCTCTTCTAACGATTTCAATGCTTCCATGTAGAAATGCCTTCTGATTTATATGACTCTCTGTAAATGCGAGGTCACTATATTTGTATTTTGTATTTTTATGCCTTTTTCTTGAAGTTGCACCTTCTAAATAAATCTGTTAAAACTTTTGGCTTAGTTTCCATGGCTCACATATTTGTTTCCTTCATTTTTAGTAGGAGCGTTCCTGAGCACCCCGCCTCAAGTTAAGCTGCCCCTTTGCCCCTAAATCACTCCCTCGAACAGTTGGCGAAGGTGCCCCCTAGCCCCCCTAGCCCCCAAAACGCTCCCTCCAACACTGTCAAGTTTAAATATGTTTTATATATATATATAGGCCAAGCTGTATTGAAGAATGAGTGGGTATATAAGTGTCTGAATGGATGATTTAGTAGGTGCGTGACTGACTGTATAAGTGAGTGATTAAATGTGTCTTACTGAATACATGGGTTAGTGACTGATACAGACATTCACACCGTTTAGTTTGTCAGTTGGTGTGTAAGCGGTTGCATGGGTTGGTGAGTAGCTAAATGAGGGTCTATATGGGTTATTGATTGGTTGTCTGAGTATCTGTATGGGTGCCTGAGTGTCTGTGTGGGTGGGTGGGGGGTGTGACTCTGTACATAGATGTGTGAGTGGGTGATTCACTGGGTGTATGGGTTCAAGAGTGCACCTGTGAAGGGCTGTATGGGTGGGTGAGTGTATGTATGGGTGTGTTGGTGAGTGAATGGATGCCTCAGTGGTACATGTGTGAGTAACTGCATATGTGAAAGGCAGTATATGTGAGTGTTGGAGTATATAAATGACTATATGTGAGAGTGGCTGTATGGATGAGTGTGTGCTTGTATTAGTTATTGTATAAGAGTGTAAGTATGTGTTAGTATATGTTTGAATAAGTGAGGTGGAGTGTGTATAACTGTTTAGGTGAGTATATGGGAGTGTCATTGATTCTTTGCATGACTGACTAGGTGTGTGAGTAACTCTATGGATGAGTGGTGGTGTGTGAGTGTCTGTATAGATATGTGAGTGCATATGATAGTGCCGTATTGATGGTTGACTGCATGTATGAGTGACTGTATGGGTGAATGAGTAGATGTGTGTGTAGACCTAGGAATTAGTGAGTGGGTATGTACTAACTGGTATTGGTGTGTCTATGGTTTCGAAAGTGGGTGTATTAAAGGTTATATATTTGGGTATGAGGAGGTGCATCAGATTATCACGTGGATGATGTCATCAGTGATGTCATCAGTGATTTCATTTGAGATGTCATCAGTGATGTCACTGACCATGTCATGAATGATGTAATATGTGACGTCATCAGCAGTGCATTGCGGGGGCGCGAGTTATAGTTAGCTGAACTAACTATAACGGTCGAATTTCTCTGGTTTTGTACGAGTGAAATGTCCAACGAACTATAACGTCCCTGAAACCTGTGGTTTTTTCAGTGAATTTCTAAGGTTTTTTAAATGCTAATTTCTAACTATAACGTCCCTGAAACCTGTGTTTTTTTCAGAGAATTTCAAAGGTTTTTTAAATGCTAATTTCTAACTATGCCTACAAAGGTAGGACATGTGCAGAAAGAGGAAGAAAGGCGCAGAAAGAAGCAAGAGAAATGCAGAAAGAGGCAACAGAAGTCCAGAAAGACGAAGAAAGATGCAGAAAGAAGCAAGAGATGTGCACAAAGAACCAACAGAGGAGCAGAAAGAGGCCTTGTTGCAAAGTCATCCTGTGCCCCCAACATTTTGCTGACGGGTACTGGTGGTAACTGACTCTAACCAGGCCTGGAGCCAGTGCTATGCTGAAAGACACTTAGAATACAGTGAAAACACCTACATACACTAGGGTACACTATGGGTTGGGGTACCCCTGTGATTGGCATGACCTCCCCTGTATGGCCCTAGAACATAATAGGGCAGGGGAATTAAAACTACCTCTAACTAAGAGGTGCAGAAGGAGGCAAGAGATGTGCAGAAAGAAGCAACACAGGTGCCGAAAGAGGCAAGGAAGGTGCAGAAAAAAGCAAGTGAAGTGCAGAAAGAGGCAAATGCGGTGCAGAAAGAAGCAAGAGCAGTGCAGAAAGAACCAACAGAGGTGTAAAAAGAGGCAACAAGGGTGCAGAAAGGGGTAGGAGATGTGCACAAAGAGGCAAGAGAGGTACAGAAAGAGGCAGGAGGGGTGCAGAAATAAGGAAGAGAAGTGCAGAAAGAGGCAAGAGAATTGCTGAAAGAAGCAACAGAGGTGTAGAAAGAAGCAAGAGAAGTACAGAAAGAGGCAAGTAAAGTGCAGATAGAAGCAAGAGCAGTGCAGAAAGAACCAACAGAAGTGCAGAAAGAAGGAAGAGGGGTGGAGAGAGAGGCAAGAGGGGTGCAGAAAAAGGTAGGATGGGTGCACAAAGAGGCAAGAGAGGTACAGAAAAAGGCAGGAGGGGTGCAGAAAGAAGGACGAGAAGTGCAGAAAAAGCCAAGAAAAGTGCAGAAAGAGGCACTAGAGGTACATAAAGAGACAACAGGGGTGCAGAAAGAAGCAAGACAGGTGCAGAAAGGAGCAAGTGAGGTGCAGAAAGAGCCAACAGGGGTGCAGAAAGAAGCAAGAGAAGTGCAGAAACAGGCAAGAGAGTTGCTGAAAGAAGCAACAGAGGTGTACAAAGAAGCAAGAAAAGTGCATAAAGAGGCAATTGAGATGCAAAAACAGGCAGGAAAGGTACAGAAAGAGAGAAGACGAGTGCAGAAAGAGACAACAGGTGTGCAGAAAGAAGCACATGAGGTACAGAAAGAGGCAACAGACGTGCAGAAAGAGGGAAGAGAGGTGCAGAAAAAGGCAAGAAAAGTGCAGAAAGAGGCAAAAGAGGTACATAAAGAAACAACAGGGGTGCAGAAATAAGCAAGACTGGTGCAGAAAGAAGCATGGAAAGTGCAGAATGAAGCAACAGGGTTGCAGAAAGAGGCAAGAGAAGTGTAGAAAGGAGCAAGTGAGGTGCAGAAAGAGCCAACAGAGGTGCAAAAAGAGGCAAGAGAGGTGCAGAAACAGGCAAGAGAAGTGCACAAAGATGCAAGAGAATTTCAGAAATAAGCAACAGGGGTGTAGCAAGAAGCAAGAAAAGTGCAGAAAGAGGCAAAAGAGGTACATAAAGACACAACAGGGGTGCAGAAAGAAGCAAGACAGGTGCAGAAAGGAGCAAGTGAGGTGCAGAAAGAGCCAACAGGGGTGCAGAAAGAGGCAAGAGAAGTGCAGAAACAGGCAAGAGAAGTGCACAAAGAGGCAAGAGAAGTGCACAAAGAGGCAAGAGAATTGCTGACAGAAGCAACTGAGGTGTAGAATGAAGCAAGAAAAGTGCAGAAAGAGGCAAGTGAGATGCAAAAACAGGCAGGAAAGGTACAGAAAGAGGGAAGACGAGTGCAGAAAGAGACAACAGGGGTGCAGAAAGAAGCAAATGAGGTGCAGAAAGAGGCAACAGACGTGCAGAAAGAGGGAAGAGAGGTGCAGAAAAAGCCAAGAAAAGTGCAGAAAGAGGCAAAAGAGGTACATAAAGAGACAACAGGGGTGCAGAAAGAAGCAAGACAGGTGAAGAAAGAAGCATAAAAAGTGCAAAATGAAGCAACAGGGGTGCAGAAAGAGGCAAGAGAAGTGCAGAAACAGGCAAGAGAAGTACAGAAAGAGGCAAGAGAATTGTTGAAAGAAGCAACAGAGGTGTAGACAGAAGCAAGAAAAGTGCAGAAAGAAGCAAGTCAGATACAAAAACAGGCAGGAAAGGTACAGAAAGAGGGAAGACGAGTGCAGAAAGAGACAACAGGAGTGCAGAAAGAAGCAAATGAGGTGCAGAAAGAGGCAACAGATGTGCAGAAAGAGGGACGAGAGGTGCAGAAAAAGGCAAGATAAGTGCAGAAAGAGGCAAAAGAGGTACATAAAGAGACAACAGGGGTGCAGAAAGAAGCAAGACCGGTGTAGAAAGGAGCAAGTGAGGTGCAGAAAGAGCCAACAGAGGTGCAGAAAGAGGCAAGAGAGGTGCAGAAACAGGCAAGAGAAGTGCACAAAGAGGCAAGAGAATTGCTGAAAGAAGCAACAGAGGTGTACAACGAAGCAAGAAAAGTGCAGAAAGAGGCAAGTGAGATGCAAAAACAGGCAGGAAAGGTACAGAAAGACGGAAGACGAGTGCAGAAAGAGGCAACAGGGGTGCATAAAGAAGCAAATGAGGTGCAGAAAGAGGCAACAGACGTGCAGAAAGAGGGAAGAGAGGTGCAGAAAAAGGCAAGAAAAGTGCAGAAAGAGGCAAAAGAGGTACATAGAGAGACAACAGGAATGCGGAAAGAAGCAAGAAAAGTGCAGAAAGAAGCAAGTGAGATACAAAAACAGGCAGGAAAGTTACAGAAAGACGGAAAACGAGTGCAGAAAGACACAACAGGGGTGCAGAAAGAAGCAAATGAGGTGCAGAAAGAGGCAACAGATGTGCAGAAAGAGGGAAGAGAGGTGCAGAAAAGGCAAGAAACGTGCAGAAAGAGGCAAAAGAGGTACATAAAGAAACAACAGGGGTGCAGAAATAAGCAAGACGGGTGCAGAAAGAAGCATGGAAAGTGCAGAATGAAGCAACAGGGGTGCAGAAAGAGGCAGGAGAAGTGTAGAAAGGAGCAAGTGAGGTGCAGAAAGAGCCAACAGAGGTACAAAAAGAGGCAAGAGAGGTGCAGAAACAGGCAAGAGAAGTGCACAAAGAGGCAAGAGAATTGCTGAAATAAGCAACAGGGGTGTAGAAAGAAGCAAGAAAAGTGCAGAAAGAGGCAAGTGAGATGTAAAAACAGGCAGGAAAGGTACAGAAAGAGGGAAGACGAGTGCAGAAAGAGACAACAGGGGTGCAGAAAGGAGCAAATGGGGTGCAGAAAGAGGCAACAGACGTGCAGAAAGAGGGAAGAGAGGTGCAGAAAAAGCCAAGAAAAGTGCAGAAAGAGGCAAAAGAGGTACATAAAGACACAACAGGGGTGCAGAAAGAAGCAAGACAGGTGCAGAAAGGAGCAAGTGAGGTGCAGAAAGAGCCAACAGGGGTGCAGAAAGAGGCAAGAGAAGTGCAGAAACTGGCAAGAGAAGTGCACAAAGAGGCAAGAGAATTGCTGACAGAAGCAACAGAGGTGTAGAAAGAAGCAAGAAAAGTGCAGAAAGAGGCAAGTGAGATGCAAAAACAGGCAGGAAAGGTACAGAAAGAGGGAAGACGAGTGCAGAAAGAGACAACAGGGGTGCAGAAAGAAGCAAATGAGGTGCAGAAAGAGGCAACAGACATGCAGAAAGAGGGACGAGAGGTGCTGAAAAAGGCAAGATAAGTGCAGAAAGAGGCAAAAGAGGTACATAAAGAGACAACAGGGGTGCAGAAAGAAGCAAGACCGGTGTAGAAAGGAGCAAGTGAGATGCAGAAAGAGCCAACAGAGGTGCAGAAAGAGGCAAGAGAGGTGCAGAAACAGGCAAGAGAAGTGCACAAAGAGGCAAGAGAATTGCTGAAAGAAGCAACAGAGGTGTACAATGAAGCAAGAAATGTGCAGAAAGAGGCAAGTGAGATGCAAAAACAGGCAGGAAAGGTACAGAAAGACGGAAGACGAGTGCAGAAAGAGACAACAGGGGTGCATAAAGAAGCAAATGAGGTGCAGAAAGAGGCAACAGACGTGCAGAAAGAGGGAAGAGGTGCAGAAAAAGGCAAGAAAAGTGCAGAAAGAGGCAAAAGAGGTACATAGAGAGACAACAGGTGTAGGAAGGTGGAATCTGACTACATGGTTGCCCCCACTTTTAGCCTGGTATTTTGTTGGTTTTTGACTTAGTTTGGCTGGGAACCTGCTATTCAGGTCCCCAGCCTCTCTGCTTTCTCTTTAAACGACTTGGAGTGCACTCTAGGTGCACTAGTCATTGGATACTGTGGTACCTTATGAGTCCCTAGTATATGGTACCTTAGGTACTAAGGGCATAGGCACTTCACAGGCCTACCAGGGGCTGCAGCATGTATTATGCCACCCCTGGGAAGCAGACTAAATCTGACACCACAGGCCTGCTACTGCAGCCTGAGTGAGGAAGTGCTAGCGCACCTCACTGAGATATAGGTTCCCTATATCTCACCTACACACACATATAACCCTATCAGTCACCCCTAAGGCAGGCCCTATCAATCCTGAGGGCAGGGTGCTTGGCTTCTATGTGAGGGGGTGCCTCTGCCTGAGCAGGGCCCCTCTGCAACTCTCAGAGTCCATTCTCTGGTGCTGTTTGTGGATGCGGTTAAACCATATACTTTTAAGTGCATTATATCCTTGCGGTAAAATGCTAACTTTGGAATGGCTGCGTCGAAACATGTCGTGTTTGGTGTCAAACACCTTGGAATACTACCCCCCCGCCAGTCCTGGCGGCGGGGGTAGCATTCCACCCTTCTAGAGGGATAGACATGTACCTACTGTGGAAACACGGTAGAATCCTGCAGAGCCCTGGCATCACAAAATGGATGCCACCAGTCACAGACACTGGGCTGCCCTCCTGCTGATGACCAACACTCGCAGTGGAGGAAGCCCAACAATAGATATCCTGTCCCAAGGGGGTGTGACCACCTTCCAGACAGGGTTTAGTGTATTGGGGCTGGGTGGGTGCACTCTTAGAGTGCTTTGAAGTCCTGCACTGGGGGAGCAATCAATCAATCAATCACGGCATTTATAGAGCGCACTACTCACCCGGGAGGGTCTCAAGGCGCTGGGGGAGGGGGTAAGTTACTGCTCGAACAGCCAGGTCTTGAGCTGCTTCCTGAAGGAGAGATGGTCCTGGGTTCGCCGAAGGTGAGTGGGGAGGGAGTTCCAGGTCTTGGCTGCCAGGTAGGAGAAGGATCTTCCTCCGGCGGTGGTTCTGCGGATGCGTGGTACGGTGGCGAGGGCGTGGCTGGTTGATCGTAGCTGGCGTGTGGGCGGGTAGAAGGTCATGCGGTCGTTGAGGTACTTTGGGCCCAGGTCGTGGAGGGCCTTGTGTGCGTGGGTGAGGAGTCTGAACGTGATTCTCTTGCTGACGGGGAGCCAGTGCAGGTCTTTCAGGTGCACGGTGATGTGGCTGTGTCGGGGGATGTCCAGGATGAGTCGTGCGGAGGCGTTCTGGATGCGCTGGAGCAGAAGGCTCCTCTGTGCATATGCCAGTTCAAACCGGCTCAGGGGCTACCTGTCCCTGCTCTGGCACGAAACTGGACAAAGGGAAGTGGGTGTAGCCACCCACTCCCCTGACCCTCCCATAGGTAGGGTCATAGAGCTAGTCCCTCCCCTTCTTTTGGTATAAGAGGGGGAACCTGTGCATTGCACCCTAGATTTCCCTGGACGACGCTCTACAAGAAGAATCCCGGACCTTCGATGTTCCACTACCTTTGGAAGACTGAAGAATCTCCCTTGGAGTCAAGGAGTGACTCCCCTGCTTGGCAGGCACCAAAAACTACAAACGACGGTCGCAAACTATGCTGCTCCCGCTGGAGTCCGAAGTCCCTGCAGCCCAAGAAGTGGATTTCCTGACTTCTCAAAGGCCATCGTGAGTCCCCAGTGAAGCTGAGGCCAGTGGACCCCAAGAGTAACGAGGAACTGCGACCCCTGGGTACTGTGCACTATTGTTGAGTGGAACCCCTTCACAACATTCCACGAACTTGTTCTTTAGACCACGTATGGTCCCAGCCTCCAGCAAGAATCCCTAATAAGATCAGAGGCCTACCACGTCCCGAGTGACCGTGGGCCCCTGTGAGAGAATCCTCCTGAGGCGTCTTTGCGATCCCTTGCCAGCCGGCTTGTGGGTCCCCAGAAGACTTTCAAAAGAAACCAAAGGACTCCCCTGGTTGCTCCAGGCCTGCCCTGACTTACCCTTGCTGGGTGAGTTCCACAGACCTTGCTGGTCTGCGCCATTGTCTCTTCGCACTTTCCCCGAGACTTGCTGTTACGAAGGCTTGTTGGCTCCGATCGAGTTGCCAACACCGCAGTAAGCTGCAGACATTGTGGGAAACACCGAATCCAGCTCCTGGTCATCGATGACGTCTCCTGGACCTCGTGGCTGAAGAGTTAAGGCAACTGCGAACGACCTGAATCGTGCGACGACGGTGGGCATCCATCTTCCTTGCCCCGAGTCACTGCCAAGTGACTTTGAACACTGTCCCCTCTGCTTTCAGGTCTTCCATCTTCCGAATCCAGGCTTGTATTCCTCCGGACACTTCTCCTGTCGCCACAAGCAGCAAGTCTTCACTGGCTCCCATTGAAAACGACGCCGCGACCCGACACCAAAGAACACCTATGCACCCGGCTCCCCTGGGTGAGGTAACTTCAGCACTACGGTGCTCCTGTGGGTGTGGGCCCTAGAACTACTTACCCTGTAAGTGACTTGCTTGTAGCTTCCCTCAAAGTGTCCTAAAACTCTAACTTTCCCAGTGCGACTATCGCACTGACTCGTACCTGGTTCGCGTCTGTGTTAGACACACCGCGTCCAACTCCCTTGCAATACCATCTGTGACCGCGTCCTTCGACTCGTACAAGGACCGATCGGTGTGTTCGCCTCGAACACGCAAGGGACCTTTAACATTGATATTTCAATCGCGTCTGAGTGCATAGACTCGTACAGGATTCGCATCGGTGCCAGGTCACCGCGTCCGTCCCCTGTGGGTCTCCTACAACTACCTGGGGTGGTTCTTGGGGGTCCCTCGATTCTAGATGCCCTAGACCTAGGTCTTAAGATATAATGGGGTAACCCATAGAAGTCAATGGACCTGGGTAATAATTGGTATAGGAAAACAATGGTCCTAGACTTATATTAAAGCTTAGTTACCTGGAACATTCATAAACAGCATACGGTACATGTATAGTTTATATCAATAATGTACCATTAGTTTATTTATAAAGCATTCAAATACATATATCCTCAGAATCCAAAAAGGCACACACTATTGCTTTATAGGTGACTCTTATTTTTATTCGGTCACTTTTCATAACATATTAACATATTCAATGTTCAGAATAGATAGGGGTTGCTCCAAGGGAGAATGTGAAGAAAGAAAGTGCTCGTGAAGTAGGATAGAGTATATAGGAAGTGAATCCAATCAAGCAAAACAATGGTTCATCATTTTATACATTGCAATCTCATTAGTAAAACCGGTAGTGATTCATGGTAGCACCAGTTCTACATTGGAGCCTGTCCATTGGATGATTCATGGTTATTCTTTTTGTTCTTTTTCAAATGTTAACAAACAGCGTTTGTCTGTAAGTGGGCAGGACTGGGATAATGTCAAGTACAGGCCCCGAAAGGGGGAGAGTGTCGACGTTTCGACCCTAGTGCAATGAGGGCAGTTTGTATCCTCTGCAAGCGGGTCTTCCTCAGGACAGAAAGAAGGGATGGGGGGAGCAACCTAAGGAGGTAAGTGAATTGACTAGTTAGAGGAAATTAACTCAAGACAGGAGTTTGCAATTAATTAATAATGGTGCGCCTACTCACTGATCATGGTTGATGCACAGTTAAGGTGCCGCCCCTAGGCATGGATATAAGGTCTGTGAAAGATAGAGGATATATATACTGTGTGTTAATACTTATACCATACATGTATAGTATTCATAATAAATCAGTGGACTGATCTCCACTTACCCGCAAAAGAATTGCGGCTTGATAGAGCAGTTTATGTTCAATCATTGGGTGAGAAAAATCGCCCACAGCGTCTAAACCATGAAAATAAACGACAAATGAAGTCTCAATGTAGCACGGAAAGCCAACACACTGAGTATCCGTGAGTGCAAATGGATACCTATCTTTGATACTGTAACAAGGGGTTTGAACGAATATGAGGAATATGAGGAGATTACCAGGCAAGTGGCAACCCTGAATAATGGCTAGACGCCGCATTCTGTTGTGGGTGATTACAATTATTCCTTCCACACTGTATATATTTTCACTAGTCACTGTAGATATACAACACCCACCGACACGTTGTTTTTGTAGCCTTCAAATGTTTTACCGCCAAAGGATATGATCATGTTTTATACCTAGCAATGTACAATATTGTATGTAATTTTCTTCTTTCACTATGACAATCTCAGTAGTTTACACATTGCATCAGGTAAACATGGCATGTTTAGTAGGCAGGTGGTTAACCCTGAACAACGGCTAGACATCTCAGTCTTTTACACTGTATATATTTTCATCAGTCACTGTATATTAATCAGACCTACTGCAACATTGTTCTTGCAACCTTTCACTGTTTTTAGCGTCATATGATTTTTATCAGTGTATAAATATTGTATGTAATTTTCCTCTTCTTTAATGTATTTTCCTCTTCTTTAATGTATGTCAACCAGTCTCAGTTGTTTGCACGTTATATCATGTCAATTTGGCATGTTTGATACCGTATGTGTTTTAGTGAACTCATATCTGTCCACAGTTACGAGGCATATGCAATCTTAAAACCATGACACGTTGGGAAATGTGACCTATTTAATTCATCTTTGGATTTACAAGCACCAGCGATTATTTATCAGTTTCATTTTCGCATTTGTAATGTGTGTTGATTTAGGAATAGTCTGTTGTTTATGCCGGTCACAATAGCAGTAACTACGTGGCCATCTGTCTTTCTGACAATGCACGTCTGACTACGTGCACGTTTTCCAAAGCCTATTTTTAGAACGCTGAGTCACTCGCAGCTCTCTACTCGAGCAGACCAGCTGGATTCCCCCGGGCTGTGCGAAGATGATTTACTAAGGTAAATTCCCTGTCAAGTACAGTAGCCCGTTTTTCTTTTGGCTTTCCGTGCTACATTGAGACTTCATTTGTCGTTTATTTTCATGTTTTAGACGCTGTGGGCGATTTTTCTCACCCAATGATTGAACATAAACTGCTCTATCAAGCCGCAATTCTTTTGTGGGTAAGTGGAGATCAGTCCACTGATTTATTATGAATACTATACATGTATGGTATAAGTATTAACACACAGTATATATATCCTCTATCTTTCACAGACCTTATATCCATGCCTAGGGGCGGCACCTTAACTGTGCATCAACCATGATCAGTGAGTAGGCGCACCATTATTAATTAATTGCAAACTCCTGTCTTGAGTTAATTTCCTCTAACTAGTCAATTCACTTACCTCCTTAGGTTGCTCCCCCCATCCGTTCTTTCTGTCCTGAGGAAGACCCGCTTGCAGAGGATACAAACTGCCCTCATTGCACTAGGGTCGAAACGTCGACACTCTCCCCCTTTCGGGGCCTGTACTTGACATTATCCCAGTCCTGCCCACTTACAGACAAACGCTGTTTGTTAACATTTGAAAAAGAACAAAAAGAATAACCATGAATCATCCAATGGACAGGCTCCAATGTAGAACTGGTGCTACCATGAATCACTACCGGTTTTACTAATGAGATTGCAATGTATAAAATGATGAACCATTGTTTTGCTTGATTGGATTCCCTTCCTATATACTCTATCCTACTTCACGAGCACTTTCTTTCTTCACATTCTCCCTTGGAGCAACCCCCTATCTATTCTGAACATTGAATATGTTAATATGTTATGAAAAGTGACCGAATAAAAATAAGAGTCACCTATAAAGCAATAGTGTGTGCCTTTTTGGATTCTGAGGATATATATATTTGAATGCTTTATAAATAAATTAATGGTACATTATTGATATAAACTATACATGTACCGTATGCTGTTTATGAATGTTCCAGGTAACTAAGCTTTAATATAAGTCTAGGACCATTGTTTTCCTATACCTAGACCAAGGTCTAGCAAACTAAGATTGTAACATTCAATTGTGCTAAACTTATCCTGATAATATTTGACTTGTACATATGTTCCTGTCCTCTAATCTCATAAAGAGATTAGTAGAGAGTGTTTATTAATAAATACATATATATTTCATATATATACCTGTGTGGTGTCTTTTCATTTGGTGATTCAAGAGATTGTGTGGTAAAACAAGCTGCTTTACATTCCTTCAAGACTTAGCCTGAAGGCTGCTCTCCACAGCTACCACTAGGATAGCTTTCTATAAAGGTTGTCTTAAACCTATCTACCATAAGAGTCGAATTGAACTGGTGCAAGGTGTCCACTTTAACTAGTGAACAGCATATACCAGGCCAACTTCTCACAACAGGGATGCAGAAAGAAGCAAGAAAAGTGCAGAAAGAAGCAAGTGAGATACAAAAACAGGCAGGAAAGGTACAGAAAGACGGAAAACGAGTGCAGAAATACACAACAGGGGTGCAGAAAGAAGCAAATGAGGTGCAGAAAGAGGCAACAGACGTGCAGAAAGAGGGAAGAGAGGTGCAGAAAAAGGCAAGAAAAGTGCAGAAAGAGGCAAAAGAGGTACATAAAGAAACAACAGGGGTGCAGAAATAAGCAAGACGGGTGCAGAAAGAAGCATGGAAAGTGCAGAATGAAGCAACAGGGGTGCAGAAAGAGGCAGGAGAAGTGTAGAAAGGAGCAAGTGAGGTGCAGAAAGAGCCAACAGAGATGCAAAAAGAGGCAAGAGAGGTGCAGAAACAGGCAAGAGAAGTGCACAAAGAGGCAAGAGAATTGCTGAAATAAGCAACAGGGGTGTAGAAAGAAGCAAGAAAAGTGCAGAAAGAGGAAAGTGAGATGTAAAAACAGGCAGGAAAGGTACAGAAAGAGGGAAGACGAGTGCAGAAAGAGACAACAGGGGTGCAGAAAGAAGCAAATGGGGTGCAGAAAGAGGCAACAGACGTGCAGAAAGAGGGAAGAGAGGTGCAGAAAAAGCCAAGAAAAGTGCAGAAAGAGGCAAAAGAGGTACAAAAAGAAACAACGGGGGTGCAGAAATAAGCAAGACGGGTGCCGAAAGAAGCATGGAAAGTGCAGAATGAAGCAACAGGGGTGCAGAAAGAGGCAGGAGAAGTGTAGAAAGGAGCAAGTGAGGTGCAGAAAGAGCCAACAGAGGTGCAAAAAGAGGCAAGACAGGTGCAGAAACAGGCAAGAGAAGTGCACAAAGAGGCAAGAGAATTGCTGAAATAAGCAACAGGGGTGTAGAAAGAAGCAAGAAAAGTGCAGAAAGAGGCAAGTGAGATGTAAAAACAGGCAGGAAAGGTACAGAAAGAGGGAAGACGAGTGCAGAAAGAGACAACAGGGGTGCAGAAAGAAGCAAATGGGGTGCAGAAAGAGGCAACAGACGTGCAGAAAGAGGGAAGAGAGGTGCAGAAAAAGCCAAGAAAAGTGCAGAAAGAGGCAAAAGAGGTACATAAAGACACAACAGGGGTGCAGAAAGAAGCAAGACAGGTGCAGAAAGGAGCAAGTGAGGTGTAGAAAGAGCCAACAGGGGTGCAGAAAGAGGCAAGAGAAGTGCAGAAACTGGTAAGAGAAGTGCACAAAGAGGCAAGAGAATTGCTGACAGAAGCAACAGAGGTGTAGAAAGAAGCAAGAAAAGTGCAGAAAGAGGCAAGTGAGATGCAAAAACAGGCAGGAAAGGTACAGAAAGAGGGAAGACGAGTGCAGAAAGAGACAACAGGGGTGCAGAAAGAAGCAAACGAGGTGCAGAAAGAGGCAAAAGACGTGCAGAAAGAGGGAAGAGAGGTGCAGAAAAAGGCAAGAAAAGTGCAGAAAGAGGCAAAAGAGGTACATAAAGAAACAACGGGGGTGCAGAAATAAGCAAGACGGGTGCCGAAAGAAGCATGGAAAGTGCAGAATGAAGCAACAGGGGTGCAGAAAGAGGCAGGAGAAGTGTAGAAAGGAGCAAGTGAGGTGCATAAAGACACAACAGGGGTGCAGAAAGAAGCAAGACAGGTGCAGAAAGGAGCAAGTGAGGTGTAGAAAGAGCCAACTGGGGTGCAGAAAGAGGCAAGAGAAGTGCAGAAACAGGCAAGAGAAGTGCACAAAGAGGCAAGAGAATTGCTGAAAGAAGCAACAGAGGTGTACAACGAAGCAAGAAAAGTGCAGAAAGAGGCAAGTGAGATGCAAAAACATGGAGGAAAGGTACAGAAAGAGGGAAGACGAGTGCAGAAAGAGACAACAGGGGTGTAGAAAGAAGCAAATGAGGTGCAGAAATAGGAAACAGACGTGCAGAAAGAGGGAAGAGAGGTGCAGAAAAAGGCAAGAAAAGTGCAGAAAGAGGCAAAATAGGTACATAGAGAGATAACAGGGATGCAGAAAGAAGCAAGAAAAGTGCAGAAAGAAGCAAGTGAGATCCAAAAACAGGCAGGAAAGGTACAGAAAGTGGGAAGACGAGTGCAGAAAGAGACAACAGTGTTGCAGAAAGAAGCAAATGAGGTGCAGAAAGAGGCAACAGACGTTCAGAAAGAGGGAAGAGAGGTGCAGAAAAAGGCAAGAAAAGTGCAGAAAGTGGCAAAAGAGGTACATAAAGAGACAACAGGGGTGCAGAAAGAAGCAAGAAAAGTGCAGAAAGAAGCAAGTGCAATACGAAAACAGGCAGGAAAGTTTCAGAAAGAGGGAAGACGAGTGCAGAAAGAGACAACAGGGGTGCAGAAAGAAGCAAATGAGGTGCAGAAAGAGGCAACAGACGTGCAGAAAGAGGGAAGAGAGGTGCAGAAAAAGGCAAGAAAAGTGCAGAAAGAGGCAAAAGAGGTACATAAAGAGACAACAGGTGTAGGAGAGTAGGATCTGCCTCTTATGTTGCCCCCACTTTTTTCTGATGTTTACACTGGTTTCTGGCTATAGTCAGGCAGGGCCCCAGCCTCTCTGTTCTCTCTAAACGATTTGGAGTGCACTCTAGGTGCACTAGTGATTGGATACTGTGGTACCTTATGAGTCCCTAGTATATGGTACCTTAGGTGCCAAGGGCATAGGTACTTCACAGGCGTACCGGGGGCTGAAGCATGTATTATGCCACCCCTGGGAAGCAGACTAAATCTGACACCACAGGCCTGCTACTGCAGCCTGGGTGAGGTGGTGCTAGCACTCCTCACTGAGGTATAGGTTCCCTATATCTCTCCTGCACACACATTTAAACCTATCAGTCACCCCTAAGGCAGGCCCTATCAATCCTGAGGGCAGGGTGCTTGGTTTCTAATGTGAGGGGGTGCCTCTGCCTGAGCAGGGCCCCTCTGCAGCTCTCAGAGTCCACTCTCTGGTGCTGTTTGTGAATGCGGTCAAACCATATACTCTTAAGTGCATTATATCCTCGCGGTAAATGCTAACTTTGGAATGGCTGCATCAAAACATGTCGTGTTTGGTGTCAAACATCTTGGAATACTACCCCCCCGCCAGTTCTGGTGGCGGGGGTAGCATTCCACCCTTCTAGAGGGATAGACATGTACCTACTGTGGAAACGCGGTAGAATCCTGAAGAGCCCTGGCATCACAAAATGGATGCCACCAGTCACAGACACTGGGCTGCCCTCCTGCTGATGACCGAAACTCGCAGTGGAGGAAGCCCAACAATAGGTATCCTGTCACAGGGAGGTGTGACCACCTCCCAGACAGGGTTTAGTGTATTGGGGCTGGGTGGGTGCACTCTTAGAGTGCTTTGAAGTCCTGCACTGGGGGAGCAGAAGGCTCCTCTGTGCATACACCAGTTCAAACCGGCTCAGGGGCTACCTGCCCCTGCTCTGGCGTGAAACTGGACAAAGGGAAGTGGGTGTAACCACCCCCTCCCCTGACCCTCCCATAGGTGGGGTCTTAGAGCTAGTCCCTCCCTCCCTTGTTAGTATAAGGTAGGGAACCCTTGAACTTGAAAGTTAGATATCCCTGGACGACGCTCTGAAGAAGAATCCTGGACCTTCGACGTTCCACTGCCTCTGAAAGACTGAAGAATCTCCCTTGGAGTCAAGGAGTGACTCCCCTGCTTGGCAGGCACCAAAAACTACAACGACGGTCGCAAACTACGCCGCTCCCGCCGGAGTCCCGAGGTACCTGCAGCCCAAGATGAGGATTTCCTGACTTCCTCAAGGCCATCGTGAGTCCCCAGCAAAGCTGAGGCAAGTGGACCCCACGAGTGACGAGGAACCGCAGTCCCTGGGTACCGTGCACTATTGTCGAGTGCAACCCCTTCACGAAGTTCTACGAACTTGTGCTTTGGACCACGTGTGTTCCCAGCCTCCAGCAGGAAACTCTCTGAAGATCAGCAGCCTACCCCGTCCCGAGTGACCGTGGGCCCCTGTTGAAGGAATCCTCCCGAGGCGTCTTTGCGATCCCTTGCCAGCTGGCTTGTGGGTCCCCTGAAGACTTTTCTACCAAACCAGAGGGCTCCCCTGATTGCTCCAGGCCTGCCCTGACTTACCCTTGCTGGGTGAGTTCCACAGACCTTGCTGGTCTGCACCATTGACTTTTTATCTTCTCCACAAGACTTGCTGATACCAAGGCTTGCTGGTTCCAATCGAGTCGCCGACACCGCAGTCAGCTGCAGACTTTGTGGCACACACAGAATCCAGCTCCTGGTCATCATCGACGCCTCCTGGACCTCGTGGTCAAAGAGTCAAGACACCTGTGAACGACCTGAATCTGTCGACGGCGGTGGGCATTCATCTTCCTTGCCCCGAGTCACTGCCAAGTGGCTTTGAACACTGTCCCCTCTGCTTTCAGGTCTTCCATCTTCTGAATCCAGGCTTGGATTCCAGCAGACACTTCTCCGGACTTCACAAGCAGCAAGTCTTCATGGTCTTCCATTGAAAACGACTCTCCGGACTTCACAAGCAGCAAGTCTTCATGGTCTTCCATTGAAAACGACGCCGCGACTAACCCTGGGCGTAATACTTCACTAAGCTCACGGAGCATGCAAAGTTTGTGCTACTACTACGCACTACTCAAACTGCAAATAATAGATTGAATAACTGTGCTAATTGACATAGCGTAGTAACAGTAAAATAAACACCTTCAAATGCTTTGATAAAAAAAATTCTATGCTAAAAAGAATATAACCAATTCACAAAAGTGAACTTTGACAATAAAATATCAAGCAATGAGAGAGGTGAAGATTTTGGGGTCCCCCTAACCTAGGGGAGGACCAAGCAGATGCCTTGAACACAAAAAGCATATCATGTGAACGATTCAGTGGTGGTCCCTTCCTCCTAGGACCACCCCAAGCACAGTTATTGGCAAAAATACAATCCCAACCAAAGGCCCTGTAAAGCATTATGGGACGAGATTAGCAGTGGGCAGTGAATATTATAGTGTCCAATATCAAAATAATTCTACAAAGAGCTGCAGTTCAACTAGTCGTTACTAGATGTCCCTCACGAGTCAAATGCAAAAGCATTGAAATTATTAATACATCAAGCTGCAGTTCCACTAGTCGTTACTAGATGTCCCTCACGAGTCAAATGCAAAAGCATTGAAACCCTTTCATGAAGCTTTTGCATTTGACTCGTGAGGGACATCTAGTAACGACTAGTGGAACTGCAGCTCTCTGTTCTCTCTAAACGATTTGGAGTGCACTCTAGGTGCACTAGTGATTGGATACTGTGGTACCTTATGAGTCCCTAGTATATGGTACCTTAGGTGCCAAGGGCATAGGTACTTCACAGGCGTACCGGGGGCTGAAGCATGTATTATGCCACCCCTGGGAAGCAGACTAAATCTGACACCACAGGCCTGCTACTGCAGCCTCGGTGAGGTGGTGCTAGCACTCCTACTGAGGTATAGGTTCCCTATATCTCTCCTGCACACACATTTAAACCTATCAGTCACCCCTAAGGCAGGCCCTATCAATCCTGAGGGCAGGGTGCTTGGTTTCTAATGTGAGGGGGTGCCTCTGCCTGAGCAGGGCCCCTCTGCAGCTCTCAGAGTCCACTCTCTGGTGCTGTTTGTGAATGCGGTCAAACCATATACTCTTAAGTGCATTATATCCTCGCGGTAAATGCTAACTTTGGAATGGCTGCATCAAAACATGTTGTGTTTGGTGTCAAACATCTTGGAATACTATCCCCCCGGCAGTTCTGGCAGCGGGGGTAGCATTCCACCCTTCTAGAGGGATAGACATGTACCTACTGTGGAAACACGGTAGAATCCTGAAGAGCCCTGGCATCACAAAATGGATGCCACCAGTCACAGACACTGGGCTGCCCTCCTGCTCATGACCGAAACTCGCAGTGGAGGAAGCCCAACAATAGGTATCCTGTCACAGGGAGGTGTGACCACCTCCCAGTCAGGGTTTAGTGTATTGGGGCTGGGTGGGTGCACTCTTAGAGTGCTTTGAAGTCCTGCACTGGGGGAGCAGAAGGCTCCTCTGTGCATACACCAGTTCAAACCGGCTCAGGGGCTACCTGCCCCTGCTCTGACACGAAACTGGACAAAGGGAAGTGGGTGTAACCACCCCCTCCCCTGACCCTCCCATAGGTGGGGTCTTGGAGCTAGTCCCTCCCTCCCTTGTTAGTATAAGGTAGGGAACGCTTGAACTTGAAAGTTAGATATCCCTGGACGACGCTCTGAAGAAGAATCCTGGACCTTCGACGTTCCACTACCTCTGGAAGACTGAAGAATCTCCCTTGGAGTCAAGGAGTGACTCCCCTGCTTGGCAGGCACCAAAAACTACAACGACGGTTGCAAACTATGCTGCTCCCGCCGGAGCCCGAGGTCCCTGCAGCCCAAGATGAGGATTTCCTGACTTCCTCAAGGCCATCGTGAGTCCCCAGCGAAGCTGAGGCAAGTGGACCCCACGAGTGATGAGGAACCGCAGTCCTTGGGTACCATGCACTATTGTCAAGTGCAACCCCTTCACGACCTTTTACGAACTTGTGCTTTGGATCACGTATGGTCCCAGCCTCCAGCAGAAATCCCTCCGAAGATCAGCGGCCTACCCCGTCCCGAGTGACCGTGGGCCCCTGTTGAAGGAATCCTCCCAAGGTGTCTTTGCGATCTGTTGCCAGCTGGCTTGTGGGTCCCCTGAAGACTTTTCTACCAAACCAGAGGGCTCCCCTGGTTGCTCCAGGCCTGCCCTGACTTACCCTCACTGGGTGAGTTTCACAGACCTTGCTGGTCTGCACCATTGACTTTTTATCTTCTCCACAAGACTTGCTGCTACCAAGGCTTGTTGGCTCAATCGAGTCGCCGACACTGCAGTCAGCCGCAAACTTTGTGGGACACACAGAATCCAGCTCCTGGTCATCATCGACACCTCATGGACCTCGTGGTCAAAGAGTCAAGACACCTGTGAACGACCTGAATCTGTCGACGACGGTGGGCATTCATCTTCCTTGCCCCGAGTCACTGGCAAGTGGCTTTGAACACTGTCCCCTCTGCTTTCAGGTCTTCCATCTTCTGAATCCAGGCTTGGATTCTAGCGGACACTTCTCTGGATTTCACAAGCAGCAAGTCTTCATGGTCTTCCATTGAAAACGACGCCGCGACCCGACACCAAAGGACACCTATGCACCCGGCTTCCCTGGGTGAGGTAACTTCAGCACTACGGTGCTCCTGTGGGTGTTGGCCCTAGAACTACTTACCCTGTAAGTGACTTGCTTGTAGGTTCTCCCGAAGTGCCCTAGAACTCCTAATTTCCAACCGCGACTTGCCCCATTGAAGTCAACGGCGACCCGTGCCTGTGTTTACTCACTGCACGCGTCCCCCGTGGGTCCTTTACTTACCTGCCTTGGGTGGTTTCGTGAGGCCCCAGCACTTCTGAAGGCCCCAGGCCTTGTCCCTTTGCAAGTCGTTGTTTCTAAGTCTCTTTCTTAGTATATGGTCTGGTACGCCCCTAGGGCCCCAGCCATATTTGTGCTTAATTTATTGTGAAACGTTGATTTGTGCATATGTTCCTGACTTCTAATCTCATAAAGAGATTAATAGAGAGTTGTTTAGTAATATACATATATATTTGATATATATACCTGTGTGGTGTACTTTCATTTGGTGATTCAAGAGATTGTGTGGTAAAACAAGCTGCTTTACATTCCTCCAAGTCTTAGCCTGACGGCTGCTCTCCACAGCTACCACTAGGATAGCTTTCTATAAAGGTTGTCTTAAACCTATCTACCATAAGAGTCAAATTGTACTGGTGCAAGGTGTCCACTTTCATTAGTGAACAGCATATACCAGGCCATCTTCTCACAGCAGGGGTGCAGAAAGAAGCAAGAAAAGTGCAGAAAGAAGCAAGTGAGATACAAAAACAGACACGAAAGGTACAGAAAGAGGGAAGACGAGTGCAGAAAGAGACAACAGGGGTGCAGAAAGAAGCAAATGAGGTGCAGAAAGAGGCAACAGACGTGCAAAAGAGGGAAGAGAGGTGCAGAAAAAGCCAAGAAAAGTGCAGAAAGAGGCAAAAGAGGTACATAAAGAGACAACAGGGCTGCAGAAATAAACAAGAAAAGTGCAGAAAGAGGCAAGTGAGATGCAAAAACAGGCAGGAAAGGTACAGAAAGACGGAAGACGAGTGCAGAAAGAGACAACAGGGGTGCAAAAAGAAGCAAACGAGGTGCAGAAAGAGGCAACAGACATGCAGAAAGAGGGAAGAGAGGTGCAGAAAGAGGCAAAAGAGGTACATACAAAGACAACAGGGATGCAGAATGAAGCCAGAAAAGTGCAGAAAGAAGCAAGTGAGATACAAAAACAGGCAGGAAAGGTACAGAAAGACGGAAGACGAGTGCAGAAAGAGACAACAGGGGTGCAGAAAGAAGCAAATGAGGTGCAGAAAGAGGCAACAGACGTGCAGAAAGAGGGAAGAGAGGTGCAGAAAAAGGCAAGAAAAGTGCAGAAAGAGGCAAAAGTGGTACATAGAGAGACAACAGGGGTGCAGAAAGAAGCAAGAAAAGTGCAGAAAGAAGCAAGTGAGATACAAAAACAGGCAGGAAAGGTACAGAAAGAGGGAAGACGAGTGCAGCAAGAGACAACAGGGGTGCGGAAAGAAGCAAATGAGGTGCAGAAAGAGGCAACAGACGTTCAGAAAGAGGGAAGAGAGGTGCAGAAAAAGGCAAGAAAAGTGCAGAAAGTGTCAAAAGAGGTACATAAAGAGACAACAGGGGTGCAGAAAGAAGCAAGAAAAGGGCAGAAAGAAGCAAGTGAGATACAAAAACAGGCAGGAAAGGTACAGAAAGAGGGAAGACGAGTGCAGAAAGAGACAACAGGTGTGCGGAAAGAAGCAAATGAGGTGCAGATAGAGGCAACAGATGTGCAGAAAGAGGGAAGAGAGGTGCAGAAAAATGCAAGAAAAGTGCACAAAGAGGCAAAAGACGTACATAAAGAGACAACAGGGGTGCAGAAAGAAGCAAGAAAAGTGCAGAAAGAAGCAAGTGAGATACAAAAACAGGCAGGAAAGGTACAGAAAGACGGAAGACGAGATCAGAAAGAGACAACAGGGGTGCAGAAAGAAGCAAATGAGGTGCAGAAAGAGGCAACAGACATGCAAAAGAGGGAAGAGAGGTGCAGAAAAAGCCAAGAAAAGTGCAGAAAGAGGCAAAAGAGGTACATAAAGAGACAACAGGGCTGCAGAAATAAACAAGAAAAGTACAGAAAGAGGCAAGTGAGATGCAAAAACAGGCAGGAAAGGTACAGAAAGACGGAAGACGAGTGCAGAAAGAGACAACAGGGGTGCAAAAAGAAGCAAATGAGGTGCAGAAAGAGGCAACAGACGTGCAGAAAGAGGGAAGAGAGGTGCAGAAAAAGGCAAGAAAAGTGCAGAAAGAGGCAAAAGAGATACATAAAGAGACAACAGGGGTGCAGAAAGAAGCAAGAAAAGTGCAGAAAGAAGCAAGTGAGATACAAAAACAGGCAGGAAAGGTACAGAAAGACGGAAGACGAGTGCAGAAAGAGACAACAGGGGTGCAGAAAGAAGCAAATGAGGTGCAGAAAGAGGCAACAGACGTGCAGAAAGAGGGAAGAGAGGAGCAGAAAAAGGCAAGAAAAGTGCAGAAAGAGGCAAAAGCGGTACATAGAGAGACAACAGGGGTGCAGAAATAAGCAAGAAAAGTGCAGAAAGAAGCAAGTGAGATACAAAAACAGGCAGGAAAGGTACAGAAAGAGGGAAGACGAGTGCAGAAAGAGACAACAGGGTTGCAGAGAGAAGCAAATGAGGTGCAGAAAGAGGCAACAGACGTTCAGAAAGAGGGAAGAGAGGTGCAGAAAAAGGCATGAAAAGTGCAGAAAGTGGCAAAAGAGGTACATAAAGAGACAACAGCGGTGCAGAAAGAAGCAAGAAAAGTGCAGAAAGAAGCAAGTGCAATACGAAAACAGGCAGGAAAGGTTCAGAAAGAGTGAAGACGAGTGCAGAAAGAGACAACAGGGGTGCAGAAAGAAGCAAATGAGGTGCAGAAAGAGGCAACAGACGTGCAGAAAGAGGGAAGAGAGGTGCAGAAAAAGGCTAGAAAAGTGCAGAAAGAGGCAAAAGAGGTACATAAAGAGACAACAGGGGTGCAGAAAGAAGCAAGAAAAGTGCAGAAAGAAGCAAGTGAGATACAAAAACAGGCAGGAAAGGTACAGAAAGAGGGAAGACGAGTGCAGAAAGAGACAACAGGGGTGCGGAAAGAAGCAAATGAGGTGCAGATAGAGGCAACAGATGTGCAGAAAGAGGGAAGAGAGGTGCAGAAAAAGGCAAGAAAAGTGCCGAAAGAGGCAAAAGAGGTACATAAAGAGACAACAGGGGTGCAGAAAGAAGCAAGAAAAGTGCAGAAAGAAGCAAGTGAGATACAAAAACAGGCAGGAAAGGTACAGAAAGACGGAAGACGAATGTAGAAAGAGACAACAGGGGTGCAGAAAGAAGCAAATGAGGTGCAGAAAGAGGCAACAGACGTGCAGAAAGAGGGAAGAGAGGTGCTGAAAAAGGCAAGAAAAGTGCAGAAAGTGGCAAAAGAGGTACATAAAGAGACAACAGGGGAGCAGAAAGAAGCAAGAAAAGTGCAGAAAGAAGCAAGTGCAATACGAAAACAGGCAGGAAAGGTTCAGAAAGAGGGAAGACGAGTGCAGAAAGAGACAACAGGGGTGCGGAAAGAAGCAAATGAGGTGCAGATAGAGGCAACAGATGTGCAGAAAGAGGGAAGAGAGTTGCAGAAAAAGGCAAGAAAAGTGCACAAAGAGGCAAAAGACGTACATAAAGAGACAACAGGGGTGCAGAAAGAAGCAAGAAAAGTGCAGAAAGAAGCAAGTGAGATACAAAAACAGGCTGGAAAGGTACAGAAAGACGGAAGACGAGTGCAGAAAGAGACAACATGGGTGCAGAAAGAAGCAAATGAGGTGCAGAAAAAGGCAACAGACGTGCAGAAAGAGGGAAGAGAGGTGCAGAAAAAGGCAAGAAAAGTGCAGAAAAAAGGCAAAAGCGGTACATAGAGAGACAACAGGGGTGCAGAAAGAAGCAAGAAAAGTGCAGAAAGAAGCAAGTGAGATACAAAAACAGGCAGGAAAGGTACAGAGAGAGGGAAGACGAGTGCAGAAAGAGATAACACAGGTGCAGAAAGAAGCAAAACAGGTTCAGAAAGAGGCAACAGACGTGCAGAAAGAGGGAAGAGAGGTGCAGAAAAAGGCAAGAAAAGTGCAGAAAGAGGCAAAAGAGGTACATAGAGAGACAACAGGGGTGCAGAAAGAAGAAAGAAAAGTGCAGAAAGAAGCAGGTGAGATACATAAACAGGCAGGAAAGGTACAGAGAGAGGGAAGACGATTGCAAAAAGAGACAACACGGGTGCAGAAAGAAGCAAATGAGGTTCAGAAAGAGGCAACAGACGTGCAGAAAGAGGGAAGAGAGGTGCAGAAAAAGGCAAGAAAAGTGCAGAAAGAGGTACATGGAGAGACAACAGGGGTGCAGAAAGAAGAAAGAAAAGTGCAGAAAGAAGCAGGTGAGATACAAAAACAGGCAGGAAAGGTTCAGAAAGAGGGAAGTCGAGTGCAGAAAGAGACAACAGGGGTGCAGAAAGAAGCAAATGAGGTGCAGAAAGAGGCAACAGACGTGCAGAAAGAGGGAAGAGGTGCAGAAAAAGGCAAGAAAAGTGCAGAAAGAGGCAAAAGAGGTACATAAAAAGACAACAGGGGTGCAGAAAGAAGCAAGAAAAGTGCAGAAAGATGCAAGTGAGATACATAACAGGCAGGAAAGGTACAGAAAGACGGAAGACGAGTGCAGAAAGAGACAACAGGGGTGCAGAAAGAAGCAAATGAGGTGCAGAAAGAGGCAACAGACGTGCAGAAAGAGGGAAGAGAGGTGCAGAAAAAGGTAAGAAAAGTGCAGAAAAAGGCAAAAGAGGTACATAAAAAGACAACAGGGGTGCAGAATGAAGCAAAAAAAGTGCAGAAAGAAGCAAGTGAGATACAAAAACAGGCAGGAAAGGTACAGAAAGACGGAAGACGAGTGCAGAAAGAGACAACAGGGGTGCAGAAAGAAGCAAATGAGGTGCAGAAAGAGGCAACAGACGTGCAGAAAGAGGGAAGAGAGGTGCAGAAAAAGGCAAGAAAAGTGCAGAAAGAGGCAAAAGCGGTACATAGAGAGACAACAGGGGTGCAGAAAGAAGCAAGAAAAGTGCAGAAAGAAGTACGTGAGATACAAAAACAGGCAGGAAAGGTACAGAAAGAGGGAAGACGAGTGCAGAAAGAGACAACAGGGTTGCAGAAAGAAGCAAATGAGGTGCAGAAAGAGGCAACAGACGTTCAGAAAGAAGGAAGAGAGGTGCAGAAAAAGGCATGAAAAGTGCATAAAGTGGCAAAAGAGGTACATAAAGAGACAACAGGGGTGCAGAAAGAAGCAAGAAAAGTGCAGAAAGAAGCAAGTGCAATACGAAAACAGGCAGGAAAGGTTCAGAAAGAGGGAAGTCGAGTGCAGAAAGAGACAACAGGGGTGCAGAAAGAAGCAAATGAGGTGCAGAAAGAGGCAACAGACGTGCAGAAAGAGGGAAGAGAGGTGCAGAAAAAGGCAAGAAAAGTGCAGAAAGAGGCAAAAGAGGTACATAAAGAGACAACAGGGGTGCAGAAAGAAGCAAGAAAAGTGCAGAAAGAAGCAAGTGAGATACAAAAACAGGCAGGAAAGGTACAGAAAGAGGGAAGACGAGTGCAGAAAGAGACAACAGGGGTGCGGAAAGAAGCAAATGAGGTGCAGATAGAGGCAACAGATGTGCAGAAAGGGGGAAGAGAGGTGCAGAAAAAGGCAAGAAAAGTGCACAAAGAGGCAAAAGACGTACATAAAGAGACAACAGGGGTGCAGAAAGAAGCAAGTGAGATACAAAAACAGGCAGGAAAGGTACAGAAAGACGGAAGACGAGTGCAGAAAGAGACAACAGGGGTGCAGAAAGAAGCAAATGAGGTGCAGAAAGAGGCAACAGACGTGCAGAAAGAGGGAAGAGAGGTGCAGAAAAAGGCAAGGAAAGTGCAGAAAGAGGCAAAAGAGGTACATAAAAAGACAACAGGGGTGCAGAAAGAAGCAAGAAAAGTGCAGAAAGAAGCAAGTGAGATACAAAAACAGGCAGGAAAGGTACAGAAAGACGGAAGACGAGTGCAGAAAGAGACAACAGGGGTGCAGAAAGAAGCAAATGAGGTGCAGAAAGAGGCAACAGACGTGCAGAAAGAGGGAAGAGAGGTGCAGAAAAAGGCAAGAAAAGTGCAGAAAGAGGCAAAAGCGATACATAGAGAGACAACAGGGGTGCAGAAAGAAGCAAGAAAAGTGCAGAAAGAAGCAAGTGAGATACAAAAACAGGCAGGAAAGGTACAGAAAGAGGGAAGACGAGTGCAGAAAGAGACAACAGGGTTGCAGAGAGAAGCAAATGAGGTGCAGAAAGAGGCAACAGACGTTCAGAAAGAGGGAAGAGAGGTGCAGAAAAAGGCATGAAAAGTGCAGAAAGTGGCAAAAGAGGTACATAAAGAGACAACAGCGGTGCAGAAAGAAGCAAGAAAAGTGCAGAAAGAAGCAAGTGCAATACGAAAACAGGCAGGAAAGGTTCAGAAAGAGTGAAGACGAGTGCAGAAAGAGACAACAGGGGTGCAGAAAGAAGCAAATGAGGTGCAGAAAGAGGCAACAGACGTGCAGAAAGAGGGAAGAGAGGTGCAGAAAAAGGCAAGAAAAGTGCAGAAAGAGGCAAAAGAGGTACATAAAGAGACAACAGGGGTGCAGAAAGAAGCAAGAAAAGTGCAGAAAGAAGCAAGTGAGATACAAAAACAGGCAGGAAAGGTACAGAAAGAGGGAAGACGAGTGCAGAAAGAGACAAGAGGGGTGCAGAAAGAAGCAAATGAGGTGCAGAAAGAGGCAACAGACGTGCAGAAAGAGGGAAGAGAGGTGCAGAAAAAGGCAAGAAAAGTGCAGAAAGTGGCAAAAGAGGTACATAAAGAGACAACAGGGGAGCAGAAAGAAGCAAGAAAAGTGCAGAAAGAAGCAAGTGCAATACGAAAACAGGCAGGAAAGGTTCAGAAAGAGGGAAGACGAGTGCAGAAAGAGACAACAGGGGTGCGGAAAGAAGCAAATGAGGTGCAGATAGAGGCAACAGATGTGCAGAAAGAGGGAAGAGGGGTGCAGAAAAAGGCAAGAAAAGTGCACAAAGAGGCAAAAGACGTACATAAAGAGACAACAGGGGTGCAGAAAGAAGCAAGAAAAGTGCAGAAAGAAGCAAGTGAGATACAAAAACAGGCAGGAAAGGTACAGAAAGACGGAAGACGAGTGCAGAAAGAGACAACAGGGGTGCAGAAAGAGGCAACAGACGTGCAGAAAGAGGCAACAGACGTGCAGAAAGAGGGAAGAGAGGTGCAGAAAAAGGCAAGAAAAGTGCAGAAAGAGGCAAAAGAGGTACAGAAAGAGACAACAGGGGTGCAGAAAGAAGCAAGAAAAGTGCAGAAAGAAGCAAGTGAGATACAAAAACAGGCAGGAAAGGTACAGAAAGACGGAAGACGAATGCAGAAAGAGACAACAGGGGTGCAGAAAGAAGCAAATGAGGTGCAGAAAGAGGCAACAGACGTGCAGAAAGAGGGAAGAGAGGTGCAGAAAAAGGCAAGAAAAGTGCAGAAAGTGGCAAAAGAGGTACATAAAGAGACAACAGGGGAGCAGAAAGAAGCAAGAAAAGTGCAGAAAGAAGCAAGTGCAATACGAAAACAGGCAGGAAAGGTTCAGAAAGAGGGAAGACGAGTGCAGAAAGAGACAACAGGGGTGCGGAAAGAAGCAAATGAGGTGCAGATAGAGGCAACAGATGTGCAGAAAGAGGGAAGAGAGGTGCAGAAAAAGGCAAGAAAAGTGCACAAAGAGGCAAAAGACGTACATAAAGAGACAACAGGGGTGCAGAAAGAAGCAAGAAAAGTGCAGAAAGAAGCAAGTGAGATACAAAAACAGGCAGGAAAGGTACAGAAAGACGGGAGACGAGTGCAGAAAGAGACAACAGGGGTGCAGAAAGAAGCAAATGAGGTGCAGAAAGAGGCAACAGACATGCAAAAGAGGGAAGAGAGTAACCCTGGGCATCCAATTCCGCTCCGCTCGCGGAATGTGCGGAATTTAGGCAATTTCGCCTTCCGCGGAGAACGCGGAATTGCCAACAATTCCGCGATCCGTGGCGTAGCGGAATTATTTTCTTGTCGCGCTTTAAAAATGCGTTCTAGCGCGCGCGATAGCGACTTACCGGGATTCCTGCGTTCGCCGTTGGGTTTTCCTATCCGTTCGCGTGCGCCACGAGATTTCGGTAGCCAGCCGCGTTATCCCGCGAGAGTTTGCGATCGCGAACACGTCATTCGCCGCGCCATCGGACAACGCGAGAGTGTGCGATCGCGAACACGTCATTCGCCGCGCCATCATGCACCGCGAGAGAGATTGCGACCGCGAACACGTCATTCGGGCGCGCCATCGGACATCCGGCGATATTTTTGTACAGCTCGCGATCCCGAACACGCAAAATTTTCAATCTGGAGAACAATAACATCGCAAGCAGCATCAAACCTTCTATAAATTGATGATTTGGCTGGAAAATGAACCTCAGATTGATATTTGGCTGTCCTTTTTGGTCAAATTTTTGGGGGGAGAGGGAGGAAGTGCCACAGAGTCTCCTACTTCCTGTTCCTGTCCAGCAGGCTCCTCCCAGTGCTTTGTCCATCTCCTGTTCATTTTTCACTTGGATTTGAGCTGGAAGGATCACTCTTTGTGTCTGCTGCATCATTATCATTGGATTTGAGGATTTTGGAATTTGAGATTTTAGAAGTAAGTTGATGTTGTTTGATTGGGGCATTGCAGTTGCTGCAACTTCATTTTTGGTACTTTTCATCATTTTTAAAAATAAATCGTTGTGGGTAGCCAGGAGGTCCAGAGCTAGTCATGGGTCATGGATTGCTGTGTGATGTATTCATTAATTTCAAACATCATTTAGGGGGCATAGATGGCATTGGATTGAATTGGAAAATGTGTTTTTTTGGGGTGTATTTCAGTTTTTTGTGCTGTGTGTTAAATACATGCCTTAGTTGTGTGTGGTGTGCTGCAGGCCTTGTTTAGCCCTGTGTATTTTCGTTTTTGCATTTTATTGCATTACAGGCAAAGCAAAAGCAGGGTGGTTTACCATGCAGCCTTTGCCTGGCTATTATAGGCCTGTTTTCAGTACATTGTTTTCCAGGCCTCCTGCTTGTTGCTTGTGATTTGTGAGTAACCCTGGGCGGTCAACTACGCTACGCTCGCGGAATTTGCGAAGTTTCGGTAACTTCGCGATTCGCGTAGAACGCGAAGTTACCGTGCACTACGCAATTTGCGGCGTAGCGTAGCTGTTTTTCTTCTTCGCGCGCTCAATATACGTTCTCGCGCGGTAACGACCTATCGTGATTCTGCGTTCGCCGACGCGACTTCCTATCCGTTCGCGGGCGCCACGAGATTTGGAATCCGGCCGCACGATCCCGCGAGAG
This sequence comes from Calotriton arnoldi, assembly GCA_963921515.1. Classification (NCBI taxonomy): domain Eukaryota; kingdom Metazoa; phylum Chordata; class Amphibia; order Caudata; family Salamandridae; genus Calotriton; species Calotriton arnoldi. The sequence goes on along the minus strand of CAWUFW010007073.1, from coordinate 139,038 downwards.
TGTGCGAACGCGAACACGTCATTCGGACGCGCGATCTGACTTCCGGCGGCAGGGTTGGTAAGATCGCGATCCCGAACACGAAGAAACTACAATCTGGCGAAGAATATATCTCGAGCATCATAAAACCTTCTCGAAAATGATGAATTAGTTCATTTTGCACAAAAAACTCCTCAGGTTGTCATTTAGAGATGTAGTTTGGTGAGCAAGGAGTTCTTTTTCTTTTTTTCCAAGAGGAAGGAAGTGCCCCTGATTCTCAAACTTCCTGTTCCTGTCCAGCAGGCTCCTCCCAGTGTTTTGTCCATGTGCTGTTCACTTTCATTTGGATTTGGAGCTGGAAGGATCACTTTTTGTGTCTGTCTGCTGCATCATATCATTGGATTGGATTTGAGGACTCTTGGATTTGAGATTTTACAAGTAAGTTGGAGAATTGGTGTACTTGTTTGTTTGATTGGGGCTTGTTTGTACCTACATTTTTTCGGGGATTTCCATAGTTTTTAAAATGTATTGTTGTGGCCTGTAGTTTCGGCAGGGGCCTAGTTGTTTTTCTTTGATTGGAATTTCAGCCAGTAGGCCCGGACTAGAGCCAGAGGTACCCATGGGTGCATGTTTCTGTGGTGTCTGTTGAATTTAAAGTTTAAACATCATGTAGGGCATGCATGGATGGCATTGGATTGAATTGGTAAAAGTGGTTTTTGGGGTGTTTTTCATTTTTTGAGTGTTTGTTAAATAAATAGGCCTTTTCAGCCAGTAGGTAACCCTGGGCGTTCAGCTCGCGGACTTTGGGCAAGTCCGCACTGCGCGACAACGCGGACTTACACTTTTTATCTTCTTCGCGCGCTCAATGTACGTTTTCGCGCGGCGATAACGACTTTTTGTGACGATTGCGATGCCGAACACGCAGAATTTACAATCTGGCGAAGAATATCTCTCGAGCATCATAAAACCTTCTCGAAAATGTTGATTTAGTTCATTTTGCACAAAAAACTCCTCAGGTTGTCACTTAGATGTAGTTTGGTGAGCAAGGAGTCACTTTTTTTTTGTTTTACAATTTTTTTCAAGAGGGAGGAAGGAAGTTGCCCAGAGTCTCCAACTGCCTGGTCCTGTCCTTTGTCTTCACTTTTTTGTTATTTTGGGTGGCCTGGCCATGTGGGTGGCGGCCATTTTGTAAAGCCAGGCATTGTGCTTTTGCCATAGGCCTGCATTGTCTGTCTTGTGTTCCTTTTCTTGTTGTTCTGGGTGGCCTGGCCATGTGTTGGCGGCCATTTTGTGTGAACAGCCACTGTGCTTTTGCCATAGGCCTCCAAGCTTGCGGCCTAATGTGCCAGCAGTAGGCCCGGAGGTAGTCATCCTCATGGGTGCATAAAAACTGTTTCTGTGTTGTCTGTTGAATTGTAACCTAATTTAGGCCATGGATGGCATTGGATTGATTTGCAAAATGTGGGTTTTGTGGGGGTATTTTATTTTTTTGGGTGTTTGTTAAATAAATAGGCCTTTTCAGCCAGTAGGTAACCCTGGGCGTTCAGCTCGCGGACTTTGGGCAAGTCCGCACTGCGCGACAACACGGACTTACACTTTTTATCTTCTTCGCGCGCTCAATGTACGTTTTCGCACGCGCGATAACGACTTTTTGTGACGATCGCGATGTCGAACACGCAGAATTTACAATCTGGCGAAGAATATCTCTCGAGCATCATAAAACCTTCTCAAAAATGTTGATTTAGTTCATTTTGCACAAAAAACTCCTCAGGTTGTCATTTAGATGTAGATTGGTGAGCAAGGAGTCACTTTTTTTTTGTTTTACAATTTTTTTCAAGAGGTAGGAAGTTGCCCAGAGTCTCCAACTGCCTGGTCCTGTCCTTTGTCTTCACTTTTTTGTTATTTTGGGTGGCCTGGCCATGTGGGTGGCGGCCATTTTGTAAAGCCAGGCATTGTGCTTTTGCCATAGGCCTGCATTGTCTGTCTTGTGTTCCTTTTCTTGTTGTTCTGGGTGGCCTGGCCATGTGTTGGCGGCCATTTTGTGGGAACAGCCACTGTGCTTTTGCCATAGGCCTCCAAGCTTGCGGCCTAGTGTGCCAGTAGGCCCGGAGGTAGTCATCCTCCTGGGTGCATAAAAACTGTTTCTGTGTTGTATGTTGAATTGTAACATAATTTAGGCCATGGATGGCATTGGATTGATTTGCAAAATGTGGGTTTTGGGGTGGTATTTTTTTTTTTTGATGTTTGTTAAATAAATAGGCCTTTTCAGCCAGTAGGTAACCCTGGGCGTTCAGCTCGCGGACTTTGGGCAAGTCCGCACTGCGCGACAACGCAGACTTACACTTTTTATCTTCTTCGCGCGCTCAATGTACGTTTCGCGCGCGATAACGACTTTTTGTGACGATCGCGATGCCGAGCACGCAGAATTTACAATCTGGCGAAGAATATCTCTCGAGCATCATAAAACCTTCTCGAAAATGTTGATTTAGTTCATTTTGCACAAAAAACTCCTCAGGTTGTCATTTAGATGTAGTTTGGTGAGCAAGGAGTCACTTTTTTTGTTTTACAATTTTTTTCAAGAGGAAGGAAGTTGCCCAGAGTCTCCAACTGCCTGGTCCTGTCCTTTGTCTTCACTTTTTTGTTATTTTGGGTGGCCTGGCCATGTGGGTGGCGGCCATTTTGTAAAGCCAGCCACTGTGCTTTTGCCATAGGCCTCCAAGCTTGCGGCCCAGTATGCCAGTAGGCCCAGAGGTAGTCACCATGGGTGCATAAAACTGTTTCTGTGTAGTCTGTGGAATTTTGACATCATTTAGGCCATGAATGGCATTGAATTGATTCAATTGAATTGCGAAATGTGTTTTTTTGGAGGGTCTGACTATTTCACTTTTTGGGTGTGTTAAATAAATGCCTTTTTTGCGTGTGTACTGTGTAATTATAATTGTGTTGTTGTAGTGGTTGTCTAACTTTCAAAAGTGTTTTTAGCCATGTGGATTTTAGTTTTTGCATTAAAGCTGTGTGTGTTTTATAAGGCATCCTTTGTCTGCCCATATATAGGCCTGCTTGAGTTCATTGTTTGCCGTGCCTTGTGCCTGTGAGTCACCGTGTTTCTGGGGGCCATTTTGTTGTGGTAGTTATTAGTGTGCTGTTTTTGCCACATAGGCCTGCGTGTCTTTCCATTGTTCCTCTTGTCTTACTGCTTCCAAATCCATCCCCATTGCCAGCTGCAGCTCCCTGATGCTGCTATATAATACATCCCACGTGATGCACAAATTTAGGCCAAACATGCTCCACTACATTTTAGTTTTTGTTCTTTACTATTCTTATTCTTCCAGAGTGTACACTAGCACTACACAGTAGCCAGGAAAGCCCTGGCCTTGTTGTCAACGTCTCATAAATGACTAGACTGTGTGTTGTTGTTCACAGAGTTTCTGAAATTTAATAATTGAGGCCACCACTAACCCTGGGCGTAGTTTGCGTAGTAGCACTTCACGTAGCTACGTGAAGTACATTTTGAACTACACGTAGCTATGCAAACTGTGTAGTGCATAGCTGTGTGCTTGACTGCACTGTACAATAATTGCCAAAGGCATCTTGCACAGTGCAAGTTAAGATAAAATAAGTATCTCTGTCTTTATATGCTAAAATGCATATAGCATTTCACAAAATTGAAATCAATAAATTAACAAGCAGTGAGAGAGGTGATGATTTTGGTATCCTCCCTAACCTAGTGAGAGAACCAAGCAGATGCCTTGAAAACAAAAAGCACATCTTTTGAACGATTCAGTGGTGGTCCCATCCTCTTAGGACCACCCCAAGCACAGTTATTGGCAAAAATACAATCCCAACCAAAGGCCCTGCAAAGCATTATGGGACGAGATTAGCAGTGGGCAGTGAATATTATAGTATCCAATATCAAAATAATTCTACAAAGAGCTGCAGTTCCACTAGTCGTTACTAGATGTCCCTCACGAGTCAAATGCAAAAGCTTCATGAAAGGGTTTCAATGCTTTTGCATTTGACTCGTGAGGGACATCTAGTAACGACTAGTGGAACTGCAGCTTGATGTATTAATAATTTCAATGCTTTTGCATTTGACTCGTGAGGGACATCTAGTAACGACTAGTTGAACTGCAGCTCTTTGTAGAATTATTTTGATATTGGACACTATAATATTCACTGCCCACTGCTAATCTCGTCCCATAATGCTTTGCAGGGCCTTTGGTTGGGATTGTATTTTTGCCCATAACTGTGCTTGGGGTGGTCCTAGGAGGAAGGGACCACCACTGAATCGTTCACATGATATGCTTTTTGTGTTCAAGGCATCTGCTTGGTCCTCCCCTAGGTTAGGGGGAACCCAAAATCATCACCTCTCTCATTGCTTGATATTTTCATTGTCAAAGTTCACTTTTGTGAATTTGTTATATGTTTTTTAGCATAGAAAATTGCTTTCACAAAGCATTTGTATGTGTTTAATATACTGCTGCTACGCTACGTCGATTAGCAGAGTTTTTTACTCTGCTACGTGCAATTTGCGTGCGTAGTAACACAAACTTTGCATGCTCCGTGAGCGTAGCAAAGTATTATGCCCAGGGTTATCCACCACACACTAAGTTCTATATTCTATTTGTTTGATTTGTGCTATGTTTCACTGATGTTCTGGCTTTTTTGCTTTTAGGTGCACAAAGACTGAGGAGGAGGTGTATCTCTCATCATTGCCCGTTGCACTGCCAGACAGACATCCTGCTGCTGTACACACAACACAATGTGACGTGTGACCTGACCAGACATCTCTGCAACTGAGTGCTGCTGACATCTGAAGAAGATGGGCCCAAAGAAAGCAGGTACCAGGTCCTCCAGTACCAAGAAAGTTGCTATTGAGAAGAAGAAGGAACAGAAGAAGGAAGTGACACTTAAGTCTGGTGTGCCGGCCAATACCTTTTTTGGGGAAAAAAAATTTGCGCCTGCAGCAGCGGTGTCCGGGGGGCAAGCTGGGGGCAGCACCTCCGCATCAGTGGACCCAACCCACCAACCCAGGCCCAAGCACATGAGTGTGGAAGAGGTAGCCAGCCTAATGGTGGAAAGCAGTGATGCTGTGCCTGAGATAAACTTATCGCTATCTCAAAGTAGTACCCAATCAACGCAGGAGGAAACACAGCAGATAAGTGGTCAACAACAACAGCCGCAACCACCGCCCGCAATAGTAGTTGTTGTTCCTCCTGAAGTAGGGGCAGTTCAGGAAATTGAGCCTCATGCAGAGGTAGAAGAAGAAGCCACTCATTCAGAAGATCCATTGTCTTCCAAATCCCCGCCAGGAAAAGGAGGGGTAGTCCATCAAGTTCTTCGCCAAGCCCCCCTTCTGATGATCTAGATGCCACTTGGAAGCCACAAACTGAGTCTGAGAGGGAGCCACGTTCCAAGACCAAGCTAGGGAAAAGGAAGGTTCCGGAAAGCCTTACACTTATGGAGGTCGATGTAGAACAGCAAGATGATGATGATGACGAGCCAGTCATCACGAACATCACTCCCGGCCCTGAGGAGATGGAGACCAACATTATTACCCTATCCAAAATCGCTGCGAGGGATGTAGCACGCATACCTCCACAGGTAACACCAACACGACCTACAGCTTCCATATTTGCATTAGCAAAGGCCCGGCAGCGACCTACATCCAGCACAACCACCACCTCAGTAGGAGTAGGTAGTGGTACAGCAGCACAGAGTCAAATTCAACACACACCCTACAGATCATCCGGCATTGGAAGTGGCACCTCCAGCAGGAGGCCAAAGTTAAGCTCCCCAGTTTGGGACTTCTTTACGGTTAGCGAAAAGGAGGAGAACATTGCTATATGCTCCATTTGTAATACCTCTGTTAGTCGTGGTAAGCTTGGTACAAACTATGGTACCGGAGGCCAAATGACCCATCTGAAAAAACACCACTTGATCAGCTGGGAGGACCACCTTCGCGGCAGAAAAAAACTGCAACCATTGGTGTTGGTGGGGATAAAGGAGTAGAAGAAGAAGATCCGATCACGGTGGAAGAGGAAGGACAGGGAGACATTCTCTCTGGTAGTGGTACACAAGGTGTCCCTGACCCCAGCAGTGCAGTCTTAACGTTGCACACATCTTCAGCAACATCTCAGTGGCACAAGAGTAAGAGTCAGCCGGAGACACCAAGAAGTACCAGGTCCGCACTACCAAAAAGTGCGTTGAGCCTAAGAGAAAGGAAAACCATGCAGCCTACCATTATCAGCATGTTTGGGGGTGAGGGGCAGTACGAACACAACCACCCAATAGCACGTTTGTACAATGCGAAGCTGGCTAAAATGTTAGCACTGGACCTTCTCCCTTTTTCTTTTGTTGAAGGGGTGGGTTTTCTGGAATTTCTGTCAACCATCTGCCCAAAATGGCATGTTCCCAGCCGCTACTATTTTGCCAGAGTTGCAGTTCCAGCACTACATCACGACGTGCTGGAATTGCTAGGAAAGGCCTTGAAGCAGAGTGCTGTTCACAGTATCCACCTGACTACAGACATGTGGACCAGTTGCCAAGCCACAGATTACATGTGCATCACTGCACACTGGATCTGTTTTGCGGGGGTTAGAGAACAGATATCTGCTGGTGTTGATACTGCAGAGATTTTTCATGCCACTCGCAAACATGCAACTGTAGCCATGTTTGCCATGGAGAAATCTCATACTGCTGCAAACATTTTGGAAGAGTTTAACACCAAGGTCTTTGAGTGGCTGCGCCCAAGAGGGCTTACGATTGGTTTTGTTGCCACGGACAACGGCAGTAATGTAGTTTTGGCCATGCGCAATGGTGGCTATTTCAGGGTCCCGTGTTTGACACACTGCATTAACACTGTTGTTCAAGACTTTTTGAAAAATGAATCCAAAGTCAGCAACTTACTGGTCACCTGCAGAAGAATATGCACACATTTCAGCCATTCTTTTAAAGCCCGGAAGCAGCTGAGGGTCATTCAACGTGAGCATAAAATGCCAGTCAAAGCGCTCATCCAGGAGGTGCCAACACGTTGGAACTCAACTTATTACATGCTTGATCGTCTGTTTGAACTGTACATACCACTCAATGCTTATGTCATGCAAAGATTAGGGGAACCTACTGTGAGAGGCATGACCGTTGAGATGGCTCAATGGGACCTCATTAAATGCCTGACTGAGATGCTACTTCCTTTTGAGATCTTCACACGTGAAGTCAGCAGGGAGGACTGTACTATGGGCCAAGCTATCCCATTGTTGCACATGCTAGAGCAACAGCTGAAGGATGTGTCTGAAACGTACGCAGGTGTGGATGACAAACAAGACGCATATCATTTGGCGGAGACCTTAGCCGCTCGCTTATCGGAAAATACAAGGATTAAAAATAAAATTTTGTCACAACCACATTAAATTAGTGCCACAATTTTGGATCCATGGTACAAAGTATTTCTGAACAGCAAGGCAGTAATTCCTTTTTCGGAAGTGGATGTTTCCAACTACAAAACTTTGATAGCTAAGGAAGCCACTATTTTCGAAAGCGAACGGCTGTTATTTACAGGCCCCCCACCCCAGGCCATAACCAGTACTACAGGGCATCCAGAGTCAAGTTCTACTTCGGAGCCTGAGGGCAGTGCATTTGCCTCCCAGCAGTCACCTACACCAACAATAACATCAAGAACAGGATCATCCACAGCACAATGTGCAACTGACTGGTTTCTACAGCAGGGGTATGGTAAGTCCAGTGCTGATGCAAAGGCAAAACAGGCCGAGCACATCGGAGCACCCCTGAACATTGAGCGGATGGTCCAGGCCTATCTGGATGACCCAACAGAGGTCTTCATGGATCGAAACCCATTGGTGGATTGGTATGGGAAAAGAAGCCAATGGACAGTGCTCAGCAGGCTGGCGATAAAGTATCTGGCTTCCCCTTTCGCAAGTGTCTCTTCTGAGCGTGTTTTCAGTGCTGCTGGTGCCATTGTAACTTCGAAAAGGACCAGTCTCTCGGCCCAAAGCGTGGAGAGGTTAACCATGATCAAAATGAATCAGCACTTTATACCACCGGATTACAAAATACGTGAATCACAGCAGGAAGAGGAGAGCGACTTGGATGACGTAAATAGTGCGTTACAGGACCTACTTCTGTCCGAACCACCAGAGTTTGAGGACGAGCTCCTCTTCCCTGACAACTAGGCTTTCAAATTGTTACTTTCTTCCTTCCTTTATGTGTCTGTGTATCTGTCTTTCTGGTTCAAATCACAACAAATCCATCACCACCGTCTTCTCTTTTTATTTCCCTATTGGAGTTGGATGTCTGTGCATTTAACTGTCCACTCTTCAGAGTCCTGCTTCATCTTCCTGTCTCGCACAAGTACATTTCCATCAAGCCAGACATTAGTACAAGAAATGTTGCCTTTACCAGTCCCGCCTCCATAAGAAGTGAAACGTGACTATAGCTATCCTCCGTTTTGTTTTCGAGCCGAAACTCATCAGTGTCCGAAGGCTACAGCCTCAGCAGGCATCCAAAGGTCCTCACTGTCAGGACAGAAGGTACTTGGCAGAGAAAGACAAGAGACTCTTCGAAGAAACTTGCTGACATTTGTGCAAACTCAAATGACCATCAATGAGCGCTACCCAGGCCGCGGCCCATCATCACAGTGCTGACCATGGGAAGCAACTTAAACTGTGACAAAGTGCCACAGAAGAATAAGACGAAAACCGAAACAGCGACTAACACTCAAAATGAATGTGGACTGGAGTAATGATGAGACCACTGCCCCGTAAAAAAAAATAACAACTGTCAGAACTAGGCATCTGATGATCTGACAGCCAAAGAGAAGAGCAAGACAGGTAATGATGGAATGCATTGGATGCTTGCAGACTCTGAGCGATTGCTGTTGTTTGTTGTTGATGTTGTGCATGAAGTCGAACTCTACTCTACTAGTTAATCTACAAAGTGACTCAAGTCAGTGACAGTCAATGTTTCCCTTCTTGTTGTTTAATAACCAAATTGTACTCCTACTACTGCAGGTGCAGGCCAATATCTGTTGCAATTTTTTAATATGGAATATGGACTTAATCGGAGTCACTACAGACTGAGTTGTAGTTGGACAACACGTACCACACCATGATGATGACCATACTATCTTTGCACGCAGTCATTCAGTTGGATCGGAGATGATTCAAGGAATAACTGCATTTCATGAAGTGGCATAAGGTAAACATAAACACAACAATTCAACAAGAAAGTAAACACAGCAGACCTACATGTCCATGTAGTGGTGTGTAGTCGAGTGTAGTGATGACTGACAGCGGCGCATTGATTTTGTCACTTAATTAGGAAAATGCTAAGTTGCTGTGTATGCCTTTTGTCTGGCTATGTCAAAAATTAAGGTAAATGGAGGTTGGGTCACGGGCTGGTGCTGTGGTGGTCCTGTTCTGTCCTGTTGTTGTTGTAGCTTAATGCTGTAAACAGAATCTACACGATATATCCAAGCCGCCTCACTCTGAAAGTGTTCTCTCTTCTCTTCTTGGACTCCACCGTAATTGATGTTTTTTTATTCATTGATTTTTCAATACCCCTTTTGTTTTTCCATCTAGACGTTACAGGCCGGCCTTTACCCTGTGCTTGCTATACTGGGAGACACAACTCACATTTACCTTACCAATCGGCATCAGGAAGGCCACCAAGATTGATGTGTGAGCGTCCATGGAAGATAGGACCAAGAGGAAGGACGAGATTCAACTCCACAATTTGAGCATGATAATACAGTAACTTTAGTATCATTCATCATTCATCTTTTAATTAATTTGAATCCTTTTTTCTCTTCAATCATTAGGACTGTGTGTTGTGTGTTGTTTGTTTGCTAATTGATCCCTACAACTGTGTTTTAATTGTCTTTGCTATCTTTACAAGTAAGCCCAGTACAACATGGAATTTGGGTCTCTGAGGGCATATTACAGGCAAGGCAAATTGCATAGAATATACTGCTGCCCTGTACTGTCTAATTGTCTAGTAGGAGTTATTAAGTACTACTCATTAACCATCAAGTTATCTTCATCATCATGCATGCATTTCCCTTTTCTCCCTTTATAGATTTTTTGTATAAGATCATGGTCGTCTGCCAAGATTGCGCTTTGCTTTTGTTGTCCATGCGTACTGTTTTTCATTCTCAAACCTTTCCCCAAACCCCCTTCCCATCCATTCATCAAACCCTAACCCTCTTCCCCCGGGCTGTGATTTATATTGAGGTGTGATGTGACTACATAAAATGTACACCAATTGATCACACGCTTGCTGGGGCAGATGTGGTGAAAGCAACACTAATTCAATTGCAAGGCAGGGCGAGGAGCTTCTTCTGCTTGCCCACCCATGCTCAGTCTATGTGCATTGTGCAAGCCGTCACCGGCTAATAGTAGTACATCATAATTAATTGCCGTCATTTATTGGATTAATCATCAAACTCCTACCACACAGCAGTAAAGGTTACGAATTACGATTGTGTTAAGTTAAGTGACTCACTCGACACAACTACAGTTTGTAACTTCTTGTACTAGGCTGTCCCCGCCACCATTATGTTTAATTTGACTTTAGCAGTTGCAACTGCAATATTGTTTGTTTGGCAGTCTTCTTCTGTACTGTATTTTACTTCGTTCTACTCTCCTCCCACAGTCGCTCTCAGGAAAGTGACTGTCTCTTTTTTAATTTTTTATCAAATGCTACTGCCAGTGTCTACTCTATTACTACCACCACAACCATGGCATCTTCTACATTCTCTCTGGAAACCATGCAGCCATCGCTGTGCCGAACGTAATCATCATCAATCACAGGTAAGATAAGTTTGGTGGGAGGTATAAATGGACTAGGAGGAGAGACTGACAGTACTAGTAGGAAAAATAACTCAGTGAGGGGTACCGCATCTATCTGTTTGTGTTACATCATCGTCGGCAGATTATTTAAATCAAACACTGGCTGCGGCCCTGCAGCAGCAAGGAAACCAATGTGACGTTAATTCGTAAAACAGTAACCCCCACAAAACATTAACATTGTATGTTTAAGTATAAATATAATTTATTACCCTAACAAAAATAAACTATCCCACACCTGACCCACCCTTCTCCCTAACCCCAACCAATGTCCAAAACGAAAAAAGTCCAAAGAATGTCCCGAAACCCCAACGCCCAATTCCCACCCACCAAAACAAGGAATAAAAAGGGGCAAAGCAACAGGGTCCTCGATGTTAAATTCGGCGGGCTTTGAGGTGTTTATCCACCAGTATTTTGACCCGCTCCTCCATTTGCTCCTCTAGCCGTGCCATCCGGAGGAGAATCTTCCTGCGAAATGCCCTGCAGTGGCATCCAGGATGGGGGACAGCAGTGCTGGCTGCTAGCGAATTGCGACGGGCGGCTACCAGACCGCGGTGCCGTACCGCTGGAGTTGTGGCCTGGCTGGGGCCTGGGGCATCGGACGAGGCTGCAGCTGCTGCTGCCGCCTCCTCCTCCTCCGCCTGAGCCACCAGCCGCCGGTACTCCTGCCATATGGCCTGCAGTTTCCGGAGCCGGGCCCTGGCTGCCAACTCCTTCCGCGATGGTTTGTCTTGGGAAGGAGTACTATCTATATCAAGAAAGAAAAAAATATTGTTGTAACCAGTACTCTTAGCTAAACAGTAACACAAAATTAATTCAACACATAATGGCACAGTAGCACTAGCAAGAAGCACAGTACATAACATTTGTGGTAATAATCTATCTATCCTCCCACTTCCTCGGCCTCTAACATTTGTGGGAGTTTCAGGCATTATACTAGCACTATGGACTCCAACCAGTACACAGTACACCAGTGTTCTTCTTATCTCTAGTTTAGCGAAATGACATAACCTGGTTGTAGCCGGCATTGCCAGCTCGGTCATCTATGCTTGCACCCAAGACAAACATACGAGTCATGACGCAGACTCACGTTAGTTGGATTTACTACTGTTTGCAGGTGGGGAAGCTCGTATTTTTCTATTACGGGTGGCACTGGCCATACTCTCTCTGTTACATGGAGGGCAATTGCTCAATTTCACAGTGCCTTGGCTACTACAAAAAGGCAGATTATATATCTGATCCAATGATCATTGCTTTTATATGGGACAACGACATAAGGTCAGTAGCAGTCAGTGGTGGGACTCGGGGAGTTCGGCCGGGCGGTGACGTGGGTAGGGGCAGGATGGGGGTAGTAAATTATGGATTACGGCCAATTACAGGTAAGTAAACATATAAATAAATGAAACTAATTTTGTTGCGCACACTGCATCGCATTTGGCGGTGCAGTACGCACAATGAAATTCGCTTTATTTATTTGTATGTTTACAGTAAAGTTACCTGTATTTGCCCGCGTAATACATTGTTTACTACTACCCCCCACCCTGCCCCTCCCCACATCGGCTTTGCTACTCTGGCGCGGTTTCTTTTACATTCCCTAAAACTGTGCATCCCGTGACAGTCTCCACCTATGCTGTCTATGATGAATACATACAGGCATCCATCCATTCTAAGTAAATGTCAATCATTCTTCTTAATCTCTCCACAAACCTTACTTTGTTTCACCAACAACAACGCATGCGTCCACTCACTCCGTTGCTTGCCTTGGCTTTGAGTTTCACCCAAACACCGCTGATGATTCTTGCTATCCACAGTATCCACCCATACTGTGTCGCCCACCCAGGCAGGCATCCATTCTTCTTTCACCTTCCACCCATCCTTCAACAACACATGCATCTGATTCCTATCAGCCACCTATCCATGCTTCCAACGTATCCTTCTCTGCCAGTCATCATATTAAATCTCGCCCCGCCCTTCCTCCTTCAACCCTTCTTTCCCTTTTTGTTCAACACATCCATCAAGGTCATCTGATCTGACTTTTAGTCTCCTCCATAAAACTTTCACAGCTGAGTTGGAGTCAGATATAAGAGGCCATTGGTTAATCAAGTCACGCTGGTAATGCTATTGCTACTGCATTGCTCATGCTAAGTAAAGGGTGTCTTCTTTAACCATTGTATAATGTTCACTACAACTTCATACCTAATAAGTCTCAACAACAGTACAGTGAGTGAAGTCCACACACCCTTCCAGCTAGTGCAATGTCAATAAGTCATGAATATAACTTACCACCGCCCGCCACTGCTGCTGGCTCCCCCCCTGTAGCTCCTGCAGGTGCTGCATCTTCTCCTGCCCCCTCCGGAAGGCTAGAATCGCCGGTGGCCCCGCCGCCACTGGTGGTTGCTAGTACGCCTAGATAAAAACATGACACATTTTTAGATGCCTGTACTCCTCCCCCTATTTATTCTTTTTCACTAGCAAGATTGAGAAAAAAGTTAATACATACATATTATTATAAATCACATTCAATAGTCCAAATCGGGTACTAGAGTACAGTCAGTAGACACTAGTAGTGTTATGGTCCCTAGGGTCAGTATTATACTATACTCTACTTTTTGCAAAGTTAGCCTGAGCCATGCAACCATTTTCCGCTTCATGTCTTTTGCGCATGTTACCTCGCAGCTTGTTGTGCAGTAACAGTAAGACGCCTTTTTGAGCCCACATGAGCACATACAGCTACTGTCTGAGCGTTGCGTACAAGAGGTCGAAAAACAAGCCACTTTGTTATGGAGTTCGGTTAGTCCGTATTGCTTAGCCATAGGTAACATGTTACACTTTTTGGGCAGGACTGAGAAATGCTTGCATTATACTATATAACACGCACCATTTTTCTGAGGCAGAGGATTCCCTTCTACGAACCAGAGATTTGCAGAGCATATGAATGATGCATGTAATGTAACCAGTAATTCTACGTTCTACGGTGAGGAGTCGCCCAGAATTCGCACAGATCTTTTGTCTTATATATCATCAATGATCATGCACTTGTTGCAACACTGTTTATTGTTTTAATCTTATGCATTTTGCTGTTGGAGCTGGCTGGAGTACACTGAATTTTATAGAACAACATACATACAGAGCTTGTTAGTTGAAAATAAACCTTTTGAACTTACACATAGACTCTGTGGTATTTTGTGTGGTGGTGGTGGTGGTGGACTTACACGAGTGAGTGAGCGAAAGGGTGTTATGTTCTGGGTTGTGTAATCATAATCATTGGGTATCTTCGGGTGGGGGTTCGTGGACCTAATGAGACACTATAGCTAGTCGTTCAGGGGATTGTGGGTTCACTTCTGACTGAGGTGTGAGGAACGTCCAAGTTCCAAACTCGCATCACCAACATCCTATTTCATTGTGCATAGTTCTGCATGGGGCTGTGCAGAATCCAAGTAGTATGTACTATATCCTATCAAAAATAGTCAAATATCTGGTTGGGCATTTTGTTTGTGGTAATTGTCAAAGCCTCAAGATTAAGAAGCCTAGAAGAGGACAACCGAAAGGACTGGACTCAGTGGCTAGAGCTATTAGTATTGGTCAATCTGAGTTTTATTCAAAACCGTACAATAAAGAGTGGCAATGCAAACTGGGCAAGCTTAGCGATAGACTAATATTAGTAGTACAGAGTACAGACATTCATAGCAGAGGCAGTTAGAACTTAGAGGCAGGGATAACCAGAATTTAGAAACAGATAGTCAAGTCAAGATCAAAGAATCTTTTGTAAAAAATAGAATTAGGAGTGGAGCCAGAATTAATAGTTCTGAAAAAATAAGGTGCAGTAAAAGTTAGGGCAATATAATTGTTAATATTAACCACTGGAGGACTTACTGGGACCAGCAGCAGGGCCCTCGGTAGAGGAGCGGTCCTCTGGTGGTTGTCCCGCCGAATCGGACCCCGTCTTCTTGCCCCTCGGTGCTGCACATCAGTGATCATGTAAGATATAATAAAGAAAAAGAAAGACACAAACATTAATGATTGCTGTGAAACAAATAAATTATCTAAAAAAACGCTCAAAAAACGTTTTAGGAAACAAAAATTGCAATAAAATTGACCTATCTAATCCGATCGACTACTGTCTTGCGGGATTCACGGACAGTCTACTTATTTGGGAACACTAATTCAGTGTTCCATTCTGATTGATTCAAATAAAATCCAGAACACTAACTAAGCCTAAGTACCACCTGACCTAGCCCACCTATTCCAGGCGGGCCAATTGTTCATTAAGCCTGCATTTCCATTTTTTATTGACATCAAAAATGCATAGATGAGAAGGAGGACACATGCATAAAGTGCATAATGCATACACCAAATTGTTGGTTGGTTGCGTCTGATGTTCTGCAGCTGACTGACACTGCTAAGCTAAGCTTACCAGTACCACTCACTAAACAAACTACAAAAGGTTCTAAGGTCTGGGGTAAGCAGCACTCAGTGACAGAGAATGCGTCACGCAGACCGCTCAAAAATTATCAACTAATAGTAACTAAACCTAGTATCAAATGCATCCACCACTATTTGACAGGAGGACAAAGGAAGGACTACAGTCTCTCTAGCAATAGCATTACCTAACTGAAGTTCTCTAAAGTAAACTCTTACATAATGACAAGCGAGCGCAAAGTTGCAAAAAAGTAAGAGTACCGCCCAGCACCTGTGTCCTACAATCACAGAAGATTTTGAAACGTAATTTACCTGCAATGTAAGCAGCAGTATTCTTGTTATTTGTAAAAAATGTATACACAAATCACAATACTTATACTACTATATGGCTACTCACCAAGCCCCACGACCTCGACACCTAGCAGGTCCAACAGGTCCTGCTCCCGGTCAAGGATGTCTGACCACCGGTGGGCCAGCTGGTTATGGGTGCGCCGGACCTCGGAGCAGCGAAACACTGCCTGACGCACCTTCGCCCATCGGCGGTGACGCTCCTGGGTCGGGTACCCGAAGCCTGGCCTGCCGCCTGCTGCCAAGGTCAAGGGGAGGTGGCGCTGAATAAAAAAAAAAGGGCGGCCACCTCCGCCTCATTAAACAGCTGGCGGGCTTGCACCCCTGCAGGGCGCAGTCTGCCGCAAGGCAGGCGGCGATTGGGCGCACGCGCCTTGCCCTTTGAGCCGCTGCTGCTACCCTTCGCCATGGTTCTGGGGTGGGAGGAGGTGAAAAAGAAAAGTTAGAAGGGAAAAATAAAGTTAGGGGAAGAAGTAGGAGCTTAAAGAAGAAAGTTATATAAAACAGTCGAAAAGTAAAAAAACACAGTAAAAAGTAGAAAAAAATGCAAAATATAGACATAAGCAGAAAGTGAGATAGATAAGAAATAAATAAAAATTGAAAAACAGTGTAATAAACTAAGGATTGCAAAGATTGAGGGAGGATAGAAAAGCAGGCCCAGAACCATAGCATAGAGTGGTAAAACAAGATGGCCGCGCCCATCGCGACCGCGTGGGTAAGTTCGCGCGATATTTGTCCCCGAGCACGCAAAAAACGTCGCGAACACGTATAACGCGTTCCCGAACAAGGAATGCGCATCGTGAGCACGCTATACGCGACCCGGAACAGGAAATAAGGGATCGCGAACGGGCGGGACAAGTGAAAAACAAAATGGCCGTGCCCATAGGCGACCGCATGGGTAAGTTCGCGCCCCCGAGCACGCAAACAGCGCCCGAACAACCACAACGCGTTCCCGAGCAAGAAAAACGCATCGCGAACGGGCGCGGCAAGCAGCTACGCACGCTCGCGAAGCTACGCGTAGCTCGCGTAGCGCCCCGACGTCTTCGCGTAGCTTCGCGTAGCGCGACTACCCAGTCCGGCTTCCGCAGCAACCACAGCACCGAAACCGCCCTCATCGCCGCCACCGATGACATCAGGACCCTGCTAGACAACGGAGAAACAGCAGCCCTCATCCTCCTGGACCTATCAGCCGCCTTCGACACGGTCTGCCACCACACACTACGAACACGCCTTCACGACGCCGGGATCCAAGAGAAGGCCCTGGACTGGACCACATCCTTCCTTTCCGGCAGAACACAAAGTGTCCGCCTCGCCCCCTTCCGATCCAAGGCCACCAAGATCATCTGCGGCGTACCCCAAGGATCCTCCCTCAGCCCAACGCTGTTCAACATCTACATGGCACCCCTCGCCCACGTCGCCCGACAGCACAACCTCAACATCATCTCCTACGCCGACGACACCAGCTGATCCTCTCCCTCACCAAAGACCCTCACACCGCCAAAGCCAATCAATCAATCAATCACGGCATTTATAGAGCGCGCTACTCACCCGGGAGGGTCTCAAGGCGCTGGGGGAGGGGGTAAGTTACTGCTCGAACAGCCAGGTCTTGAGCTGCTTCCTGAAGGAGAGATGGTCCTGGGTTCGCCGAAGGTGAGTGGGGAGGGAGTTCCAGGTCTTGGCTGCCAGGTAGGAGAAGGATCTTCCTCCGGCGGTGGTTCTGCGGATGCGTGGTATGGTGGCGAGGGCGTGGCTGGTTGATCGTAGCTGGCGGGTGGGCGTGTAGAAGGTCATGCGGTCGTTGAGGTACTTTGGGCCCAGGTCGTGGAGGGCCTTGTGTGCATGGATGAGGAGTCTGAACGTGATTCTCTTGCTGACGGGGAGCCAGTGCAGGTCTTTCAGGTGTCCGGTGATGTGGCTGTGTCGGGGGATGTCCAGGATGAGTCGTGCGGAGGCGTTCTGGATGCGCTGGAGTCTTTTTGAAGTTTGGCTGTGGTTCCGGCGTAGAGGGTGTTCCCATAGTCCAGTCGGCTGGTGACGAGTGCCTGGGTGACGGTCTTCCTGGTTTCAGTGGGGATCCATCTGAAGATCTTGCGGAGCATGCGCAGGGTGTTGAAGCACGAAGATGAGACGGCGTTGACTTGTCTGGTCATCGACAGGGAGGAGTCCAGGATGAAGCCCAGGTTTCGTGCGTGGTCCGTTGGCTTGGGCGCGGTGCCCAGGGCCGGGGGCCACCAGGAGTCGTCCCAGGCGGAGGGTGATGAGCCCAGGATGAGGACTTCCGTCTTGTCTGAGTTCAGTTTAAGGCGGCTGTTCCTCATCCAGTCGGCGACGTCTTTCATCCCGTCGTGTAGGTTGGCTCTGGCGGTGGTGGGGTCGTTGGTGAGGGAGAGGATCAGCTGGGTGTCGTCGGCGTAGGAGATGATGTTGAGGTTGTGTTGGCGTGCGATGGCTGCGAGGGGGCTCATGTAGACGTTGAAGAGGGTTGGACTGAGTGAAGATCCTTGTGGAACGCCGCAGATGACTTCGGTGGCCTCGGATCTGAACGGGGGAGGCGGACTCTCTGGGTTCTTCCGGCGAGGAACGAGATGATCCATTCCAGTGCTTTCTGAGGCGCTTCACTAGGGTGCGGTGGCAGACGGTGTCGAACGCCGCGGAGAGGTCCAAGAGGATGAGGGCTGCTGTTTCCCCGTTGTCGTTTAGGGTTCTGATGTCGTCGGTGGCTGCGATAAGGGCGGTCTCGGTGCTGTGGTTGGCCCGAAACCCGGACTGCGAGGGGTCGAGGGATCCATTCGTCTCGAGGAAGGCGGCAAGCTGTCTGTTGACGGTCTTCTCGATGACTTTGGCCGGAAACGGAAGGAGCGAGATGGGACGGTAGTTCTTGAGGTCGGTGGGGTCCGCCGTTGGTGTCTTCAGGAGGGCGGTAAGCTCGGCGTGCTTCCAGCTCTCCGGGAAGGTGGCGGTGTGGAAGGAGGAGTTGATGATGTCCCAGAGATGGGGTGCGATGGTGGCGTCGGCTTTGTTGAAGACGTGGTGTGGGCAGGGGTCGGTTGGTGATCCGGAGTGGATGGAGTTCATCGTGCGGGTGGTGTCTTCGGTGCTGATCGGGGTCCAGTTGCAGAGGGTGGTGGTGGCGGGCGTTGGTTCGGCGGTAGGGTGCGTGGTTTGTGCGTCGGTGATCTTGCGGTGGAAGAACGCGGCGAGTGAGTTGCAGAGGTCTTGCGAGGGGGTGATGTCGTTGTTTCCGGCGCTGGGGTTGGAGAACTCTTTGACGATGCTGAAAAGTTCCTTGCTGTCGTGGGCGTTGTTGTCCAGTCGTTCTTTGAGTGCCGACTTCTTGGTGGCACGGATCAGCTGGTGGTGTTTGCGGGTGGCGTGCTTGAGGGCGGTCCTGTTGTCTGTGGTCTGGTCGAGTCGCCAGGTTTCTCGAGAGTGCGGCAGTTCTTCTTGGATTCCTTGAGTTCGTTGGTGAACCAAGGGGTTTTCTTGCTTCCGGGTCTGCTGGGAGGGTTTTTTAGTGGTGCGAGGTCGTCGGCGCAGGCGGTCAGCCACTTGGCGAGGTTGCTGGCTGCTTCGTTTGGGTCCGTTGTGTTGGTGGGTGTGTTCTGGCTGAGGGAGGCGGTGAGCTGCTCGGCGGTGATCTTGCTCCAGCTCCGGCGGGGAGCCTGTTGCGGGTGGTGGTGGGTCGCAGTCTTTCTGAAGCTGAAGTGGACGCAGCTGTGGTCGGTCCAGTGGAGTCCGGTGGCGTGGCTGAAGGAGATGTGCTTGCTGGAAGAGAAGACGGGGTCAAGCGTGTGGCCGGCATAGTGGGTGGGCGTGTTCACCAGTTGCTTGAGTCCGAGGTTGGCGAGGTTGTCCAGCAGGGCGGTGGTGTTTCTGTCATTGTTGTTCTCCAGGTGGAAGTTGAGGTCCCCTAGGAGGATGTAGTCGGCGGAGGGCATGGCGTGCGGGCTGATGAAGTCTGCGATGTCTTCGCTGAATAGTGTGCGTGGTCCCGGGGGTCTGTAGATGAGGGTGCCTCGGAGGGTGGTCTTGGGGTCAGTGTGTATCTGGAAGTGTAGGTGTTCGGCGGCGGTGAAGGTCTCGTCGGAGTTAGTCGAGATGCGGATGGTGTTCTTGTGTACGATGGCGATGCCTCCTCCCGTCTGGTTGACGCGGTCCCTCCGGGTGATCTTGTATCTGTCCGGGATGGCTATGGCGATGTCGGGCGCTGAGGAGGCGTTCATCCAGGTTTCGGTGAGGAAGGCGACGTCCGGTGCTGTTGCGTCGAGCAGGTCCCAGAGTTCCACGGCGTGCCTGTGGACGGAGCGGGTGTTCAACAGGATGCATTTCAGGTGGTTGCTGCTGGTGCTCGACTTTGCGGAGGTGGTGCACGTCCGGGGGCAGGTGAATCGGCAGGCTTGGCAGGTGAAGGGTCCGTGGGTGCGTCTCGGTGAGGCTCGGTAGCAGGCAGGGTTCCGGCCGGCATTGAGTGCGGTGAGGGTGGCGGCGTCGTAGGTCCGTCGAGTAGTGTTGCATCGGTGGGATCCAGGGGTTCTGGCGCTGGGCGCGGTCCAGTCGCGGACGGGCGCAGACGGGCTTGCCTTAGGCGCGCCTTTGGCGCGCCAGCGCGCGCGGGCGCACCACGGCCGCCAGTTTTGGGGGGGGGGGGGGGAGGAGCAGCGGGGAGGCGGGAGGCAGGGGCAGCGAATGGGCAGTCAGGGGGGCGGGGCCGCAGGGGACGCAGCGGCAGGAATGGCGAGAGGCAGCGGGGGCACAAAGTACAAGGGGAGAGAAAACAGACAAATTACGATCACAACGCTAATGGGGCAGCGAGGGGCACAGAAAGGAAAAAAAGGGGGAGAAAACAGACAAATTACGATCACAACGCTAATGGGGCAGCGAGGGGCACAGAAGGAAAAAAAGGGGGAGAAAACAGACAAATTACGATCACAACGCTAATGGGGCAGCGAGGGGCACAGAAGGAAAAAATGGGAGATAAAACAGACAAATTACGATCACAACGCTAATGGGGCAGCGAGGGGCACAGAAAGGAAAAAATGGGAGATAAAACAGACAAATTACGATCACAACGCTAATGGGGCAGCGAGGGGCACAGAAAGGAAACAATGGGAGATAAAAAAGACAAATTACGATCACAACGCTAATGGGGCAGCGAGGGGCACAGAAAGGAAACAGTGGGAGATAAAAAAGACAAATTACGATCACAACGCTAATGGGGCAGCGAGGGGCACAGAAAGGAAAAAATGGGAGATAAAACAGACAAATTACGATCACAACGCTAATGGGGCAGCGAGGGGCACAGAAAGGAAAAAATGGGAGATAAAAAAGACAAATTACGATCACAACGCTAATGGGGCAGCGAGGGGCACAGAAAGGAAAAAAGGGGGAGAAAACAGACAAATTACGATCACAACGCTAATGGGACAGCGAGGGGCACAGAAAGGAAAAAATGGGAGATAAAACAGACAAATTACGATCACAACGCTAATGGGGCAGCGAGGGGCACAGAAAGGAAAAAATGGGAGATAAAACAGACAAATTACGATCACAACGCTAATGGGGCAGCGAGGGGCACAGAAGGAAAATGGGGAGACAGGCAAGAAATACGGGCACCGGGGCCACAAGCGGAGGGCGATCTTACCTGCAGAAGCAGCGGGCAGACAACACAGGCGGAGCTGTGTGGTGGGGGAGCGACCTACCTGGCAAGGTCAAGGGTCGCTCTCCTCACCGCGCAGCGGCCGCCATTTATGGGGAGGTGGGAGGGAGGAGCAGCTGGGAGGCGGGAGGCAGGGGCAGCAAATGGGCAGTCAGGGGGGCGGGGCCGATGGGGACGCAGCGGCGGGAATGGCGAGAGGCAGCGGGGGCACAAAGTACAAGGGGAGAGAAAACAGACAAATTACGATCACAACGCTAATGGGGCAGCGAGGGGCACAGAAAGGAAAAAAAGGGGGAGAAAACAGACAAATTACGATCACAACGCTAATGGGGCAGCGAGGGGCACAGAAGGAAAAAGGGGGAGAAAACAGACAAATTACGATCACAACGCTAATGGGGCAGCGAGGGGCACAGAAGGAAAAAATGGGAGATAAAACAGACAAATTACGATCACAACGCTAATGGGGCAGCGAGGGGCACAGAAAGGAAAAAATGGGAGATAAAACAGACAAATTACGATCACAACGCTAATGGGGCAGCGAGGGGCACAGAAAGGAAACAATGGGAGATAAAAAAGACAAATTACGATCACAACGCTAATGGGGCAGCGAGGGGCACAGAAAGGAAACAGTGGGAGATAAAAAAGACAAATTACGATCACAACGCTAATGGGGCAGCGAGGGGCACAGAAAGGAAAAAATGGGAGATAAAACAGACAAATTACGATCACAACGCTAATGGGGCAGCGAGGGGCACAGAAAGGAAAAAATGGGAGATAAAAAAGACAAATTACGATCACAACGCTAATGGGGCAGCGAGGGGCACAGAAAGGACAAAATGGGAGATAAAACAGACAAATTACGATCACAACGCTAATGGGGCAGCGAGGGGCACAGAAAGGAAAAAATGGGAGATAAAAAAGACAAATTACGATCACAACGCTAATGGGGCAGCGAGGGGCACAGAAAGGAAAAAAAGGGGGAGAAAACAGACAAATTACGATCACAACGCTAATGGGGCAGCGAGGGGCACAGAAAGGAAAAAATGGGAGATAAAACAGACAAATTACGATCACAACGCTAATGGGGCAGCGAGGGGCACAGAAAGGAAAAAATGGGAGATAAAACAGACAAATTACGATCACAACGCTAATGGGGCAGCGAGGGGCACAGAAAGGAAAAAATGGGAGATAAAACAGACAAATTACGATCACAACGCTAATGGGGCAGCGAGGGGCACAGAAGGAAAATGGGGAGACAGGCAAGAAATACGGGCACCGGGGCCACAAGCGGAGGGCGATCTTACCTGCAGAAGCAGCGGGCAGACAACACAGGCGGAGCTGTGTGGTGGGGGAGCGACCTACCTGGCAAGCCCACCTCCACGAAGGAATGAAGGCCGTCGCCGAATGGATGAGGACCAGCCGCCTGAAGCTGAACTCGGACAAGACGGAGGTCCTCATCCTTGGTTCCAACCCTTCAGCCTGGGACGACTCCTGGTGGCCAACATCACTGGGAACAGCCCCGCCACCCACCGACCACGTACGCAACCTAGGGGTCATCCTCGACCCCACCCTCTCCATGACTAAGCAGGTCAACGCCGTTTCCTCATCCTGCTTCAACATCCTCCGAATGCTCCGCAGGATCTTCAAGTGGATCCCCACCGAAACAAGAAAAACAGTCACCCAGGCCCTCGTCACCAGCAGGCTGGACTACGGAAACGCCCTCTACGCAGGAACGACGGCTAAGCTCCTGAGACGGCTGCAACGCATCCAGAACGCCTCTGCACGTCTTATCCTCGACATCCCCCGACGCAGCCACATCACACCCCACCTGAGAGACCTGCACTGGCTCCCTGTCAACAAGAGGATAACCTTCAAGCTCCTCACCCACGCACACAAAGCACTCCACAACTCCGGACCAGCCTACCTCAACAGACGACTCAGCTTCTACACCCCCACCCGCCAGCTCCGCTCGACCAGCCTCGCCCTCGCCACAGTCCCCCGCATCCGGAAAACGACCGCCGGCGGCAGATCCTTCTCCCACCTCGCCGCCAAGACCTGGAACACCCTCCCCACCAACCTCCGACAGACCCAAGACCTACTGGCCTTCAGAAGACTCCTCAAGACCTGGCTCTTCGATCAGTAGCAGCACCACCCCCCTCTTCCCCCAGCGCCTTGAGACCCTCGCGGGTATGTAGTGCGCTTTATAAGTGACATGATTGATTGATTGACTACGCGAACTACGCCCAGGCTTAGAAATGTCCAGCTAACTATAACGTCCCTGAAACCTATGGTTTTTTCAGTGAATATATATATAAATACATATATATTTCTGCCTTAAGAAATAAATACTCTGCAACCTACCGGAGTGGCTCGTGTATCCTCATTCCAAGTGTGGGGATCCTTCGTGGGAAATATATATATATATATATATATATATTCACTGAAAAAACCATAGGTTAAAGGCACGTTATAGTTAGAAATTAGCATTTAAAAAACCTTAGAAATTCACTGAAAAATCTATAAGGTTTAGGGACAGTTATAGTTAGTTGGACATTGCACTCATACAAAACCCGTGAAATTCCCCCGTTATAGTTAGTTCAGGTAACTATAACTCGCGCCGCCGCAATGCACTGCTGATGACGTCACATATTACATCACTCATGACATGGTCAGTGACATCACTGATGACATCTCAAATGACATCACTGATGACATCATCCAGTGACTGTGTGTTTCTGTAAAGTTTAAATATGTTTAATATATATAGGGAAATGTAAGTCCGTTTTTATATAGCGCAGCTACTCACCCTTACGGGTCTCAAGGCGCTGGGGGCCGGAGTGGAAATTAAGTGAGCTATTGCCCAGAGTCACATGGTGCTGAGCTGAGCTGCCGCCGGAGCCGGGGATCGAACCGTGAACCCTGTGCTCCGAAGTCAGCTGCCCTGGCCGCTGCACCACACCAGGCGTATTGAAGAATGAGTGGGTGTAGAAGCGCCTGAATGGATGATTTAGTAGGTGCGTGACTGAGTCTATAAGTGAGTGATTAAACGTATCTTACTGGATGCATGGGTGAGTGACTAAACTGTGTGAATGTCTGTATCCGTCTGTCTGTTGTTTTGTAAGCAGCTGCATGGGTTTCTGACTAGCTAAATGAGTGTCTATATGGGTTATGGATTGGTTCTCTGAGTATCTGTATGGGTGCCTCAGTGTTTGTGTGGGTGGGGTGTGTGTGACTCTGTGCATAGATGTGTGAGTGGGTGATTCACTGGGTGCATGGTTTCAAGAGTGCGTCTGTGATGGACTGTATGGGTGGGTGAGTGTGTGTATGGGTGTGTTAGTGATTGAATGTATATCTCAGTGGTACATGTGTGAGTAACTACATATGTGAAAGGCAGTATATATGTGTGTTGGAGTATATAAATGGCTATAAGTGAGAGTGTGTGATTGTGAGAGTGGCTATATGGATGAGTGTGTGCTTGCATCAGTGATTGCATAGGAGCGTAAGAATGTGCTAGTATTTTTATGAGTAAGTGAGCTGGTGTGTATAACTGTATAGGTGAGTAAATTGGAGTGTGATTAATTATTTGCATGACTGACTAGGTGTGCGAGTACCTCTATGGATGAGTTGCGTTTTGTGAGTGTTTATATAGGTGTATGAGTGCATATGATAGTCCAGTACTGAGTGACTGTAAGTATGAGTGACTGTATGGGTGAGTGAGTAGATGTGTGTGTGTAGACTTAAGAATCAGTGAGTGGGTATGTACTTATTGGTATTTGAGTGTGTATGGTTTTGAGAATGGCAGTCTGTAATTTAGAGTGGGTGTATCAAAACTTATATTAGGGTGTGAGAAGATGCATTAAATTCTCACATGGATGATGTCATCAGTGATGGCATCAGTGATGTCATTTGAGATGTCATCAGTGATGTCATCAGTGATGTCACTGACCATGTCATGAGTGATGTAATATGTGACGTCATCAGCAGTGCATTGCGGGGGCGCTAGTTATAGTTACCTGAACTAACTATAACGGGGGAATTTCACGGGTTTTGTACGAGTGCAATGTCCAACTAACTATAACTGTCCCTAAACCTTATGGTTTTTTCAGTGAATTTCTAAGGTTTTTTAAATGCTAATTTCTAACTATAACGTGCCTGAAACCTATGGTTTTTTCAGTGAATTTCAAAGGTTTTTTAAATGCTAATTCCTAACTATAACGTGTCTGAAACCTATGGTTTTTTCAGTGAATTTCAAAGGTTTTTTAAATGCTAATTCCTAACTATAACGTGTCTGAAACCTATGGTTTTTTTAGTGAATTTCAAAGGTTTTGTAAATGACAATTTTTAAATGTATTAATTGTTATATTTATTTTTTTGATACTGATTTACAACATTTTTTTAAACTATTTATTTTTAGATATTTTATTTTTTAAATTACATTGTAATTACATTATACATTACATTACAAAATATACTTTCTCAGAATGAATTACTTTAGTTTAAATACTTTGCAAATAGGCAATAGACTTTTAAGTACAGTAGTTACAGTTGTTGCAATGGGCAACACAATTTCAAAAACAATGCAACATTGAGCTCAATGTGAATTTCTAGTTAAATGCAATTAGTTACTTTATGGATTACTTTTCTAACCACAGGACTGGATCCTAGATTCAGTCCTGGGACATCTCCTGTAAACAGTTGAGTAAAAGCGTTTTGGTTACAGTAGTGATTTTTAAGGAATATTATTGTATTTTAAAAAGTTGACACAGAAACTTTTTCATATAGAATCACCAATGTTATCCTATGGGAGGAAATTCACTTAGCAGGTCAGTAGTGTTATCGTTACTTTTTCTTACTCAGAGGTGGATCCTGGAACCAGCACTGGTGCATCTCCTGTAAACAGTTGAAAGAATGCGTTTAAGTCACACAGGCGATTTTTAAGGAATATTTGTAGTTTGTGAAAATCGACACTTTGAAACTTTTCTGCTGAAAACCAGACAATGGATTCCTATGGAAGGAAATTCAAGTTACTGGTAAGTATGGTTAGAATTACTTTTCAGGGTCAGTGCTGGGCTAAAAGATGCAGCACTGGTTTCTCTCCTGATAGCAGGTGAGTAAATCGGAATTCATAGTTCGGCTGATTTTAGAGAAATATTATAAAGTTCCAAAACTCCACACTTAGAAGAATTTCCAAGTGAAACCAGTCAATGTTAGCCTATGGAAGAAAATTCAAGTTACTGTTAAGTACGGTTAGAATTACTTTTCAGGGTCAGTGCTGGGCTAAAAGATGCAGCACTGGGTTCTCTCCTGATAACAGGTGAGTAAATCGGAATTCGTATTTCGTCTGATTTTAGAGGAATATTTGTATGTTTCAAAAATCGACACTTAGAAACTTTTTCAGCAAAAAGCAGGCAATGATATCCTATGGAAGGAAATTCAAGTTACTGGTAAGTACGGTTAAAATTACTTTTCAGGATCAGTACTGGGCTGAAAGATGCAGCACTGAGGTCTCTCCTGATAACAGGTGAGTAAATCGGAATTCGTATTTCGGCTGATTTTAGAGGAATATTATAAAGTTCCAAAACTCCACACAGAAGAATTTCCAAGTGAAACCAGTCAATGTTAGCCTATGGAAGGAAATTCAAGTTACTGGTAAGTACGGTTAAAATTACTTTTCAGGACCAGTACTGGGCTGAAAGATGCAGCACTGAGGTCTCTCCTGATAACAGGTGAGTAAATCGAAATTCGTATTTCGGATGATTTTAGAGGAATATTTGTATGTTTCAAAAATCGACACAGAAACTTTTTCAGCAAAAAGCAGGCAATGATATCCTATGGAAGGAAATTCAAGTTACTGGTAAGTACGGTTAGAATTACTTTTCAGGATCAGTACTGGGCTCAAAGATGCAGCACTGAGGTCTCTCCTGATAACAGGTGAGTAAATCGGAATTCATTAGTTCGGCTGATTTTAGAGGAATATTTGCACAATGGTGAAGGAAGGGGTGGGGCCTGAGGTGACATGTCTGCAAACACGCCCTGTGGCGCGTTTTAAGTTGGACAATTAATTCCTCCTCAATCCCGAGGGTCCCTAGGGGCCAACTAGCCCACCAGGTACCTCCAGTATGCGCCAGGGGCTGCGTTGCAGAGAGGTGTTCAGAGGCCACGCCCTTTTACAACACTCTGCAACGCAGCTCCGTGGCGCTTACTGGAGGTACCTGGTGGGCTAGTTGGCCCTAGGGACCCTCAGGATTGAAAAGGAATTTATTCCCCATCTTAAAACGCGCCACGCGGCCTGTTTGCACACATGTCACCTGAAGCCCCGCCCCTCCCTTCACCACTGTGCAAACGCGCCCGTGGCGCGTTTTAAGTTGGGGATTAAGTCCCCTTGAATCCTGAGGGTCCCTGGAGTCCAACTAGCCCACCATATACCTCCAAAGCGCCACAGAGCTGCGTTGCAGAGAGGTGTAAAAGGGGCGTGGCCTCTGTACACGTCTCTGCAACGCAGCCCCTGGCGCATACTGGAGGTTCCTGGTGGGCTAGTTGGCCCCAGAGACCCCCAGTATTCAAGGGGATTCGTTCCCCTCTGCAAACGCGCCAGGGGCGCGTTTGCAGAGTGCTGACAAAGAGGGCGTGGCCTCCCTCGCGAAGCCGGATTTTAATTTTTTAATTTTTTTTTAAAGGGGGCTGTGTGGCCCCCTTTTTGTAATTTTTTTGAGCCCTGGGGACCCCATCCCCCAGGGCCTGACCCCCTTTTTAAAAAAAAAAAAAAAAAAGGACCGGGAAGGGGACCGCGTGGGCCCCCCTCCCGTGGCCAATTTCGACCCGGGGACCCCATCCCCCGGGCCATTGCCACCTTTTTAAAAAAAAAAATTTGATGGAGGGGGGCTGCGTGGCCCCCCTCCTAAGGCCTCCTTAGGCCCCGGGGACCCCATCCCCCGGGGCCGGCCTTTTTTTTTTTTTTAAATGATTTTTGGGGAGGGGGACCGCGTGGCCCCCCTCCCGGGCCACTACTTGCCCCGGGGACCCCATCCCCCGAGGCTGGCCCTATCCTTTTGGGGTCCGTGGGGGGACCCCAACTCCCCCACGGACCCTGCCGGCTCCCCGCCTCCTGCGGGAGGCGGCATTGCTTTTCCACATGGGGAGCTGCTAATATGCAGCTCCCCATGTGGAAAGCTAATTCTGCTTTGAATTTTGGAAGCGAGAGCAGCTCCTGCTCTCGCTTCCAAAATTCAAAGCAGTTTGAAATGACAGGACGGGAGCCGCGAGGCTCCCGTCCTGTCATTGCAAACAGCAGTGTCCCGGGGTAGGCACCCCAGGACACTGCAGGAGCCGGCCCTGGGGGTGGCGGTCCCCAGGGCCATCACTGGCTCCAGGAGGGGGCCGCGCGGCCCCCTCCCCACATTTTCAAAGCCCCGGGAGGTGGTGGTCCCGGGGCTCGGGAGTCCAAAACGGACCCCCATTTTTAATTTTTTAGTGCCCCGGGGAGGTGGCGGTCCCCGGGGCAGCAGGAGGGCAAAGAGCCCTCCCGCACCATTTTTTGTTAAAGCCCCAGGGGGTGGCGGTCCCCGGGGCTTGGGGGGCCCTTAGAGGCCCCCATACATAAATTTACCCCCCCACCATGCCCCTGGGACTTGGCCCACCCGGGGCAAATTAACATCGAGCGCGGAGACCGCGCTTCGATTTCCCGGCAGGATCCGCGCACCCTGAGCGCATCCTGCCGATTTAAAAAAAAAAAAAAATGCTTTTTTTTGCCCAGGGGGTCCTTGTGGGACCCCCTGAGCAGGCCTAGGGGGTTAGGGTGTTTCTACCCTGCCCCCTTTGTGCGCTTTGCGCACTTGTTTCTGTCCCTCGGTTCTACCGAGGGACAAAATGGCTGCCAACACTTCCTGATTTGGAGTGTTGACAGCCAATTAGCATGCAGCTCGTGATCGGGAGGGTACGCGGATCCGACGCGGCCATAGATATATATGTGATTTTAATTGTGAATTTCTCAGGAACTACTGAACGGATTTACACCATTTTAGCAAAAGGCACCAGTCTGAACCAAGGGCTACCTCTTTGCCAAATTTGGGGTAATTCCGTTCAGCAGTTCGAGGCTGTAGCTACGACTCAAGGTTCCTATGGAAAAATGAATGGGGAAAACGCGTTTTGGGACCCCCTTTTTTTCTCGGCCCCCGCTTGACGTATCACCCCGAGACTTTCAGGGTAGGAGCGGACTGGAGCGCCCCAACAAGTTGGAAGCTTTCGCGAAGGTTCGTCAACCGGCGCCAACGTTATTGCAAATAGAATGTCGCGGATTTCCTATGGATAATAGGTCCTAACTATAACTATCTACTGGCGACCACCAGTAGATAATATATATATATATATATATATATATAACAATAACTCCGCACCCTGGAAGCGTCTTTTCTCTCCCAAATCACGGACACGGACCCAATTCGGTGCTATGATGTTTTATTCAACCGTCTCCATTACGCGTTTCGACTCCGTGGAGCCTTGATCACATGACATGGATACACAGGTTGGTGCAATATTTAAAGTGAAATGTACATACCAATTAATCAACACGTGATCAAGGACATAGAGAAAATACTAATGTTAACATAACTATTTATGATATTGCTTAAACATATTTCATCATTTTTTAGCTGTTTAAAAATTGTAAAATTGGAAAATAATTCATGTTTTCATATTTTCAATGCTTTTAAAATTACATGTAAAATACTAAAAGCAGAAAAATAATCTAATATTAGGTTAAATCCTATATTTCAATATGATTGCATGTTTATTTAGTACCCTCATGTGTCCCTGTTGCGGTCTGTACAAAATTCTATAAAGTGCTTAAGTGAAAAGTGCAAAGTGTTTGTGCATATGATAATAATAATATAATTTACTCTGTGTATGTCTCCCTGTTGTCCGACTCATACAATCATGTTTTTATTGTTTGCAAACGCCTCCAATTCCGTTGTTAATCCTCACAGACTAAGTAAACAGATAAAAGAACGTTATTTTTTATGTACAATGTATGTGAAGTTTGTCTAAATCCTTTTGATACCGGAGCTTCAGATGGAGGATATGGATATAGAATACATTCATGTGTTAACGTCCTAAGATTGTTACTTTGAGTACACAGAAGTATAGCAGCAAGTTTGTTTACACGCATAAATATATAAATATACGTGATTGCGTACATAAATACATAAATATATAAATACATATAAAAAATTCTATAAACAAAAATCTTTTTACAAAATTTCATATTCATAACAAACATAATTGTTACACAATATTAGAATAAATAGTCATAAAATTCCTAAAATTGTTAAAATGTTAAACATTTCTAAAATATAAACGCTGACCTATGTACTTTTTGTGGATATATGGACTAATCTATTCTATTTTAAACCCTTATCCTCCCACCTGCAGTAATGTGATTCCCATTGAAGATGACTGACAGTTGTTTCAATTTAAGCATGTATGCAAATCCTCTGTGGCATTCAGCCCTGACGGTACCTTGGAGTCCAATTGCAGAATATACCTTGTCTCTAGTTTCCTCAGCTTGGTGATTCTATCTCCGCCCCTTCTACTAGGAGGCACTGTATCTATGACATAATATTTGAGGTCTGCATTGTTGGAACTGTGTTTGTCTTTAAAATGTCGCGCCACTGGATAAGTGTTATCTTGATTGGTTATTGCGCGCAAATGTTGAAGAATGCTTTTGTGTACCTGTAGAACCGTGCTGCCTATATATTGTAAACCGCATGGGCACTGCAATACATATACTGCAAATTCAGTTTTGCATGTTAGGAGTTTGTTAATTTTAAACTCTCTATCACTAAAAGGGGTCTTGTAGGTACTCATATTGATGCCATGTGTGCATGCCTTACATGTTTTGCATCTAAAAAAACCTTTCCTTCTCTGCAACCAAGTTCCACTTTCAATTACCTCTGGGCTGGTTCTGACAATCTTATCTCTTGTAGTAGGTGCCCTCCTATATGTAATAGACACTCTTTGAGGAAGCAGGGACCCAATGATAGGATCGCAAAGTACCATGGCCCAATTTTTTTGTATGATTTTTGTATTTCTCTGTGTTGATTACTATATCTCATAATCATACGAAATGAATTGTTCATTGGCACTTTGGTATCGCCCTGTTTTGCTTTTAAGATTTCACTTCTGCTGTGCTCCATAGATTTGCTAATGGCTCTATCAATTGTTTTTTCTTGATATCCTCTCTCTAGGAATCTATTTTTGCCTTCATTTTGTGCCTCAGCTAAATCCTTGTCACTACTACAGATACGTCTTAATCGGAGCATCTCTCCGTATGGAATGTTGTTGATAATATGTTTTGGGTGCATGCTACTCGCATGAAGTGTCGAATTGCCAGCTGTTTTCTTCCTAAAGAGCCTGGTCTCAATCTTGTGATTTTTTATATATACTTGAGTATCAAGGAATTCAATGGAACTGGGGCTGACAGTAGCAGTGAACCTAAGATTAATATCATTGTTATTAAGGGAATGAACAAATTCATTAGCTTCACATTCTGTTCCCTGCCACACAACAAATAGGTCATCTATGTACCGTCGCCACATTCGTACCTTTGATCTCATGATTAGCTCGTGTTTGCCCATGAGGACCAGCTCCTCCCATCTGCCCATGTGTAGGCAGGCATAACTTGGAGAGAAGCTGGCCCCCATGGCAACACCTCTATTCTGTTGATATAATTGACTGTTAAACATAAAAATGTTATTATACAGACAAAACTTGATCATCTCGATAAGCATGGTACTATGACGTTTGTATTGTTCAGATCTACTAGACAAATAGTATCTGATGGCCTCAATTCCATCTGTATGCTCAATACTTGTATATAGCGACGTGACATCCAACGCAATGAATAAATAGTCATCTTGCCATTCAAAATCAGAGATATGTCTTAGAAAGTCTCCTGTGTCTCTTACATAGCTAGGACATTTTTTGACGTGTTCTTGGAGAAAGAAGTCGATATATCTGGTAGTGTTTTCCAATAATCCGTCCCTGGCCGTGATGATAGGCCTACCAGGTGGGTTGTTTCGATCTTTATGGATTTTGGGAATAAAATATAAAGATGGAGTAGTTGGATTTTCTTTTTCAGATATTTAAGTTCTTCACCTGTTAATAAGTTCGCTTCTCTCTGTTGTATCTACATTATGTACCTTGCACTATGTATCTTGTTATTGTCTCCTAGCAACATGCATGGCATTCCTTCCATGGTAACCAGTATGTAGGTTCTGAGAGCTGGGCCATGAGAAGGGAAGCTGGCAGTTGCAGGGAGAGATCGTGTTGTGGGTTGTTCCTGTGAACTTTAAAGTTCTTTCTGAAGTAACCTTGTTTGCGCCTCTTAAAAGTGGCGACGAGGATGGGATGCAATTGCCCAGAGGAGCAGACTGGTTATAGACGCTGAATTCGTCGAGCATCAACCCACAACAGAGCAGTATCAACCATAGACAGAGCGGTGAAATTGAACCCATCATTGCTCATAGAGAACCCTGTGAGCACCTGCCATTACGGACGTCCCAGCAACCACTGGAGCTACTTATTTCCCCAAAAGGACGACACGAAGGACAGTTTACCCCGGTAAGCAAGGAATTTCTCTGGGGGACTCTTGAGCATTTTCAGTGGACCGGAACGACAGTGAAGATTGTGTGCGACGTTCCGATTAATATTGAGGTTGGGACTGTGCCGTGAGATGCCGAGGTCAACTACAACGCGTAGTCAGTGCAGCATCTGTTTGCACTTAAGGAGGCAACAGTGATTCTTGGCGCTGCGAGGTGGAAGGTGGCGCGGTGAGGTGCGAGGTTGAAGTGCACGGTGTGTCCTTGTGAATGGCGGACTGTAAGGGAATGGCTGCAAATTCAACAACAACAGTCTAGTGACCCCGTGTGAGGACCCGCCATACCCTTGACATCATCGAAGTTATCATTCAAAATCCACTTACCGGCAGCCGCTCGAGAGACGGATGGTTCCATTGGTTTGGTTCGATCCTCCGCGTTCACCGCATCACAGATTCCGGAAGAGAGCTCTGAGAGACAACGCGCGTCACAAGTACGCAGTGCATTCTGGGAACCACGGCGTGGAGCGACGCACGGCGTCAATTACGAGCAGTTAGTTGCCAAGGGGACCAAAATAACATTATCTACGCTGCAAGATTTCTGACTATTACGGAAGGCATGACCAGAATTGATAATCCAAGCGGAGCGTGTCAAACAGCGGAACAGACACGCAAGAAATACAGACCAACCATATAAACAACGGTGACAATATTACACAGTATTAATTGTTTTGTGGTTCCCTCACCTGCATGTTGGTGTATACATTAGAATCTGGCAACAGTGGAAATCTTACTAAAAGATAAGTATAGATGTTTTTTTACTAATCTAAAGTTAGATTATTGAAGTGTATTGCTCATTTAATCACCATCACCAGTTCCATCGAGATGGACATGTCTTCTATTCTCGCTCCTCCAAAATTTCTACAAAGCCCAGGTGAACCAACTCTACCATGGGAGGATTGGATAGAGTCGTTTGAGACCTATTTAGAGGCCATTGGTGGAGAAGACTTTGTAGCTTCTAGGAAGGTGGCACTACTTAAACACAACTTAGGTATAGAAGGCAGGAAGGTATTGAAAACCTTACCCGTTAACACCATTAAGAACCAAATTGTCATTAGCGAAAAGAGTAACGAATGCGAGAGCAAAGAAGAAGGGGATGCAGTAGCAGATTTACATTACGATGAGATAATCTCTGTTGATGAATATATGGAGACAGTCAAAGCGCTAGAAGAAAACTACGGCAAGAAAACTAGCATAGTAGTAGAGAGGCATACATTTTTTTCCCGTTCACAATTACCAGGGAAACTGTAGAACAGTACATTTCTGTTTTAAGAACACTTGCTGCCACTTGTAAATTCAGGGAACTTCATGAAGAAATAATAAGGGATCAATTCATCAACAGAACCAACAATAATAAAATCCAAGAAAGACTACTTGACATGAAAGATCCTCTTTACAAAAAACCATAGAGGTAGCAAGACGGATTGAGAACACTTCAAAGTACGTCAAAGAACTTAGCTCAGAAAAAGTTACCACAACCAAAGTATGTGCCCTTGAGAAAAATTCACACAAAAAGAAGGAAAGTAATAACAAGATCTCTACCTTCACTAAGAACAGCAGAGTTTGTTACAGATGCGGTAGCACGAGACACACTGCAGATTCTGACAGATGTTATGCAGCAAAAGAGAAATGCTACAAATGCAAAAAAATGGGTCACTTAGCACGCATGTGCAAAGCAGGATATGTATCTAATCCTAGATGGAAACCACCTGTGAACGCCATTAGAGAGAACTCTGAAGACGAAAATTCAGACAATGAAAGCGTAATTGAAGTGATGGTTATTTGTGACAATGCTATAAATGACGTATCTGGTGGCTACAATCCACCTAAATGCGACTTAGGCATTGATGGAACCAAGATAACTGTGTGGGCCGACTCGTGTTCTCCTTATACCATCATAGATAAGAACACTTGGGAGAGGGTAGGAAATCAGCAGTTGTATTTACCAGATGTTGAACCAGTAGGATACTGTGGTATCAAACTTCCCTTGTTAGGTTTTTTCAACTGCACCCTGTCCCACAATGGTAAGACTGCTACCAGCAAAGTGTATGTAGTTGAAAAGGGTAGAGCATTGTTGGGATGGGGTGAACAAAAAATGTTAGGTATCACATTAGATCCTAATCACCCACTACAAGTATTGACCACTGAAGATGTTGAGACAACTAAATGGAGCTCAAAATTTCCTAAATTATTTGAAGAAAAATTAGGGTGTTTAAAAAAATTTGAACACCGCATTGTTCTGAAACATAATAACGTTCCATGTGTACATAAGGCAAGAAGTGTACCCTTCACCCTCAGAGAAAAATTGAAGTTAGAACTACAAAGGTTGTGCACAGCTCAGGTTATTGAACCCATCGAGTCATCTGAATGGCTTAGTCCGGTGGTTTTGGCACAAAAACCGGATGGAAATCTACGCATGTGTATTGACTTAAGAGACCTGAATTGCAATATCCTAGTTGACCGATACCCATTACCTCACATAAATGAAATGGTATCATCAGTAAACAATGCTATGTATTTTTCGTTGATAGACCTGTCGAATGCTTATCATCAAATTAAGTTGCATTCCTCCTCTAGACATCTAACTTCTTTCATTACACCAGAAGGCGCTTTTCAGTTTATTAGAATGCCATTGTGTTTGGCATCCGCCTCGGCGGTTTTCCAAAGGGTAATGAGTAAAATATTGGTTGGGTTACATAATGTATAAGTATTTCAAGATGACGTGTTGGTGTGGGGACCCAATCGTATTGAACATGACTCAATCTTATCTAAAACATTGCAAAAGTTGCAAGATGCAGGTTTAACAGTGGGAGTCAAGAAGTGCAAATTTGGTGTAACAGAAATTGATTATTTAGGGCACACCCTTTCTAGGAATGGTGTTAAACCGAAGAAGAAGTTACTAGATGCCATTACAAATGCCCCATCACCTCAAGACAAGGAACAATTACGTTCCTTCCTGGGTCTTGCGGAATTTTATTCCAAATTTGTTTATCATTTTGCTGAGAAAGTCCACAGGCTCAGAACATTAATGAAAAAAGGGATCAAGTTTGAGTGGACGGATGATTGTCAAAAGGACTTCGTGTCCGTTAAAGATCAAATTGTAAAAGCTGTTTCTTTGAAACCGTTCAATCCCTCACATCAGAGTATAATTGTTGTGGACGCTAGTGCATATGGCCTTGGTGCAGTACTGATGCAAAAACATCTAGGACAAGAACGAGTAGTAGCATTCGCATCCCGTACATTGAAGGGAGCAGAGGCCACTTACTCGGTCATTGAAAAAGAGGCACTTGCATGCTGGTGGGGGACGAACTACTTCAAAAATTACATATGGGGCACACGCTTTGAGATTAGATCTGACCACAAACCGCTTATAGAGTTATTTACCACTAAAGGTGCAGCAAAAGCAACTCCTAGGATAGCCAAATGGTTATACAGACTGCAAGGTTACGATTTTTCTCTTCAATATGTTCCTGGCATACGCAATGTTAATGCCGATTGCTTATCACGGTTGCCTTTGGAATGCGATGATGATGATGTGGATTTTAATGATGATTGTGTGGTGGCAAGTGTGGTTGAATCATGCGAGGCAGCCATATCAAGCGACGAATGGAAGGAAGCTGTAACCAACGATGCTACTTTTAAGGAACTCATAGCTGATCTATCAAAACCATCTAGCACAATTTCCATCCTTAAGAAAAAATTTGGTGAATTCTGGACGGTGTGGGCAGAACTGTCAGTTGTGGATGGAGTGTTACGCAGAAGTGGTAGGTTAGTAGTTCCCAACAGTTTGCAAAATAGACTGCTCAAGCTACTGCATGAAGGACATAGTGGCATGTCTGGGATGAAAAGAAAAGCGAGAGAAACCTTTTGGTGGCCGGGGATGGACAGAAATATAGAGGAGCATGTACGTGAATGCGTAGAATGCATGTGTAGTGATAAAACCCATAAGGTGGAAGAGTCACCCATTTCGTCAACTAACTTTCCCAGTAGACCATGGGAAAAGGTAGCCATAGACATTTGCGGTCCATTCTCGACCAAGGGAATAACTAACAAATTTGCATTAGTATTAATAGATTACCATTCCAAATGGCCGGAAGTGGCATTTTCTGGTGACATCAAAACCAGCAATGTCATTGAATTTTGTGACAGAATTTTTCGCAGAGAAGGAAGTCCAGAAAAATTAATCACTGACAATGGTCCACAATTAATTTCTAATGAATTTAAAACATACCTAGCCATGATGGGTATTTCACACCAAACCACAGCTGTCTATAATCCTAGAGAAAACGGTCTTGTGGAGAGGTTCAATAGGGTATTAAAAGAATGTATTCAATTAGCCGAAGAGAGTGGTGGGGATGCTAAGGAGGTGGTAAAGGAAATGTTGTGGAGCTACCGTACTACACCTCATTCGGTCACTAAGGAATCCCCTTTCAAACTCCTTAAGGGCAGGCAACCGGGCACAAAAGTTGCCCCGGGATGGATGTTTAAGGATTATGCACGACCTGTATGCAAGGAAAGTTTAGTGAATAGAGTAAAGGAACATCAGGACAAGTATGTGCACAGACACAACGACAAGATAAAAAGAAATAGTCGTACTTTCACTGTCGGCGATTGGGTAAGGACAAACAGCGTAGGTCATCAGAAAAGAGGTTTATCAAAATGGTCCATTCCTAAACGCATAATCAAGGTCAAGGGCAACAGTGTTTGGCTGAACGATGGCAAAATGTGGAACATTCGTAGCGTTACCTTATGTAACAACCTGGAAGTTGACACCTGGTTGGGAAGGGGTGGTAATGATCATACAACCAAGGAGCGTGTTGATTCCAGCAGCGAAAACGTGTTAGAATGATTCCTAAATGGCATAGTGATTATATAACTTATTGACCAAATATATGTGGCATCATTTTATTCTCCTTTGTGTTATCAATGCTACACTTGTATCATATTTGTTTAGTTTTCTTTCTTACATTCTGTAACACTTCTATTGTTTTGTTTCCATAAGAAAGGAAGATGTGTTGTATCTACATTATGTACCTTGCACTATGTATCTTGTTATTGTCTCCTAGCAACATGCATGGCATTCCTTCCATGGTAACCAGTATGTAGGTTCTGAGAGCTGGGCCATGAGAAGGGAAGCTGGCAGTTGCAGGGAGAGATCGTGTTGTGGGTTGTTCCTGTGAACTTAATAAAGTTCTTTCTGAAGTAACCTTGTTTGCGCCTCTTAAAACTCTCCAAGTGGTTAACTTAACATAGTACTCCTTGTTTGAGGCACTCAAATTGGCTTGACTGCTCCGGTTGTAACAACGCCTATCAATTTGTGGCCAGAGCACAATATTGCCTCCTTTGTCACTTCCCCGTACTATTACCTCATGATTATCATTTAACTTTTTAATTAAATTCCTGTATTGTTGGTCTTTATTTTTCAGGTTACCCTCTTTTTTTGCCACTATTTTATTGAGTTTTTTAATCTGTGTTGCTGTAGATTCATGAAATAAGTCAATAGAGTCTCTGATCATGATGGGATTAAATGTAGATCTTGGTTTGAAAGGAGTTAAACCTGTCTGCCTTGTATCGTCCCCTTCATCCGGAACTGATCTAATGTTCGTGGAAGTATCACATGTATTCTCAATCCACAATTCCTCCAAAGTTTGGAGAAGCCTTCTATCCGTTTGTGATGTTGTTATTGTGTCAGATATTTCTCCAGTATTTGGGTCTTTGTTGGATTCCCTCTGGGTTTGATTAGTATTCATTTGTATGTGATATTTTTTTAATTTTAATTTTCTAACCCCTTTATAGATGTCTATTCTGGTGGTTGCATAATCAAAGTTTCCTTTTGGAGCATATGAGAGTCCCAAGTTTAACATATTAGACTCTTGTTTGGTTAATATCACGTTGGTCAAATTGATGATGGTGTTGTTAGTTTTGGCGGTCAGATCTGCTGTGGTTACCAGTTTTTCCTGCCCCCTCTTTTGTTCGTTTTCCGCTCGCCTCTTTTTTGTTGCTCTGCGCCTCTGCCGGCGCTTGTAGTTGGCATATCTCCTGTGTTGTTCCTTTGTTGAGGCCTCGGACGAAGGGTTTGTCTTCTTTCCTGGCAAATAAAATGTAATTCTTCCCCCGGTGAAGGTTTGGGTGTTTGACTTTCTTCGCTTACCATTCGCAATTCCGACTCGGATTCACTGCCACCCATCGAACTCGTCTCCGATTGGGATGTATCTGTTTGTTCTCTTCCCCCTTTGTGTTGTCTACTTTGTTGTCTACTTTGTGCATCAGCTTTCAGAAATTTTGATGTCCTGATTCCATCATAGCGTTTGGCAAACGTGAATATCTGCCCCAACTCGTAATCATGTTTATCCCTTAAAAACTTAAGAGCCTTTCTTTCTTTGATTTTATCCTCATCCTTTTTAATTCTAGTCATCATCTCTTTACGTAATTTTGCTTGCTCTTCCTTCTGTTCTCTTCATTTATATCATCTATTTCCTTCAATAGCTTGCCTCTGTCAATATCTGCATATTTGATCAAAATCATAGTTAATCTCCTAGATGAGTCAAGGTTACATTCAGCCCATTCTTTCATAAGATCAGGATTCGGGTCTTCATAGCTGGAGGATTCCAAATGAAAAGTGCTCGAAAAGCGAAGGAGCCACACACGTCGTGAATTCTTATCGTTTTATTGGGCAGGCAGCAGATTCCAACAAAATCCTCTCAGCATTGCATCTTTAGCCATACGCGTTTTGGGTGATACCCTTGATCACTGGCTCTGCATTAAAAGAAACAACAGGTCAGCTGTCATCATTTACACTTTTAAAGTTCCGCCTGAGTAGGCGTATGCAGGCTAAGCATTGTGGTTATTGTAGTTTTTGCCATTTATCACACTACCAAGTAGGTGCCGTAATTTCCAGAAAACATTGCAAAGTTCTTAAAGCAGCTGTTTACAGGTTCTTAAAGCAGCTGTTTACAGGTAATGTTGAGAAACTGCTCACTTTCGCCATGTCCAAACGACCACGTCGTTCCAAATGTGCCAAAAGAAAATCAAAGGCAAGGACCTGCTTCGTATGCAGTGAGGCCCCCTCCGGGCCAGAGCAGGCCGTACATATTCCAAATGAAAAGTGCTCGAAAAAGCGAAGGAGCCACACACGTCGTGAATTCTTATCTTTTTATTGGGCAGGCAGCAGATTCCAACAAAATCCTCTCAGCATTGCATCTTTAGCCATACGCGTTTCGGGTGATACCCTTGATCACCGGCTCTGCATGAAAAGAAACAACGGGTCAGCTGTCATCATTTAA
The DNA here is from genome assembly GCA_963921515.1 of Calotriton arnoldi. Taxonomy (NCBI): domain Eukaryota; kingdom Metazoa; phylum Chordata; class Amphibia; order Caudata; family Salamandridae; genus Calotriton; species Calotriton arnoldi. The sequence goes on along the minus strand of CAWUFW010007073.1, from coordinate 98,844 downwards.
GCTTTTAAAGTTCGCCTGAGTAGGCGTATGCAGGCTAAGCATTGTGGTTATTGTAGTTTTTGCCATTTATCACACTCCCAAGTAGGTGCCTTAATTTCCAGAAAGCATTGCAAAGTTCTTAAAGCAGCTGTTTACAGGTAATGTTGAGAAACTGCTCACTTTCGCCATGTCCAAACGACCACGTCGTTCCAAACGTGCCAAAGGAAAATCAAAGGCAAGGACCTGCTTCGTATGCAGTGAGGCCCCCTCCGGGCCAGAGCAGGCCGTACATATTCCAAATGAAAAGTGCTCGAAAAAGCGAAGGAGCCACACACGTCGTGAATTCTTATCTTTTTATTGGGCAGGCAGCAGATTCCAACAAAAACCTCTCAGCATTGCATCTTTAGCCATACGCGTTTCGGGTGATACCCTTGATCACTGGCTCTGCATGAAAAGAAACAACGGGTCAGCTGTCATCATTTAAGCTTTTAAAGTTCCGCCTGAGTAGGCGTATGCAGGCTAAGCATTGTGGTTATTGTAGTTTTTGCCATTTATCACACTCCCAAGTAGGTGCCGTAATTTCCAGAAAACATTGCAAAGTTCTTAAAGCAGCTGTTTACAGGTAATGTTGAGAAACTGCTCACTTTCACCATGTCCAAACGACCACGTCCTTCCAAATGTGGCAAAGGAAAATCAAAGGCAAGGACCTGTTTCGTATACAGTGAGGCCCCCTTCGGGCCAGAGCAGGCCGTACATATTCCACATGAAAAGTGCTCGAAAAAGCGAAGGAGCCACACACGTCGTGAATTCTTATCTTTTTATTGGGCAGGCAGCAGATTCCAACAAAATCCTCTCAGCATTGCATCTTTAGCCATACGCGTTTCGGCTGATACCCTTGATCACTGGCTCTGCATGAAAAGAAACAACGGGTCAACTGTCATCATTTAAGCTTCTAAAGTTCCGCCTGAGTAGGCGTATGCAGGCTAAGCATTGTGGTTATTGTAGTTTTTGCCATTTATCACACTCCCAAGTAGGTGCCGTAATTTCCAGAAAACATTGCAACGTTCTTAAAGCAGCTGTTTACAGGTAATGTTGAGAAACTGCTCACTTTCGCCGTGTCCAAATGACCACGTCGTTCCAAATGTGCCAAAGGAAAATCAAAGGCAAGGACCTGCTTCGTATGCAGTGAGGCCCCCTTCGGGCCAGAGCAGGCCGTACATATTCCAAATGAAAAATGCTCGAAAAAGCGAAGGAGCCACACACGTCGTGAATTCTTATCTTTTTATTGGGCAGGCAGCAGATTCCAACAAAATCCTCTAAGCATTGCATCTTTAGCCATACGTGTTTCGGTGATACCCTTGATCACTGGCTCTGCATGAAAAGGAACAACAGGTCAGCTGTCATCATTTACGCTTTTAAATTTCCGCCTGAGTAGGCGTAGGCAGGCTAAGCATTGTGGTTATTGTAGTTTTTGCCATTTATCACACTCCCAAGTAGGTGCCGTAATTTCCAGAAAACATTGCAAAGTTCTTAAAGCAGCTGTTTACAGGTAATGTTGAGAAACTGCTCACTTTCACCATGTCCAAACGACCACGTCGTTCCAAATGTGCCAAAGGAAAATCAAAGGCAAGGACCTGCTTCGTATGCAGTGAGGCCCCCTCCGGGCCAGAGCAGGCCGTACATATTCCAAATGAAATGTGCTCGAAAAAGCGAAGGAGCCACACACGTCGTGAATTCTTATCTTTTTATTGGACAGGCAGCAGATTCCAACAAAATCCTCTCAGCATTGCATCTTTAGCCATACGCGTTTCGGGTGATACCCTTGATCACTGGCTCTGCATGAAAAGAAACAACGGGTCAGCTGTCATCATTTAAGCTTTTAAAGTTCCGCCTGAGTAGGCGTATGCAGGCTAAGCATTGTGGTTATTGTAGTTTTTACCATATATATAGATATATATATATATATATATGAAGAAAACGTCCTTCTGAGGACATTAAAGCGGTACTCCACAGTATTTAATTCCCACGTTGTTTTATCTACGTGTTTCGGCTGTCCCAAACAGCATTGTTCATGATAAAAACATGTCCACTGTACAACAGTGACGATGGACTACTAATCTACTAACTAACCCTGGGCGTAGTTTGCGTAGTAGCACTTCACGTAGCTACGTGAAATACATTTTGAACTACACATAGCTATGCAAATTGTATAGTGTGTAGCTGTGTGCTTAACTACACTGTACAATAATCGCCAAAGGCATCTTGCACAGTACAAGTTAAGATAAAATAAGTATCTCTGTCTTTATATGCTAAAATGCATATAGTAATTTCACAAAAGTGAAAACAATAAATTAGCAAGCAGTGAGAGAGCGATGATTTTGGTATCCTCCCTAACCTAGGGAGAGAACCAAGCAGATGCCTTGAAAACAAAAAGCACATCTTTTGAACGATTCGGTGGTGGTCCCATCCTCTTAGGACCACCCCAAGCACAGTTATTGGCAAAAATACAATCCCAACCAAAGGCCCTGCAAATCATTATGGGACGAGATTAGCAGTGGGCAGTGAATATTATAGTATCCAATATCAAAATAATTCTACAAAGAGCTGCAGTTCCACTAGTCGTTACTAGATGTCCCTCACGAGTCAAATGCAAAAGCTTCATGAAAGGGTTTCAATGCTTTTGCATTTGACTCGTGAGGGACATCTAGTACCGACTAGTGGAACTGCAGCTTGATGTATTAATAATTTCAATGCTTTTGCATTTGACTTGTGAGGGACATCTAGTAACGACTAGTTGAACTGCAGCTCTTTGTAGAATTATTTTGATATTGGACACTATAATATTCACTGCCCACTGCTAATCTCGTCCCATAATGCTTTGCAGGGCCTTTGGTTGGGATTGTATTTTTGCCCATAACTGTGCTTGGGGTGGTCCTAGGAGGAAGGGACCACCACTGAATCGTTCACATGATATGCTTTTTGTGTTCAAGGCATCTGCTTGGTCCTCCCCCTAGGTTAGGGGGGACCCCAAAATCATCACCTCTCTCATTGCTTGATATTTTCATTGTCAAAGTTCACTTTTGTGAATTAGTTATATGCTTTTTAGTATAGAAAAATGATTTATCAAAGCATTTGTATGTGTTTATTATACTACTGCTACGTCAATTAGCACAGTTTTTTACTCTGCTACGTGCAATTTGTGTAGTGCGTAGTAGCACAAACTTTGCATGCTCCGTGAGCATAGCGAAGTATTATGCCCAGGGTTACTACTAACAGTGAAATTGGCCATAAATACAATTCAACACTTTCCAGCAGCGCCATCTTTGAGGGTGTAAAATTTGCAATTTATAAGTGCTATTTATAAGTGCTCACTTCTTATTTTTCGTGAGTCAAACACCAGAAATGGATAAAAAACAATGTAATAAACAGTAATATGTACCGGATGCTTCAAAATTAAAATGCATAGCAATCCCTTAATTTTAGTACAAATCAAACCATTGAAATATATATACACACAAAAAACAAAGGTTACAAGGACGTTATAGTTAGGGTCAGATTTTACTCATAGAAAAACAGAGAAATTCAGCTGCTATAGTTAGCTGTGTTAACTATAACTCGTGCCCCTGCAATGAACTGCTTATGACCTCACATATTACATCACTCATGACATGGTCAGTGACATCACCGATGACATCACTGATGCAGCCCCCGCACTTCAATGTGTAAGCCCCGGGGAGGTGGTGGCCCCCGGTGCTGCCGGGGCCAACGCGGGCCTCCGCATCTCTATTTATCATTGCCCCCGTAACCTGGCCTAAAGGAAACAAAGTGCTTCATTTAAAAAAACTAATTGACCGGATTTGCAGATCCCGCCAAAATTATTTTTTAAACGTTTTATTTAGCCATGGGAGTCGCTGTGGACCCCTGAGCAGGCCTAGGGGTCAGGGTGTTTCTACCCTGACCCCTTTTCTTGTTTTTTCAGGTTTTTTAACCTTTATTCTTGTGACTCGGTTTACAAGATGGCTGCCAACACTTGCTGGTTTGAAGTGTTGGCAGCCAATCAGAAGGCAGGCTCAAGATCAGAAGGATTCGTGAATCAGTTGTACATCTGAGAAATGTTTAAATTTCTCAGGAACGACTGAATGGATTTACACCATTAAACAAAAAGAGTGCTTTCTGAACCGAGAGCTACCTTTTTGCCAAATTTGGTGTAATTCCGTTCAGCAGATCGGGCCGTAGCCCTGTCTAAAGTTTCCAAAGGAAATTAACATGGAGAAAAAGCATTTTGGAAACCCCCCTTTTTCTCTGCCCCCGCTTGACGAATCACCCCAAAACTTTCAACACAGTAGCTTACCTGACTGCCACATTAGTTTTGAAACTTTCAAGAAAATTCGTCAAATGGCATCAAAGTTATTGGCAAATCAAAAAATGCTTTTCCTATGGAAACTAGGTCCTAACTATAACTACCTACTGGCGACTGCCAGTAGGTAAATATATAATAGTAGGGAAACTGTTGAAATTTATTATTCCCACTCCAGTCTGTCCAACAGTAGGGAAAGCATTGGACTCCGGAGGGGTAACAATTACTATTCCCTCTCCAATCTGTGTAACAGTAGGGAAAGTTCTTCACTTCAAACATATAACATATATGAAACATGAGGGGCCGGCCAAGCAAGATGCCATAGATGAGGTCCCCTCCCAATAAGATTATCCTACCGCATCCTGACTCTGCAGATAGGTTATTGCAATCCAGATCCCATGGGTGTGACTGTCTGAGGACAAGGGCATTGCTGTTGGGACCCTGGAATGTGATCCTGTTACCCGGGGAGGGCACACTATTGGAGGCCTTGCCTGACCTTGCTGCAGTGCAGCCCGTTGACCTGTGGAGTTTGTCCTGGATGGAGGATGTGGGCAATAGAGGCCGGTGCGGAGCGGCTGCTATGGAACAGTGAGCCCGGGTGCTGAAGTCGCTGCTGTCCTGCTGCAGGAACTCAAGGGCTACCTTGACGTGCTGAAGTGTGGGGCCAGCCGTCATGATATTTTTAATATGGCCGCTCCACGCCTGGACTGGGGTTTAGTCATGGGGTGGCGTAGGGAGTTGAGGGCTCCCGAAGGGGAGCGGGACTGAACGGAGACTGCCAGGCCCGTGCGAGGCTCCAGCGTTGTGAAGAGCCCCTTTGTGGAATGGGGCGAGATTGTCCAGAGGCCTGAACCGGCATAGAAGAAGACAGAGAGAGAGGCCCTATGTCGTTTGCTGCGGCCTGTGCCGGCCCAGCTACCTACGGCTGTTGATATACCAGGAGAGTGGACCGTGGACCTATCCCTGGTGAGTGGAAGGCTCCGCTTCCCTGCAGAGAAGAATCATGGGCTGCTAAGGTGTGAAGCTGACTGCTGCAACCTTCCCACAATGGCAGCTCCACACCTGGACTGGAGTTGAGCCCCCAGGCTGCAAAGATCGTTGGGGGCTTCCGCAGGGGTGCGAGACTGAGCAGAGGTGGCCAGGCCTGTGTTGGGGTCCCGGTGTTGAAGAGCAACCATGTGTGGAAGGGGACGAGATTGCCTGGAGGTCTAAGCTGACATAGAAGACAGCTGGAGGAGGGGCCCAGCACTGTTTTCTGCAGCCCAAGGCTACCCGGCTGCCTACAGATATTGATACTTACTGGAGAGTAGACCCTGGGCCTCCCCCTGGTGAGTGGGAGGGGATTATCCTTTTGCGGCAGTGCGCCCATGACTGCTGAGGGCCCCGGGGGCTGAAACTGTGGTCTGCATTGGGCTGGGTGTATGCGGGCAAGACTGGGGGTAAGCGGTGTACTCCAGGCCCCTGAAGAATAGCACTGGGGGACTACAGGGTGGAGCCACGTCTCTCCGGCAGCTTCAGCCTGGCACTGAAAGACTGAGAGGGAGGGCGCCTGAGATAGCCCCTGGATTTGTTGCAGTTGCCTCTGGGTTGTGCTGAGATGGGGGGCAACTGGGTAACTAATATTCTGCACCTGACTCATTTGGCCCATGCTGCCTGGATGTCTCGGGGCTTTCCCCTTCCCCCTTCCTCCACCGGACACTTCATGAGCTATTGGGGGCTTGACCCATTGATTAGGGTCACATATGAAGGAGGCACGGGCTGCACTTTGCGGATGCAGAAGAGACAATAAAAAATATTTGAGAAATTGGGTCTGCAGTACAATGAAAACTGAAATCGCAGTGGAAACCGCCTGTACTGCTGTACTGCCCAGGAGACTTTGCTGCTGTCGAGCCATTGGAGGGGGCTGAGCACCCTGTGGTTCAAGATCTATCCATCTGGCATAAATGGCAGTCCTCAGGTATAGCGGTGCAGAACACATTCGATTTAGTCATGGTCAAAGACAAACCCCAAAGGGGAGCACAGGCTAACAAAATAGTACAATATACTGTCACTGGCCCTGAGACCGGGGAGCAGGGGTGGGTGGACTGAGTGGCCCTCCCCATTATTAATATAAACCTATCCAAATTTATCCTGACTATATGAGAAAGGTCCAGGATCTTTGTAACAGTTTCTTAGGGGTCTAGCGAAGGATGAGGAATCAGAACATCAAATATAGCCTGCTGTTTCCAGCAAAGCTCTGAGTGCAGTATGCCAGAAAGGTGCTTTTCTACGAAACTCAACAGGAGGCTATGAACTGGATGGACCCCTTGGGCCTCGGGCGGCCGGATCAAAACCTTGAATGGGGTGAGCAGAGGAAAAGGGGACTTCTGTTTTTGGCCGGGTACCGGGGGATGTACTTTCTGGATGGTGAGCCTAATTGGGATTTGTCCCTCTTGGCGGGCACACATAATGGATGTCAGCTCAGGTCACTCTTGATGTGCTGTGGGCACCTACCTCATACCTTTCCCCATTTGATCCGACTGATGGCCAGACTTTGGTAAAAAACAGTCCAGAGAGTAATAAAGTGGGCGCCTTATTTGACGGATTTGGACATCTGGATTATACGTCCCTTTGACCAAATAGCTCAGCTGATGCCCATTACGAAATGGCAGGAGGGAGGCTGCCTGATGCTGTCCAACCTATACCAGGGGCTGGGGGTAGATTTGTTACACTACATGAAGCAATGGAAATATTTGCCTTGGGCCCAGGACAATTTATCCAATATACTAAGGGGCTCATTACGATGATGGACGGAAGCCCATCCGCACTGGTGGCAGTGGCGGAAAATGTTCATCTTCCCGTCCCAGGTGCGGACATTGCGACCACCAAATTACAATGGTCCAACAGAGGCCATTTACCGTCCGCCGCAGTCTTTCAGGCTCCGCACGTTTTTGCGTACGCAAGGGTGGCGGATGGAGCCAACAGAGCAAGACCGGCGTGTGGAAACACGTTCCGTCCGCCAACCAGATTACGATGTGGCAAACAGCCATTCCCACCGCCGCCTAAAAACCACCACGTTGCGGATGGTGGAAACACAACAACGGACAGGAAGAGCCGATACAGAACCCATCTAAACCACCGGAGTCACCATGGATCCTGCACAACAGGCCTTCCCGCTGCACTACCTGCTGCACCTCCAGCAGACAAGACGCTGCCGCGCCCAACAGCAGAGGCACGTACCAAACATCTCCACGCATGCAACCCCTGAACAACTACAACTCCCAGCAAGTGTTGCGGCACCACGATGAATGTGGCAACCTGCCAAATGCAAAGTGCGAGTCCCACCCAATCCCCATGAGTGGCCCTCGGGGCCCCTGAAGGCAATTGGGGCCATTGCCGAGCCCCGCAGTTGCAGAGCGCGTACAACGCAATATCAAAAAATGTACGCCGAAGGCCCCCATTGGCTGATGGCTCATTCGCATAGTAGTTGCCACACCGTGGCGGGTGGGAAGCTGCGACCGCAACCCTGCATCATCCAATTGGGGCCAATGCGTGTCATGGCTGCGGATGCCAGCTACCGCGCATGCGAACACATACTGCATTTGCATTGGTGCCATGCGAATTTCATCACACATCACAACTCATTTGCCTGAAGTGATTGGTGCACCCCATGTGTAATGTTGTGGGGCACGAGGCCCCCATGCATATAAAATAACCACACAGACACCGTACTTGTATAGGAGAACTGGCCCAGGGCACGTGCATCCAGCTCCGTCTGTTGGCAGGGTCACATGTCCAATGACGCCTGTGCTGGGTGGCTGTGGGGTGGGGGTAAGCCAGCCCTCTGGGAGTGGCTGGTACATCAGAACAACTAGAACAGTGACCAGCTGGTCACTACACTGTGAAGGTATGAGAGAGTGTGACCCTTGAGTCAAATCACCACACACATGGTATGTCCAAGAAAAGGAGAGTGAAAGTACATACATAGTCATGCCCCGTTGCCAGCATGGACTGAAATGAGGGAGGGAGTCAAAAAGGACAAAGGTCTTTCGCACTGTATCAATGTTGTGTAATGAAACATCCAACCTGTGAACATCGCTTGTAAATCCCTTGACATCTGACTGGCGTCTCTTGGCCAGGGGTCGACTTGTGAAGGGCCAGTAACGTAGGCAGACCATCATAGGTGTCCACTGTCTGCAAATCTGACATACTTGTAATCCCTAGCACTCCCAACACATGTACTGGTGTGGCGTGCAGTGTGCATAGCTGCCATTGCCTGTAAATGTTCCCACACACGTCATAGGAGTGCACATGTGGAACAAACAAACATAGCTCTGACCAACATCATCGGTCATTGTCAGCCATGTGGGCATGTATACACAATCCATGTGCATTTGTGCCTCATTCAGGTGAACATTGCAATGTCTGTCACACAAATTCCACACACACTCACGCAGGACTGACCCCATAATGTCCACATGTGTCTGTCCACCGTGCTGAACATCCATATTGCGTTGTCCAGATGATACTCACTGCCCTCATCCCGTAATGTTGTTGTGTATTGTGGGACTCAAGCTTGCGCCTGTGCAGTGGCAGCAGCAACATGCAACTCAGCACTGATGCTGGGAAACACTGGTGCTGTGCCATCTAACCACAGGGCAGCTCATCCTTCATGTAGCAGTGTACTATCTGCCATACACATCGACTTCTTTGGATGTCGCAGTGTCAGTATGTCGAGTGAGTGAAGAAAAACAAGGTCTGAATGCAGGTCACTTGTGCATTTCACGTGACCATGAGTCCTGTCAATGTTGTGGTTGTTTTAGTCTCTGGGTAAGCTGTGCACCATATTTCATCTACAACTCAGCCCATGCGTGTGTACCCTGACATACGTGGGAGGAGACCACCCATCTTTCGACCTGTCCCCGACCTGGCGACGATGGAGGACATCGAAATCATCTGGGAATTCCATTTGGATCGCCGCACACTACAAAACCTATGCACCCAGTTGGAGCCCCATTTGAAGCCCAAAAGAATATATCCGGCTGCATTGTCTGCTACAGTGAAGGTCATGGCTGCACTGCATTTCTTTACCACTGGGTCTTTCCAGTACACTGTGGCAAGCGCCGAGGGGATGTCACAGCCCATGTTCAGCATGGTGTTGTGTGACTGTCCTGTCAGCATTGATGCTTTACATGGACAGACATGTCCACTTCCCGAGGAGGGATGAATTGGCAGCTGTGAAGGGGGAGTTCTATGACCTGGAAGGCATTCCAAATGTTTTGTAGTCATTGATGGTATTCACATTTCCCTCGTTCCACCACAGGCAAGTGAACACATCTATAGGAACCGCAAACACTACTACTCCATCAACGTGCAAGTGGTATGCCAGGTGGATCAGATCATCCCACACATGTGTGCAAAGTATCCTGGGTCGGCACATGACTCCCACATCTGGCAGAACAGCACCATACCCCAATTGATCTCCAATCTGCACCCCGAGCGGGCCTGGCTTGTTGGTGAGTGGGCTGTGTCAATGACTGTGATGTATGTGTGACATGCTGCTCTCCCCACATATTCAGATCACACTGTTTGCCTGTTTGTCTCACAACTAGGAGACTGTGGGTATCCCAATCGTCCATGGTTGCTGTCCACACTGCGGTATCCAACAACACCAGGGAAAGTCCAATACAATGATGCACATGGGAGGAACACGTCGTGTGGTGGAGCGCACTTTTGGTCAAGATTTAGGTGCCTGGACTAACCCTGGGCATAATACTTCGCTACGCTAGCAACAGTATAACAAACTCCTACAAATGCTTTGATAAAGCAATTTTCTATGCTAAAAAGCATATAACCAATTCACAAAAGTGAATTTTAATAATAAAATATCAAGCAATGAGAGAGGTGATGATTGTGGGGTCCCCCCTAACCTAGGGGGAGGACCAAGCAGATGCCTTGAACACAAAAAGCATATCATGTGAACGATTCAGTGGTGGTCCCTTCCTCCTAGGACCACCCCAAGCACAGTTATGGGCAAAAATACAATCCCAACCAAAGGCCCTGCAAAGCATTATGGGACGAGATTAGCAGTGGGCAGTGAATATTATAGTGTCCAATATCAAAATAATTCTACAAAGAGCTGCAGTTCAACTAGTCGTTACTAGATGTCCCTCACGAGTCAAATGCAAAAGCATTGAAATTATTAATACATCAAGCTGCAGTTCCACTAGTCGTTACTAGATGTCCCTCACGAGTCAAATGCAAAAGCATTGAAACCCTTTCATGAAGCTTTTGCATTTGACTCGTGAGGGACATCTAGTAACGACTAGTGGAACTGCAGCTCTTTGTAGAATTATTTTGATATTGGATACTATAATATTCACTGCCCACTGCTAATCTCGTCCCATAATGCTTTGCAGGGCCTTTGGTTGGGATTGTATTTTTGCCAATAACTGTGCTTGGGGTGGTCCTAAGAGGATGGGACCACCACCGAATCGTTCAAAAGATGTGCTTTTTGTTTTCAAGGCATCTGCTTGGTTCTCTCCCTAGGTTAGGGAGGATCCCAAAATCATCACCTTTCTCACTGCTTGTTCATTTATTGTTTTCACTTTTGTGAAATGACTATATGTATTTTTAGTATATAAAGACAGAGATATTTATTTTAACTTACACTGTGCAAAATGCCTTTGGTAATTATTGTACAGTGCAGTCAAGTACACAGCTACGCGCACTTGCACTAGGCAATTTGCATAGCTATGTGTAGTTCAAAATGTACTTCGCGTAGCGTAACTACGTGTACGCAAACTACGCCCAGGGTTAGCCTGGGCAAGACTGGTGGTGCACTTATGTACTCACCACAGAAGGTATGCCAGATGGTAGTCGCCTGCTGCATGCTTCACAACCTGGCCTTGCGCAGAAGGATCCCCCTGATTCTGGACGACGATGAACAGCAGCAGCCCCCCGCTCCCAACCCACACTTGCCCAGTGACGATGACAGTGGTGAGGAAGAAGGCCTTGACCAGCATCAACACCTCATCGTCAACTACTTAAGTTGAGTGTAAGTTAACAATGAGCGACTATGACTGTGTCTGTGTGCCTTGCTGTTGTCTCACAAACCTTGAGAATTGTTGCTGGTATTTTGTACACATACAGGACTATGCGCGGGATTAGAGAACTTGGTCAGGCAGGGAGTGAACACCCAGAAGCACCCATAAGCACAGGACCCAATTGCTATTGTGCCTCACTAGCTCTCCTACTCACTCAGAGGTATGCAAGCGTGTGTACACAAGTCGATAAGTTGAAGACAAGAAATGCTTTGAAATGTGCATTTTTACTACAGTGTCAAAACATGCAACATACATGCCACAACAAGTTGAGAATGCATGAGAACACATACAGTTTCCATTGTGACACATCCATATCACATGAAGCAAGATGTCATATCAATTATCCCTCTGGAGGAAGACCCACGAGCATATCCCCTGGATCACTGACATAATATCGTCAGTCAAAATATTGAGCTATCAAAATATCGTCGCCAAAATATCGATGGTCAAAATATCGACTTCCTATCTCCCTAACGGTAAGTACCAAAATATCGAAACCAAAATATCGTTGTTAAAAATATAGTTATACAAAAATATCGATTTTTTTTAATGTCTTAAAAATAATATAAAATTAATTAAATTATAAATATAAGTGAATAAAACATAGTTAGAATTATTTAAAAAATGTTAAAATTAATAAATAATAAATGTAATGTAAAAAAATATTAAACATGCATAATTTTTTGTATATATATATATATATATATATATATTAACTTAATATTAATAAATAATTATTAAATTTAATTATAAAATGTTAAAAACATAATTTAAATTATAATTACATATATATCTAGATAAACCTGTAATATAAATATTAAAATTAATTTTCTATATAATAAATTACATTATTAAAACTATTATTTAAAAAAAAATATATATTTCACACAACATTAATTATAACAGTAGGGAAAACATTGCATAGCGTAGGGGATAAAATTACTATTCCCACTCCAACAAGTGTAACAGTAGTGAAAGCGTTGGATAGCGTGAAGGTAAAAATAACTATTCCCACTCCAGTGAGAGCAACAGTAGGGAAAGTGTTGGATAACGGGAGGGTATAAATTACTATTCCCACTCCAACGAGTGTAACAGTAGGGAAAGTGTTGGGTAGCGGGTGGGTAAAAATTACTATTCCCACTCCAGCGAGTGTAACAGTAGGGAAAGTGTTGGATAGCGGGTGGGTAAAAATTACTTTTCCCACTCCAGAGAGTGCAACAGTAGGGAAAGTGTTTGATAGCGAATGGGAATAACGTACTATTCCCACACCACCAAGTGTAACAATCGGGAAAGCGTTGAATAGCGGGAGTGTAAAAATTACTATTACCACTCCAGTGAGTGCAACAGTAGGGAAAGTGTTGGATAGCGGATGTGTAAAAATTACTATTCCCACTCCAGCAAGTGCAACAGTAGGGAAAGTGTTGGATAGCGTGTGGGAATAATTTACCATTCCCACTCCAGTGAGTGCAACAGTAGGGAAAGCATTGGATAGCGGGAAGGTAAAAATTACTATTCCCACTCCAGTGAGTGCAACAGTAGGGAAAAAGTTGGATAGCGGGAGGGTAAAAATTACTATTCCCACTCCAACGAGTGTAACAGTAGGGAAAGTGTTGGATAGCGGGTGGGTAAAAATTACTATTCCCACTCCAGCGAGTGCAACAGTAGGGAAAGTGTTGGATAGCGGGTGGGTAAAAATGACTATTCCCACTCCAGAGAGTGCAACAGTAGGGAAAGTGTTGGATAGCGAATGGGAATAATGTACTATTCCCACACCACCAAGTGTAACAGTCGGGAAAGCGTTGGATAGCGGGAGTGTAAAAATTACTATTCCCAATCCAGTGAGTGCAACATTAGGGAAATTGTTGGATAGCGGGTGGGTAAAATTTACTATTCCCACTCCAGCAAGTGCAACAGTAGGGAAAGTGTTGGATAGCGTGTGGGAATAATTTACTATTCCCACTCCTGTGTGTGCAACAGTAGGGAAAGTGTTGGATAGCGGGAGGGTAAAAATGACTATTCCCACTCCATTGAGTGCAACAATAGGGAAAGTGTTGGATAGTGGGAGGATAAAAATTACTATTCCCACTCCAACGAGTGTAACAGTAGGGAAATTGTTGGATAGCGGGTGAGTAAAAATTACTATTTCCACTCCACCGAGTGCAACAGTAGGGAAAGTGTTGGATAGCAGGTGGGTAAAAATTACTATTCCCACTCCAGCGAGTGCAACAGTCGGGAAAGTGTTGGATAGCGGGTAGGAATAATTTACTGTTCCCACTCCACCAAGTATAACAGTAGGGAAAGTGTTGGATAGCGTAGGGGATTCATTTAGTATTCCCACTCCTGCAGTATAATTAACATTAATTAACAAGTAATTAATTTAAAAAAATGTTTTACCTCCCACCATATTCCCTTATAAACATCACCACCAATATTGTAAAAAATTAATAAATTAACATTATTAATTATCAATTAATTAATTAACTAATAACAATTAACGATAAAATTAATTTCCATCAAATATAAATTAATTTACACAATTAACACTATAACATAACTTTAAAAATAATATATAAAAAATATTAAACATTTTAATAAAAATTAAATTACTTCCCACCCTACTCCCTATCAACAATGAAACCACTCCTAAAAAAGTACACAATTAACATATTACCAAGGTAATTATTAGTAATTAATATCAAATTAATAACTAATTATTAACTTTTCTAACACATTTAACATACTTACCAATACATTATTAATTATTATTAATACATTTATAATTAATTAATTAATAATTAATTAATTAACTCAATTAACAATATACATTATTAAATACACAAATATTAATTAATTAATTAATTTAAATTAAATTACTTCCCACCCTATTCCCCTATAGACCAACAACCCGCTACAGAATAAAATTACGCACAAATTAATTAACATATAATTAATTAATTCAAAAAAGTTCTTAATTAATATATTATAATTAAATTACTTCCCATTCTATTCCCCTATAAACCCACACCCCGCTACAGAACTAAAATAAGCAAAAATAATTTAACATAATATTCATTACTTTAAAAAAATTCAAACATACATTACAAAAATAATATATACTTTTCACACATATACTAACATTTACAACACTAAAAAAAAATCGATATTTTTAACAACGATATTATGACTGACAATATTACTAACTTCGATATTATGACAATCGATACTTCTTACCTGCATTTCGATATTCTGTACCACTATATTTTTGACAGTCGATATTCTGTCCACTCGATATTTAAAACTCGATATTCTGTCCACTCGATATTTAAAACTCGATATTTTGTCATATTGATATTTAAAATTCGATATTTAGACTCTATACATCCCCCCACCCCTTGCTGGGAGGAGTTGTATGAGATGTCCCAGGTCTATGGGCTTTGTCACCAGACACATTACTCAGCCAGTACATGGTGAAATGTACATCACATGTGCTGTGTCGCTCCCATCACTGGATGGATCACTCTCCAAGTGTGGGGCAACTAGCTCCACCTCCCCATGACATCTAAAAGGCACCCGTGTCCCCTAGCAGGTGTGACACCTTGTTGAGTGGGGGTGCTAGGGCCGGACCAGAGCAGGATGACAACGGACAATGTCCTCCAACCACGGACAGAATGTTAAGGCAGTACTCCTGGACCGCGCAGAGAACAAGCTCTGCAGACACTTCTCATGTGACAGACAAATACTAATGTACTTGCAAAACGACTACGTCATGTAATTTCGTGCGCTACAGCTGCATGAGGGAAGCCGGGCTCATGCCAGTCGACAATGTCCATGACGGTCGGATGACAGGCTCCCCTTGCTCAGGTCTGTGGTACCAAGCGAATCAGACCGCAGAGGTCTGCAGAGTCACAGCAGATGCAGATAGGGCAAAAGTCAGAGAGCTGAATGACAATCCCTGTTAGTAAAAAGGCGTGAAAAAGGTAAAAGGACATTGAATTAGTCACCAACAGTTCCTGTTGCTGTTAAGTAGTTACGAATCCAAGAAGGCACAGGCAGCTTCGAAGGCAATCAGTTCCAAAAGACGATCCAAATCATCTCCAGCAAAAAGGACCGCCATCCAATCCAGCAGTATGAAGGAACAGATGTGCTCCTTGCACCACGAGGATGAAAGGAGCATCCCATGGCAACCTGGGAGAGGTTCGATGTAGGCATGGCACAGGAGCATTTGCGCAAACGCACAGGCGCAGCTGTCAACCTGTCTGACACACGACTGTGGCGGTTCAACGCTGATCGGAGCGTCCTCCTCCCCGGCTGATCCACTCTAGACCAACCGATCCTTCCCTTCCCGCACCAGTTTTTGGCCACGCAGAGGCCCCTGAGTCACACGCCTCCAGATCCCTTGCCCTTCACGCCGATCATCAATTACTGCGTTCCAGCCCAGAGGTTCGAAGCTCCGACCCTGTGGCAATGGTTCTTCCTCCCAAAGGGATTCCTGAATTACTCGGAGCCTCCTCTCAACACGCTGCCGCCCATCTACTGCCATCCCATCTCGATTGATTCTTTTCGTTATACCGTGGAGACTGGACCGTGTCCCTTTCAGCCTCCGGCCTGCCCTCACGCAGACGTTGTCCGCTGCGCCACTTCTGGACCCCCCCTCTACACAGTTCGTTCTACCCAGCCTGACCCTCAGCACTGCCCATTCGGCAATCCGGGCCTGAAGATGATCCTGAATCTCTAGGATCGAAACGTCGTCGACCCCTCAGTGCAACTTACGGCGCAAAACCTCTTGTGGTTCAATTAAATCACTCAATCATTACCTATCCAATCATTGTAAATCGTTCCTGCTGAACCACAAAGTCCTCTGTACATATTTCACATTTTGTCACCTTTCGCTGATTTCACATTGTCACTTGCGTCGCCACTTTTATGTGTCACGAGCACTTTTTGTGCACCAAGTCCAATTCGGGCTGCCTATGCATTCTATGCCTACAGTGCTGCTACAACTGTACCGTTTTATTTATTTTTACCTTAATTATATGATGCCATGTGCACATTTCAAAAACGTATCATGAGTCTCCCTTTTTCTTTCCTTGTAATGTGTTGCACATACTTGTTTAATTGACTCCCTTAATGATACCAGTTGACATATTGTTGCTTCTTTTTGTGACACATTGAAAGGCATCCCACAAACGTGTATCACCGGAGCAGTCCTGATCGTGGACCAGCAAAGGACTCACCCACAGCTCATGATCCAGGGCAGCAAGGGATGTGTTGGAGAGGCAGACATCCATGGACCACTGAAAGGGGCATCTTTGGCAGTAGAACACAGGTTGCACGCAGGTGAAATAGGCATAGCGGAAGGTTAGCCTATAACTGATGCGTAGCACAGCTAATGGGACACATCCAATGAGAAGCTGCATGCGGTCACGGTACAGTTGCAACTGACCCGGGTTCGCATGGACCACAGGACGGGCAGACATGGCATGAGAGCACTCCTAGAACCAGCGCTCAGCTGTACAGCCACAAGTAGTGATCTGAGAACCGCTACTTGCAGTATGTAAATTGGATGAATGACACCCGGTAGTACTCCAGAAATAGCATGAAACGAAGGGACAAGGCCAGAGCCCACAAGTCCTAAAAAGTGTGCAACGGCCTTCAGTATCAGAGGCTTTCGATGATTTTGGTGTCAGTCCCCCGGAAAAAGTGGGAGTTCTGTGTTCAGCAGTGACTGAATCGCGCAGGACGGTCAAGGCACCTGGAATTTGAAGGTCTCAGGGCTGATATGGGAGCGACTACTTGTTGAAACAGATGCCCACTGTGCCTGCACACTTATTGAAGTCCGTTTTCGCTGTGGGAATGTGAGGCCAAAATGACTATTCACAATCACAAATGGGAGAGTAAGGATAACATTGCTACAGCACGGAACACGGCGTGCAACAGTTCCTATATACGCGATGCCTGCTCTGTGACCGCAGCACTTGTGCCCATTTAGGAGAAGACAACTTCGGTTGTAAAACAGATGTAGCTTGGGTATGTTGTCAGGGACTGGTGTACATGTGGGTAAACATGCATAGATCGTACATGTCACTTGAAAATCCCTGGGCAACAGTACTTGAGTGTGTGAATGCGACAATGTCACCATCGTCCACATGACAGGATGTGTTGTGATGCTGGCTCTTGTGGGCACACTGCTAAGGATTTCATTGTTCTGCTCTGTGTGATCTGTGACAACTTCCGTCATGTCCATGATGATGTTCTTAGGGGATGGGAGCACACTGCTTCATCTCCCAGCACAGTTCACCCCTCGGCCTTCTGGTAAATGTAGTTCAGTCATGATGCTTACTTGTCATGTGACTGAGGTGTTTCACCTGAGTTGGGCAGGGAGAGGTACAGAGACCCGAGTAGATTGTGGCAGCTTCCTCAGCAGACACCGGTCACAATGTATCTTACCCCTACTGATGTGGGAGGATAACGCGACACACATGTGTCTAGAGATTCACAGCACTGACCTGCACCAACCTTGGTGACACGCGACAACGGTAACAGGAGTAAGCTTTTCAACTGAACTGCATTCACCAGGATGCTAAGGGCTAAACTGTGTTGGGAGGTGCAGTCGTGTGCTCCAGTCACCCTGCTGTCCATGTTGATGGTGTTTGCCGGTGTTGTCTGTAATGCATATTGTACAGTGTTGCCTCGTAGTGTGCTTTTGCGGTTATTGCATAATATGGCAACGCACTGTTGTTTCCTTGGGTCTTTCCGGGTTCCTCCACTCTCTCAATGGATTTTCGCTTTTTCATATTCAGATACATTGCAATGTGAGTCAACATGCTACTTACTGTGATGATAATACTCTTGACACAAAGGCATACTGTTGTGAGTTGTGTTTATTTTGCGATGTGTGACAGGTGAGGGGTGAAGTAGAAAGTGATGGTACACAGATAGTTAGGGTAGAACACACAATAGTAGAGTTCCAAAGTCCAACCGAACACTCCCATCCTTGTGGCAATGTGGTTTGGTATTTACAACAAAAGTCAATGCTCGGTGTTACAGTGGTGATATCAGCGGTTGCTCCGAGAACTGATCCGGCACGGTGCTGTGCCACGTGATCCTCACGGGCTCTTTTTCGGACGCCCCCTCTGCCGTTTGGCCGGGGGAACCTGCTGCATGCTCAGAGGTGTCTGAGGATTCGGCGTGGTGTGACTCACCCCTCCCTGTGGCCACTGCTGTGGTGGTGTGACTATCATCCAGCTGGCCACGGGGGGGGTTGGCAGCGATTTGAGCCGCATGCATGTCCCTCAGGACACCCACAAACTGGCCCATGTACTCCACATGTTGTCCCAAGTGAGTGTCCATGGAGCTCTGCAGCCGGCGGAGTTCCCGCAGTTCTTCATGGCCCTGGCCCATCTGTCCCTGGTTCTGCTGGTATGCACCAAGGACAGTTAGCACGATGTCCAGGGCCGTAGTCCCATTGTCCTCCTGTGGCTGAGCCCCAGTTGGCCTCACACCTGCTATGCTGCCACGGACCATTGGCGGTGCCAGGCGCTATAGCAGCACACTGTTCCCAGCATCCCCGGTCTGCCTGGTGGTATTCGCAACTGCTAGCAAAGGGACAGTGTTGGAGGCAGCGTTGGTGATGGTGGAGGTGGCTGCCAGACAGGTCGTTGCTGCAGGGGTCTGCGTTGGCAGTGCAGCTGTTGTGGGAGTCGTGGTGGTGGTGGTGGGGACAGTGAGGGCCAGAGACTGGGCTGTCCTGGGCATGCCGGAGGGGCCAGGTCGGTCCTCCTCATCCGAAAATACCAGGGAGTCTGCATTCGAGGGTTCAGCTTCCTGGGGGAGACTGGCTGGGCTCGCCCATGGCACGGGCGCCTACTGTTGCTGGTGACTCACCTGTTGCAGAGAGGTTACATTGTCAGCATGTTCAGTACACAGCACAACTTTGATGTTCATGTTTTGCACATTTCATTTGAGATGGCCTTACTCTTTAGCTTGGCATTACTATGCATTCATAACAGCTTGTCAGCAGTCGAACGTGATGTGGAGGTACATACATTGCTCATTGGCTATGTGTCATGGCTGAAGTAACAAACTCATATGTACAGATATTGTATTTCCAAGGACATGTCCTCTGGTACCAACTTGTTGCTCATCCTATTCAGTTTATGCTTGGACATTTGTGTCTTCTCAATGAGTATCTGACTACTATGCTGCAACTTCATGATTTGTGTTATGCTTTTTGTACTTGCCTCCTGAGGTTTGTGAGGTTTGACAGGGTTTCCATGCATGTGTTGTGTTGACCTGAGTCTTTCTGCTTTGAGGCAATGGGACTTGCACATTGGCTTTTTGTGATGGCTTTCTTGTATTTTGCTTTGCAGTTACATGTGACTTCATCACTGACACTGTGAATCATGTGGCCTCTCGATGGTATTGGCTGTATGTGCACTGTATACAACTTATGGGGGTTTCACGGTTGGCTACCAAGTGCGGGATGTGGGGGTCATTTGGCTCCATGCTGTCTGTGAGGGAAGACAGAGGGCCATGTGGGAGTTGTGGTCTTGCTGTCAGGGCTCAACAACCCCCTCCCCAGTGAGATGGCTACCTACCAGTTAGGAGGCACTGTCGATGGAGTTAGCTGACACATGGCTTTGGGGTGGGGAGGGTGGGCCATGCTGTTGGGGAGTGAGGCCAGGGTGCATGAGCTGACTACCTACTTGTGAGGTGCGGCTGCTTAAGGAAATGCTCGCTTTGTGATCCATTCATATTGAAAGCATGCATTCCACATGAGGTTGATGTGGGCTGGCGATTGAGGCTCACTTGTTGTGCACAACAGTACATTGCAGTGTGATGGGAGACATTTGTTAGTACTTACCAGACTCCACTCCCCTTCGATTCCTGTGAGACTCTCTGGATGCAATATGGCAAGCACCTTCTCCTCCCATTCGGTGTAGGTTTGTGGTGGAATGGGAGGGCCACCATCAGTTCTCTGGGCCGGGACGTGGTTCCTCTGGGCCCAATGCTTGACCCGGCCCTTGAGGTCGCCCCACCATTTCCTGATGTCATGCACAGTATGTAGGGTGGTCCCTGCGGCATTGACTTTGCTGTGGATCCTTGCCCACATCTAATTCTTGTGCGCAAGTAGGGTGTGCTGGACCAGGTGCCCAGACAAATGTGGTTCTACCCTGATTGTCTCATCTGCCATCACTTTCAACTCTGAGTCGGTGGATTTGGGCATTGTCTTGGGGGCATGGTGCAAATGAATGAGGGGTGCAGGGTGCAAGGTAGTGGTGGAGATATATGAAGTGTGTGAGGTGTGTGGGTGAAAGTGGTGTTGTGTGGAGATAGGTGTGTGTGATGTTGTGCAGTGTGAGTCAATGGTGTCCTGTCTCTCTGTCTCGGCTTGTGGTGTGCAAAGGATGCTGGTCCAGGAAGGGGTTGGTTTTATACTGTGGTATGTGGGTGTGTCCACATGAGTGATGACCTCCAGTTGTCTCTTCCATGCTGCGCATGGCTTTCCTTACCAGGAGCAAGTTGGGGTGTATCATTGCGGCATGTGTGTTGTGATTGAGGGCAGCAGGGAGTACAGGCACACTTCTGGCATAGTTGTGAAGTTGGTTCCGTCCGCCACTCATTTGGCCTATGTGCGTGCGCGGCGGTCTGACGCAGTGCTCGGTCCGCCAGCTCCGCATTCTCATCGTAATTTGCTGTGCGGTCATGCCGCGGCAGGTGCGCCTTTTCAAGCCGTTGAACAGCTTTCCCCATCCGCCGCGGTCGGATTTGCAGCTTTTCCGACCGTGGTGGACGGTCTTTTGTGACATCCCTCCGTCGCGGTATGATTTTGCATACATTGCATCTTAATTTGGCTGTCGGAAATGCTGCGGCTCATGCGGGGGGGATTTTTCCCAATACCATGGTAGTCGGAGGGCTTTTCCATACGCCATCATAATTGGGCCCTAAGTTTGCGCCCACACAGCGCGCCAGTTGTGGCCATTGTTTCTGGAGGCTCCTGACACCACTCACACTCTTGCCACCATGTTGTCAATGGCTGGGGACAACAGACTAATAGTGCACCTTTACCGAGCACTGCGCACAGATAGGTGAGTCAAACCGCTGCAAATAGAGGAGACGTGGCAATCCCTTAGTGATGAGCCCCTTTTCCCAAAGGATTGGTCCAAAATACATGCAGCCGTTTGAAGGGTGTCGGTGAACTCCAGATTTAAACAGATCCATTATAATATTGTACACATGACCTACCTATACCTCAGATGACTGCACACTATATAGCCATCACGAGATCCCTGCGTTCCGAGATATGAGGATGGAGAGGCTGATTTCCTACATATGGTCTGGCACTGTGGCTGCATATTGGGGAAAGGTTTTGGCAACAGGATGGGAGGTCTGCTTAAAATTAATAAGTGGACCAGAAGTGAAAACTAAGCAAACGATTTACAGTGCTGGGACTCACGGCAGCAAAAAGACATATAGCGATCCACTGGATGGGTCGCATGCCCCCGAGGGAATTATGGGAGAGGGACCTGCGGGAATGGGCGAGTGTGGAAGAGGAGCATATGAAAAAGACAAGGAAAGACGATAAATTACCTGATGTTCTGCTTGCATGGTGAGGAATGTTACAGGCATTGATGGAGCCCGCTGAACCTACGTCTAAACAGCTAACTGAAGCGGGGTAAAGGGGTGGGCTGGAGGGAGCAGACCTGAGACACCTCACCCCGTTCAATAATATGGATACATGTCTTCCAACCATATCGATCCAATGTGAAATACGTGTACATTATACATGAGCTGAGACTTGTTCTCCACATGGAAGCTTCAAGGGGAGGGTGGGTGAAGGGATTAAGGTGTAAATCAAAGGTTATATGGCTTTCAAGCAGCTTTTTGTATCACTGGCTTCAATGTATTTTGTTATGATTGCTTGATTGAATCCTTTATAATGACATCGCTGATAAATGCCAATAAAGAAATATTTGTTTTAAAAAACATATATGAAACATAATCCTATTAATTTAAAACAAATTTAAAACTCTTGAAATGTATTAATTAACTAAAGATATTTTATACATATAAAAAAACAACATGATTAGTAAACAAAATATTAATTAATAATCAATTAAAAAATATATATTTATTTATTACTTCAATAAATTACCATACTATACCCCCACAAGCCTACCAGCCCACACTTAAAATATAATTAAAATAAATAAATGTAACACAATTAACATTCTTAAAAATCAATTAAATAGTATTTCATATTTTAATATTTAATTAATTAACTATGAATTAACTTCCCACCCTGTACCCCTATAAACTCAGTAGCCCAAACTTAAAATATAACTTACAAAATACAATTATTACACAATCTACATATGTATTAAGCAATTACATAATTAATAATAAAATAATAATTAGATATTAATTCATCCTTGCTTAAGAAACGTCCCCTCATACGCCAATAAACTGAACAGCCCATGCCTAATGTATTAAATTAAAACACAATATTTCTTACAACTATATTGTTGAAAAGGATATTAAAAATAATGATACTATTGAAAACATAAGAAATTCAATTATTACACAATTTACAGATTTATTAATCAACTAAATAATTAATAATATATTAGTTATTAATTAATCATTACTTAAAAAACTTCCCACCCTACCCCCCTACAAACCCAACAGCCCACACAAAATATATAACTTAAAAATTATAATTATTACACAATGTACATATGTATTAATCAATTCAATAATTAATTATAATATTAATTATTAATTGGTAAACATCAAGGCTAGACTACGGTAAAGCTTTGTATTTGGGTCTCCCTGATTGGCTGGTTAATAATTTGCTGGTGGTCCAAAATGCAGCAGCCCTTACTGTGTTGGGATTGCCTCTGAAACCACACATATCTCCTCATCTGCGGGCATGGCAGTGGCTCCCTCTTAAAAAGAGGATTCTCTTCAAGACCCTTGTCCTGGTGCACAGAGCCTTCTATCAGACTGGCGCAGGGTATCTCAGGACAAGAATCAGTTTCTATGCTCCTTCTATGTGCCTTCAATCAGCCAATATCTTCTTAGACAAACTCCTAGGATCCGGTGGTCTAGGGTCGAGGCAAGCAGGGCCGGTCCTATTATTTGCGAGGCCCTGGGTCAAAATGGAATGCGCGAGGCCCCTCTAATTTATTTAAGGGAATTCGCGAGGCCCCTCTAATTTACGTAAGTGACCTCTTGTAAGGAGACCCATTCAGAGACACTGCGGGAGGCCCATTGTACAGGATTTTAGCGGCCCCACAGTTTTAACTTTCAGCCCACAAGCAATTCTCACACCTTCAGCCTGATAGGTGTAAGAATTGCTTGTGGGCTGAAAGTTAACACTGTGGGGGCGCTAAAATCCTGTACAATGGGCCTCCTGCAGTGTCTCTGAATGGGTCTCCTTGCAAGTGGAACAAGGGAAGCTTCTCCCTCCCTCCCCCCCCAGGCCTCCAGACACCATCCCTGAGGCCCAGGGAGGGGATCCCTCCCATGGACCCTAATTACATGGAGACAGGGAAACAACAGGGCACACGATCGGTTCGGGGCCCCATGCTGGTGGGCTGAGTGCGAGGCCCTGGGCAGCTGCCCACGCTGCCCATGCCTAGCGCCGGCCCTGGAGGCAAGTACTTCTCATTTTTAGGGCCGCTAGTATGGACAAATTGCCTCTTGAGCTACGGACAACTACATCCACCTCTCAGTTTATATTGAATCAGGTATAACTGTGTAGATCACATTGAACAGCTGACAGCAAGGTGCAAAGCGTCAGGACACTCCTTGGAGTAGCAGTGCACTATATGAGTATCCTTTCATTTCATTTAAATAAATTATTATTTAATTAACTTCCCACCTCATACCCCTACAAACCCACCAGCCCGCACCTAATATATATTTTTAAAAATACAACTATTCGACAATTTACATATTTAATTATCAATGCATTAATTAATCAAACATTAATAATAAATTTTTTAACTAATTATTACTTAATTAACTTCCCACTCTATACCCCTACAAACCCAGCATCCTGCACCTAAGACATAACTTAAAAAATACAATAATTACACAATTTCCATAATTAATATTAAATTAAATCATTAATAATAAATTTATAAATAATTATTATTAATTGTAATTAATTAACTTCCCACCTACACCCCTGCCTACCTAGCAACCCACTTCAAGAAAATAAATTACTTTTAGCACTTAGAAATTACTTAAAATTGCAAACTATATTTAAAAATATTATTAAAAATGATACAAACAATAATAGCACATTAAATTAATATATGAATGAACACACATAATGATAATTTAAAAATATATATTTTTACAACTATATTATTGACTATATTTTTGCAAACTATGGGGGTCATTAGGATGGCACAGGCCCCATTTTAGCGGTCCAGCTCCGCCCGCCAGGCAAGCGTGCGGACTGCTACCGGCGGAAAAGTTGCGGGCGGAAAATCGCACCGCTGTGGTCGTCACCGCCATGCTAACGGGACTGGAGGTTTTTAGTGTTGCGATCGCGGGCGGATGACCGCCGCCGGGCCGGCGGTTGCCACCGGCGGCGGCCATTCGCCCGCCATCGTAATAGGCCCCTATATTACTTATCTGAAAAATCGATATTCTTGGCAATGATATTCCTGCATCACAATATATTTGTACCATAATATTTTTTGTACAATATTTTTGCAACTCAATATTTTTAATCCAATATTATGTCCAAGCACCCGACTATACGCCACTCAACTCTACGGCCTTCCATTGTACTCAACACCAGTATATGTCACTGCACTTTACAACACTACATTCTGCCCCACTCCACTAAACGCCACTCCGCTGTACATGACTACACTCTACGCTTCTACAGTCAACCCTATTCCACTGTATGGCACTGTACTCTACTCTACTACACTTTATGCCACTCCACTGTACATCTCAAGACTTAAAGCCACTACACTCAACATTATTCCAATCAAAACTACTCAACTGTATGCTACTCCACTTTATGGCACTCCACTCTATAGTACTCCACTATAAGCCGCTGCACTAAACCGATTACACTCTACCCCACCCCAGTGTACGCTATTCCTCTCGGTGCCACCTCGATATATGCCACTCCACTTTACTTGACTTTACAGCACTACACTGTACTACAATGCACTCTACACAAGTCCACTGTACACCATTCAACTGTATGCAACTCCACTGTATGTTACTCCAGTCTACCCCACTCCCGTCTATGCAATTCCACTTTAACCACTTCACTTTACCACACTGCACTGTATCCCACTGCACTGTACACTATTTCAGTATGCAATATTCCAATATATTCGCGTACACTATTGTTTGAGGGTAATTATGGGTGGCCACACCCTTCTGCTTACCGGCTCCTGAGAGCCTGACCCGCACTCTGCTCGTTCACTTGAAAGGAAGGAACAACGGTGTGAAATACAGTGGCACTTTATTAAGCAATTCAATAACACAGAAAATCGTTAATTTGAAGCTGCCCATCAACACATGAGCAGGATGAAAGCATCGACAATGTTATAAATCAGTTGTTCAACATGGAGCAAAATATATGTAGATATTATTTAATGCACAGCTGCCTAAAGGGCAACCCTGAATTTAGAAAAGATGAATAGGCAGGCGCCTAAAAGGCTAATTTTACATGAGAAAACAAAACCATCCAAGACTACATAATTTAAACTAAAACAAATGCAATGGCTTGGGTTTGGATGAGCTAAATTAAAGAGGCTGACAAAGCCAATAGGCTAGTAATTAGAAAAGAGCATTACCACCTTGGGAGTAGAAGTTCTAGGCCCAGTCAGGATAACGATCGATCGGGAACCCTCACCATGCAACTAGGCAGTGGTTTGAAGAGTTCAGGGCATTGGCCTAGGTATAGAAATTCCAAGGGGGCTAGTGTCGCGGTGGATGGCACAGGTCTCTGCTGTCAGATCAGTGAAGCCTACGAGATCTGTTTGATTAAAAAAATAATAGCAAGAGGCACTGGGCTTTTTGGGCCTATATGTATGTATCTAGGGTGGTATGCTTGGGCCTATAGGTGGGTATCTAAGAAGGTGGGCTTGGGCCTCTGTGGCATGTGCTAAGAGGATGAAGGAAAGTGGACAACTTAGGACATCTATCAGGGCCTGACTGGTGGGGCCTATCTGGGAGTGTCATGTTTGGTGGGTAGTGCAGAATGAGACATGGGGTCTCTCACTAGATGGTAGAACGGGACCCTACTACATATCCCTCCTCTTGTTCATTGTTGAACACATCTCTGATATAATACTTTGCTGGACCCTCTGGTGTCTGGTGCATGCTGAGTGGGTCATTAACGTACACGCACGCAGCCTGGGGTGGCATTTCTGGTGTTATGGTAACATATTCTCCACCATCATTGCCAACTAACTGGTCATACTCGTTAGTGTCATGCTCCTCCCTCAAGGTGTATCTATGTGGCGGAACTGGTGGAGCTGTGGGTGTGTTGGGAGAAGCGTCAGGGGCAGCTAGTTCTGTGAGTTGTACGTGGGTCAGCCCATTCCCATCCCCAGGAACGCGGTCCATGACCTGATAATGTGCATTCTGATGAATTCCTGTGTTAGCGTAATTCATCCCTACCGCTTTGGTGCTACACCTGTTGACACATCTGATTATCACCTGTGCACCGCAACACACTAACATTACCACACAACAAATAGGTAGCACAATTTTCAAGATAGCAGACAGCCATGAAGGCATCCAGTCCAAGTTGAACCAATTAGAAATATCGTCTGCATCAGCACCTCCCTCGTCACGCATCTTTTTTCCCAGATTGTCCAGGTCCTCAATGGCCTTAGCGAGCGACCTGTTAGCGGCATCATTCGATGGTATGAAAGTACAGCAGGACGACTTCCCTATTGTGGCGCAGACTCCACCCTGCATAGCTGTGAGCTGATCTAGAACATATCTATGCTCTAGAACCATAAGCCTTAAAGGTCGTAACTCTTCCTGGATTGCGTTGAACCCATCTCGGGTGTTATTTATCAGAGTCATTAGTTCGTAGCGTGTGACCTGCAGCCATCGGGCATTAGCTGATGTTTGCCAGATGGGCCACAGGCCCCCAAAGAATTCCTGGGTGCCATTGAACAGGCGAAATTCATCAGGAACTTCGCTAAAGGCGTCGTTAGCAAAATATTGAGCACTCCTTCGGTGCCGGTGGAGCAGGGTGACATCACCTGTCATGGGGTGATCAAGCACTTGGGAAATGTTGGATGCCGGGACAACGAGATGCAGCTCGTGCACAGTGACCATGGTGCATAGGCCGTTCCATTGAGGAGGCAATTGGAGATAGAGGCGTTCTCCGCATGCCCAAAAGATGTCCATGAGGCCGGAGCTGCCGTCTTGGAGGTCCAAATTAAAGATAGTGTGGTTACAGTTGGTGTTGCGACCCACAGGACGAGTACCGTTACCTAGGAAGCAAAGAAGAGGATGTTTTAGCTTGTATGCCTGTTTCCATTTGTATGCTGTGTCTGTGCCAAAGGTGTATCTCCTAGTTTCCTGTGCCCACACCTGCTTGCACTGAGTCTCAACATCCCAATCAATATCGTGGTGATGGTCTGTATCTACGAATGGGGCTCCTAGGGAGGCGGCCTTGCAGGAGAGGTTGTGTGGACCATGCCATCTACTTTTGAAATAAATATTGGCCTGAACCTGTAGTGTAGTTCTAAGATCACAGGGGTATTGGGTCCTGCGTGAAGTGTCGTTGAGAATTTGCCTGCTCTCTTTTGCTTGGCATATTGGTGAGGGTGTGGTAAAGAGGAAATACCCAACTTCCTTGAAGAAATCCTCATAACCCTGTATCATTATCATAGGTGTTTCAGCCGTGTAATCGTGTTCCAACTCCCTCTGGAATTCTCGTGCGTCAGTCACAACCTTATGTGAGATGTACTTATAATCCCACGCTGTGGTGTTTACAAACACAGCGTCTAGTTCTGCTGACAAAAGCTGGATCAGTCCCTGTATGCGGCAGAGAAACAAATGGAGGAGACATTGGGCAGTTGGTGGTGGTATTTCTTGGGGAAAAATCATTTTGTCTGCTCCTACTGCATGAGGAATATGGGAGCACACGTAGCACGACTCTTTTGTTGCCTTTCTTCCTATTTCGGTCATGTGTCGGTACCACATGTTGTCTAACAGGGCATTATGGGCTCCATGGTCCTCAGCTAAGTGGTCAGGACGTGTGGAATGGAAATCGGGCATGGGATAGTGGTGTGCAATGTGAACCAGTGTGTTTTGAGGAGCTGTGGCCCACTCTTGTTTGACCTCAGGTTTTTTGCTTGGTCTGCGGATCCTCCAATACCTTGGCCTACCCCTTCTGAATCTGCGGGTGTTGCGGGAGTTGGGACGGCGGGGCACTATGGGACCCGTTGTTATATCCAGGACATCATCATCCGGGCTAGCAGTTGGGGAAGTGGGAGGTGTACTAGTGGGTATGCTGTCAGTGGTACAATCAGGGAGTATTGGCCCTTCGGTGTGGTGTGACAACTGTGGGCGAGCATATGTGACTGCTGGTACACGGGGTTGTGCTGTAAAAGGCATGGTAGTATTTGCAGGATAGTACAGCCTAATTGTTGTAAGGTAAAACATATACCAGTTGAAGGTGGCCAGCGCCACTGTAGCAATAATACAGGATGTTAGAAGAGTAACAATACATATCTTAGCATTGCCATTATGGTCTTCATCAATGAACACATGAGTGTCATCGTCTTCTTCATCAGAGGAGGATGGAAACCCGCTGTCTCCATGGAGCGGCACCATTGGTATGTCTCTTCCCTCCTCTAGTCCATTGGCTGAGGTGGTGGTGCGGGGTCCAAACGGACGTGGCTGCGATGGATCCATGCTTTTCTTTCAGCGATTCGTACTGCAGTTGGTGATGAGTCTATCACCTGGAAGGGGCCTTCGAACTTGGGGTCCTTCCAAGGTCTGACGTTTTCCGGACAAAGATCAGCGTCCCGGGACGGATTGGTGGGAGCTCAGGATCGGTGGGGCCCTTTTCTTTCCTCTTGGATACCTGGGTAGAAAGGAACTGCGCTGCGCTGGTTAGTTGACACAGATATTGGTAGAGCTCAGCCCTAACTATCTCAGAGGATGATTCACTATCTGTTTTAGGGCGTGTGGACGGAACTGTTACATTTATGGATCGTCCAGTGACAAGCTGATGGGGCGTGAGGTGGTGATCCGAACTTGGGGAGTTTCTTAGTGCAAAGAGTGCTATGGGTAGGCAATAAAGCCATTTCTTTCCTATTGTGGCACTTATTTTGCTTATTTTATTTTTGAGCAAGCCGTTGAGGCGCTCACAAATGCCGTTGCTTTGTGGGTGATAGGCTGATGTCAGTTTGTGTTTAATGCCTAGCATCGTGGTCAGGGAGGAAAAGATGGCGTTTGAAAAATGACTTCCGTTATCGGACCGGATGGCGTCCGGGATGCCCCAGCGAGTAATGACATCACGGAGTAGGAATGTGGCTGCTGCTTTGGCATCGCAGTGGACGCAGGGTCCAGCTTCGATCCAGCGTGAAAATGGACACACTACTACAATGAGATAGCGGTAATTTTGGCAACGATCAATCATGTCGACATAGTCAATGTGTAGCTCTTTGAAGGGGCCTGATGGTCTAGGAATTGTGGAAGCAACAGTTTTGAGAGTCGGGTTTGGGGAATATTGTTGACAAATGAGACATTTATTAACAAAAAGCTGTATCTGTTCATGGGCGTTGGGAATGAACCAGTCTGTCTGCAGAGTGGTGGACATGTTATCTCGGGTGACATGCGTAGGAAGGTGGAGTTGGTCCAACGCCACTTGCAATAAAGCCTGTGGCATCACAGGTTTCCCTGTTATTGTCTGTCTGTAAATGAAGTCGGCGGAGTCCTGTTGTACTCCCCTCTTCTTCCATAACTCTTTCTCTTGATCTGGTGCACTTTCTTGCATTTCTCTGAGGTGTAATTGTGCAGTGTGATCATATTGCTGTGTTGTGTCAATGTCAAATGGGGTTGGTAATTGGGATGGTGTTTTTGAAGTACCTTCATTGCTGTTGTCATGCTCTGTTGGAGGTACTGTTTGGGAAAGTAAGATGGGGGCAAATGGAACTTCTGGTGTTGTTTGGGGAGGGGGGCCTGTTACTGGGGGGCCTCTGGCTGCAGCCTTAGCTGCCCAATCTGCCAGGGCGTTACCTCTGAAGACAAAATCTTGGCCATTGGTGTGCGCTGCGCATTTGACTACGGCTACTTCAGCTGGTAGTGTAAGGGCCTCAATAAGTTCCTCTAGTAACTTTTTGTGAATGACAGGTGTACCATCTGATTTAAGGAAGCCACGCCTTTTCCAGCGAAGGATGCTGGAGTGTGTTGTTGTGGTGACGTATGCAGAATCGGAGTAAATTGTAATGCGGTCATCAGCTCCAATGTTTAAGGCAGCTATCAGTGCTACTAATTCAGCTGCCTGGGCTGAATAATGTGATGGTAATGTAAGCTGCTGTGCAATGTCTAGGGAGTCAGAGGAATCATTTTGCTGTGCTCTAACTACTGCAGCTCCTGTGTACCTGACTCCTGTTTCTTGATCAATGGTAGAGGAGCCATCAACAAAATATACAGTACTGTTTGGCAAGGGGTCCTCTTTTGCTGCTCCTGACTCATCTGGTGAATATGTGGCACAATCATGGGGGTCATCATCTGGAGTGGCAATGGGATGGGCAAAAAATGTGGCAGGGTTTACTGTGTGGCATTTGACAATTTTCAGAGAAGGCAATGACAGTATGACTTCGTAACCTGACACTCTCTGTGTGGTTAAGGTTGTCTTGGCCTTTTGTATTATTGCAAAGACAGCATGTTCGGTGTACATAGTCAGTGGGGAACCCATTACAATGGGGGTGCTTTTCTCAACAGCAAACGCTGCGGCAGCAAGGGCCTGCTCGCAGGGGTAATGACCTTTCATGACAGCGTCCAGCATGCCGCTGAAGTAGGCAATGGGCTTATGGCCCATGGGGTATTTCTGGGTGAGTACTGCAGTCATGACTAGACCATCACAGTGGGTGAATAGGTAGAATTCTTTTGTGTAATCAGGTGATCCTAACACTGGTGCATTTGTTATCTCATCTTTGAGCTGGGTGTAGGCTGTTCTCATTTCAGGTGTCCATTCTATTTTGTTGTGTCTGTCTTTGCCCATTTTCACTGCTTTCAGCAATGGGGCAGTTATTGTTGTGAAATCAAAGATCCACTGACGGACATAGTTCGCCAGGCCGAGGAATTTTTGCATGTCTTTAACAGTTTGGGGTTCAGAAGTGCCTTTGATTGCCTCAACTCGACCTGGAGTGACTCGCCTGCCTGATGCTGACAGTTGCTGACCTAGATAGTGTACCTCTTTTTGGCAATATTGTAACTTTTGTTTGTCAACTTTGTATCCTCTTTGTGCTAAGGTGGTGAGCAAGGAGATGGTGTCTTTTCTGCATTGTTGTTCTGTGGGGCTGCAAAGCAGTATGTCATTGACATATTGCAGTAGGGTGCTGTCACATTGGAAATTGGACAAGTCTGCTTTGACAACTCTATTAAAGACGCTAGGGGACTCACAGTACCCTTGAGCCAGTCTTCTGTATGTTAATTGCACATTTCGGAATGTAAAGGCCAATAGGTATTGGCTGTCTGGGTGCAGGGGAACGCTGAAAAAAGCATTTTTCAGGTCGATGACAGAAAAGTACTGTGCATCGGGGGGACGTTCGTGAGGATGACAGAGGGGTCTGGGACGATGGGGAACTCTGGTACACCTATGTTGTTAACGGCGCGAAGATCATGAACTAGACGCCATTGATTTGTCTTCCCCTTGCGCACAGGAAAAAGGGCCGTATTACAAGGAGAGATGCAAGGATATTTTCTCCTTGATCCAGCAATGCTTGTATGGTAGGGGCAATACCCTCCTCTGTGGCCTTGGACAAGGGATACTGTTTTATTCTTGGCAAGATAGCACCTTGTTTGAGAGTTATCTTAAATGGCGTGGCAGAGCTGATAAGGCCTACATCGTTTGGGCCTGTTGTCCAAAGATGTGCTGGTACTTCAGCCAAATCTGCCTCTCGGACAGAGTCATAGCTGGGGGTGACGGTTGGTGTTCTAATTTCCACTGTCACTGAGATGGGCACATTATTATCATAGATAATCTCTGTTTTAGAGTGTTCTTCAGGGGATCCGAATAGCTGGGCATCTGAAATGTTTCTAACTAACCCTTTAGGTTCAATGAAAATGACACAAGCCCAAGTATGAGCGTTGTCATCGCATGCCAGGAATGCGCCGTAGGTGGGAGTTATCTCAAGGGCGCATATGTCAAGGGTCAAGTTTTTGTCTAATACCTGTGAGTCTGATGCTTGGGGTCTGAAAAGAAATTCTTTTGGTAATTGAACAGTGCGGCCTTGCAATTCGGGGGTGGTGGCGACAATAGTGTGGACAGCTGCAGAGAAGGCGTGCTCATCCACTGGACGTGCTCTGACCTGGCTGTTTAAGGAAGAATGTGCGGTGACTGCCATTATCCTAGTTAGTGGGGTACCTGGTATGGAGCAAATCATTGTTCCGTTCTCATCAAAGTGGATAGTCATGTTTAGTTTGGCCATGAGGTCACGTCCTAAAAGATTGACTGGGGACCTAGGTGAGTAGAGCAGTGGCTGTTCCACTACATGGCCTCCTATCTCAATTGATACTGGCTTGGTGAAGGGGACCCTTGCTATTGCCCCAGAAAATCCCTGTGTGTCCGCTATTTGGTCAGAAATGGGCAGAGGGCCACCTGTAATGCAGGAGTATGTGGCACCTGTGTCAACAAGAAAGCTGTATATTTTGTTATTTATCATAACACAAGCAATAGGGTCCTCTTCAGTATTGCTCGTGCATGACAAAATTGGGCACACAAGAGTTGTCTGTGGGCTGTCCTAGCCAGTGTATCCTCCAGTCTGATATTGCTGGATGGTGACCTGGGTAAAGGGGTTGTTGGAGGCAACAATCGTTCCTCCTAGGGGTACATTGTTTTGTGTTTGGGGGACCACTTGATAAGCAGGTACTTGCTGTGGCTGTTGCATTGGAACCTGCACCTGTTGGACAGATGGCTGAACTTGAGCCAGTATTGGTGCTTGGAGCTGCACTTGTTGCTGCTGTGCTGGTTGGGCATACGAGTATAGTATTTGGGGCTGTTGAAGGTGTTGTTGCGTGCGCTGCGGTTGTTGGAGGGGTGCTGGTGCTTGGTAACCAGAACCCATGTACTGTGGTCCTATATCTCGCATTCTAGTGCGGCACTCTCTTTGCATGTGGCCTTGTTTCTAACAATAAAAGCAGATGATGGGCGGTCCTGGCTGTTGTGGAAACCTTGGCTGTCCCATCCCTCGCCCTCTTCCCTGTATACCTGTGTTCCTGTTCATGTTTTGTCTGTTATTGTAGTAGGGCTGTATGTCGGTACTGTAAGCAGGTGGCGCTGGCATGTATTGTACCATTGGTGGTGGTTGTGGCTGAGCATACTGTATGATAGGCTGGGGTTGGGCTTGTATGTATTGCACAGCAGGTTCTGCTTGAACCTGTTGTGGGGTAGGTTGGGCGTTGCCTGTAAGAGCATTCATGGCAGCCTGGGGGAAGGATGTTACTGCCGTCATCTGAGTGACCGGTGCTGCAAACATGACTGTGTCTGTATTGTCTTTTTTCTTATTGAGTTTCTGCTGTACCAATTTGGCAGCAGCATTCTCGATGGCCAGCTGTCTATTCTTTTCCTGTTCCTGTCTCTTCTTACAGTAATGTATAATGTGGTCTTGTATCTCAGGCCATGGCTTACATTCCATTGCTACTATGCCATCTAATTTTTCCTGCACTTCAGTGGGCAGACCCTTTGTTATTGTGTGATAGAATAGCCTTCCGTACCCTCCTGCTGCATCCCATCATTGCCATAACTCCTGATGCCATTTCTCTTTCATTCTGGAGAGATAGTTGGCAGGGTCTTCATTGGGTTGCATGGTCTGTGACAACAGAGCCCCAATATCGGGAACATCAGGGAATTTTCTGCGCAACTCAGACCATGCAAGTGTTCTGATCTCATTAAAGGAAACACCATCATGTTTGGTGTTTGTTTTTGTAAGATTGGCATGGACACGCGTGAAAAGGTCTTCTGCGTCTTCTCCGATAAGGGAGATCAGCAGGCTTTTTACATCTCCTATAGCTATGTTGTTACCTGTGGTGTAGTTTTCAAAAGCCGCAATCCATTTTCCAGCACCCTCGGTAAGGGGTGGGAGATGTTTTTTGAGATTTTCTTTGTCTAGTGTGGACCACGGAATATAGATGGGGGGATCAGTGACATTTTTGTACAGCAGTGGCATTTGGCGCGTCACTCCTGTGCGCGGCACTGTAGGTCCTGTAGAATCATTCAATCAATCAATCAATCAATCACGGCATTTATAGAGCGCGCTACTCACCCGGGAGGGTCTCAAGGCGCTGGGGGAGGGGGTAAGTTACTGCTCGAACAGCCAGGTCTTGAGTTGCTTCCTGAAGGAGAGATGGTCCTGGGTTCGCCGAAGGTGAGTGGGGAGGGAGTTCCAGGTCTTGGCTGCCAGGTAGGAGAAGGATCTTCCTCCGGCGGTGGTTCTGCGGATGCGTGGTACGGTGGCGAGGGCGTGGCTGGTTGATCGTAGCTGGCGGGTGGGCGTGTAGAAGGTCATGCGGTCGTTGAGGTACTTTGGGCCCAGGTCGTGGAGGGCCTTGTGTGCGTGGATGAGGAGTCTGAACGTGATTCTCTTGCTGACGGGGAGCCAGTGCAGGTCTTTCAGGTGTCCGGTGATGTGGCTGTGTCGGGGGATGTCCAGGATGAGTCGTGCGGAGGCGTTCTGGATGCGTCAACCATGCTGGCGGGCATATTTTTGCCAGACCTTTAAACTCCCTCTCATGTACTCATAGTCCCAATCCTCATCTCCTACTCCTTTGAGGATACATTCAACTGCTGTTACCATGTACTGAGGCTCAAAAGAGCCTTCTCTTGGCCAAGGGAGCATTTGCGGTGCTAAGGGTTCTGACCAGCCTGCCAAGTCGTCTGAGAAAGGGTTAACTGCATAGTCTGAGCCTTCACCTAATGTGATTATCTCATTGGGAGTGAGAGCGTCACGTGTTTGTGGTGTGCACGGTCTGCTGAGGGCTATGTTATAACGATTTTGCCTTCTAATGGTGCGCAAGGAAGCAGAGCCCGAGACATCGTATAGTATGTCGTCTGGGCGCCCATGTGTCCCCAAGATTTTAAGCTTCTGCGCTTCAGTGGGCCTTTCCTTCCTCCTTACCACTGGGTCTTGTTCCTGTGGGTGTTCACAAAATATGGGGAGCTCACCAAATAAGGGATTGTGACCTTCTCGTACCAGTGGTGGTGTCCTTTCCGGCCCTAATGCTGTTGGTGATTGGTAGGCTTGGTGTGTGTTGGTGATTGTTTGTGTTATTCCAGAGGCGGCAGCGTCATAGTGGTGGGGGTGCTCATTATGGAGAGATTGTGTAATCCCTTCCCCATTCCCACTGATACTTGTCTGTGGGTGGTCCTGCATGAGCTGGTGCAGTGTTGGTGGTCGTGGTGGTGCTGGAGAGTTGACCTTAGCTATCAGGTCTGCAAATGTTTTCTGCATGTTTTCTAATTTAAATGACATGCGTCTCATTGTGTCTATCTGTCCTGTGTGGCTAGGTGGTTGATGCATGTGTGACAGTTCTCTTTCGAGGTGCTCTGGCGAGATACTTTCCATGCTAATGCTTTTGCTCAAGTCTGCACTTGGTCTCCAATTCTGGTATGGGGTGGGAAGATCTGTGAGGGGGGCACGCTGTCCCTCAGTCATTCACAGCAATGGTGGGTTGTGGAACTCATTGAGCTGCTGCTGAGCTGTCATGAGCTCAGATCGTTGTCCCTCACCCAAGGGTGCAGTGGAAGTGAAGGGCAGGCTAGTTTGGGGTGGGAGGCACGAACTTGGGAACAGATGCGTGTCGGTGTCAAGGAAGGGGTTGGTGACAGCGGCTTGTTTAGTGCCGGTGTCACGGAAGGCATTGCTAGGTGTACGTGAGTGGCGAGATGATGCTTGAGAGGCAGAGTCAGAGTCTTCCTCATCCTCTTCACCTGGGCGTGGTTGTACAGTATTGACAGCTGGTGTAAATTTTAGTGACAGTTGTGCGTCTATAAGGCCTGGGAGACCTGATACTGCTGTCTCCATTATTGTACCGTGGGTAACGGGCATGTGTATGTTCTGACGTTCAGTCAGGCGCGGGTATACATCACCGGGGGGCATGGGTGGAGTCGGTGGTCTGTCCATGCGGTGATACGGGTGGCTGGGTGATGTGTGGGAAGTCTGGAATTCATCCGTTTGTGTGATGTCTGTGTCTGGACCGAGGTGTGGTGAGGGAGATGCATCATTTGGTAGTGGTTGGGAACCAACAGCCGGACAATCATTAGTGGTAACTGGTAAATCTGGTTGATCCTTGTTAGTGCGTTCGGTATACATACCGCTGAAGTGGTATGGCGGAGGCATTGGGTATGGCTGGGTATGTCAAGTCAGAGTGTGTTTGAGCCTTGTCTTTGAAAATGTGCCAGAGATCTAAAGTAGCCTTTCTCTTCTGTAACTTAGTGCCGGAGTACTTAGTGTCTAGGAAGGTGGTGGCATGCTCTAGTATGATTGGATCAAAACTTCCTTCTGACGGCCAGGGATGGCTCATTTTGAGGGTACCCTTATGCAATTCTCGGCAATGCTTTAGTACATGTTGTTCTTGCCCTCCAAATGTTTTTAAAACATGTTGCAGAGGAGTGGCCATGTTGGTGTATCTAACGCAGGGTGCTATAGGCAAGGCCTGAATTAGAGAAGGTGTTGATATTAAGGGGTGCGTGTTTCAGATGCTAGGGACAATGTCTCTGATGAGTTCTTGCGCTACTGCCTGAATGACAATATCATACACACCGTCCTGAAAGTCTCGCTCTTGTGCTAGAGTATAAAGAGGGAAGCGAAGCTGGCCGTCAAAGCAAGCTTCAGCAATATAACTTTGGAGTGGGTGCCTTGGCCACGTGCTAGATAGTATGGCAGTGAGTAGTGATCCAGGGGGACGTATAATAAAAAATATGTGAAAGTGAGTGGACGTTTTATACACTGTAGAGCTCAATATGCCATTCATGAAGAATTCTTTTAAAACACAGTGCTTTGAGGGTAAATGTCGCTAGTTTAGAAAGAGATGCAATTAGGTGTCAGGCGAGGGTTGAGTGTCAGGAGAGAGTTGGGTGTCAGAAGTAGTGGGAAGGACGTCTTTTACTAGTTCCTCTCCTATGGCACTACTAATAATGTGGTATAATGTTTGCCTTAAGTCCAGCTCCTGTGGTCCGGTGTATATTCCGTTAGGGGAGAAGTCAGGGAATTGGAGCTGGTTACGAGAGAGAGCAGCAATGATGTTGCTTTGGAGCGGGTTGCGTGGGTAGGATGTGGTTAGTGTGGTGGGTATCTCCAAGCCTGGCGCTATTAAGCGGATGCGTATGTAAATGCAATCCGGTGTTTTATGAACAGAGGTATCTAAAATCCTGTTCATGGGGACCAGTAATAACTGAGGGACAAGAGTGTTCCCTGAAATGTCAGTGCTTGCAAGGTTTTGGTTCTGTGATTTTGATGGCAATGGGATGCGGAAAGGACGGTGCTAGTGAGAGCGTTATCTGCTGTGCGTGGGTATAATCAATCCCTAGAACTTGAAATATAGTGAGAAGGACAGTACTTGCTAAGGGTGTAACGTGGACAAAGGAAGATGGGTGACCAGTGGAAAGACCTACAACGTGATTATTGACTAAATATACAAAAATGTGAGATGTTGTGCTGTCAGGGGAAGGGTCGCACATTCCCTACAGTGGCTGGAAGTGAGGAGGTGGGCAGGCAGGGGGAGGCACATTGAGACGTCTGGTGCAGGGTCCTGCAGGTCCACTGAATAGTCCTGCAGGAGTGCCGCGAGGAATGGGGACACGTCACCAGGAGACGGTGGTTGGTGGAGGGCACTGCTAGAGGTTGATGCGGCTACTGTGGGAGAGGCAGGAGTGGCAAGATGAGGGAGCGTTGCCTCTTCAGAGGATGTCGTGGAACAGTCTGTAGTAGAGTCACCGTGTATGGGAATGACAATGGGAGAATCAGCAAAATACACAGAGGAGCTCAAGGATGGTGCGGAGCGCGAGGAACAATTAGAGGAGTGGTCAGGCCAAAGCAAGTCAGGGCAAGTGGTGTCTGGGTGTGGCGGAGACTGGGAAGGGGTAAGGACAGAGGGAGGTAAGTCTGTGAGGGATAAAAGGGAAAGACGTATTTCGGTGGTAGGCGTAAAGGTGACCCCTAAGATATCCCAAGCAGCAGCAAGGATGTCGCTTTGATGGCGAGTGAGAGGACAATAACGATCAAGGGCGGGGTGGTAGACTGCGGTGGGTGTGTCATGCACTGAATGAATGAGAAGATTCTGAATGTGCGGGGGAGCAAGGGACATACCGGAGAGGAAGGGGTTTAAGGGAGCTGACAGGAGGAACGGAGATACGACTCCACCCCCCCCTTGGCTACCAATTGGCTCGGACAAATGGTAGGCAAAAGGTGTGAGAGACAGAAAAAAAGAGGCGCAATGAAAGTGCAGTGTGCAACGTGGGTAATCAAAGAAATACCTAGCGGGATTGCGGCTAAGGAGGAAAGACAAGGCAAACCAGACAACAGCTACATGGCGGAGTCGCCGCTAATGGGGAGGAGGAGAGTGGGGGGAACTCAGACAACAGCAATAACTAGCAGCCCTGTCACTCGGCTAAATACTGTGGAGTTGGCAGGGCAGCAACAGATGGGGCGGGGCTGGGAGGCAACCGTGGTGGGGCTGCAGGGCAGACAAATGCTTAAGGAACTGAAGCACAAAAAACAGAAACAATAGACAACAAATAAACAAGCATTAAATAAACGAAATGCATTTTTCAAAAAATAATAGTGATCACAACGATATATTTTGTGAAGAGCAGTCTGTGAGGACAGAGAAAGGAGGGCGAGGGGAGCTGCTGCGAAGGGGAGAGGTGCACTTCCTCGTTCTGCGAACGCAGTGAGTAGAAGAAGGTGGGGGAATGTCTGACGGGCCCAGAATGTCCGAGAGAGGTAGTTCCTCAATTCGGAGTGGCGCAGCTAGAAATAGAGAGAGACGCCTGTCAGAGAGAGATATTAACTGGAGAGATAAAAAGAAGAGAGCACCCAAGCCATGCAGAACGGAATCAGAGAGGGACACGGCAGAGAGGGAGAAGAAGGAATGTGAGAAAACACGGGAAAGAGCCCTGAAAAAATGAAGGCGCATTGAAAAAGGGCACCCTAGCAAATAAGACACCGGAGAGATGGAACGGAGGTGCAGTGCGTGGTTGACCCACGGACGAAAATAGAAAACACAGGAAAGGAACAAGTTAACAGGAAACAGAGTAAGGGAGCAGCCGGCGTAGAGAGCAACCGACAAAGCAAGATGTGAAAAGCACTAGGAAATGTAACCACTGTAAAACTATATGTAAAAAAAATAAACACCACAAAATGTAACCACTGGAATATGATATGGCGCAGATAACACGTGCGGTGGACCGAAAACTAGTGAGAAGACGAAGACCACACCTTAAGTAGCACAATGCCGGAGGACCCCACCCTGGAGTCAGCAATAACAAGTTAGACACGTGTGCCAGCTGTGCACAGTGCCAAGGACGCAAAAGCCCTGTTTCAGAATTTAGACAGCATGGACAGTATCAAGGATTCCCAAACCTGTGTCAGAATTCGGCCAGCCACTTGCTGGCGCAGGACTCAAGCCTGTGAGGGGCTTTAGACACCGTTAAGCGGTGCCAAGGACTTCCAACCTCTATAGGATTTTTTAGATAGCCATGTGTCCAGGACTCAAACCGTAAGCTACGTATGCATCATCATTTCCTCTAATGAACTTGCCAACTTAAAACTCGATCAAAATATACTCAGATTATACATGACGGCAGAAAGCACTAAAAAGCAAAACTGAGAAATACCAAGAGAATGCAAGCATGAGGAAGCCAAGACGGAGTCGATGACAGCAGAAGGGAAAGCATCGAAGAGCCTCGGCAAGATGTGACCAGCCACAGAGGACGTCATGGCAAGACAGTCAACCACAGGGGGACAAAGGAGCAGACACAAGGGAGACCCTGGAGGGCAGAGGCAGCCAGACCTACCTCTCTACACACGCCACACCCTGAGGTAAATTCAAGGAAGAAAAAATAAAACCATCCCTGACTTACCCAGGTGGTCGTGAGGAGAGGAGAGTCCGAGGGGCAGCCACAGGTGTAACACCAGTGTGTGTCCCAGGACCGCACCGTAGAGGACCCGCCTACCGAGACCTTCTTCTTCATGGTCGCCACTGTTTGAGGGTAATTATGGGTGGCCACACCCTTCTGCTTACCAGCTCCGAGAGCCTGACCCGCACTCTGCTCGTTCACTTGAAAGGAAGGAACAACGGTGTGAAATACAGTGGCACTTTATTAAGCAATTCAATAACACAGAAAATCGTTCATTTGAAGCTGCCCATCAACACATGAGCAGGATGAAAGCATCGACAATGTTATAAATCAGTTGTTCAACATGGAGCAAAAATATATGTAGATATTATTTAATGCACAGCTGCCTAAAGGGCAACCCTGAATTTAGAAAAGATGAATAGGCAGGCGCCTAGAAGGCAAATTTTACATGAGAAAACAAAACCATCCAAGACTACATAATTTAAACTAAAACAAATGCAATGGCTTGGGTTTGGATGAGCTAAATTAAAGAGGCTGACAAAGCCAATAGGCTAGTAATTAGAAAAGAGCATTACCACCTTGGGAGTAGAAGTTCTAGGCCCAGTCAGGATAACGATCGATCGGGAACCCTCACCATGCAACTAGGCAGTGGTTTGAAGAGTTCAGGGCGTTGGCCTAGGTATAGACCTTTTATATGGCTAAATGCAGAACTCCTACCCATGTCTGACGTGGGTCCTGACGTGGGCCCTTGACCGCACCCTTACAGTAACTGTGGAAAGTTTTATGTAGAACTGAGAAGTGGTATCATGGTGAAATTAGGGGCTTTTAGCAGGTGGTCAGTGCTCTTGACCGCAAAAAGTAAACACACATAAACAAAGGATAACTTTTACCGTAAAATGCTCAGAAATTAATATTTTATATATTATTTCTCTGCCACGTTGCCGTCGTTCCAGTTTCAGTTAAGCAAGCGCGGAAAGTTTCATAAGTAAAAATATTGCAACCATTGCTTGTGAAACAGTCAGATGTACCAGCAGAATGTCACGTACGCAGTAGCTGTGGAAATTTCCAAGGGGGCTAGTGTCGCGGTGGATGGCACAGGTCTCTGCTGTCAGATCAGTGAAGCCTACGAGATCTGTTTTATTAAAAAATAATAGCAAGAGGCACTGGGCTTTTGGGCCTATATGTATGTATCTAGCGTGGTATGCTTGGGCCTATAGGTGGGTATCTAAGAAGGTGGGCTTGGGCCTCTGTGGCATGTGCTAAGAGGATGAAGGAAAGTGGACAACTTAGGACATCTATCAGGGCCTGACTGGTGGGGCCTATCTGGGAGTGTCATGTTTGGTGGGTAGTGCAGAATGAGACATGGGGTCTCTCACTAGATGGTAGAACGGGACCATACTACACTATACAACACTCCAGTGAATTCCACACCCCTGTATGTCACTACACTGTACACCAATACACTCTACAATATTAATCGGATGTAACACTACTGTACCGTCCTCCATTGTATGCTATCCCACTGTATACCATTACACTGTACTTCACTCCACTCTCTGCCACTCTACTATATGCTCTTTCTTTGTACTCCACTCCACTGTACGCCACTCTACTTTATTCGACTTGACTTGTGCCTGTCCACTATATGCCAGTCCACTCTACGTCACTCCACTGTATGCAATTTCAGTGTATGCCACTCTAGTGTACCTCATTCCACTGAACCCCACTCCACTGTCATACACTGTACTGTACCATAGTACACTTTAGAGCCCTATCCCCCACTATTTTGACCCACACTCCATTTAATGTCACTCCACTTGACAACAGTAAACTGTTCGATTCTTAAAAAATTGTAGTTGAAATTATAAAAAACAGTTGTCACCTTACTCGCTACAACTATAACTCGCCTCTTCTCGATGCACTAGCTATACTCTTGCATATTACATAAGTTATAACATGTGAAATATTAACAATAATAACAACACTTATGATATCTGAAATTACATGATGTGCCAGAACACAGTACATGATACAGTGGCAAGTTATAGTGAATCTAGTGCGGTGAGTTAGTTGACAAGACTGTGTACTGAGGTGCGCGTGTTATATTCGTTTGAAGGTGGTGTGTAAGTGTAAATGTGAGTTAATAGACTATGATTTATAATAATTTGAAAGTGGTGCGTAAATAAAAAATGTAAGAGATAACTGTAACTCTAGAATTATTATTGATTGTGTAGTTTAAGTTGGGTTTCTCATATATAAGAAATAAATACTTGTGTATGTGGTGCGTAAATCATAAATGTAAGAGATAACTATAAGTTTAGAATTTCTGTCAGTGAGTGGGTATGTAAGCACTAGTATGGGTTTGTCAATGGTTTTGTGAGTGGTAGTGTGAATTTGGAGTGGGTGTATGAAAGGTTACCTGGTGGTGTGAGTTGGTGAGTCAGAGACTGTGGATGAAGTCATCAGTGATGTAATCAATGATGTCATTTGAGATGTCATCAGTGGTGTCATCAGTGATATCACTGACCATGTCATGAGTGATGTAACATGTGAGGTCTTAAGCAGTGCATTGCGGGGGCGCAGGTTATAATTAGCACAACTAACTATAACTGCTGAATTCTCTGGTTTTGTACAAGTGAAATGTTAGCCTAACTATAACATCCCTGTAACCTTTGTTTTTTTCAGTGAGTTTCTAAGGTTTTTTAACTAGCAGCTGCGTTTGCACAGTGGTGGAGAAAGGGGGATGGGCCTCCAACCAGTTCTCAGGAATCCCAATTTGTAGGACTTAGAGGAGGTACCAGGAGGGCTTCTTGGCCCCCAAGGTTCCTCAGGAGTAAGGTGGACTTCATGCACGAACCAGTAGTATACCACGAGCTGCTTTTGCAGAGTGGTTGAGAAAGGGGGCGTGGCCTCTGAAGACCTCTTAGCAATCCTGCTGTATGGGACTTACTGGAGAAAACAGGACAGGTAATTAGATGCCAACAACCACTCCTGTTACCTCCAGTAAGTCTCACTCAGCAGAACATCTCAGACCTGGTAGAATGCCACACCCCTTTTCTCCACCACTCTGCAAAGGGGCCTC
Organism: Calotriton arnoldi; assembly: GCA_963921515.1. Classification (NCBI taxonomy): domain Eukaryota; kingdom Metazoa; phylum Chordata; class Amphibia; order Caudata; family Salamandridae; genus Calotriton; species Calotriton arnoldi. The sequence continues at coordinate 55,024 of CAWUFW010007073.1, read as the reverse complement.
CTGGTGCACTACTAGTAGGGGGATAAAATCTCCTTGGCTATTGAGGGTCCTTGGTGGCCAACTAGCCCACCTGCTACCTCCAGTAAGACCCACAGAGCTGCAGAGACTTATATGCACTAGGATTAAGGCTAATACATCTTGAACATGGATCTCTACCACTTTCCTTAGAGAGGTAGAACGCGCAATGCCTCAATGTGTGTGTCAGTGCCTTTTAAAGGACAAAATGACACATATTAAAGAAGCCTATAGATAGTAGACTACATCTGTTTCACACTGTATGCTCTCCAAATGGGTGTAGTAGAAGCTGCATGCATCACTTGCTGTTTATTATACAGGGCAACCAGGTATAAAGCTGTGTGTTCAAGTGCTTCCATGACTCCTGCCTAGCTAAGATATCTGTGGTTGTGGGACTGAAGGCTGAAGTAACTCTGACAAAATACGTGCAAGGGGTTAATAGACTGTATAGTTTTTAAGTTAGGGTCATCAGCTGCACCACACATGTCAGACTACACGTAGAAATGCAGACATATCTGAGGCATGGTAGCAGTCAGATATTCAAACTTTACAGAGCATCCTTTCACCTATCAGTTTAAAGCACATACCTCACTAAGGGGGTGATTATGATGGCGGAGAACCCGTCACCGGCAGCCTGCCGGTGGTGGGTTTACTGCCGTCGTGCGGCCAATTACCGCCCGCCAGATCAGGATGGAGGGCGGTATGGCTGGCTGGCGGAAAGCCCATCCGCCACGGGTCCGATTGCCTGTCAGACCCACCCCTCATCCACAAAATGGTGGCGATGCCGAGCAGGCACCGCCCGCCATATTTTAGATGCTGCATCCCAGCCAGCCTGTCTATGGCGGTTCAACCGCCATAGACAATTTATTTATTTAATTTTCCCTCTGCATCGTCCCTCGAAATCCCCACCTACCCGGCCCCACCGCCACACCGCTGTTACCTGCACGAACTGCAGCTGGTTAATATATGTGACAATATCTTTTAAAGCTCACCTTTCTTTACCAGTTTCATTGGAGAGGCAGAGCTCACAATGCCAGTCCTAACCCAAAATGAAAGGCAGAAACCTGTCATGCCACTCTTGTGGGTCTCAGCATGTTTCTAGAGACCTCAAAGAGTATGTCAGTGCCTTTTAGGGGTGACATGACAAAAATAAAATAGTCTTCAAGTACTAGATTACCTCTGTTTCACACCGCATGCTCGCCACATGGGTGTAGTAGAAACTGCATGGATCACTTTCTCCTCATTATACAGGGCAGCCAGGTATGAAGCTGTGTGTTTAAGTGCTTCCATGACGCCTGTCTAAGTAACAGATCAGTGCTTTTGGAACTGAATCCTGACCTAGCTGTGACAACATTTGTACAGGGTATAATAAAATGTATAGTTTTTAAGTTAGGGTAATCCGCTGCCCCACACGTGTCAGACTAAACATAGAACTGTAAACATACCTAACACATGGTAGCAGTCAGACATTCAAATTTGATACAGTACACTTTCAGTTAAAGCACACATGTCACTATATATGATCTATTTGCAGTATACCATTGCAGAGACTTATATGGACTAGGATACAGGTTAATACATTTAGCAACATGTTTTAAAGCTCACTTTTCTCTACAGTTTCATTAGACAGGCAGACCTCACAATGCCAGGCCTAATCCAAAATGAAAGGCTGACTCCTGTCGTGCCACTCTTGTGATTGTCAGCATCTTTCTAGAGACCTCAATGAGTGTGTCAGTGCCTTTTTAGGGGCAAGATGACACATGTAAATAATCCTATAGATTAACCCTGGGCATAATACTTTGCTACGCTCACGAAGCATGCAAAGTTTGTGCTACTACGCACTACGCAAATTGCACGTAGCAGAGTGAATAACTGTACTAATAAACGTAGCGTAGCAGGAGTATAATAAACTCCTTCAAATGCTTTGATAAAGCAATTTTTTATGCTAAAAAGCATATAACCAATTCACAAAAATGAATGTTGACAATAAAATATCAAGCAATGAGAGAGGTGATGATTTTGGAGTCCCCCTAACCTAGGGGAGGACCAAGCAGATGCCTTGAACACAAAAAGCATATCATGTGAACGATTCAATGGTGGTCCCTTCCTCCTAGGACCACCCCAAGCACAGTTATGGGCAAAAATACAATCCCAACCAAAGGCCCTGCAAAGCATTATGGGACGAGATTAGCAGTGGGCAGTGAATATTATAGTGTTCAATATCAAAATAATTCTACAAAGAGCTGCAGTTCAACTAGTCGTCACTGGGTGTCGTCCCTCAAGAGTGAAATGCAAAAGTATTGAAAACCTTTCATGAAGCTTTTGCATTTGACTCGTGAGGGACGACACCCAGTGACGACTAGTTGAACTGCAGCTCTTTGTAGAATTATTTTGATATTGGACACTATAATATTCACTGCCCACTGCTAATCTCGTCCCATAATGCTTTGCAGGGCCTTTGGTTGGGATTGTATTTTTGCCCATAACTGTGCTTGGGGTGGTCCTAAGAGGATGGGACCACCACCTAATCATTCAATAAGATGTGCTTTTGTTTTCAAGACATCTGCTTGGTTCTCTCCCTAAGTTAGCGAGGATACCAAAATCATCACCTCTCTCACTGCTTTTTGTTTTCACTTTAGTGAAATGACTATATGCAATTTTAGCATATAAAGACAGAGATATTTATTTTATCTTAACTTGCACTGTACAAGTTTGCTTTTGGTAATTATTGTACAGTGCAGTGAGTCAAGCACACAGCTAGCACTACGCCCAGGCTTAATAATAATAACAAACTCCTTCAAATGCTTTGATAAAGCAATTTTTATGCTAAAAAGCATATAACCAATTCACAAAAATGAATTTTGACATATCAAGCAATGAGAGAGGTGATGATTTTGGAGTCCCCCTAACCTAGGGGGAGGACCAAGCAGATGCCTTGAACACAAAAAGCATATCATGTGAACGATTCAATGGTGGTCCCTTCCTCCTAGGATCACCCCAAGCACAGTTATGGGCAAAAATACAATCCCAATCAAGGCCCTGCAAAGCATTATGGGACGAGATTAGCAGTGGGCAGTGAATATTATAGTGTCCAATATCAAAATAATTCTACAAAGAGTTGCAGTTCAACTAGTCGTCACTGGGTGTCGTCCCTCACGAGTCAAATGCAAAAGCTTCATGAAAGGTTTTCAATACTTTTGCATTTCACTCTTGAGGGACGACACCCAGTGACGACTAGTTGAACTGCAGCTCTTTGTAGAATTATTTTGATATTGGACACTATAATATTCACTGCCCACTGCTAATCTCGTCCCATAATGCTTTGCAGGGCCTTTGGTTGGGATTGTATTTTTGCCCATAACTGTGCTTGAGGTGGTCCTAGGAGGAATCGTTCAATAAGATGTGCTTTTTGTTTTCAAGACATCTGCTTGGTTGTTGGTTCTCTCCCTAAGTTAGTGAGGATACCAAAATCATCACCTCTCTCACTGCTTGTTAACTTTGTGTTTTCACTTTAGTGAAATGACTATATGCATTTTTAGCATATAAAGACCGAGATATTTATTTTATCTTAACTTGCACTGTACAAGTTTGCTTTTGGTAATTATTGTACAGTGCAGTCAAGCACACAGCTACGCACTACGCAATTTGCATAGCTACGTGTAGTTGAAGCTGTACTTCACGTAGCTACGTGAAGTGCTACTACGCAAACTATGCCCGGGCTTACTATAGATACTAGATTACCTGTTTTGCACCGCATGCTCTCCAAATGTGTGTAGTAGAAGCTCCATGCATCACTTGCTGTTCATTATACAGGGCAGCCATGTATAAAGATGTGTGTTCAAGTGCTTCTGTGACTCTTGTCTAGCTAAGAAATCTGTGCTTCTGGAACTGAATGCTGAAGTAGATCTAACACGATTTGTACAAGGGTAAGATAGACTGTATAGTTTTTAGGTTAGGGTGATCAGCTACACCACATGTGTCAGATTACACATAGAAGTGCAGACTTACCTAAGAATGATAGGAGTCAGACATTCAAACTTGATACAGTATGCTTTCAGTTAAAGCACACACCTCACTATGTATGACCTACTTGCAGTCGACCTTTGCAGAAGTGTATATGGACTAGGATACAGGTTAATACATGTGACAACATGTTTTAAAGCTCATTTTTCTTTACCAGTTTCATTAGAGACGCAGAGCTCGAAATGCCAGGCCTAAGCCAAAATGAAAGGCAGACTCCTGCCATGCCTTTCTTGTGATTCTCAGCATGTTTCTAGTGACCTCAATGAGTATGTCAGTGCCTTTTAGGGGTGACATGACAAATATAAAGTAGCCTTTGAGTACTAGATTACCTCTGTTTCACGCTGCATGCTCTCCAAATGTATGTAGTAGAAGCTGCATGGATCACTTTCTTCTCATTATACAGGGCAGCCAGGTATAAAGCTGTGTGTTCAAGTGCTTCCGTGAGGCCTGTCTAAGTAACAGATCAGTGCTTTTGGAACTGAATCCTGACCTAACTGTGACAAAATTTGAACTGGGATATGATAGACAGTATAGTTATTAAGTTAGTGTCAGCTGCACCACACGTGTCAGACTAAACGTAGACCTGCAGACATACCTAACACATGGTAGTAGTCAGACATTCAAATTTGACACAGTACACTTTCGGTTTAAATCACACATCTCACTCTGTACGGTCTACTTGCAGTATACCATTGCAGAGACTTATATGGACTAAGATAAAGGTTAATACATCTAGCAACCTGTTTTAAAAAAAAAAAGAAATACCTTTTATTGAATACAATGAGAAAGTACCAAGGGTACAAGCTGCATAAGGAAGAGGAATAACATGTTAAGAAATATAACGGGTAAAATACAACCTTGTGCAAAAGATTAAAAGAAAAAAGATTAGGGTACCTATTAATTATTAGTTATTTATATAATTTTAGGATACATGAAAGGAAGAAAGAAAAGAAAGAGAAGAAAAAGAAAAGAGGAAAGAAAGAAATAGATGAGGCGAGGGAAAGGGAAAGGGGATAGTCAAATAGTTATTAGTGTAAAGATGAGTGTGCAGATAGGAAAGTGGTAAAAGGTAACCAAAGTAAATCAGATTAAGTTTTTGAGATATTGATGAAGTTGAAACAGTAGAAATTCTATGTTCATTACAAATAAAATTCCATCATGTTAGCATAAATATTTTAGAGTTATCTTTCCAACAAGTAAGAATAACTGTAAATGCAAGAGCAATAAGAGGTCAAATAATTTTAACTTCAACGAGGTGTCATGAAAATCAGCAGACATGGATCTAAGAAAAACATTTTGAATTGATAATGGAATACAAAAATGAAATATCTTAAAACATTTAGACCACATGGATTTCCAAAACTTAAAGACATTAGGGCAATGGTATATCAAATGAAGTAATGTGCCAGTAGAGGAAAGACATGACCAACAGAGGGGAGAGGAAGAAGGGTTGATTTTGTATATAAATACGGGTGTCCAAACTACTCTATTATATAGGAAAAATATCGATTGAGTGATATTAGCAGCGCTAGCGGTGGTAAAAACTTTGTGCCATAATTTGTCCCATTTTTTAATCAAGAGGGTCATCGAGAGGTCTAGTTCCCATGCTAATTCAATTGATGATTTTGATCTTTCAGAATTAGGAGTAGATAAAAATGTATATATAAGGGAAGCTTTCAGGTTAGAATCAGGAGGGATATTATACAAAGGAGTCAAGGGAGTAAATGGAGTAACGTTGGGAGGAAAATATTTGGTTTATAAAAATGATTGAAGTACCTGTGATAGTTGGGAATATTGGGATAAGCAAGAGGAGGGTAAATCATAACATTCTTGTAGTGTATTAAAGGATATAGCAGAATTATGAGCTACAAGTTGGTGGACATATATATTATTCTTCTCTTTCCAGTGTTTGAAGTAGAAAGATTTATGTCGAAACCTAATAAATTTATTATACCAAATAGAGGAGGCAAGAAAAGCTTGATAAAAATTAGAGCCGCCTGTGAACAGTGAGTGTAACAGGTGTTGGGAGTATTTTAAAAAATAGGATGCTTGGAAATAAAAGTGCAATTGGACACAAAACAAGTGTCAAAAAAATAGAATTAGTGTAGTAAAGAGCGTTCAAAATTGATCCAGCTAGGTATCGATTCATCATGGTATTGTCTGTTTAATGCGTAAACTTGTCTAATTAAAAAGCGGTGTGATATAATTTAAAATTAGGGAATCGTACACCCCCTTCGTTTTTTGGTTTGATTAATTTAAATAAAGCAATACGAGCAGGTTTGTTGTTTCAGAGAAATTACTACAGAGGGAGTTGATTTGATTAAAATAGTAATTGGGGATTTTAAAAGGTAACATAGAAAGTAAGAATAGAATGAGCGGTACAATCATCATTTTGATCTTATCCAGTTACCCCACCAGGATAAATAGAGGGGGAACCAGGAAGAAAATAAGTTTTGAATCTTGGTTTTTAACATATTAAAATTGTGGGTGGGAGTTTGAGGAATGGTAGGAGAAAACCAGACACCTAGATATTTAATTTTGGATGGACACGATTTAAAGTTAGTGTCAGAAAACATGAATTGATAGCATAAGGAATTTAAGGGTAAAATCTCAGTTTTAGAGAAATTCAATTTATAGCCAGATACTTTAGAATATGTCAATTTCCTGTAGAAAAGGAGGCAAGGAGGTTGAGGGTTTCAAAAGGTAGATCAAAATATCATCTGTGTAAGTAGCTCATTTGGGGGCATATTAACAACGAGGCGATAGTCAATTATCGCCGCTTTAGCGTCCGTTTTCGGACGGAAAGCGGCGATAATTCTATCGCCTAATCAGGAAGGTCACGCTATCGCGTGAATCCCTGCACTATCGCCCTTTCCCCCAACGCCCATCCTTGCATCTCAAATGAGATGCAAAGTGGGCGTTACTGGGCGTACCCCAGATGGGCTACGTTGTAAATATCGCCGATGTGCACATCGCGATATTTACGAATGCGTTCAGGAAAAGGTTTGAGACATAAAAGAAATAAAAGAGGAGAAAGGGGACAACCTTGCCTTGTACCCCTATGCAAGTTAAAATAAGGGGATAAAAAAACGTTAAAAGAGATACATGCACAGGTTCTGAATACAATAGTTTGATGAACGAAATAAATTTGGGGCCGAAACCAAACCAGTGAAGAGTTTTGAACATAAATTGCCAATTTATTCGATCAAAAGCTTTTTCAGTGTCGAGGATAATGCAGCTAGAGGATCAGGATATCGTTTCGCCAGAGCGAGGATATTAGATAACATTCTAGCATAATCTGAGGTAAGCCTACCCTTAACAAAGCCAGATTGATCAGATTTTATCAGTAGGGGTGTACCATTTTCTAGTCTAGAGGCGAGGATTTTAGCAAAAGAGTTTGCAGTCATAATTAAGTAATGAGATTGGGCGATAATTTTGACAAAGAGAGTGATCTTTATCAGGTTTGGCGATAATTACAATGAGAGCATCAAGAAAGGAACCTTCAGGTTTGGACTGCAATAGGAAAGAGGTGAAGAGCTCATGTAAGTGTGGAGCAAAAATAGGTGAAAAAGAAGAGATAAGTTCAATAGAGAAACCATCAGGCCCAGGAGCCTTAGCTCTCTTTAAAGATTTAATTGCATCTAAAATCTCCTGAAGTGTTATATCTTTTTCCAAGAGGGCCATAACATCCGGTATAGAGCAAGGGGGAGGGAGACCATCAAAGAACATGTGAGTGTTATTTTCGGGGGGATGTGTCTTCCATGTATAGTGAGTAATAGTAGATCTGGAATGCATTGACAATGTCTGAGTCAGAGTGTAGTAGAGTGTTAGTGAGGGCATTACGAAATGGTCCAATGGTTTTCCTTTCCAATTTAACTTTTAGATAATTGGCCAATATTCTACCCGCTTTGTTCTGACCCCCATGATATTTGGATTTTATTTTGAGTAGAATATTACAAGCATCAGTTGTAGCTAATTTTTTTAAATCAGATTTTGCCTTGATGAGGTCCTGAAGTGTGTTCAAGGGTCTTGATATGTTTGAGAGTTGAAAGGTATTGGGAATTTAATAACTTTTTCTTTCTGGTAGTATAGGCGATGGTAAAGGCTCTGAAAGATGCTTTAAAGGCTACCCAGTTATTTGTGAACAGAGATATCACTTGGTTTGTTAAGTTGGAAAAATTCTTTATAAAGGAGCCAGCATCTGAAATATAAGTTTGGTCAGATAATAAGGAGTTATTGAATCTCCATCTACCAGGTTTGGGTATAACAAGGGATAAATCAAAAGAGACTGAAACAGGAGCATGATCAGAAATAAAAATGGAGCCAATCTCAGATGGTTGGAGTGTAGGGAGTAAAGATTTTGAGAGCAAAACGTAATCAATGCGAGATATGGTGTGATGAACATTTGAAAAGAAAGTAAACTTCGCTCACAAAGCATGCAAATTGCATGTAGCAGAGTGAAAAACTGTGCTAATTGACATAGCATAGCAGCAGTATAATAAATACCTTAAAATGCTTTGATAAAACAATTTTCTATGCTTAAAAAGCATACAACCAATTCACAAAAGTGAACTTCAACAATAAAATATCAAGCAATGAGAGAGGTGATGATTTTGGGTTTCCCCCTAACCTAGGGGGAGGACCAAGCAGATGCCTTGAACACAAAAAGCATATCATGTGAACGATTCAGTGGTGGTCCCTTCCTCCTAGGACCACCCAAAGCACAGTTACGGGCAAAAATACAATCCCAACCAAAGGCCCTGCAAAGCATTATGGGACGATATTAGCAGTGGGCAGTGAATATTATAGTGTCCAATATCAAAATAATGCTACAAAGAGCTGCAGTTTAACTAGTCGTTACTAGATGTCCTCACGAGTCAAATGCAAAAGCATTGAAATTATTAATACATCAAGCTGCAGTTCCACTAGTCGCTACTAGATGTCCTCACGAGTCAAATGCAAAAGCATTGAAACCCTTTCATGAAGCTTTTGCATTTGACTCGTGAGGGACATCTAGTAACGACTAGTGGAACTGCAGCTCTTTGTAGAATTATTTTGATATTGGATACTATAATATTCACTGCCCACTGCTAATCTCGTCCCATAATGCTTTGCAGGGCCTTTGGTTGGGATTGTATTTTTGCCAATAACTGTGCTTGGGGTGGTCCTAAGAGGATGGGACCACCACCGAATCGTTCAAAAGATGTGCTTTTTGTTTTCAAGGCATCTGCTTGGTTCTCTCCCTAGGTTAGGAGGATCCCAAAATCATCACCTCTCTCACTGCTTGTTAATTTATTGTTTACACTTTTGTGAAATAACTATATGCATTTTTAGCATATAAAGACAAAGATATTTATTTTATCTTAACTTGCACTGTGCAAGATGTCTTTGGCAATTATTGTACAGTGCAGTCAAGCACACAGCTACTGTTGAAAATGGGGTCCAGCCAATAATTGAAATCTCCAGCAAGAATAATATTGGGGTTGGTGATTTAGTGTAATTTTAATTTAATAGTATGCCAAAAATCTGGATCAAACTTGACTGGTCCATAAATATTAAAGAAGGTGACCTGTTTATTATGGGCCATAGCATTAAGTATTACCCATCGTCCACTTGTATAATTTTTAGTAGATACAATTTGTATTTTCAAAGATTTATGACAGAGGATGGCAACACCACCCTTACGGTTGACAGCTGGAGAGAAGACAACCTGACCCACCCATTGACGTTTGAGTTTGAGTGATTCAACATCAATTCAATGGGTTTCTTACAAGAAAGCAATCTGACAGTTAAGTTTCGATAAATGAGAAAGTACCCTTTGACGCTTGACAGGATGACCCAGACCACGAACGTTCCACGATACAACTTTAAACATGTTGATGTTTAAGAAACAGGGGTACAGGCACAATGATGACAAACTGCAGGGATAACAATGGGTACAAAAAGACACCAGTCATCAAAAGACGGTAACATGATGAAATTAATAAACACATAAGGAGGTAAAACAAATATGCACTCGTGTGAATATAAGGAGAGGAGACATGAGGTAGGAGAGGAAGAGGAGAGTGAAAGAGAGGGTATAGGGATAGAAAGAATGAAAAGAGAATAGGAGGAATATAGAAAAAAAAGAGACAGATCAAGGACATAAAGCCAGATCTGAAATAAGAAAAGAAAAGAACATGAATCGGGCATGTTCGCACTCGGAAACAAGAACAACAACGGAGAAAAAGGAAGTTGAGAGAGGTAAAAGATAGCGATATTTAGGCCATATAACACATAGCAGAAAGGCATAAAGTGAATAATACGACAAAAAATGAGATGCTTAGAGGCATTAATTATTTAATAGTTTAAGGACATTGAATATTTGCGTCCATAGGTGTCTTAGTGATGGTTTGCAAAAACAGTCTTAGTTTAGACGGATCTTCAAATGAGCGAGAGGGATCACTGATATAATATCGACAGACATAATATCGACCTACCATAATATCGGAACAAAAATATTCAATATACTAATATCGACATACTATGCTTATTTAAAGAAATACACAAATATCGACCAAAAAATATCATCACACATTTACATCGATATCAGTATTATCGAAACAAAAAATATTGTGAAAACTAATATCGAACATCTTTAGAAAACATACAATAATAATATCAATAATATCGATAACATAAATATAGACAACATTAATAATAATACAAAACATACCCCAAAAAATATAAAAATGTTAACACACACAGCATACAAAATAAATCATTTAACACATACTTTAAAGACTTTTAAAAATAATATCATAAAATGTATCAAATATACAAAATGATTTACTATTTCAAACAATATAGCTAAATTAAAAAACATTATTTAACATCTAAAACAATATAAATCACATATAATATACTATACCAATTTTAAATTTTAAAAAAACAGTAACTGAAGCTTAATTAGCGTTGTCCATATATGGAAAACAACTATCAAATCAATTAAAACAATAAATAACAGCCAATGAAATACACATACAATTAAGATAAATCAATAAAACTAAAACAACAATTAATAAAACACTATATAAACACATGAAAATTAAACATTATTTTGCACTTCAAACAAAAAAGCAAGAACAAGGAGAAACTCTGCCGGATTGCTGCCACAACATTGGACTACATTATAGAAAAATCTGATTCCAGCTCCACAAAGTACGTAAAATTCCATTTATAAACTACTGCTAATGCAAATGTTCTCAAAGCACTATTTATACGAACAAAATAATTTATATATTTTTTTAAATTATATCTCCTCTACAGATAATTCTAAAGACACTCAAAGACCTACAGAACGCTGTGAAAAATCAACTTGAAATTAAGTAAGTATTAAAGTTAAATAAATTAACACAATTTGCAAAAAATGCCAAACAGAAGTCCAAGCTAATCATCAATCAATCAATCAATCAGGGGGTTTATAAAGTGTGCTACTCACCCGCGAGGGTCTTAAGGCGCTAGGGGGGGGTGCAGCTCCGGTTTCAGTTGAAAAGCCAGGTCTTGATGTTCTTCCTGAAGGAGTGGAGGGTGGGGGAGCGTCTGATGTCGACGGGGAGCTCGTTCCAGACTTTGGCCGCTACGTAGGAGAAAGCCCTTCTGCCTGCTCTAGTTCGGCGGATGCGGGGGGTCTCAGCGAGGGCAAGGTCGGCGGAGTGGAGGTTCCTCTTGGGTACGTGGAAGGAGACTCTCTCGTTGAGGTATTTGGGTCCGATGTTGTGGAGGGATTTGTAGGTGTGGGTGAACAGTTTGAAGGTTATTCTCTTCTCAACGGGGAGCCAGTGGAGGTCTCGCAGGTGTTGGGTCATGTGTTCATGCCGTGGGGTCCCGAGGACGAGTCTGGCTGCGGCGTTCTGGATGGTTTGGAGCTTGTGGAGGAGAGTTCTGTTGATTCTGGCATAGAGGGCGTTGCCGTAGTCCAGTCTGCTGGTTATGAGAGCGTGGGTGACGGTTTTTCTGCAATCCGGGGGTATCCATTTGAAGGTCTTGCGGAGGATCCGGAGGCAGTTGAAGCTGGTGGAGGCGACGGAGTTAATCTGGTGGGTCATGGTGAGGGAGGAGTCGAGGATGATGCTGAGGTTCCGGGCGTGGTCAGTCGGGGTGGGCGGGCTCCCGAGGGCGGAGGGCCACCAGGTGTTGTCCCAGGCAGAGGTGGAGGACCTCGGTCTTCTCTGAGTTGAGCTTCAGGCAGCTGATCTTCATCCAGGGCGCGACGCCCCTCATCCCTTGCTGGAAGCAGAGTCTGATGTCTTCGGGGTTCTTGGTGAGAGAGAGGATGAGCTGGGTATCGTAGGCGTATGATACCATGCTGAGCCCGTGCTGTCTGACGATGGCGGCAAGGGGGGCCATGTTGAAAAGCTTGGGGCTGAGTGAGGATCCTTGGGGTACTCCGCAGTTGATCTCTGTGGGTTCGGAGAGGAACCGGGGTAGCCTGATCCTCTGGGAGAGAAAGGAACGGTGTGTCCCTGGTCGAGTGGCATGCGGATGTCATCGGTGGCAGCGAGGAGGGCGGTCTCAGTGCTGTGGTTGCTGCGGAAGCCGGACTGGGATGTGTCTAGGATGGAGTTCTCTTCGATGAAGGCAGTCAGCTGGGTGTTTACGAGTCTTTCGGTGACTTTGGCGGCAAAGGGGAGGAGGGAGATGGGCCGGTAGTTTTTCAGGTCAGTCGGGTCGGCCGTAGGCTTCTTAAGGAGGGGTTTGACCTCTGCTTGCTTCCAGGTGCCAGGGAAGATGTCGGATTCGAAGGAGGCGTTGATGGTACGTCCTAGTTCGGGTGCGATGGCGGAGGCGGCCCTGTGGTAGATGTGCCCCCACTCAGGGGTCCGTGGGGGCCCCTGAGTGGGTGTTCCTCATGGTCATGGTGGTATGTTCGACGGTGGCAGGATTCTAGGTTGTGATGGTAGGTTATTTGTCAGTGGTGGTAGCGAGGGGGGTGGTGTCCGGCGTCTGTTCGCTGAAGTTGTCTTAATTCCCCCCCCCTTAAAACACACTTAAACAAATTTATTAAAATGACTCTTTTTATCAACAGGAATTTCAACAAGAATACTGAAGGCAAACAGTAAAGAAAACCCATCAGCATTGAGAAAAATCTTCAAATATTAAATTGACAATGTACATATTTCAGATGTTAAAACAGCACAGGAATATTTTTAATAATGTTTATATACATTTCTCTTAGCATTTGAAACATCACAATGACTGAAGGGGCCCAATTCATAACTTCCCAGAAAGGAAAATGTTTGTTATGTTATATGGAGTATGTGTACACCCAAGAAAAGCAAACAGGTGACAAAGTCAACTGGAAATGTAGTAAATATTATTCTAACAAATGTTATAGAAGGGCTGCAACAAAGGAAACAACTGTACTATATGTTAGAGAGCATAACCACCCCCTAACGTAGCTGAAATAGAAGTTCGAAATGCTTTAGATGATATAAAAGAAGCTAGCACTAGATCTGAAAAGTCTACAACAAAAATACTTAAAGACATGCTCCCCAGAGTCCCACAACATGCAACAGGCCAACTGCCCTCAATATCGTCACTAAAAAGAACAATAGCTAGAGCTAAAAAAGCTACTGCTACCACCACACCTGTCCCCAAAACTTTTGCTGAAGTAGAAATACCACCTGAACTCACAGTTACCCATAATGAAGAACAATTTCTTCTTTATGACAACAAATCAACTGACAAAAGAATAATAATATTTGGAACTACCATAAATGTACTAAAACTACAGAACTGTGAGACATGGATGATGGATGGGACTTTTAAAATATGTCCCAAATGATTTTACCAGTTATATACAATACATGGACTCTATCAAAATACAAACATCCCCTTTATATATGCTCTATTACCAAATAAGCAAAACTCCACCTATGTTGAACTTTTAACCAAAATAAAACAAGAAACCAATAATTACTTTCCCCAAAAATAATCATTGACTTTGAACAGTCAATGATCCAAGCCATACTAAAAAACTACCCTCACACAGCAATTCAAGGTTGCTACTATCACTTTAACCAATGCATTTGGAGACACCTCCAAAAATCTACACTAAGGGCCTGATTCCGATGTCGTCGGAAGGCCTCCAAATGGGATTTGTAAAGACCAGGGGGCATATTATCATTTATCAAGCCCTTTATCGCCGCGTTAGCGGCACTTTTCTGCCGCTAATGCGGCGATATTTTTATCACACTATTAACAAGCTGCACCTAACGGGCCTTAGCGTGAGTTTTTGGGCGATAGCGGCCGTTTTTTTATCTCTAAGCATGTCAGCGATATATATCGCTAATCACATGCAAAGTAGGCGTTCCTGACTTAAACTCCATTGAAACAGTCGCAAACACAACTTCCCTCTATTATCAATGCCCGCGAAGCAATAAGAAAAGTCGCGCTTATCGCTGGAATTTAACTCCTGAAAGAAACTTGCCTTAACCATCTTGTCAATGGGGGGTGGATTGTTAGGTTAAGTACACACTTGCCTATTAGCAAGCTTTTCATTAGCGCAGTTAATTTAGCGCTGGAATTCTCACGCTATTGCTGGTTTTACTCGCTATCGCTGGATTTCCTATCGCCTTTGCAATACGCGTTGATAATACAGCGCTATCACGGCGAGGAAATCCAGCGATGGCCGGCGATAAAAAAAACAGCGCTAAGCGTGCTTTGCGATAATTATCGCAGATCCTTGATAATATGCCCCCAAATCTGATTCGGAGCCGATCTTTCAGTCCGAATCGTCCCCCGTTCCGAACTACCAAGTACGATGCGAGTTTCCCGTATGCGCTGTGCGACTCTTTTACGAACCCGGACCTGTCCGTCTGACACGTTCGTAGCCGAACCGTGCCACGTAATGGAGCCGAATTCCGATCGAGCGAGTACGATGAACGAGTCGGATGGCCACTTCACCTCGGTCTCACCGAGACAAAACGGCTGTCGGAATTGGACTTCGGGGGGCCATAGCAGGACCCCCTGTACCCGGAGCCCTCCAATTCGGTCACGGGGGTGCGCATGGGTCCCCCCGATCCAAGCATGCACAGTGTGGCGGGCAACATGGGGTGCCCGACACAGGGTGTACGCTTTTCCCCGCTCACCCCTTTTTTGCTATGGGAGCCTGTGTACGCGTCTGTACACGGGCTCCCATAGAGATCAATGGGAGTCCGAGCTAGCCGAGTCTGTAAGCATACGGCTGCATCGTACTCGCTCGTTCGGACACCCGGAGCTCGTCTCGCTTGGAAAGCCCTCCAGATCCGAGTCATATGGAGGGCTTTCCTTACGAGATCGGAATCGGGTCCTAAGTGTAGAATATGCAACAAATAGCACCTTTGCATATCAAATTTAAAATCGAATAGCACTGGCATACATCCCAAGTACTAACGTAGCCGAACACTACAATTTATTAATTGAAAGTGCCTACTATCAACAAAATGAGCAAAAACTATGGGGCTGATTACGATGGCGGACAAAAAAGCACTCCGTCCGCCGTGAATGTGGAAAAAAACGGTCCGCATGTACTGCAGCAAAACCGGCGGTCAGATTAGGATGCACTGCTCGAAAAATCCGTCCGCGGCGGACGGATTCCACAAAACTCCTACGGGAACATCCGGAAAAGCAGAAAATCCGTCCGCTGTGGACGGAAATGCTGCGGAAAGACCCAAGAACGCCAATCGTCCAGCGGAATGACCGCAAGTGAAATTATGATACGATGGCGAGCCAGCGGAACGATCAGTTGTTCTCGACCGCTGCGGTCGCGCGAAATGATGAATGGTAGAGCCGGCGGAAGGACCATTGCATTCGGACTGCTGCAGTCGCGCGGAAAGAGGAATGGCGGTCGAAAGCAACCACACAACAAGGCTACCAAGTGTGGCTGTTTTTCTGGCGCAGCCACCAAAAACATCTGACACAGCCCAATGACACATCCCCATAGGAAGAAAAAAATACAAATCCCAGGTCAACCCAGATAACACACCTGACATGAATAAATCATTTTGACCCACCCACATAGCTGAGTATAAAACCAACTCCTTCCCTGCCCAGCATCCTTTGCACAACTCCAGCAGTGAAGGGCCAAACACCACAGCACAAAGGAGAGGCAAATCAGCGCACATCACAACCACCTACACACCACACAGATCTCCACCACCACCTTCACACCTGCACTTTTCACCCATTTGCACATCACACACCATGGCACAGACAAAAATGCCAAAATTCACTGACAATGAGTTGTCAGTCATGGTAGATGAGATAATCAGAGTAGAACCACATTTGTTTGGAGGCATGGTCCAACAGACACCAGTAGCCAGAAAAAATCAAATGTGGGAAAGGATAGTCAACAAAGTCAATCCAGTAGGGACCACCCTGCGCAGCCTGCGTGACATCAAGAGGAGGTGGCATGACCTCAAGAGCAGGGTAAAAGAGCATGCCAACAAGAACCATGAGCTGGCTCAGAGGACTAGCAGTGGCCCTCCCATTCCACCACTAACATTCACCGAATGGGAGGAGAAGGTGCTTGCCATACTGCATCCAGAGAGTCTCACAGGAATACCCGGGGGAGTGGAGGCTGGTAAGTACCAACAAATGTCTCCCATTACACTGCTATGTACTGTCTTGCACAACTAGAAAGCTACACTTCCTAGACCTAAATGCACTTACGTACAACACACTCTTCCCAACACATGTCTGACATATCTAACATTTCCTTCCTCTGAATCACCTCAAAGGTAGCTACCAATATTTCCATGGGGGCATGTGTACAGGCAGGCAGCACTACAACTCCAACAGGCACCCTTGTCCCACAGCTGGGCAAGATGTAGCCCTCCCCCCACCCAGAGCCATGTGGCAGCCATTTCATTGTTCTCACCAAACTTACAGGTAGGTAGCCGTCTTAACAGGGAATGGGTGTTTGTGGGTAGGAAGCCAGCACTACAACTCCCACCAGGCCCCCTTGTCCCACAGCTGAGCAAGATGGAGCCCCCTCCACACCCAGAACCATGTGGCAGCCATTTCATTGCTCTACTCAAACTAACAGGGAGGTAGCCATCTTAACAGGGAGGGGGGTTTGGGGGTAGGAAGCCAGCACTACAACTCCCACCAGGCCCCCTTGTCCCACAGCGGAGCAAGATGGAGCACTCCCCCCACCCAGAACCATGTGGCAGCCATTTTCCTCCACTGTGTCACCTAACAGATAGGTAGTCAGTGCATGCAGCCTACCATCCTTCTCAAAATGCATGGAGCTATATGACAACACCAGCCCTCACATGTCAGCAAACTTGGCATAGATCCAAAAGTCACAGACAGCTAAGCGCATGTAACTGTCACAGAAATTACACTTTGACTCACCAAGTCACATGTGAAATAAATTCAGGGCCCAATCATGCACAGCACAGAATGCAATGTGTAAGTGCCATGGTGTCAGAGCAAGAAGGCCCCCATGAAAACAAAACATGCACGGTCAATCTCACAAGCAAACAAAAGTACATGATATGAAAGAACATTTCTAACAATCCAATGGCTAGTTCTTGCTTAGCGGAAACAGATTATATGAAGAGTAAACAAAAATGACACGTTATCAAAAGTTGATGTGCCGCAAGTTGGTAGATGATGACATGTCCTTGTAATCACACAATCTGTACGTGGCACATGGTTTCAAGTTACATGTCACACTATGGACAAGTAATGTACGTACCTCAACATCATGTCATGATGCTCATTATCTTTCAGCCATACCAAGTGATTGCACTGTAAAATGTTTGGTGTATCAAATGTAACACCCAAAAGTCTAACACCAAGCTTTTGGAGTGCACTTAACTGACAATTTAACTTCTGTTCAACAGGAGATCCAAAAGCAACTGCAGCTGAAAACACCACTACCACCAACCAGCAGAGCCTGTCTCCCCCCCCTCGAACGTGAACTCTCTGATGCAGATTCCCTATGTTTCTCGGATGAGGAGCAACAACCTGGCCCCTCAGGACTGCCAGGGCACACTACGTCTCAGGGCCTCATTGTCCCCACCACCACCACCACCACAGCAACAACAACAGCGCTGACACCTGCTACAACGACCTGTGCGGCAGCCACCTCCATCATCACCACTGCTGCCTGCGACACTCTCCCTGCCTCAGTGGTTACCAACACCACCACACAATCCGAGGATGCCAGAGAGAGTGTGCAGGTGCATCGAGTCCCAACACCACAGGTCCGTGTCAGCAGGGCAGGTGGGAGGGCAAGTAGTGGACATTCGCAGGAGGACACTGAGACAGAAGCCCTGGCCACCGTTGCAAGAGTCCTTGGTGCGTATGAACAGAACCAGGGACAGATGGGCCAGGTTGTCGAAGAAGTGCGTGAGCTCCGCCTGCTGCTGAGGTCCATCGACACACGTATGGGCCAACTTGTGGATCTCATGGGCCAGCTTGTGGGTGTTCTGAGGGACAGACATCTGGCTCAAATGATGACTCAACCCCCCTCCAGTGGCCAGCCTGCTGATACTCCCACCACCTCAGCTTCGGCCACAAAGAGGGGTGAACTGCAAGACAATGACTCCTCAGACACCGCTGAGCCTGCAGCAGAGGCCCCCCTGCCAAACGCAGGAGGGGACGTCCGAGAAACACAACGGGAGGATCACGTGGCAAAGCACCAAACAAAGGCAAGTCGCTGAGCCAGCCATGATGGCACTTGTGTTGCCCTTGACTTTGACTTTGTTCATTATCCTAACCCACATTGCCATGTTGATGGCAGGAGTTTGTTGGACTGTGTGATAACATGTGATAACATCAATGTGGTGACTACTCTATTTGTCTCATTTACCATCACTGACAACTCATAAACTCACTTTGCACATTTTTGAAAACAATCACTTCTCTTTCACAAATAACTCTTGGAAAATAAACACTCTTTACACACCTCTGCCTTTGTGTCAGTTCCATGTTTATCACAGACGGAACATTACACCCAGTTATACCAATCTAAAAGGCGCTGTCCTGATCATGAATTGGAAGAGTTTCTGGGCTCCGTACAACTACCCACAGTCTCAGGGGAACACCAAGAGATACTCAATGGTCCGCTCACATTGGAGGAGATTGGAGATGCAATCGGATCCATGGCATCCGGGAAAGCGCCGGGGCCGGATGGCCTGCCAACGGAGTATTACAAGGTATACCGTGAGTCCCTTACGCAACGCCTCCACACTCTATACACTACAGCTTTAGAGGAGCGAGAGCTACCTCCCTCGATGCGCAAGGCGTATCTGGTGTCCCTATTAAAACCAGATAGAGACCCCACGGCCCTTGGTTCCTATAGACCCTAGGCCTTACTTAATACCGACTATAAAATACTTGCCAAGGTGTTAGCAGACAGACTGGTGCCGGTAGTCCCCACGCTGGACCATGCCGACCAGAATGGCTTTGTGCCCGCACAGAGCACCTCCCTGAACTTGAGGCGTTTTTTTAGAGTGGCGACAGATGCTATACAGGAATGGCCTAGAGCAGGGTGCCTAATATTAGACCTGGAAAAGGCATTTGATTCTTTAGAGTGGAGCTACCTGTCTGCAACATTATTAAAATATGATCTGGGCCTAGGGTTCCTCCAACTGGTTAACTTACTGTACACAAACCCTACAGTTCGTGTGCGAATGGGGCCGTACATATCGGACGCTATACCAGTGCGCAGAGGCACCAGGCAGGGGTGCCCTTTGTCCCCCCTCCTTTTCGTGCTCGCAATAGAGCCGCTGGCGGAGGCGATGCGCACTACACTGGGGGACGGTATACCTCTGGGTGATGAAATACACCAAGTATCACTCTATGCGGACGATCTCCTAGTCTATGTTAAAGATATAGAGAGGGTTCCTGACCAATTGGCACACCTCTTACAGAATTTTGCCACAATCTCTGTGCTGCGAGTGAATGTTGATAAGTCCTGTATATATGCGTTCCGCGAGGGGGGTCGAGACCCGGTCTTCACTATTAACGGTAAAAGGGTGCAGTGGAGAGAGGGCACCTTCCGCTACCTGGGTATCCAGATCTATCGCCAGCCGAGAGACCTGTTTTACGGGAACCTGGGGAGAGCCTTAACAGCAATCCGGTCGCAAATGCGATTTTGGGGCACACTACCGTTAGCGGTAACAGGTAGAGTGGCACTAGCCAAGATGGTAATCCTTCCCTGACTTCTATATTACTTTGCCAACTTGCCTTCATACATCCCTGCATCCTTTTTTACCACACTAACTAAACTAGTCAGGGACTTCCTGTGGGGGAACGCAAGACACAGAATGGCGTTGGTGAAGCTATACTTACCTACAGACCGAGGAGGCCTTGCTGCGCCTTGCTTTGAGCACTACTATTTGGCTGCTCAACTGCAGTGGATAGCCCGCTGGCTCGCAGACAGGAATCGTGCGGACACGGCAACCACACATCCGCCCCACTCGCTGGAGCAAATAGTCAGGCTTTTTCACCCTGCTACTAGGCCTAAAACGCCAATGGCATTACTACTAGCAGTGGCATACAAATGCTACCGCAGATGTCTGTACATCACCAGAGGCGTCACTCCCTATGCGCCGGCAATACCGCTGGAGGGGTCTCCTAGCGGGCCTACAGTGCTCACGTCACAATCAATCACGGAGTGGCTAGAGGGAGGTCTCCAGACACTGGGGGATCTATACCGGGATGGAGCGCTCATACCATATATGTCTCTAGTAGATGACGAGGGGTTCCCACTGGGACAATTCCTTACACATCGCTCACTGATAACCACATTAACAGCCAGATGGGGGGACATGACTACTGAACCAAGCCACCACCTCACCATACAGTATCTGCATGTCATGGGACGTGGAAGGCATCTCATACGCTGGTTCGCAGCAACCCTCAGGACCCATGCGGCATTAAGTGTGGACCCACTCCGTCGTAAGTGGGAATTAGACCTGGGGCGACAGCTAGTAGATAAAGAATGGACACGGATACTAGAGAGCCCGGTACGCATACCTAGAAATATGAGGTTTAGGCAAATACAGTTGTACATTGTCCACAGGGCCTATCTCACACCCGCCATGATCAATCGATACTTTAACCGCACAGACGCGACGTGTCCGATATGTGCTGAACCAGGATCTGAGCTGATACACATGCTATGGAGCTGCCCCCGAATAGGTGTATACTGGTGCACAGTAGGTAGACTGTTACACACATGCACAGGCCGCAAACTGCCCTTTGAATGGTCAGTATATCTACTACACCAATTTAAGAGGACCTCTGCCACTAAGGTAGTATCCAGGTTCCTGGATTTGGGGATAGTAGTTGCTAAGCGGCTCCTAACTAAGCGGTGGAAAGCAGAGGATCCACCACATGCACGAGCATGGTGTCATTCACTACTAGCATGGGCCAAAGCAGAAACATCACCATCAAACGAGAAGAAAGATTGGGGCTGCGTAAAGACCCCATAGCAGCTTGTTGGGACACCTTCTTGATCTGAGGAACCAACCGATCGTGAGGAGGGCGAGCAGATAGCGTGAACCGCACATACCATTAGGGGATACGCCGCGGTACTCCATGAACACATATGAGCCAATTAAGTGTCTGCGCAGGCGTGGACACCACAAGCGGGAGATAAGTGCTGGATTAACAAGGAAATACGATGTAGGCATGTGCGGGGACAAGGGGAAAGATCATATGGGCAGGTCACTGTTATTGTTTTCGTTATTTGTTATCTCATCTGTTCAAAAGCCCAAGGTGAATGAACTGGAAGGACTTTTGCGAAACGCCACAGCTGTCCCATTTACACTCCATTGTATTTCGCTGTAACTCTGCACAGTGTGCAATGATGATTGGAAGGCAGATGTTGTCATTGCTTTCTCAAAGAAGAAACTGTTGGATACATACGACCTGCACGTTATAAACTGTGTACCCGGTACTAAAACAAATTTATATTGTACCGATGGCCAATGGTTATGCATGCATTACAACCTCGACTTTTATTGTAGGAAACAGTTTTACATGCAATTGTTACCTTTCACAAAAATGTAAAAAATCAATAAAACAGATTTAAACAAATAAAATGAGTGATAGATAACCCTGGGCATAATACTTTGCTATGCTCACGGAGCATGCAAAGTTTGTGTTACTACGCACTATGCAAATTGCACGTAGCAGAATAAAAAACTCTGCTAATCGACATAGCATAGCAGCAGTATATTAAACACATACAAATACTTTGTTAAAGCAATTTTCTATGCTAAAAAGTGAACTTTGACAATGAAAATATCAAGCAATGAGAGAGGTGATGATTTTGGGTTCCCCCCTAACCTAGGGGGAGGACCAAGCAGATGCCTTGAACACAAAAAGCATATCATGTGAACGATTCAGTGGTGGTCCCTTCCTCCTAGGACCACCCCAAGCACAGTTATGGGCAAAAATACAATCCCAACCAAAGGCCCTGCAAAGCATTATGGGACTAGATGTCCCTCACGAGTCAAATGCAAAAGCATTGAAATTATTAATACATCAAGCTGCAGTTCCACTAGTCGTTACTAGATGTCCCTCACGAGTCAAATGCAAAAGCATTGAAACCCTTTCATGAAGCTTTTGCATTTGACTCGTGAGGGACATCTAGTAACGACTAGTGGAACTGCAGCTCTTTGTAGAATTATTTTGATATTGGATACTATAATATTCACTGCCCACTGCTAATCTCGTCCCATAATGCTTTGCAGGGCCTTTGGTTGGGATTGTATTTTTGCCAATAACTGTGCTTGGGGTGGTCCTAAGAGGATGGGACCACCACTGAATCGTTCAAAAGATGTGCTTTTTGTTTTCAAGGCATCTGCTTGGTTCTCTCCCTAGGTTAGGGAGGATACCAAAATCATCACCTCTCTCACTGCTTGTTAATTTATTGATTTCACTTTTGTGAAATGCTATATGCATTTTAGCATATAAAAACAGAGATACTTATTTTATCTTAACTTGCACTGTGCAAGATACCTTTGGCAATTATTGTGCAGTGCAGTTAAGCACACAGCTACGCAATTTGCATAGCTACGTGAAATGCTACTACGCAATCTACGCCCAGGGTTAGTGATAGGATCAATGGATGGATTCATGAGTGGATGAGTAAGTGGATGGGTGAAGGGTGGATAGAAGGATGGGTGGCTAAGTGAAAGGGTAATGGAGAGAGAAAGGATGGATGGATGGATGGATGAATGATTGGCAGAATGGATGGGCGAATGGGTGCATGGATGAGTGAAAAGAAGAATGTAAAGATGGATGAGTGAAAGAATGCATACATGAGTGAAAGGGAGGGTGAAGAGCTGGAAGAAAGGATGGATGGATGGATGAGTGAAAGGTTGAATGGGTGGACGGATGAGTGACTGGGTAGATGGATGAGTAAGTGAAAGGATGGCTGGATGGCTGAAAGGGTAAATGGTTGGATGGATGAGTGAGTTGAGGAGTGGATGGATGAGTGAGTGAAAGGGAGGGTAGATGGACAAAAGGATGGATAGATCAGTGAAAGGGTAGATGGGTGAGAGAAAGGATGGATGGATGAGTGAAAGGATGAATGAGTGAAAGGATGAATGAGTGATATGGTCAATGGATGGATTCATGAGTGGATGAGTAAATGGATGAGTGGGTGGATGGGTGAAGGGTGTACGGAAGGATGGGTGGCTAAGTGAAAGGGGAATGGAGAGAGAAAGGGAGGATGAATGGAAGGATGGATAAGTGAAAGCATGGATGAATAATTGGCAGAATGGATGGGCGAATGGGTGCCTGGATGAGTGAAAATACGAATGCAAAGATGGATGAGTGAAAGAATGCATACATGAGTGAAAGGGAGCGTGGAGAGCTGGAAGAAAAGATGGATGGATGAATGAAAAGTTGAATGGGTGGACGGATGGATGACTGGGTGGATGAATGAGTAAGTGAAAGGATGGCTGGATGGGTGAAAGGGTAAATGGTTGGATGGATGAGTGAATGGATGGATGGGTGGAAGAGTGGATGGATGAGTGAAAGGATGGCTTGGGTGAAAGGGTAAATGGTTGGATGGATGAGTGAATGGATGGATGGGTGGAAGAGTGGATGGATGAGTGAAAGGATGGATTGGGTGAAAGGGTGGATGGATAATGGATGGATGAGTGAAATGGTGGATGGAGGGATGGATGAGTGAAATGGTGGATGGAAGGATAGATGATGGATAGGTTTGCAAATGGTTGAAAAGGTTTGGATATGGATGGACACGCAGATGGAAGGACAGAATTAATGGTGAAAGACTGAATGATGGATGAAAGAATTAACAGATGACAGAATGTAAATTTGAAATGGTGGATATCAGGGGTTTGATGGATGGATGAATGGTTAGATCCTTGGACAAGAGAGCTCTTCTGGGGAGGGTTGTGACTTTGCTTTCTTGCTGCCATAAGAGCTTTAGTTCAAAGTAGGAGGTATTTAAATGTTCTGGCTACTCCCTTGCCTATGTGTTACTATTCTGTATTTGCTGTGTGCCTATGAGTGGGAGCTATACATCATGCATATGACATTTTGAGTGACACCCAACTGCTACCTGAATGTTACACAAGTAATTGTAAATGTGTGCATGTTTTGTTTTAGGTGTAAGGTTTTAGGGAGAGCCTCATAGTGCCATGAGCTGTGGTTGAGATGTATATTTTGTTTGTAGCAATAGTCAAGGCGCCAAAAATAAACTATGTACTAGTGTATTGACAGTGCCTTCTTTAAGAAAGCTGCATGGAAAAGCACCTTTGTGACATCCGTCAGCTAGTGCAACTCTCTGCGATGCCCCCATAAGTGAAGTCAGATTCCATATTTTAAGTTCCACTTGCTGAAACACCCATAATGCGTTCCCTATAGTGGGTTCATCACAGCAATCCTCCCTTTAGTTCACCTATGCGTGCCGCTTTACATCTCACAATGGCACTCAGGTATGAGATGCTAGTAACAAAGTCAATCCGAGCAGATCTTCCTGACCACTTCTCTCACCAAACATGCCTGCTCAGGAACATGAGTTGTAAACAAAATATCAGACTGGACAACCCAGTGCAGTAACCATATACATAGATTATAATCATATGAAATTCACAAGAAGACCTGCACAGTTGCTCAAAGCTGCACGCATCCCGAAAAACTGTGAAGTGCACGAATGTCTTAACCTAATATAAACTAATTTTGACTTGTACTTAAGTGGTTGTCTATTTACTTACTTTTATACTATGGCGCAACTTTCT
Organism: Calotriton arnoldi; assembly: GCA_963921515.1. Lineage (NCBI taxonomy): Eukaryota > Metazoa > Chordata > Amphibia > Caudata > Salamandridae > Calotriton > Calotriton arnoldi. The sequence continues at coordinate 29,726 of CAWUFW010007073.1, read as the reverse complement.
CTGATGTGTCTGTAAAACGTACCTTTTGTCCCGAAGTTTTGCCCTGAATTTTGACCATCTGTCCTGAACTTTTGTCCTGAATTTTGACCCATTGCCCTGAATTTTTATACTTACCGTCCTGAATTTGCACCCATGCCTGTTGGTCACCCTATTCGACAGGCTCTCAGGCAGCTTGCTAAAATTCACCCTCCTGGACCTTTAAGACTGTACCTGCCCCTACTCTGTCATCAGAGTCCGGGGTCCTTGGCGTGGGGGCTACAACCTGGAAACAGGAACCAGGAGGTAGGGGTAAATCATTAAAGGGGGAAACGCAGACACAAGCACTGGTGTGTAAGGGTATCCGACCAGTTGACGATTTGTTGACTTTCCGAGTGGTTGCTTGGAGCTGTGCCACCACATGAGTAGGTAATTGCTCCAGGAGAGTTCTGAGTGTTGGGGTTTATCAGGGCCCCACTTGGGATTAACAGTTGGGCAGACAAAGAAGAAAAACAAACTGAAAGTGCCAGTGACAGAGTCATTGCTGAATATTCACAGCCGAAAGGTGACAGAGAGTGATGTTGAATCTCTGCCCAGTGTTCTGACTGCTACTCTGTACTGCTGGAGTACTGCGGGACCTCTTTATGATTGACACGTTTAGGATTCAGGTCTGGGCACTCAGCGCCAAGTTCAATAACTCCTAATTTACCTCAATTTGTGTCCAAGAGAGCTCAATTATATTTCAGAACACATTCTTAAGGAGACGCGGGCGGCGGCAAAACAAGATGGCCGCTCCGTGAATACCTCTGTGACACCAGGAAAAGCGTCGGTAATGGAGGTGCGTTTAAATGCGCTCATGCAGTGAGTCGGACACGTGAATGGATGTCAGAAGCACCCGGGAGCGGAGAGGCAAGGTATTTAGACTTTAAATTGGTCTAATTATTAAGTTATTCTCTCATTTGCTCCCGGGTAGCTCCGTGTCCCGGCCGCCATATTGAGAGCTTGTACTCTCATTTTCCTCACTAGCTGCAATATCCAGAGAGTTTGCGCTCTCGCTTTCACATAAGATGCAGCATTTTTCTAATCCTTCACTGTTGTTACAGCCAGGTAGCATTATTTTTTCAATATGAAACTTCCCTGATATTATTCATCACAGTGGGACTGAGGTGTTTCAGAATGAACAAAGTGGCTTTATGAAGAGAATTCTTATTTTCTGAAGCGTGCTCTAATTTACAAAAGTATCTGCAAGTGGTATTGAAAGCCCCAGGATTGTAAAGGCTTGTATACATTTATTGTAAGATAAATGTGACAGTTGGCGGAACCCTTACCTCACACTTCTGGAAAGGTCTATTTTTGGCCGCCATTTTGTTTTTTACTTCAAGAGTTGCCTCGAAGATATAGGATTACTAACTTTTCTCAAGAATATATTTATTAAGAAACTGTGGGCCATATTATCAAGAATGGGCGATAAGGAGCTTGATAATATGCCCTATAGAATTCCAATAGAAGCCCAGGTTCTGGTGTGAAGGACATCAAACCTGGGCTTCTATTGGAATTCTATAGGGCATATTATCAAGCCCCTTATCGCCGCTATAGCAGCAGTTTCCTGCCACTAAAGCGGCGATAATGTTATCGCCCGTTCTTGATAATATGGCCCCAAGTTTTTTTCCAATTTGCCTTAACAATGGATTCTGCGAGTTCAAGCAAATTACAAGGTTCTTCTGGGTCCAGCATTACCAGCCGTAAAGAGAATGCTAGTAACACTAATAAAAGGGCTAAGAAAGATCCTTCTTCTCCGTCTAAATCTCCTTTACCCTTAACACTGGAGGATATTACGGAAGAACTGAAAAACATCCGTCCATTTATGGCTGAGACCACTGCAACACTTCAAAGAATTGATGAGAAATGGTCTGGCTTGGATTCAAGGCTTACTGACGTTGAGCAAAGAATTAGTGATGCGCAACATGTGGCTGCCAAAGTAAATGCCTTGTCTAAAGAGCTTGCTCACCTGAAGAAAACAACAGAAGATTTGGAAAACCGAAATAGACGTAACAACCTAAGAATTTACGGAATTCCGGAAGGATCCGAAGGCAATGATATGATCTCTTTTTTGAAGTTACATATCCCTCAAATTGTCGGTCTATCTAAATCCGTAGATCTTAATATCCAAAGAGCACACAGGATTGGTCCTCGCATTGCAGAATCTTCAAATAAGTCAAGAGGAATCATTGCCTATTTTCTTTTTATTCAGACTTAATGGCGACTCTTGCTGCAGCCAAACAACGTAAACAGATGCTTTGGTTGGGTCACAAAATCTTTTTCAGTCAAGATGTTTCAAAACCCACTGCCAATCGCCGGAAAGAATTTTTGGATCTCACAGTATGTACAATGTCAACTCAGAATCCAATGTACCACAAGCTCTGATTGTGACGAGGCATTGATAGGGTGAAAGAACCTAGAAAGACACAAGAGAATAACATTTACTTGTCAGGTGATGCCATTACAGCTAAAACACACCAGAAGTCAACAAAGTACAAAACCCATCGCACATAACAATGACCAACACCATCAACATAGACATAAAGTATGTGGAAAACAATACACTGTGCCACACACATCAGCCATTAGCAGTGAGCCAACAACAGCCAGCAGTCAGAAAGCTCATCTATTCCTTGCCACTACCATCAAAGCCAACAGACAATGTCACTGTTTTACAATGTCACTTACACTCAAGGGAAGTAGTTGTCGATGAGCTGTTGACGCAGGTCAACACCTTCCTCTTCTCTACTATCATCGTCACCGGGCATGTGTGGATTTGCAGCGGGGGGCATCTGCTGCTCATCATCGTCCAGGAGCAGGGGGATCTCCTTGCGCAAGGCCAGGTTGTGGAGCATGCAGCATGCAACTATAATCTGACACACCTTTTGGGGAGAGTAGAGTAGTGCACCACCGCTCTTGTCCAGACACCGAAATCTAGACTTCAGAAGCCCAAAAGCACGCTCCACTACACGACGTGTCCTCCCATGTGCATCATTGTAGCGGCCTTTCCCCGGGGTCCTGGGATTCCTCAGTGGGCTCAGCAACCAAGGCTGGTTGGGATACGCAGAGTCACCTAAGTGTGAGACACACAGACCAATAATTTAATATAAACAGTAACCGAGAACAGCATGCTACACATACAGCACACTACTTGACTCTGCGTACTCACCAACAAGGCACGCACGCTCCGGATGCAGATTTGCCATCAATTGTGGGATGATGCTGTTACGCAGTATGTATAAGTCATGAGCTGAACCGGGAAATCTGGCACAGACATGGGAGATAATCAAATCCGCTTGGCATACCACTTACACATTAATGGAATGGAAATGATTCCTGTTCCGGTAGATGTGCTGACGTGTCTGTGGTGGTACTAGGCCAACATGTGTGCAGTCAGTGGCTCCAACCACAATAGGTATGTGTCCAAGATCATAAAAATCAACCTTCACACCAGCCAATTCATGTCTCTTTGGAATGTGGATGTAGCGGTCCTTGTAGGTCAACATTGCGGACAGGACATCACGTAGCACCATGCTGAACAGAGCTTGAGACATCCCACCGGCGATGGCCACCGTGTACTGAAACGAAACAGTGGCAAAGAAATGCATAGCCGCCATCACCTTAACTGTTGGTGTCAAAGCAGTCTGATAGGTTCTGTGAGGCCTCAGACGGGGCTCCAACTGAGCACATAGCTCTTGAAGGGTAGGGCGATTCAGCCGGAATTTCCTTATGATGTCCTCATCCTCCATGTTCGCCAGCACTGGGAAAGGCCAATGCACATTTGGTCGTCTCCCACATAACATGAAAGAGGACACATGTAAATTAAATTCACCAATGAGATGTGTCAAACATCTTACATATTGACTAACACAGCGCCAACATTGACAGGACTGTAACAACAGCTTAATGCACAAGTCACATGCAGAGACACCTTGATCTCATGTAGTCGTACATGTGGTCAGTATGTACATACTGACTACTTCAAAATCAGATTCAGACTATTTGAATGGTAAATGTACACTCCTACTTCTTGTGTCACCAGCCCTGGGTGTAGCTGACACAGCACATGTGGCAAACAGCAACACTGCTGACTGCTATGTAGCTGCTGCACCTGACACACCTTCTTGCTTAAGTCGCACAGAGCACATCTTTTTTACACAATGAGCACAGTGTGTGTAAGCTGATCAACTATCAAAATGAATACAGCAATGTACACAGTGAAATAGGCACATCATGTGGTCAGTCCATCATTACTGTGGGTTGTACATTGACATGTTCACAAATATGAGACTCCATTACACACCAAATCTGTGTACATGCACACAAATATCATATGTGACATGTGAGGAAGTGCATGCCATTGCCAATGCATGTAATCATGACCACTGAAATGGCATGTGTGGGCATCAGTGAGTTAAATGTCACACTTGAATTTAACTTTACAACCAGGTGCTAGTATACATTGCAAAGGTATAGTGTTCAATGATGAAAATTGGCTAGTGCCAATGCAATAGCACAATGTGTTCATAGGTGCGGTAGGTGTGCACCGCCACTGCGGTCATGGTCATTGGCCACAATTGAAAGATGCAAAATTGCGGTAGAGACCACCTGGCCCCCGTGGTGTGACACTGCATATGCCAATGTCATTGCAGCCAATGGGACTGCCATCGCGGTAGTGCAATGCATTTTTGAAACTCGCCGTAGCCGTGCACCGCCAACGCGGGCCCGGTCATTGGATACAATTGAAAGATGCCTGATTGCGGAACACACCGCCTGGCCCGCGCGGTGGGACACAGCATATGCCAATGCCATTGCAGCCAATGGGAACCGCCATCGCAGTAGTGCAATGCAGTTTTGAAACTCGCGGTAGGCGTGCACCTCCACCACGGGCCCGGTCATTGGATACAATTGAAAGATGCCTGATTGCGGAACACACCGCCACCGCATATGCCTATGCCATTGCAGCCAATGGGAACCGCCATCGCGGTAGTGCAATGCAGTTATGAAACTCGCGACAGGCGTGCACCGCCTTCGCGGGCCCGGTCATTGGATACAATTGAAAGATGCCTGATTGCGGAACACACCGCCACCGCATATGCCTATGCCATTGCAGCCAATGGGAACCGCCATCGCAATAGTGCAATGCAGTTATGAAACTCGCGACAGGCGTGCACCGCCTTCGCGGGCCCGGTCATTGGATACAATTGAAAGATGCAAACCAGGCAGACCAATTGCAACAGCAGAGTACCACTGAAACAACCCTAGGGGCCTATAAATGTCTGTGAGAGAGCCACACATGTCACTTGCATTCAGACACTGCTGCATGCTATTCATCACCACCAACTGCTGCTGTACCTGTACTCTGGACCCAGTGATGGTGCGAACAGAGAACATCAGGGCCCGTCCCTTCACCACAGAGGAGCTGGAGGTCCTGGTGGACGAGGTCCTTGCACAGTATGGGAGGCTATATGGTGCCCCAGATGTACTGGTAAATGTCTGAGTAAAAGTTTGAGAGTGCTCAGAATGCTCACATGATGTTACTGTACAGTAGTATGTGCCTGTGAGTGCAAGCCAATGTGCATGCATCAATATTTTGCCAACAGCATGCTCCATACATGACCTAGTACTAATTGCACTTGAGTATGTGGGGAGGATGGCAACATGGACACTTGTCCAGCTCTTCTTAAGCCAAAATGAACATATGGTGTTATGAGACTGTGTAATGTAAATGTGTGAGACACTGCCTAGCATGCTGACTTCACGTCAATGGGGTGTGTAGCCTTATTTCCACGGGATCCCTGACTGCATTTAAGGATGTGAATGACATACTGTGGTCTGGCAGTTACCCAGTTACTCTGCTGGTTTGAGAGACTCGAAGTCTGAACACACATTCCCTGTGCTATTTGATGTCCTAGTCCATTAAGTGGTCATATGCTCCTTTGAGACATTACAAATGTAGCTTAGCCAGAGGGTATTGAGTAATGTTTTTACCTTTTTAAAAATGACCCTATGGAGATGTGTCCATTATGCACAGGAGTACAATGCCTGAGTCTATCACTCTTGGGGGTAATTCACATATGACACATCAGCTAATTGTGATTAGGAAATGTCATCCTACTATTGATTCCATGATGTGTAGAGTCTCGCATGTTTATGCACGGTATCTCCATTCCTATTGTACATGCATGTGATTTCTGTGATGGGCCACGTTTATCCTCAGTGTGAGGCCCTCTGGCCTGCACAGAAACTGCCCAATGTTACAAGGACCCATCACCAAAAGGACTGAGTGAAACATATGTGTTGTCCACAACCCTATTTTTCAACGAGTCATCATAGGCCTGAGGATTGCACAAGACAGGACTGCACCTTGTGAGAAGAGTGTGAGATTGTAAGATCAGGGCCCTAAATGTGAGCACCATGACACATGTAGCTAGGCAATGGTCTGGGACATTATGGGGCGTGTAATGTAGGACACAGTTAGTCTGACCTCTACACATCATTTCCAGTGTATTGTATGTCAGGCTCACTCACATAGTGCATCACAGCCGAGGGCAATTTTTACATTGGTTTCTGTGCTGGCACTCTGCATGTGTATGGGATGGGCATGTAGTGTGTCCATCATCATATATGTAACCATTGCAATGTTATGGTTTGCTCCAAGTGTACTATGTGACATGCTGTATGGGCTCTGCTCTCCATTGATGTGTTAGTGTGCTATGTATTTTCATGCTCCTGTACTGTCACACAGTGGTACACAACACAGTTTCACAGAATCCTCCTCTTCTTGTCTTCCATGCCTGCAGCTTAAGGTCCATCAGCGTATGGCCATATAGAGGGCTATTGCATGCAAGGTGCGGTCTCTGGGAGTCTCCAACCGACGTCATACGCACTGCCACAAGAGGTGGGATGACATCTGCCGCCTGAGCAAAAACGTCGCTGAGATGACGCTGGGGGTGATCCCTCGAAGTGGCAGGTTGGCACGCCGGAGCATGACACCACTAATGGCCCACATCTTGGCAGTGACACAGCCAGAGCTGGATGGACGCTTGTGGGCCCATCAGCAGCAAGTTGGGGGTGAGTATTGTGCAATGTGTGGCTTTGCGTATGAGTGACTGCATGAATCCCAGCCCTGAGCCTGTGCGGACCTCTGTGATGTCTCTAGTGTGATGCAATGGCTTCTAAGTGGCCTCAGTGTTGAGTGCAGCTGTTCTGCATTTGTACAACATTTTGTTTCTCATGTGTTTAAACGCATGACCCTTATCACATAATATCAGCTTGGCATTTATTCACCTCACATTGTATAAATGTTGTCTGCACTGAGACCTTCCTACACAGGATAATCCATTGTGTGAAGTGGGTAGCCCAGTACACTATTCAGACTAGTGTGGCTGTGTGGCTAGCTCAATAGTGTGCTCATGTGATGATGTGTCAGTGGCTACAGGCATGCACAGATGTGGGCTCAGGGAGCAGTGAGTTGGTAAGGGTCACACCTGTCCCATGGGTTCCTTTTTTCACAATCATATAGAGGACAGCACCATTGTGAAGTATACTAGCCCAATATCAGCAGCATGGCGTAACATGGTGTACTTACCTGCCATAGTGACAGCAAGTGCACACAGGTGCTGATGGGGTAGATGGTGATGATTGCAGTGATGCATTGGCTAAATTACCTTTTCCATTTGTGCACATGGCAACATGACTGTTACGGTTAGACACTATGACTTAACTGCAATGTAGCTGAACCTGGCTATTGCGAGATTGTTTTGGCACTATGGCTTGACATGGTTGGATGTGATCAGTGGGTATGTCAAATTGTGATGTGTCTGAGGTGTTGTACAGTAATTTGAAGGATGATAATGAGCAAAGGTTACTCGGATTGTCAGTCCTCAGTATGTGTGCTTGTGCATCAGTGCAAGGGGTGTCCTTGTGCATCAGTGCATGGTGAAGTTGTGGCTAATGCTTGTAATCAGTGTGTGAATTTTTGGCACATTGGTGTGTCCTCAATGCCATCAGTCAGCACAACGTAGGGATGTCATATGCCAGACCCTAGGTATTCTCACACATTAGCTGTCCTAATGGGGTCCACCTACTTCTTCATCAACAGAAGACACAATCCTGCCTTGGATCAATGAGGGCCTGTCAGGGACCTGTGGACATGTTGGTATGTGACATGTCACAACCTATGGAGGCCTTGCATTCATTTCCCCTTCTCATGCTATTGTGCATTGTGTTTGTGACTGCATTGTTAAATGGTGCGCATTGTCACTTTGTTAACAAATGCAGTGAGCATCATGTTAGTGTGCATTCCTAGATGTGTGCTGTGCACAACAAATAACTTGTAACATCTACACAGCTACCACCAATGTACAACTGTAGTTGTACTTCAAGGCCCTACATGGTGGATGTCAGGAGCTGGTTGCCCTTGCAAAAGGACATTTTGTACTTTGTATCTGTGGTGTTCCATGAAAAAACTGCATATGTGACTGAGCAGACATGTTTTGATGTATAGCAATCTTACCTACAGGCACGTAGGTGTGCATACAGAAGGTTTTATGTGTGTTTACAGGGAGGCACAGGCCCAGGTATTTGACTGTGTCAATGCAATATGGAGCACGACTAACAACTATGGATGTTTCCATGCATCATCTGCTAATTGCATAAATGTGGCATATGCAGAAAGTACATGGACTAGTTAAACATGGTAGATTCATTTTCCTGTTTGTAGTTTTCATTGCATATGATGTTTGTGAGTATGGCACTATACTGCCCGTTTTTTCCTCTGTTCCCTCGCTGCCCCCACCTCCCTTGTGTCCATTTTGCCTTCTGTGCCCCTCGCTGCCCCCACTGTACTGTGCCCGTTTTTTTCCTCTGTTCCCTCGCTGCCCCCACCTCCCTTGTGTCCATTTTGCCTTCTGTGCCCCTCGCTGCCTCTCTCCATTCCCGCTGCTGCGTCCCCTGCGGCCCCGCCCCCTGACTGCCCATTCGCTGCCCCTGCCTCCCGCCTCCCAGCTGCTCCTCCCTCCCACCTCCCCATAAATGGCGGCCGCTGCACGGTGAGGAGAGCGACCCTTGACCTTGCCAGGTAGGTCGCTCCCCCACCACACAGCTCCGCCTGTGCTGTCCGCCCGCTGCTGCTGCTGGTAAGCTCGCCCCTCTGCTTGTGGCCTTGGTGCCCGTTTTCCTTCTGTTTCCCTCGCTGCCCCCACCTCCCTTGTGTCCATTTTGCCTTCTGTTTCCCTCGCTGCCCCCACTGTACTGTGCCCGTTTTTTTCCTCTGTTCCCTCGCTGCCCCCACCTCCCTTGTGTCCATTTTGCCTTCTGTTTCCCTCGCTGCCCCCACTGTACTGTGCCGTTTTTTCCTCTGTTCCCTCGCTGCCCCCACCTCCCTTGTGTCCATTTTGCCTTCTGTTTCCCTCGCTGCCCCCACTGTACTGTGCCCGTTTTTTTCCTCTGTTCCCTCGCTGCCCCCACCTCCCTTGTGTCCATTTTGCCTTCTGTGCCCCTCGCTGCCCCCACTGTACTGTGCCCGTTTTTTCCTCTGTTCCCTCGCTGCCCCCACCTCCCTTGTGTCCATTTTGCCTTCTGTGCCCCTCGCTGCCCCCACTGTACTGTGCCCGTTTTTTCCTCTGTTCCCTCGCTGCCCCCACCTCCCTTGTGTCCATTTTGCCTTCTGTGCCCCTCGCTGCCCCCACTGTACTGTGCCCGTTTTTTCCTCTGTTCCCTCGCTGCCCCCACCTCCCTTGTGTCCATTTTGCCTTCTGTGCTCCTCGCTGCCCCCACTGTACTGTGCCGGTTTTTTCCTCTGTTCCCTCGCTGCCCCCACCTCCCTTGTGTCCATTTTGCCTTCTGTGCCCCTCGCTGCCCCCACTGTACTGTGCCCGTTTTTTCCTCTGTTCCCTCGCTGCCCCCACCTCCCTTGTGTCCATTTTGCCTTCTGTGCCCCTCGCTGCCCCCACTGTACTGTGCCCGTTTTTTCCTCTGTTCCCTCGCTGCCCCCACCTCCCTTGTGTCCATTTTGCCTTCTGTGCTCCTCGCTGCCCCCACTGTACTGTGCCCGTTTTTCCTCTGTTCCCTCGCTGCCCCCACCTCCCTTGTGTCCATTTTGCCTTCTGTGCCCCTCGCTGCCCCCACTGTACTGTGCCCGTTTTTTCCTCTGTTCCCTCGCTGCCCCCACCTCCCTTGTGTCCATTTTGCCTTCTGTGCCCCTCGCTGCCCCCACTGTACTGTGCCTGTTTTTTCCTCTGTTCCCTCGCTGCCCCCACCTCCCTTGTGTCCATTTTGCCTTCTGTGCCCCTCGCTGCCCCCACTGTACTGTGCCCGTTTTTTTCCTCTGTTCCCTCGCTGCCCCCACCTCCCTTGTGTCCATTTTGCCTTCTGTGCCCCTCGCTGCCTCTCTCCATTCCCGCCGCTGCGTCCCCTGCGGCCCCGCCCACCTGACTGCCCATTCGCTGCCCCTGCCTCCCGCCTCCCAGCTGCTCCTCCCTCCCACCTCCCCATATATGGCGGCCGCGCAGCGGACGTGCGCAGCGGGAGCGCCTAAGGCAAGCCCGTCTGCGCCCGTCCGCGCCTGGACCGCGCCCAGCGCCAGAACCCCTGGGCCGCGCGCCCCCCGCTCCAGCCTCGAGGACCGACGCCGATACGATGCCACCACACTCCACGCTCTCAACCCCGGACGGACGCACAACTGCTTCAAGGCCGCCCCAAAACGCACCCATGGTCCCTTCACCTGCCGGAACTGCAGCTACACCAGCCTCAGAGCCACCGAGGCGCCCACCAAGAAGGACCTCAACCACCTCCGGTGCATCCTACTGAACACCCGCTCCGCACGCAAACACACCGTCGAGCTCTGGGACCTGCTCGACACATTATCACCAGACGTCGCCTTCCTGACAGAGACCTGGATGAACGACTCCTCCGCCCCCGACATCGCCATAGCCATCCCAGACGGCTATAAGATCACCCGCAGAGACCGCAGAGACCGCGTCAACGCAGTAGGAGGAGGAATCGCCATCGTCCACAAGAACACCATCAGGGTCTCGACCAGCACCGACGACACTCTCAGCACCGCCGAACACATGCACTTCCAGATCCACACGGACCCCAACACCACCCTTAGAGGCACCCTTGTCTACAGACCCCTGGGCCCCGACCCCAGTTCAGCGACTCCATCGCCGACTTCATCAGCACGCACGCCCTGACCTCTACCGACTACATCCTCCTCGGAGACCTGAACTTTCACCTGGAGAACAACAACGACAGCAACTCCACCACCCTGATCGACAACCTCGCCAACCTCGGTCTGAGCCAGCTCGTCACAACACCGACCCATTCCGCCGGCCACACGCTTGACCCCATCTTCTCCTCAAGCTCCCAAGTCTCATTCAGCCACACCACGGAACTCCTCTGGACCGACCACCGCTGCATCCATTTCACCTTCCAGAAACCCACCACACACCACCGCACCCAACAGATCCCACGCCGCTGCTGGAGCAAAGTCACCGAAGACCAACTTCGGGCAACCCTCGCTCTCAGCCCTCCCTCCGACCCATCCAACACCGACGACGCTGCCTGCAACCTCAGACGATGGATGGACGACTGTGCCAACACCCTCGCCCCGCTGAAAAAACTCACCTACAGTGACACCACCAAAAGAGCCAGCTGGTTCACCTCGGAACTCCTAGCTTCCAAGCGTACCTGCCGGAAACTAGAGAAGAAATGGCACAGTGATAAGACACCGGACAGCCACGCAGCCCACAAAGACGCCATCCGTAACCACCACCACCTCATCAAGTCCGCCAAGAGAATCTCCTTCAAAGACCGCCTCGACAACAACGCACACAACAGCAAGGAGCTTTTCAACATCGTGAAGGAACTCTCCAACCCCAGCTCCAACACCAACGACATCCCGCCGTCGCAACCCCTGTGCGATTCTCTCGCCACCTTTTTCCACCGCAAGATCGCCGACATCCACGACAGCTTCAACACTCAGACAGCCCCAACTAAGATCGATGCACCAGACCCGCCGCACACCATCGACCACGACCCCCTGCCAGCCTGGGCCAGCGTGAACATCGAGGTCACCATCAAGACCATGAGCACAATACACTCCGGCTCCCCGTCAGACCCTTTCCCGCACCACATCTTCAACAAAGCCAGCAGCTCCATCGCACCCCACCTGTGCAACGTCATCAATCTCTCCTTCGAGACCGCGACCTTCCCAGAGAGCTGGAAACACGCAGAGATCAACGCCCTACTCAAAAAACCCAAGGCGGACCAGAGAGACCTCAAGAACTTCCGGCCCATCTTCCTGCTTCCGTTCCCAGCCAAGGTCATCGAGAAGATCGTCAACAAACAGCTAACCCGATACCTCGAAGAAAACAGCATCCTGGACCCATCCCAATCGGGGTCCGCAGCAACCACAGCACTGAGACTGCCCTCATCGCCGCCACCGACGACATCAGGATCCTGCTGGACAACGGTGAGACCGCAGCCCTCATCCTGCTGGACCTCTCCGCCGCCTTCGACACTGTCTGCCACCGCACTCTACGCGCACGCCTCCACGACGCAGGGATCCGAGACAAGGCCCTGGAATGGACCACCTCCTTCCTCGCCGGCAGAACCCAGAGAGTCCGCCTCCCACCATTCCGATCCGAAGCCTCCGAGATCATCTGCGGCGTACCCCAGGGATTGTCCCTCAGCCCAACACTGTTCAACATCTACATGGCCCCGCTCGCACGCATCGCCAGACAGCACGACCTCAACATAATCTCCTACGCCGACGACACTCAACTGATCCTCTCCCTCACCAAGGACCCCCTCGCCTCCAAATCCAACCTCCATGAAGGAATGAAGGCCGTCGCCGATTGGATGAAGATCAGCCAACTAAAACTGAACACGGAGAAGACAGAGGTCCTCATCCTCGGCTCCAACCCCTCAGCCTGGGACAACTCCTGGTGGCCAACGACGCTGGGAGCAGCCCCGACACCCACCGACCACGCACGCAACCTGGGAGTCATCCTCGACTCAACGCTCTCCATGGCCAAGCAAGTCAACGCAGTCTCATCCTCCTGCTTCAACACCCTCCGCATGCTTCGCAAGATCTACAGGTGGATCCCGACAGACACAAGAAGAACAGTCACCCAGGCCCTCGTCAGTAGCAGACTTGTCTATGGGAACGCCCTCTACGCGGGAGCCCCGGCCAAGCTCATCAAGCGACTGCAACGCATACAAAACGCCTCCGCACGCCTGATCCTCGATGTACCACGCCACAGCCACATCACCCCCCACCTGAGGAACCTGCACTGGCTCCCCGTCGACAGGAGAATCTCCTTCAAACTCCTCATCCACGCACACAAGGCACTCCACAAGACTGGCCCAGCCTACCTCAACAGACGACTCCTCTTCTACGTCCCCAACCGCCAACTCCGCTCCGCTGACCTCTCCCTCGCCACCGTCCCTCGCATTCGAAGAACTACCACCGGCGGCAGATCCTTCTCCCACCTCGCCGCCAAGACCTGGAACACCCTTCCACTAAGCCTACGACAGACCCAAGACCTGCTGACCTTCAGGAGGCTACTCAAGACCTGGTTGTTCGACCAGTAGCAGCACCCCCCCCCCCTTTTTTTTCGCTAGCGCCTTGAGACCCTCGCGGGTAAGTAGTGCGCTTTACAAATTCTGTGATTGATTGATTATGTCTCTGTCTCTTGCAGCATCTACAGAGGGCACGGAAGGATGGGGGCCCGACAGCGTTGGGGAAGCTACTGGCACGGCTGGGACACAGGAGTTCAGTGACACTGAGGGGACCAGCGCCTCGAGAGGGACAGGAGTGCCCTGGAGGATTCACGTCCGGAAACACCAAAATCCACATCCTCCCAGTCCAGTGGTGACTCCTCGATGTTGGGGGGCACCGGAAGTTCCAGATCGGCCTCTTCTTCTGCCACACCTCGTCCAGTGCCCACCCTCCCGGATGCTCCCCCAAGTGCTGTCCGTGCCCGCAGCCCTAAGAAGGGTAGAGTCTCCTTCCCCACAGGCACCGCTGCCCCAGCCCCTGTCTCCCCTGCTGCCCTCAGTGTGGAGGCCGTAGAAAGTTTGCGCCAGCTGTGTGTGGGTCAGACTGCTCTCCTGAATGCCCTCCAGGATCATGGCAACAAGTTGTCCCAGGTTGTTGCGTTCATGGAGGGCATTCATTCGGACGTGGGTGGCCTACACAGAACTGTCCAGTCTTTGTCCTCCACAGTGACGGCAGCCATTCAGCAGTCCCAAGCTCCCAGTCCAGCTCCTCTCCCTTCAGCGACCACCCTGCCAGTGGCCCCACCTGACGAGAGTACACACACGCCTGAGCCCTCAGGCACACAGTCATCCACATGCAGCGCACAGCAGCAGCAGTCTAAGCGTACCAGACACCATACACCATACACCATCACCACAAGACAAAACAAGCACACATGACCGCAAAACAAAAAGCCCATCACAGGACACTCAGGGACATAGGGCAAAGAAGCATGCATCCACATTACCTGCGTCAAAATCATCACCATCCAAGGGCACTACCATCCCTACACTTGATCCCAAAGACACACAAACACTTGCCCTGTCTGCTGTGAACCTGGTGCCTGCTACAACTAAGTCGAAAGAGATTCAGAAGGCAGATTCACCCAAAACTTCAACTCCCACCCACACCCCGGTGAAGCAGGGACAAGAGAGCAAAGTGGGGGCATTAGCTCAGAAACAGGGGATGCAGGGGAAAAAGCAAGGCCACACCCAGCATACCACCAGGTCCAGCAAATCCCCACATGGTGAGGCACCTGCACCTGCTACACCTTTGGGGAAGAGTGAGGCTGTTGTGCCCACCTCACTTCCCACTCCGGCCAAGACACTTGTGGGATATCGGATCCCCAAACAGTTGAGACCCAGCCCTCAACATTGCCCCTCAGTCACTGAGCCTCCACACAGCATGTCACCACCTCCACGTGCCACCACTCCACCCTGTCCAAGCAGCCCTCAGGCTCCCACATCCACGGATCCCTCTACCTCAGCCAGTTCTCTCCCTCCCAGGTCCAGTCATCCAACTGGCCCCGACAATGAGCCCCCTCCTAGTTCAACCTCAAGCCAAAGTTGAAGCCAAGTCCTCCTCCCCACACCATTTCTCCCACAGCGGTGCCTGGACTGCCCATTCAAAGCCCCTGACCTGTGGTGATTCCCATGGCAGTGAACTGTGTTACCCATTTCAGTTGTGGGTTCTCATGCACACATGTGCGGACTAGAAATTTGGACTGGCCAATGGCCTTTATATTTAGCACTTTTGATGCCCATTTCATGGGCAAGTTCTCATGCACACATGTGCGGAGTAGAAATTTAGACTGGCCAATGGCCTTGATGTTGAGCACTTTTGATGCCCATTTCACGTGCAAGTTCTCATGCACACATGTGCGGACTAGAAATTTGTACTGGCCAATGGCCTTGATGTTTAGCACTTTTGATGTCTATCCAGAGATAATGTAATAAAGACTGTTACTCATGTTGGGTGCTTTGTCGCTGCCCTTGCTAATGAAAAAGTGCAATGTATGTGTATATGTTCAAGTGACACATGCTCTGTATGCCACATTCACATTGGAAATTACTTGATTTTCTTTTTCAGAGGTTGTCAGAGGTTACAGGAACTTTTGTGCTTGTTGACTCAGAGGCTTGAGGGTGCAGTGATGGTTGTCTGTGATGATGTCCTCTTAGCCTAATCATTCTATTGTCAGGTCTCCAATTTTGTATACATGTCATATTCGGATGCTGTACCACAACAGAAGTGAATTCTAGCCACAGGATAACTTGCGTGGTGGCCAGGGTCCGTCATATCTGTGGGATCTCTCTTGATGTGTGAACAGCAATCTAGATGTGTAGTCATCTTGTGTCGGCCTGGCTTCATAGTCACATGGGTACAATAGAATGTGTGCACTTGAGTAGTCATACAGTGTGATTGGCCTGTCTTTGTCAGAAGTGTTGATGTGTATGTGCCCCTGAACATGACACCTACACACATGTATGATCCAGGTAATGAGTGCCTGTTTGTTTACATTCTCAGCCATGTGCTTTAGATTGTGGGCACATGTAGGAGTTGTTTGTTGGGCACTGTGCAGTGTGTCAGTGTGACCTTGCAATCCTGGGGTACACGTACTTATTGTCGTTGTCAGTTGTGAGTATGCAGAGTGTGTCACTGCAATGTCTGTCTTGTGTTTGGTTGATCTGCCATGGCTCTTGTTTACGTTTGTGCTCACTATGCTGACCTGCTCATGCAAACTGAACTGACGTATGTGAATTTTCTCATACATTGCTGTCACTTGACACATTTTAGGCACAAGTATGTGGTATGAAGAGTCATACCATCCCCTATAGGGGCATTTGATGCCTACACATTGTGAGTTACTCCTCTATCTGTTTTTGCACTGTACACTCCTTACCTGTCCAATAGTGATGTACACACCACTTCAGTCTAATATCTTCCAGCCCATGCCTTGCCAGTGTGTGACCCTCCCCACCACTTCATAGTGTGACACTGTACTGTGGGAGGATGATCTGTGTCCAGGACCAATGTGCCACTTAGGACTGTTTCACCATTTGTTATGTGGTATTTTCTTCTACTTGATTGCAGTCATGGTTGCTCATGTACAGTGCATATGTTTTACCAGCACAGTCCTCTAGTCATGTTGGATGCATCTGTGTTTTCCTGAGTTGTGCAGCAGTAGGTGATAGCTAAAGTGTATGTCTGTTTGCTGAGGTACTGCTACCCTTCCTGTGTGTGATGTGATCTGTGCCCTGTGATGATTTGTGGTGTGGAAGTTCATGGTGGAGCACTCAGACATGTGTGATACTGGTTTTGTTGGTGTTCACACACTGCTTACTGTGCATGCACTGCTGTCAGTGTATGTTGCGTTGTCCTTGCCAGGTGTGAGTCCCCCTGAAGTCCAGCTGAGTTTGCTATGTGATGATTTTGTATGTGCATATGTTGTGTTTTTGTTGTGGATGGATGCAGTCTTTGGCCTGTGTTGGCTCTTTCTACTGACAGGTCCATATGTGTGTAATGTTATATTTGCATGACATTGTGTGTGAGGAGTTTGTGCATTGTAATACATTCTGATGTGTGTTGCATGTGTAGTGTGCTTTTCTTGTGTGAATGTCACATGCAGCAGTGTAGAGTCTTGTTAATGAGCTTGTTTTGAGTGCACAATAGTGCTATGTCCTCCTATTTTGACCTGTCACTTGTCAGGAGTGTGCATGTGCATGCTTGTGCTACACGTGAACAGCATGCTCACTTGGTAACTGGTGTAGTGTGTATGTCTGTGTTAACAGATTTGTTGTATTGATCACAGTTACTGTTCATGATTGGCATTTGATGATGCATTTTCAGGTTGGGTTGGGGGAGGGTGTCTGTGCAGTTGACCAGAGTGTGTTGTGTTGTGAATTCCTGTGCTGTCTAGGGTCACATTGCCTATCCACTGTTTGCCTGCACATGGCTGAGCTTGTTGGACTTCTTTGGATGTTGTTTGTGAGACATGTGTTTGGCAATTGGGTTTGGATCAGCATTGGTTCAGACATCCCTGAGTGGGATTCTGACATTTGTAGATACACATCAGGGTGTGGGATTGCATTGCTGTATGACAGGGATATTGCACAGATGTTACTTTAGTTCAATTTCAAACACTGTGCCAACCATGTCAGATTTTTGGGCCTAGGTGTAGTCTGATATGTTGCTCCTGTTGCATGTCATGTACAAATGCTATGTGGGTTTCTCCATGTTTCCTGCACTGGGCACTCCACTTTAGGCTAGTCTATTTATTGTCATACATTGCTGCTGACTTATGATATGTCTATGAGGCTAAATTTCAGTGTGTGAGCTGTCTGAGGGCCTTGACATGCAGTGTGCACAGTCCCATGGTTGTTAATCTGCACAGTTACTCTTCATTTCTTAAATTACTCACTTTGATTGACATGGGTGGAAGGCAGGTGTGAGCATGAGGGTTGTCCTGAGTGTCAGGTCAGAGTTTCCTGCTGTCAAGATGGACTCTTCCTGACACTCTGGCATTCATTCACTACTTAGGGCCCGATTCCGATCTCGCTCGGAAAGCCCTACGACCGACTCCGTCCCGTAGAGCTTTCCGACCGACTCGTGCTCTGGGGCTCCGAGCGACAGAGTACGATGCGCTGCAGCGCTGACGGACTCGGGTCACTCGGAGCCCCATTGAAGTCAATGGGAGCCTGTTGTACGTCACGTACATAGGCTTCCATTGTGAAAAAAGTACGTCTTGGAAAAGGCTGCCCCCTGTCGCGTGTTCGCGTCGGTGCCCCCGCAACGTACATGCATGGGTGAGGGGGACCCCTGGGTCCCCCCGCTGTCCGAGTCGTAGGGCCCCGGGTGAAGGGGGGTCTGGCGCAGACCCCTGAAGTACGCTTCCCGGAGCTTTTTCGAGCCGCAGGCTCTGACTCGCACCGGCTGCTCGCAACGCGCATCCTACTTGGCCGGCCGGAAACTGTAAGCATTGCACTGTACGCGTTGGACAGATTTGAGTCGCTCGGGAGGCATCGCTGAAGGGTACGAGTCGGTCGTAGCGCGAGGCTTGAAGCGCATCGTACTTGCTCGCTCGTACAGCTGTACGAGTCGCACGGAAATCCCGCGCACAACTCAGACTCGCTACTGACGGATGCCACTAGGAGCCGTTTTGAGCGAGATCCGAATCGGGCCCTTAGTAGTTGGTTCTCCCTTTGTTGAGGTGGAGTGATGGTGTGTGGGGGTTCTGTGAGTTGGGAGTGTAGTCAGTGTTGTTGATGTACTGGACATACTCACATGCTGTCTAACCCTGGGCATAATACTTCACTACGCTCACGGAGCATGCAAAGTTTGTGCTACTACACGTAGCAGAGTGAAAAACTGTGTTAATTGACATAGCGTAGCAGCAGTATAATAAAAACCTACAAATGCTTTGATAAAGCATTTTTCTATGCTAAAAGCATTGAAACCCTTTCATGAAGCTTTTGCATTTGACTCGTGAGGGACATCTAGTAACGACTAGTGGAACTGCAGCTTGATGTAATAATAATTTCAATGCTTTTGCATTTGATTCGTGAGGGACATCTAGTAACGACTAGTTGAACTGCAGCTCTTTGTAGAATTATTTTGATATTGGATACTATCATATTCACTGCCCACTGCTAATCTCGTCCCATAATGCTTTACAGGGCCTTTGGTTGGGATTGTATTTTTGCCAATAACTGTGCTTTGGGTGGTCCTAAGAGGATGGGACCACCACCGAATCATTCAATAAGATGAGCTTTTTGTTTTCAAGGCATCTCCTTGGTTCTCTCCCTAGGTTAGGGAGGATCCCAAAATCATCACCTCTCTTACTGCGTGTTAATTTTTGGTTTTCACTTTTGTGAAATGACTATATGCATTTTAGCATTATTTTATCTTAACTTGCCCTGTGCAAGATGTCCTTGGCAATTATTGCACAGTGCAGACAAGCACTCAGCTATGCAATTTGTGTAGCTACGTGTAGTTCAAAGTGTACTTCGCATAGCTACGTGTAGTGCTACTACGCAAACTACGCCCAGGGTGTCATTAAATCCAGCAGTGCACTTGTGAGTGAAATGCACAGTGGTGCTTACTTAGATTTTTCTGTTTGAGTCAGAAATCTTGTTCTGTGTTGCATGGTATGGGCTGTCATTGTGTGATATGGTCTGCCATTGTATGTGATGGGCCTATAAATGTCTGCTTGGGGGCTGTGCTGATGTTTGATTGTGTGGCAGTGGTGTGAGATGTGCTGTGTCATCTACCTGGGCTCACTAACTCATTCCAAAACCTTGTTAGCCTACTGTGAAGTACACATACACACCCTACTTGGTCTGCCCTCCTCTGTTCCACATTGTATTGTGGACTGACCCTTATTTGTGTGCAATGATGACTATAGTCATTTTTGAGGGACTCTTGCCTCACCCCACACTCAGGTTCCTATTCAGTTGCTGGTGATGTTAATGAGATGTCACTGTAGACAGGGTCCCTGCACATGACTTCTTGCTGCAGATGTGTTGTGCTGAGTGGTGCTTCTTTTATGTTACATGTGGTGTGGATGTTGTGATGTTGGTCTTGCATGTCTGGGACAATGTCCTGGACTCTTACTACATTGTGGACATGTTTTCCCGCGGATTAACCGCTGCGGTGACATGACCGGCACGCCTGGGCTAGTTGCAGTGATTTCTATGGTGATGGGTGACCCCGATACAGAGGTGTCAAATTGTGACGTGCAGGACATGTGTACTTACACTGGGGGGTATGTTCCTGTCTCCACCAGGGTGTCTGATGTAGACAGGACATGTCTTTCAGCACAACAGTTGTGTTTGTTTGTGGGGATGCGTTGTTGACTTACCTGCGGTGTTTACCGCGACGGCGTCTTATCTGCTGGTAATGGATGGGGTACAGCAGCGGAAGGGCTTGTAGAGCTGGATCCATGGCGGGCAGGAACGTGTGGAGGTGCATGGGATTCGAGTTTGTATCTCCGCAGTTGCGCTTCCGCCGTCTCCGGGTGGCTGGTTTCTCCGCTGCGTTCTGATGGGCTGTTTGAGGCATCGTGATTTGTCCGGTGGTCATCACGTCATTCCGCACGGCGGTCTTTCTCTATTGGCTCCCTTCGCCACCGCTGTGGTACGGAAATTCTGGCGGATCCGGAAACATCGCGACGGACGGGAAATGCGCTATCTTTGCCGATTGTAATATGGCGGACGCGAGGACCGCAGCAGGAGTGAGGAAATAGACATTTTCCTCCACCGCCAGCACCGCGGATGTGCCAAAAACCGCCATCCTAATCGACTCCTAAGTCCCCTACTTGACTATTTTAAGGATACCTGGGTTGGGAAGGCTACACAGATCTGGACACAGAAGGCAGCCTAAATACCACGTTCCATGGAGGAATGTATATAACAGTACCCTAAACAAAGAAGCTTAAACTAATAATGCTGTATAAGGATGGCATAACGCCTTCTAAGCAACAACAGGCAGAACTCCACCAACTCTACATAAACTATTACTATCTATCCAATAAGAACAAAGCTACCAATAACTAAGAATAGAGCAGTCTGTAACACAACTAGGCCCAAAACTAACCAAGCAAACTAAACAAATGTTTGAGTACTTACAATACAAAACAAGACTCTTCCCAACAACTAAAGGGCTAGAATACCTTGAAACAATAGCCAACAGCCTACTTTAACTCAAAATACCTCAAAATACCCAAAAACTCATAATCAAAAACCAAACAGCCAAATAAATAATTTCTTTTTAACTCCAAAAATATAATTAGTTTGTCAATTAATTTAATTAATATATATAAAATATATTGACATAATAATTATATTTTATAAAATATAAATCACAATAACAATGTCATTTTTAACATTTCCCTCCCACAATAAATAATTTAAAATAACTTAGGGGCCTATTACGATGGCGGTCGGATGACCACCGCCCGGCCGGCGATGGCAACCGCCGGACCTGCGGCAGACATCCGCAGCGATCGCAAGCCAGAAAACCGCCGGACAGATTAGGATGGCGGTGGTGACCGCGGCGGTGGGAAATTCCTACTGCCGCTTTTCCACCGGTTGCCATCCGCACTCCTGCCCTGCGGACGGAGAAGGACCGGGATATTGGTGGCGGTGCAGGGCAGGCTCCTCCGGCACGATTATGATGCCGGCGGTAGCCAGCCGTTCCTCAGCGGTCAGACCGCCATGGAAAGGCATGCAGTGATTATCTTCCGGGGGCCCGTTGCGGGCCCCCAATGTTTTGTGTGGGGTGTGGGTGCACTGGGGGGGTACCATGGTGCCCCCCTACATGTCCCTGTACCA
Source organism: Calotriton arnoldi (assembly GCA_963921515.1). NCBI lineage: Eukaryota > Metazoa > Chordata > Amphibia > Caudata > Salamandridae > Calotriton > Calotriton arnoldi. The sequence goes on along the minus strand of CAWUFW010007073.1, from coordinate 7,835 downwards.
GGTGGCAAGCACTGTGCAGTGCCTGCCACGCAGTGCAGGGAAATGCAGGACATGCTCATTTGGACATCACTGTGGTGCTGCGGGCAGCAGCAACCTCCGCAATGTTAAGGCCTGCGACCGCCATCATAATAGGCCCCTCAGTATCGATTTTAAAAGTAATATTCATAAAAACAAAAATTTCTTGAAATTTAAAATTTAATTAATGTAAAAATAAATTAGAAAATATTTTAATATACATAATATTTTGAAAGATTTAAAATTTGTAAACATATACTTCTATATATCTATCTAAAATAAATATTATATAATTTTTTAAATTTAAAAATGATAAAAATTTATTTGGATTATTATGAGCCAATTTATATACATAATCCACTATAAAAAAATGTACTCACATTATTAAAAAATTAACAACTACCCAACTATTCAATTTTAAATTTAATTTCTTCCTTTTTTAAATTTAAAAATGTACTCAAATGTATCCCTTACAAACACATCACACACAAAAATATTTGTATATATTTTTTTGTACATATTAAAACATTTTTTTAAATATTTTTTTTTTAAAACACTCTCCACCCTTATCCCCTATAAACTCAACATCCCGCTCCTAAACAATATTTTTTTTAAATATTTCCAATTTTTTTAAAATTTTTACATTGAAAATTAATTATTTTTAAAATACTCCCCACCCGTATCCCCTATAAACCCAACATTCCACTCCTAAAAAAAATTCACATTTGTTTTATAAAATTTTAATAAAAAAAAAAAAATGTACAACATTTTTAAAACACTCCCCACCCTTATCCCCTATAAACCCAACATCCCGCTCCTAAAAAAAATTCTAATTTGTTTTATAAAATTTAAATAATTAAAAAAAAATTAATACCAAATTTTTAAAACACTCTCCACCATTATCCCCTATACACCCAACATCCCGCTCCTAAAAAAATATTATAATTACAAACTTTTCAAACATTTATTAACTATTTTTATAACATTAACAAACATATAACATATATTTTTTTAAACGATATATGTGCATAACGATATTTTAGCAAACAACATTAATCACAACAATATTTTTAACAAAACACTAAATCGATATTATTAACATCGATATTTTAAACATAGATATTTCTTACTATCGATATTTAAAACTCAATATAATTACATGTCGATATTATAAATTCGATATTGTGTCCACTTACCGAGCGAGAGACACCTACATGGGTAATTTTGCAAAGACGGATATAAAATGCCATAACAGATGTTCATAGATCTCAATTGTGGACGAAGAACTAGGAATTCTTTACATCTGGCATTGGTTGCGTTAGATAGATCCTGTGAGATAAAAATGTTGTGACCAGACCAGACACCGTTTCTGTCTGGCAACTTTTAATACGTGCATCAGGTCAGTAAATTCTAAGAAAAGCATTATTATACCACGAGGTTTGTTAGATTATGCATTGAAACCCTTTCATGAAGCTTTTGCATTTGACTCGTGAGGGACATCTAGTAACGACTAGTGGAACTGCAGCTTGATGTAATAATAATTTCAATGCTTTTGCATTTGACTCGTGAGGGACATCTAGTAACGACTAGTTGAACTGCAGCTCTTTGTAGAATTATTTTGATATTGGATACTATAATATTCACTGCCCACTGCTAATCTCGTCCCATAATGCTTAGCAGGGCCTTTGGTTGGAATTGTATTTTTGCCAATAACGGTGCTTGGGGTGGTCCTAAGAGGATGGGACCACCACCGAATCGTTCAACAAGATGTGCTTTTTGTTTTCAGGCATCTGCTTGGTTCTCCCCCTAGGTTAGGGAGGATCCCAAAATCATCACCTCTCTCACTGCTTGTTAATTTATTGTTTTCACTTTTGTGAAATGACTATATGCATTTGAGCATATAAAGACAGAGATACTTATTTTATCTTGACTTGCACTGTGCAAAATGTAGTTGGCAATTATTGTACAGTGCTGGCAAGCACACAGCTACCCACCACACAATTTGTGTAGGTACACATAGTTCAAAGTTTACTTTGCGTAGCTACGTGTAGTACTACTACTGTAGTTTTTCGTTGGTGGTATTCATGAACGGTTTTAGTGCATGTAATTCGTCTAGTATTGAATCCAAGACCAGATTAGAAGATGACTGGACTGGAAAAGGAGGGTCATTTTTGACTCTTTTCTGTTTAGTGTCAGATAAAGATGTTTTCGCAAAACTAAGAGAATCGCTGGCCATCTTGAGAATGTGAACCTGTCGATGTGGAAGTTTTTAATATTAGAAAGTCTGCCCATAAAAAGGTGATTACTGGTAGAGAATTATAAGATGGTTCGGTCACTGTAGTTGATAAATATCATGAACAAATCTCAGGTGACAGGAGTATATCAACGTAACGGGCTATGATGAGGTAACATTTCACAGCATATGTACTCTTTATTCACATCCCTTCAAGCACCGATTCAATGATGCCATTATGACACATATCTCAGTCTTTATACGTATTTAGTATAAATAATAGGCTGGTTGGGCATAAAGGTTGAGGCAAGCTGGGAAAAAATTTTCAATTGCAAGGGACCCAGGTGTTGAATGCCATTCTGGAATGTCAAATGAGAAATAATGTGAGAAGTGCGAAGTGCGCTAACAAAATGGTGCCGCTATCCGGGAGGATTCAAGATATCTCAGACAACAACATAAGCAAATGAGGAGAACAAAGAATGGGACAATGACACCCCCTGTTCTCTTTCATTAGTTGCTTCTTCCATCCATTAGAGGTGCTCTCTAGAACTTCTGTCGAAATTTACACATACTTCTCATCACTGCATGCCGATAACACTTGGCGCAGACTGAAGTAACCTGCCAGTATACTCATGTGAGGACATCCAATTCTGTACATATGAATCCTCTTGAAATGCATATGGATTTCTCTCACACATAGTTCCAGTTGAGTAAAATGAAGAAAAGCTCACCCAAGAGAAGAATGCCACAGTAGGAATCCAAGTAAAGGTGTGTTTGCGAGCGTCGTGCAAACAAAATGGCGGCCGTTCATATCTCGTAGAACAGCGTTGTCTCGGCAAATATCGTTAAAGGGCGAGTAAAGACTCGCCCAGTGACTCACTTGAGTGGCAGACACAGCGAGAGATGAGACCGGCTTGGGGAGCGCAAAACAAGATCGAAAATCACCTCATTAGCTCTGTGAGGAGACGGAGCTCAGCAAACTGCCACCATCTTGTACAAGTGCGTAAGCCATGCCTAGCAACATGTTTCAAAGCTCACTTTTCTCTACCAGTTTCATTAGACAGCAGACCTCACTATGCCAGGCCTAACCCAAAATGAAAGGTCAACTCCTGTCGTGCCACTCTTGTGAGTGTTGCGTAATAGCAACAAGGGGTTTGGCCCTAGGCAACTGGACGGGGCCATAATAAACTAAGAGAAAAGGTGTCCTAGCCATCCCATTCAAATGCTGCTAAACCAATTTAACAAACTGAAGGCCATCAATTCAATTGATATAGGCTTGAAGCATTTATTTGCTACTTCATTCTATGCACTTTACTCCACATATAATCATAGGTCAGGTAAGTGCAGATACGTTTTAGTCAAGAACAAATTATACATATTAAGGCAACAAATAAAACAAAAACATACAGATTTTGTGATGAGGTAATGTGATGTAACAAACAATACATGAAGAGTGATACATAACAACAATTAGCTAAACATTATATCACCAGTCTTCGTTCACAAAAGGAGCAGTTACAAGGACATCCTTTACCATCCACATTGTGTAACCAATTTAAGAAGCTGCTACCCACGGGGAAAAGAAACATTAGACCCAGTAGTGAGACCATTCAAAAAGCATTTCTACTGGGGGAAAATTAATTAAATGCGAAAGTCCCCGTGTTGTGTAATGCCGATGCGTTTCGATTCCCAAGATGGTTTGCAGGATTCTCTTCAGGGCATGAACTGGTTTATCTGTTTGAATAGAGGAATACATTTGCACGTTGCAGACGAGAAGAGGCAAGTTAAAATGTAGATGGCATGATTTGCGCCAGTCAGGCGGTGCTTTTACTAAAGATATCGGAATGCTTGCTGCCAATTAATTGGAACCCTAGTTGGGCTTCAGAAGGGCGATTTTCGCCATGCCAGCGATGTTTTCATTAATGCTTCCTTTCAGATCTCAGTCGGTTTAATAATTACCAATAGCCAGACGGCGCTGCTCCGCTGCTTAATTCATGAAGTAGTAAAGAAGGTTGCTACCTTTAAAGTTCACACAGAAACGGACCGCATCACGTCTCTTTGTAATCGGCTGTGCCAGTCGTCTAATGGTGTCTCCTTCCTAGTTTCTCACTCGAAAACGCTTCCGGGTCACAGGAAGTTTAAAGAGTGAGTGTCAGCATCTTTCTAGAGACCTCAATGAGTGTGTCAGTGCCTTCTTAGGGGCAAGATGACATAGGTAAAGAAGCCTATAGGTACTAGACTACCTCTGATTCACACCTCATGCTCTCCAAATGTGGGTAGAAGAAACTGCATGGGTCACTTTCTCCTCATTATACTGGGCAGCCGGGTATGAAGCTGTGTGTTCAAGTGCTTCCATGAGGTCTTCCTAGCTAAGAGATCTGCGCTTCTGGGACTGAATGCTGAAGTGGCTCTGATAAGATTTGTGCAGGGGTGTGATAGACTGTATAGTTTTTAAGTTAGGGTTATCAGCTGCAGAACACGTGTCAGACTACACGTACATGTAGAGACATACCCGAGACATGGTAGCAGTCAGACATTCAAACTTGACAGAGTACGCGTTCAGTTTAAAGCACACACCTCACTATCTATGGCCTTCTTGCAGTGTACCTTTGCAGAGACTTATATGGACTCAAATAGAGGTTAATACAACTGGCAACATGTTTTAAACCTCACCTTTCTGTACCAGTTTCATTAGAAAGGTAGAGCTCTCAATGCCAGGCCTAGGCCAAAATGAAAGGCTGACTCTTGTCATGCCACTCTTCTGAGTGTTAGCATCTTTCTAGAGACCTCATTCAGTGTGTCAGTTCCTTTTTAGGGGCAAGATGACATATGTAAAGAAGCCTATAGGTACTAGACTACCTCTGTTTCACACCTCATGCTCTCTAAATGTGGGTAGAAGAAACTGCATGGGTCACTTTCTACTCATTATACTGGGCAGCCGAGTCTGAAGCTGTGTGTTCAAGTACTACCATGACGCCTGCCTAGCTAAGAGATCTGTGCTTCTAGGACTGAATGCTGAAGTACCTCTGTCTATATTTCTCCAGGGGAATGATAACTGTTTATTTTTTCAAAATAGGTTCATCAGCTGCAGCACACGTGTCAGATTACACATACAAGCAGAGACATACCTGAGACTTGGTAGCAGTCAGACATTCAAACTTGATAGAGTACGCTTTCAGTTTAAAGCACACACCTCTCTATCTACTGCCATCTTGCAGTGTACCTCTGCAGAGACTCATATGGACTCGGATAGAGGTTAATACATCTGGCAACATGTTTTAAACCTCACTTTTCACTACCAGTTCCATTAGAGAGACAGAGCTCTCAATGCCAGGCCTAAGCGAAAATGAAAGCCGACTCCCGTCATGACACTCTTCTGAGTGTTAGCAACTTTCTAGAGACATCAATGAGAGTGTCAGTGCTTTTTTAGGGACAAGATGACACATGTAAAGAATCCTATAGGTACTAGACTACCTCTGTTTCACACCACATGCTCTCTAAATGTGTGTAGAAGAAACTCTATGGGTCGCTTTCTTATCATTATACAGGGCAGCCAGGTATGAAGCTGTGTGTTTAAGTGGTTCCATGAGGTCTGCCTAGCTAAGAGATCTGTGCTTCTGGGAATAAATGCTGAAGTAGCTCTTTTGTATTTGATTTCTATACTTATGAGGAGTTTGGAACGTTTATTTAAGAAATGCGATAGTAAGAGCGAATGTGTGTTGTGACATAAGCCTCTGGATAGCGCTTAAATGATACCTCATCAAAGCTGGAACACACAAACAAGCTGTTCTGCCAGTTGGCATAGCATGAGACTTGGTTTCTCATCCAATCACATCTCATAGTATGTTAATGCATTACAAAACACATTCAATATTTACACCTACGTATGCTTTCACAAGCTGTTTACCAGCTCAGCATGCTAAAAAAACAGCAAGAGGCTTTTTGCTCAGTAACAGCACATTTGAACACTGTGGGGCCGATTCCGATTCGGGCCGGAAAACGTACTGACCGACTCGGTACGGGAATTTAGTCCGACCGACACGTAGCGGCGCTGCCCGATCCGCGTAGTACGATGCAATGAATGTGAAATACGACCGACTCGTACGGAACACAAGCAGAACTACCGAACCGCACGGAAACCAGCTATCCGGCCGGGAAACCAAGCGAATCGAACCGACCGACACGCACCAGGAAAGAACCCGACAGAAACGTACCCGCGAACTCCGACCCGCGCAGTACGATGCAATGCGTGCAAAACCAGACCGAGTCGCACGGAACTCATGCCGTACGACCGACACGCATACAAAACGGAGCCGAAGCAACCCAATACTCCGCGACCGAAGCGTACGCCGCACATGAAATCCATCAGAAACACAGCGTGAAAGACTCGGAGAAGCTCGCACGAGCCAACTGCAGCGTCCGACTCCGTCGGAAGAACGTCTCCTACATGCCCAGAAACTACAAAGGAAAAATTACAAAAAAAAGGGCCAAACAAGCAATGACAAAGCTAATAAATACTGGGGGGAAAAAAACATGGACCAAAGACACACCCCCAACTCCACCCATATAAAGGCCACAAATCCCTACCATGATCCTTTGCAAATTCAACTGACCTGCCAGCACAGAACACCATCAGACAGCAACCACAGACACACTCACAACTCATCCATCACACAAGTCACACACCATTAGCACCTCACAAATAGCACCCTCACATACACCCAGCAAAACCTACACTCACCCACACTCACTTGCACACTCACACACACATCAATCCCCACCACCACCCATCACCATGCCCCCAAAGAAGAATCCAAAGTTCCTAGACAGTGAATTGGAAGTCCTGGTAGATGAGATCCTCAGGGTAGAGCCACAGTTGTTTGGTACATTGGTCCAACAGACCCCCATGTCGCAGAAAACCAAGATGTGGGAGAGGATCGTCGACAGGGTGAACGCACAATCACCATGTTTGCGCATAAAGACATCCAGAACAGGTGGTTTGATGTGCGCAGGAGGGTCAAGGCCCTACTCAAGAAGGATTACACCTTGAGCCATCGCACCGGCAGTGGCCCTCCTGCCAAAATAGTATACCTCAGGCCCTGGGAGGAGAAGGTGCGGGCCATCCTACCACCAGAGAGCGTACATGGACTATCAAACATCCCAGAGCCTGGTGAGTACACAACCAATATACCCAACATCGTGTGACAATACACACACATCACTGTCAAGGGGATAGTCAAACCATGCAACCGTTAGCAAAGCCACAGTAACCAAAACATAATCATCCCAAGATGTGTATGTTAGTCAGACAAACACAATACCTGCCATCCCATAGTGATATGTAACTGTGTCATGACATGTACAAACCCAACAACAAATAGAGCAAGGCAGTGGCACTAATCTAACCAACAAACACTGTCAGACATTTTGCCACCACTAGAACACCACCTCACAGGGAAGCTCACTGAAAGGAAGGAATTCTGTGTATGCTGGTGAAGTCAGTGTAGCCAATAGCATGATGGGAGTTGAAGTCACAGATATTGGTCACCATCACAATTGGCCCATCAACACAACTCTGAACCATGCT